>CAXKWD010000006.1:110571004-111290106 GCA_964059195.1 Ectobius pallidus
GCATGTAGATAAACTCACTTTGTGTAAATAACACAACACTGGGGTTCTAAAACAATAATGATCGATGCTTTCACAACACTACAACATAATAACACCGCAGCTAGAGTACTTTATCCACTGCAAGAGTAAGTTACATTGTATTTAATTCATACATGACTGTACAGGATATCATAGAGCACAATAAATAGCCTTAACCAAAACTTCATAGGAAGAGAAAGTTAGGCCTATGCGATGCAGTACACCACAAATTTATGTTTTTCTTCAAGGAAATGTATGCTGAAGTAAACTTTCGGAATGAGCTATACCGATCAGACATGTTTTTATAGCATTCACTAAAATACTATTTCTATAAAATACGCTCACAGTAAAGATGCTCTGTACACACAGTAGCTCTATTGAATTCATAGACGTGCCCCCCCGTAGTTACCTAAAGCTGTGTATAATATTGCGCTTCTTACTGACATTAATCTTACTGAAGCAACCGCAATACTTCATGGGTATTTTCCTCCTTCTTGCATTAGCATTTTCAAGTTATTCTGCGTTCAATATACAACCCAATTCCATGAAACTTGACTATCCTGTAAGAAGATATTCTGCCATATAGCACAAATATTACTATTAGAACATTCCTCTAAGGAAAATTGAAATATATTGTACAATATATAGGTTTATTAGGCTACATCTGCTTGTCTCAAGTACAACATATTCATGGAGAAAACGACAACTTCATAGAATTCTGTGCTAGATGACTGTACTAAATTATTTTAAAAAGCTCCTTCAGAATGCGATCAAAATTGCCCTACTTTACTCTGACCGTCCTAATTTGTTGTTCGCTACTTATGTTTTTTTTTAACTAATTCATCCGCTGCCTAGTAATTAATTCTGAAATAATGGTACTTTGCGTTTGTAATGTGTTGAATTTTTATTCAATAAAAAGTGAAAGTAAAGTGTGCCATATATATAGGCCGTAGAGGCCGCCTTCAGCTTGTATTAAGGTACAAATTAATAGCATTTAATTCATTTCCTCAAAGCTATTAGATCAACTAATGACGGTACAGTAAGTCTTATTCCTACCCCACAGGGAACCAACTGGTGTGCAGAGAAACTTTTGAGGTTATGTGACAATAAGGTGAAAAAATTAATTTAAAAAAATTAAAAATAATTTAATGTACATTAAAACAAGAACACTACCTCAGAAGGAAGAGGTCGAATGAAAAATCCCATTGCTTTATGGAGAATCGAACCCTCGGCCTTCTGGATTATAGTACAACGCTTCAGCCAACTGTAGCATGGCGAAACTCTAAACTGAAAATATACTAATTAAAATTTATACAGCATCCAAAAGTAATGTAAGTGAAGGTAAGTATTCCCTACCTTGTAAGTAGCGAGATCGTCAACTACACATGCTAAAGTTGCTTCTCTTGCAACTGGAATCGTCACGTTGTTGATGGGTTGTCCGAACTTGGGTATATCTGCAACAAAGAACACAATATTTAGAAAATTGAACTTCATCTATTTGTAAATATCCTGATCACGTCTTTTTATTTCCTCACAAAAAAAAAAAGAAAACACACAGTTGTTTATAAATTGGATACGTAAATATTCCTTCTTTACTCGTTACAGAGTTATTTTCATCTCGTATCTTATCGGATGCTCTTTATGTTGTTTGTATGAAGTCTTCTTTCAGATGGGTCCCGGAGGAGTAAGTCTGATTTCAAATAGTACAAACCCTGTGTTCTCTATATGGACCTAATTTGCTGTCTGTGTATTTTGTACAGATGGTTCAAAGAGAAAGCTGTTTTTCTCATGTTTTGAAATGTGTATTCTAGAACTTAAGATTTTATAAACAGAAGTATATAAATCTATGCCATTTTTTATTTGTCTAATGATATTCCAATATTTTAATAACACAATGAACTAAAAATTCGAACTTTCTATTTTGTACGTAAGAAAATTTAAAGTGATCATAAATGTGGTATTTTATTAGTGCTTTCAATATGCAATCGTATTATTACTTGAGAGATGTAGTGAAAAAATAATTTTTAGAACTATATATTCCTCAACATTGATTCCACCCTTCTGTTGTAATTGAAATAATGCTGACATAGTAAGTGAAATTTATAGTTACAAACTCTATCGTAAATGCGCCTTATCGATGTTTTTAAATATTTACAGTACTAAATTGAGATTAGTAGACCTACCTTGAATCTAAGATATAATTCTATTTACAATGAGCCTATTTTCCCAAAACATCGTTTTTTTTTACATTTCTAGTTTTCATGGAAATATTTCTGTTTATTTATGAATTTTGCCTAATTTTCTGAAACCATGACTTTTTTTAATATACATCGGTGTTTTCCGTCAAAATACATCGATATTTCAGGTCAATATTATCGTCACATCGATGGTTACCGCCGATTTTAACATCGATGGTGAAAATCGATGTTTTACCTATCGATGCTCGTCCCTAATTTGATCAGCCTATCTCTATTTCAAAATGAGGTAAATTGTTAACTTTTTAACTGCTGTAGACGTTAAGGTGACGACGGAAGATAATTTTTTAATCATTAAGGAAAATTTCAACAAAATAAATGTGTTGTACGAGTAATGTTTGTAACACACAGTTTTTAAAATAAAGACATTTGTAATTATTATTGTTGACTATATGGACCTAAGCAAATTCTCCTACCAGTCACGGTCACAGAAGTTAAAAGGTGAAATAAGATTACACGTTATAGGCCTAACTTTTTGTTATTACTGAATTATTATTACTATTATAATACTCACACTTAGGATCAAGTATATTACTTCTCTAATAAAGGACTGTGAGCTCGGATTCGAATTTAATCAGCTGTACATGCAGTGGGAGCAGTGATCCGTGATTTACGAGCTTGGTTCTCCCCGTGCATGCAGCACTAGGTGCCGAAGTGATGCATTGGATTGCGTGCTTCGAGCCCATCTCCAAGCCCCGAAGGTGTTGGTTATATCGAATACTGTATCACTAAAAAAGATTAATAGTGGACGCACAGCTAGCTGGATTTTCATTGTGCACCACTACACCAGTTCTCTTTCTTTTTCCGTACTTCGACGATTGCACTGTAAAACATTTTATGTTTTAAGTATATTATAATGGCTTATTTTACAAAATATAAAACGGTATATAACCATACGTTCTAGCAGTGGTAATGGCTCAGAGGCGAGGAGTTATTTGGCACTCCCTAGGCATTCGCTAATTTTCCATCCATTATTTAAAGACGAATATCACCAAGTAGGGATTGTCATTTGGTGGCAATTTTATCATCCCAAGTTTTCGGGATAAGATAAATGTTTGTCCGGGATGCCGAAAAATCGCGGGATTTATTATTACTCATTTAATTGAAGTAATTAAGGAATGCGTTTAAGCAAAATATAATGTGTAGTGAAGGTAAAGGTTAAATAGAAGTAGACAAAAATCAGCCTATATGTGCCAATCACAGTGTAAATACCGCCTAAAAAGCTGAAAGAATTTCCTCACTGAATGCAGAAAGTAGTAATTCTAATGATCAGTGTTTTGCAGATGACAAGCGGTTTGTTCTTCTCCTGCTTAGATACGCGGTCCAATCAGAGACGGCGAGACGGAGGAAAGACCCTTCCTGCTAGCGGCACTGCTTTAGCTCGTACACGTTTGGCGGTGAAGGAAAACACTTCTCATTTGAAAAATACTTTAGATATTATATATTATTTTCTTGTTCATTTATAATAATTTTATGTAATTTTGTACTCTTTTAGCCTATAACTAGGTTGCATAATTCATGTAACTCATGTCTTTATCCCTGGCTCAGAGGCAGAGTAGGTCTTATGAGGTAACTCCGCCAGATCAAATTAATAAAATAAAATTAAAATTAAAATAAATTGTATTCCTGAAACCACAGACTATTGTTTCTGTTTAACATTAAATCAAAACATTTTAGGAGAAAATGCCTCTGAAACCTTAGGCTTTTCTTCTACGACTGATACCCTTAATGGTCAACCACTCTGAAAGGCATTTGTGTCAAATACAGTATTGTGAGACATATTAATGTAGTGATTTGTGATCGGGTTTTCTCTGTTATTGTAGGTACGTCCTCGTGAAACCAGATAATATTGTTTCATTAAACATATCATGAGAATATTTTAGGAAAAAATCTTTTGACACTGGGATTCGAAAGGAATCCGAAAGAAAGCCGAAGCTCATGCCAGAGGGTTTTTTTCTCCTAAAATTCCCAAAATCTACATAACTTTACTTGAATGGCATTTTTTCCATAAAAGGCAGTCATAATTTATGACTCCTTGCTGATAAAATATTTTTTTCATCCAACAGAAATATTTTGAGATCATCAGACTATTAGGACCTACCTATTATCTTTCCTAAAGTCAAAGTTATTCTATATAAATGAGAGATATAATTGTTTATATTCTACTTTTTTTTTTTAGATATTATTGCTCTTCTGATCACTCTTACTGTCAAGATCAGCCAATCACTGAAAACAAATATTTTTTGTTAGTTTTTCTCTGTCCTTTCTGTTAAGCTGTGAACATTTTCACTTAGCACGTACAGGATTTTTAACAGGAAACGTATCGCTTATATCTTCTTGATTGTCTCAATAGCCATCAAAAAAGTATAAAAGCTTTGATGGTAGATAGCTTAACACTTTCTTCAAGCATTTTCCTGTCAGAATTTCAACGCTACTTCTTCATGCTAAAATTTCTTCGTTAATTCTGTTCACAAAATACCATTTTCATGGTCACTGCACCCGGCAGCGCTGAGAAGCATAATTATGTTCATCTAATTCATACAAACTCTATTTCTGGATGCTATAAGTAATGTGGGGGTGCGCCGTAGCGTAGTGGTTGAGGCGCTGCGCTACAAACCGGAAGGTCGCGGGTTCGATCCCCGATGAGGTCGTTGGAGTTTCTTCAATTGGCCTAATCCTTCTGGTGGCACTATGGCCCTGGGGTCGACTCAGCCTCTAACAGAAATGAGTACCAGGAGCATTCCTGGGGGTAAAGGCGGCCGGTGCGTAAGGCTGACAACCTTACCACCTTCATGTGCCGATGTCTAAAAATCTGGGAGCCTCAACCTCCTGGAACCCTCTGGGCCTCCATGGCCTGTAATAGGGAACACTTTACTTTACTTTTTTTTTATAAGTAATGTAGGTCTAAAGTCATGTTTACTTAAACTGTCCCAGTTATTTTTAGGGTTACGAAACAATTATCATTAGGTTACTAAAATTAGTCTTTGTTTCTGTTTCCCTATCATGCTTTTTTAATTTACTTTTCTACGATAGTGTTGTTCCATCCATTTTCCATTCATGCTACCATGATGGAAATTCGAATTTGCACTACTTAGTGCTAGCATCCTAACTTACAGCACTCATTACCGCACTGCTTACCGCATAGGAGCATCGACTTCGTTTCGTTTTTTCTAACTTTTCCTCGATTCTGTTGAAGCATATGCCTACTTCACGCGCGAGTATCGCAATATACTATATTTTGTTAGAATGTTTTGTTGTTTTGGAATATTCACAGTTTTGATTGGAATGGAAGAGAAGGATTTATGACCTTATGTTACCATGAATTAAAATATATATAAATGGCCCTACCTTTCAAGTAATAAACACATATTCCTTGGCTGGTTTCAAAATCAATAATATATGCTGGAAGATCCATGAACTTTATATAGGCAAATACAAATAACATAAATATTCCTACTTCATAATTAAATATTATACTGTAGTTTTCGAAGCAGTTTCTATAGATTAGATTACTCTCTTTAGTGTGATACTATTTCTAGAGATAATTAATTTGTAAGTTATATTTATTTCATTCTTGTTTTATTTTGTCCTGGTTGAATGGAATGTAAGACCTCACGGCAGTAACTTAGTCAGGTAAAATAAAACATTAGTATATATAAATATAGGCCTATAATTTTTACTATAAGCTTTATTTATTTTTAATATTTTACAATAAAAATAACGTACGTTATGTAACTTGTAAAATTATCGAACATATATTATACTATGTAGACACATCCTAATAATATTCAACGACGAAACACAAATCACTATCTACAACATATTCTGTTGTTTCCAAGTTATATACTGGCGGTAATTTTTTTATGACAATATTATAAAACCTGTATATATAAGAACATTATTCACTGTAATGTAGATTTATAAACAAAGTTACAGATATTTTAAAAGTATAGATGCCCTGATGACAGATCAGTGAAACGGAAAGACGAACGCACAATAAATATCCTAACATGAGAATACAGATATTCCTTAGTCACTTTATTGATGGAGCTTAACGGTACCGTGTGACATGATTTTAAGTACTTCCCTGTTTTCATTTAAATTTCTCAGAGAAGAGCTGCAGAACTATGTGATAATTATTATAAAATACAAATAGCCTATGGTAAAATAAAGTATTATAACGATATCGAAAATTTCATTTTGTGAAAATATTCCTACTCATAATACTGTGAAAATACCTAGACAACATTATTTTACATGATTTCTAAGTATTCCCTTTCATACAGTTCAAGTCTCTGAACTTTGACTGTGAAGTATACTGTGAGGTTACATTCGGTAATGAAGAAAATTCTAGCAATAGAATGCATTACAGAGTTTCAAGGTGTAGACTGTAAGTAAAGCATCAAAGAATACCCAACAAAATTCAGTTACGTTTTTTCATGAGATTCCTCGGATTCGAGGGTAACTCTATCAAAGATTTGCACAGGAAAGCACTTTTTGTTCTCCTAAAAGTGAGACAGAATCGGAAAACAGAGAAACAAACGTATCGTGTTGATGAAAGTCTACAGTGAGCTACTCTGCAGTGTCTGTTTCTATAATCCGTATTTTGTTTCACGTGGAATACTCTGCAGTGTCTGTTTCTATAATCCGTATTTTGTTTCACGTGGAATACTATCACTAAAAAAGAGAATTTGGAAACTTATCTATGAGATTTTTTAAATTTCTATTCAAAACTACATATAATTATTGCAAGTGATATTAAAATTTATTTTTAAAAAATCGACTCAGAATTTGTACGTAATGAACCAGAGTGAATTAACATGAGCTAGAAAATTTGGAAGGGGTATGCCGTAACGTAGCGGTTGAGGCATTGCGCTACAAACCGGAAAGTCGCAGGTTTGTTCCCAATGAAGTCGTTGGGATTTTTCAGTTGTCCTAATCCCTCCGATGGCACTATGGGACAGGGGTAGCCTCAGCCTCTTAACAGAAAAAAAGCAATTCTGGGGATAAATACGGCCGGTGCACAATGCTGACTACTTTACTACTTTCACGTCTCGAATGTATAAAATCTGGGAGCCTCCATCTCCTTAAACCCATAGGGCCTCCATGGTCAGTATAGGGGAAACTTAACTTTTACTTTTTAGATATCTAGCCTACTTTGAAAGATGCTCTCAAGAATTTAGACACCAATATTTAAATGATAAAGTGAAAACGAAATTCGTGTTATGGAAAACTACAAGTTAAACAATAAAGGAAAAATAAAAATTGCGGCAACGAAATATGTAGACCTATATGAATATGTTATGTCAGCCACGATGGTGCAGGGGTAACGTACCCGCCTCTGGATCCGAAGTTCGCACGTTCAAACCTGATAGCGGTATACGTCCTCCGAGTATCTGGACAACCATATTCAATTCCCGATACCTTCTCGGATATTTCCGAGACTGGGAGGTCTGGATCGGGATGCATTCCGCCTTGCGAGGAGAGAGGGGAGCTATTTGCTAAAGATGTAGCAGCTTTGGTCATGAAGAGCAGTTAAATAACGGCCGTGATATCTTGATGATATGTTTGCCAAGTGCTGATGTCGAAAAAATTGAGGTAGATGACCCAGAGGTGCAGCCAGAGGAAATAGCGCCACGGTTAAATGATATAAATAATATTAATAAGATAATAATAATAATTTTAATCTTCTTTTTCATAATTTTAATTCTCTCTTATAGGAACGTTTACGCGTTCCACGCCACCCAGGCCTTACAGAGCCGAGTCCAGTCGGGAGATTATGTTGGATCACATAATACTTTTTTGACCAGAGGATATGAAGAGCCTCCTCGGATGAATAATCAGCCCAATGCCGTGGCCATCTCCGAGGCAAGACGAGCATATAGGACGCGACACACCAACACTCAAATACTCACTCTGAACAAGACGAGTATGGGATGAAAATAATGCCGATCAGATGATTAAATATACCGTAATTAATCAAGCCGGGGAAGAAAAACCCCCACCTAGGTACGTTTCGATCAGGATTCGAATCCAGGCCCACTGCGCGATAGGAGCGAACGTATTCACTTGCGCCATAGCGGTGGACAGTTAATAATAATAATAGTAATAATAATAATTATTATTATTATTATAATAATAAACAAAGTCAAAGCGTTAATCGCAATCAAAATAACTTAATAAGAAGTTGACTGATTTACATTCTACATAGACTACAGCAGCGTTTCTAAACCTTTTTCAACTTGCGGCACACAAAAAGTGTAACTTGAAATCTTACAGATTTTTCTCCGTTAAAATCAACATTTTTTTATTACGCGCACGTTTATAATGTAATTGTAATTTTACGCGGTAAAACTATTACAATGTAATATAAGCATAATGATTCACATTTCAGAATTTTTCCTATGAGTAACATCATGTTAAAATTTGTCGCCGATAATATTAATAAATTAATGTCAAAAAATTTCAAGAATAATTCAAACAAGTGAGCGGAAGAAGCAAAATTATTGTGAAACTTGAGCTTGTATGCTTTCAAAATCATCTTTGTTTGTGGCCGAATAGTTGATAAACACACCCTCATATCGTCATTCAGAGTAAACAATCGTGACTTGTTCTCACACTTCTCTGTGTTCATTGTAGAAAATCCTGCTTTATTTAAGTAGGAAGTAGAAAAGGGAATCCAATAAATGAATCCTTTCACATCATTTTTTATATTTAGGAATGGTAACTGCAACAAAATCAAAGAAATAATAAGGGGCTATTACAAGTAATGAACTTGTCTCTAATGTCTAGTGTGTGTTCTATTAAGGACTTACTTCATTAACTAAGGATTGATAACTTTATTATTTTTCGCAGCACACTAGAGGCTCATTCACGGCACACCGATGTGCTGAAAAACACCGGTTGAAAAACGTTGGACTAGAGGATGACAGTTATTTATAATAGGTATTTACTACTGTGTTTGGGAAATCTGGAACGATTGATAAGGACGTATTCCACAAAGACATTCAACAGTAAAGTTGTCTCTTGAAATCGATTAGACACACTTTAACAGGAACTGTACAAAGGAACATGTATAGAAAACAAGTGTGAATGGAAAAGGATCAGTCTCCATAGCTACAGATGAGTTACTAATTCGTCCGCACGGAGCTCCACAGTCGGTTCAAACTCAATTTACTGAGTGGGTTGGTGTTTCTGTAAGAAAATTACATCGTCTATACAGACGCAATTACCTACACCACAAGTGAAGAGCTTCCATCCTCCACAAGTATAGGAACTTCTGTTCAACTAATTACCAAGTGTGAACGAGTATCCATGTCTCCAACACTTCTATTTCTACAGAAAGCAGAGACAGAATTTGAAAGATAGAGGAGCAAGCTGATAATTATGCTGCACGAATTTATCTCCTAAATCACTCTCCCATCATCCCCCACAATCCTTACCTATCTATTGTTGAATTTCAGAATTCATTATTGAAAAAAAAATACTGTATGAGACATGTGTTTTGAAAACCGGCGTTAAATTAAAGAAATAGCTTCGACTTAAAAAACATTGATTGTAGAAAGAAATAGAGACATATTTTGTAACGTTGTTAAACAATCTATTTAACCCATTTATCACCAGTGAGTTAGTCAGTTTTACTACAAAATTTAAATTAATTTATTATTATACAAAACGAACATCATTCAAACTATTTGTATGGGCTATTGGTGTAACCAATTAGTGTCCGGCTATGTGAAAGATTACAACAATTCTGGTTATTAGGTTAATTCACTATTCACTAATATCACTATTCGGAATCGTGCTTTCGTATTTACAAATTCGATTACGCGATTACATAAAGTACGTCTACTCAGTAGTTCTAGGCCGATATACCAACATCAAAATTATACTGAAATTAATAGTGGATAAATATTTCCGTCAGTATTAGAAGTTCAAACGCTTCTTTAAGGAAATCAAGAAAAGTTATTTACTTCTCACTTTTAGGGACGTTTAAGGTCCCAGGCCTTACAAGCAGGACCTGTCGGGACAGGGATTATCTACTGGATCACATATATACCTTTCCGACCAGACAAGGACATGGAGGACCTCCCCGGTTGAATGATCAATCCATTGCCGGGCCACCTCCGAGAAAACACGAACACAAAGGACAAGACACACCATTCATACACACATTCACTCTGAACAAGGCGAGGATGGAGACCATAATGACGGTCATATTTCTGGGGACCACAAGGGCCTAAAGTTACCCAGCATATGTCTCACATGTGAGGTAAAACCCCGGGAAAACCCCACTTAGATAACCTGTCTCGATCAGAACTCGAACCCAGGCTCGCTGCGCAAGAGGAGCGAACGCATCCCTTGCCCCACAGCGGTGGACAATTTGTTAATTCTGAATTTAAAAAAAAAAAATCTATCTTAACTAAGCCTATAAGTGCAGTGCCTTTGATAGGCTACCGTTTCGTACACATAGTAGACTACACAGCATTAGTTTATGTTTACCCCCGTGCTACAACAGTAAAATAACTTACTCGTTTTGTAAATATCTGTGCCACTTCGAGAAGGTGTCGTTAATAGGGATGATTAGGAATTGATCTGATTTAGCGTGAGTGACCGAGGCAGAAAGTGATCACTTGTCTGTATTATACATTACAAAAAGTGTACTACAACAATAATATCCCACACATAGGCGTACCGAGGGGGGGGGGGTTTGGGGGTTTGAACCCCCCCCCTCCATTGATTAAAAAAAGGAAAATTCTATAATTTTTTTAAGTCTGCCCATAAATTACTTAATACAAGTATAAAGCGTGGGAAGCTTAAAACTCGTTATTTTGAGTCTTAATTTTTAAGATTTTTCCGGGGAGGACCCCCGGAAGCTTAAAATTCGTTATTTTGCGCCTTAATTTTTAAAATTTTCCGGGGGAGGACCCCCGGACCCCCCTCTCCCTGGGGGGTATTCCATGCCCCCAGACCCCGCGGATGTTATAACCCCCCCCCCCATACGTCGGCCTGGTTACGCCTATGATCCCACATAAAAACTAAACCCATCGATGAATATTCCAGTCGCCGTGTTTTCTTTATCAATAGAGCCGCCCGGTTCGAAAATTACGCAGTAATTACACAAACTTAAAATCATTAAAGCTTTATCCTAAATAAAGTTCACGGCAGTCGATACATTTTAGTGAGGTTAGATCAAAAGAAACGTTTAATAGCTACGTGATTAGCATCCCTTTATCGCGATGTCAAATAGAATGTCTGAAATGGGCAAATGAATGATACGCATAGGGCTCATGTTAAAATCTATAATTTGAAAAGGATTCCCGATGCATTTGTAGCTTGTTAATTATAATATTAGCGGGAAATGAATTGGGAATCGATAGCTATAGGATTCGGTTATCTAGTCTCTTGGCTTTGAAGCATCCATTGAAGTTTCATTGACGCTAAATGGGAATGGAAATTAAAATTTGGAAATATAAATTCCGTGATACAGCAGAAAGTGTACATTTCGAACATTCTATAGAATTAATGCAGTTTAGTGGACTGTAAAACATATTACACAATTAATAACAAGAAACAGGAAAATTCTTTGCAATGAAGTTAAAAAACAAATCACACAAACGGAAATAACATAATCTTTAAACAAACCAGAAGAGATAACTATATCGGAGTCGTCGCACTTTTCATGTCCATGACGTTCGTTTGATTATTTCATGTTTTCTATCCTATAGGCCTATATGAAAATATCGCGAAGAACATAACTTGTGCGTTTTCGATGACGAAAACTGTCATTCGTAATTGCATATTTCGAGGAAAGTAACATTTTAGAATTTGTATGTTGCTTTGCTCAGAACACAAGGATCAATGGTGAAGGAGGATCTGCTTGAGAAGACTACACTTTATGTTCACTAATTTTCCCGATTTTCTAGTAGGTCTATATATAGATAATATTATAACTTATATCATGAGACAATCAGAGTGTATAGTCAACTAATAGCACTAGTAGTAGTGGTAGCAATACCACTTCTAAGCAGTAATAGTAGCAATACTACTACTACTACTACTACTACTACTACTACTACTACTACTACTACTACTACTACTAATAATAATAATAATAATAATAATAATAATAATAATAATAATAATAATAAAGACGACAGTAATTATCTAGGTGCAAATATAGTGATGAAACCGATAACTTAAATACCAACGTATTCCCTTCCAAAAACAAGCTAATTATAACATATTTCTTCATGGCAACGTAAATAGAAATATAGCTTAAACTGAAAATTAACATAAATATAAGATTATTTTCAGTATATCTGACCTAATATTATTTGCCTCTTGCTCGACCTTTGCTGTGATTAAGAGGGATCTAACTCGGAGGAAGCACTACCTACTGTTAGTAATATTGACTCTAATGAAACACCTGGCAACAGTGATTTGATTGGAGATTCTTAGTTTCTGTGGAAAGTTCTGTCCTGGTCAATATGTCAAAATTCACGTAGCACTTGAACACATCTCGACAGCCAGCATTGACAGAAACGTAAATGCAGAAGAATTACAAAGCGAATTCCTCTCAGGTAATTAACTCTCAAAATAATAATGAAGACATAACACCACTTCATGAGATTTCTTCCCTCGCTAATTCTACACTTACTCGTTCTAATCCAAACCTAATTAAATATGAAGACGATATGTCTCAGTGCAAATGGGCTTTGAGAATGTTAACAGCAAGGAAGAATTTTACTATCAAGTTGAGAATTTCTGTAAATTTCATCATTACTCTATTTTCAGGACAGCAGCATGCGACATCTCGGTTATTTGCAAGCTAGAAAAGAAAATATACTTCTCAACAACCAACGTAACTATGAACAATCGAGTAGAAGTAAGAGAATATGCCGGGATTGCTAATAAACTGAGGGACAAAATAGGTGACTGTCGCATGCCATAACACGACTTCCTGGAATTTTTGTGGAGACGTTTAGGGAAGCTTGGCGAAAAAGTTATTTTCAGTAGCCTATATATCTAGTACACTGAACATAACCTGGTGTACTCTGAGAGTATGCACATTAGGCAAGGATGATATTAGAGAAGGGAGACATGCTAGCTCTATTTCATTCAGTCCACATCTCCGGCAACAATGACAAGTTTCCTTCCTTTTCCTATTCCGCTTGATATGACTGTATACAAGACAGCAGTATGCTATAATGGTGGAACACAGTAGAATTTTATTTTATTTGAAATTCTTCTCCATTCGTGAAGTTACAAAATGCAAAAAATGGATTCAACTAGACTTACTTTTGCTGAATAAATCTAAATTTTGTTAAACGTGAAATTGATTCTGTATATGCTATAGAATTATAATAAATGTACCTCATATGTTAACTTCAAGCTTTTTTTGCATATTTTAAAGTTACCCCGTATTAAAGTTCTATTGTATATTATGATTAAATCACCAAGATAATCTCCACGTTACATCTAGCGAATTAAGGGTATATGTAGCTACGTGAATTATTTAGAAATTTATGTTTTTGTTTTGTTTATAGCACTAAAATATTGTGCTGAATTTTCTGCATCCATTGAATAGTTTGTATAGGTTCAGAAATTATTTGTGCCATTTAAATGGACATTTAAATATGTGTACACGCTCTGAGCCACACCCTTAGAAAGGTCAGATGAGAAATTCACTATTAACTTAAAATTGAATTTCCCGGTAACTCTTATTTTACACACATATTGTTAGGTAGCTCCACAACCATTAGAGATAGAAGGCTGACATTTTTTACACTAATTTTACATGCATTATGCATAAAGTAGACTACAATAATGCCCATAGGTATAAAATTAAAGAAAATGTGTCATGAAATATTGATCAAATTTCAAGATATTTTATATGCGATATATAAAAATTAATTGCAATGCTGTATAAAAGTAGTCTACTTTGTAGAAAAATATGTTCATTATATGCATTAAAAAATAAAAGGTGTCAGAGAAACCAGAAAAATGTTATGCCTGTAGGAAGTGATTAGTGCATCTGAATGAATTTTTTTCATGCTCCTATAAAACGTGTAATTTAATATTAACTTGGTTTTTTATACTTTTATCTGCTAGTTATGTTCTAGTAATCCTTGTTATAGGATCGTGTAATTTTTGTCCGCTTCTGAGTTCATTTTCTTGTAAAATTTTAATATTTTAGAAGCTGCATTTTTTTAATAATTTTGTGGTTGTTCACCCTTAATAATCTGGTAAGCATATTATTTAACTAGATGTTACAAAAATAAGTTTCTGCGTATAGCCTACAACATAATACAAACTTAAATATTCTCAATTCTGATAACAAAAACAGTCTCTTGAGTAATTTTTCACTGTTGGCAATTCGATACTTCTGTGACTTTCCTTTTTGTAGCGAATCGAAAAGCGCAAGGTCTAGAGCTAGAATTTGTTTCATGTAGTTGAAAAAGAGATTGAGTGGAAAATACTGCTGAGTCATGGAATATCAACGATTTTTATATTGGTTCTGTCATTGATCTCTTCCCGACCGTTGAAAGCATCACACGACCCATTGAATAATTAGTTGTTTAGTGTCGATTTAGGAAGGTACACTTAAAATAAGAGCATTAAGCTAATTGGAAGTTTGTACAGGTACGTTCCTCAGGGATTATGCAATTGATTTTCCAATTGATGTCTCACGCATACCAGATGGCCAAGACTGATTGTTCACAGCGTGTAGTTCATGTAAACTTGTATGCCCAAAGCACAGCATGTTCACTGAAGCGTTATCTAATCAGTCGGTCACTGCAGGAGTTTATCTTTAACCTTTGCTTCGCTGTTATATTTATATTTTATTGAATTACTTATGTATCTCTTACAAGATGCTTGTGGCATTTCCATAATGCAGTTTTCACTCTCACTAGCATGCTTTCAGGTCAGTTATCATATTTCCGAATTCTTACCTGTTTGGATGGTTATAGAAATCTAGATAGTATGTTTGCGTGACGAATTTCATTAAATGTGTCTCCCTTGCACATGGAATCAATAAATCAGAAGTCCTAATTTTGTTCTACATCTGTTTAACTCTATCTGTACCTGTGTGTGCCTCTCATTGTCTTGCTCTATCTTCCTCTAGTTTAAATTTACTGCTCTTTAAATCATCCAATACTCAGTGGACCCTTTTGACTTAGCATGCTTTGTTATTCAGTTGATAGTCAAACTATGATAGGAAGAAGTCAACTTTAATTCAGGAATTTATTTTCCGATATTGGACCCTGCCAATGGATGAGGGTATCAGTGATGTTGGCGGTGATGATAATGAAGATGATGATGGAATCACGATGAAGACAGAGAATAGTAGAATTACACCAGAAGTAATGGATCATCATTCAGAAAGAATGCTCATGATCAAGAATCTTGTTCATCTCAGATGTCACCCTAAGAATTTAAGAGTTCATGATGGGTAAGCATTCACAGGTCTACATCTGGTGCTAGAAGGGACTATGCGATTGGGGGTATGCCGATCAAATGCCCCCTGTTCTGCCATCTGCCCATGGTATCCTGTGCCACGAGGGAAGTAGAGTCATAGAGTTCAGTTTATCACCCTTCACACTGGTGTTACAGAAGCGATGGAGTAATTTTAATTACTGCCATATTTCTTTAAGAAATTGCCTGTGGCGATTTTCTTATTTTTTACTACTAATTTTATCATATTAATCGCCGAGACTTCCAACAGGAAAGTCCTAGGAAGAGGAACCATTGAGGAAGTTCCTGTAAGTAACATACTACCTTGCCCATGGCCCACAGCCCGAAAAAAAAATGTTGAGTAACTCGATAAGTAATGTGCAACAGAAATTAGTGTTGGGTATTTTAAAATAAATTATCATAAATAATACAGTACCGGTACCACGAAAGCTCTAATCTTGTCGAGGATACACGAAAGATAAACTATGAAATTATTAAGCCAACAATCTATACCACGATAATATATTTAATTCAGTATTTATATATAGTACGATAAATCTTTTGATTGCACTGCTTTATATTTCAAGGCCTTCTGGAGAGTTATTAGTAACAACGTCTAGAGATAGTTTGCACAAGTTTACTACAAACAAGAAATATGTTTCCAAATTACGTCACAATTTTAGAAATAAAGAAAAATATGTGCACATCAATTGGGACAATATATTAAAGAAGTGCAAGATTTACCAGCAACATATGCCGATAATATTTTAATATGGCTCTGACTGGTTAAATTAGTGGTATTTAACAAAATAAAAAAATCTACAAAGCATGATTGAACTTAGAAAATGTTTTAAATTTAATTAACCCCTTCGCTAAAAAAAAGAACGAGCGGTAAATATTATTTGAATTCCGCCTAGGAAATTAAATATGTGTAGAAATATTATCTTCTTCTTCTTGCAGATTATTTACGGCTGGCACCACTTCTCCGCCCCCCCCCCAAGTCAAGTGGAGGTGTCTTTACCTATACTAATTTTGTTACGCTTATTTTCCGATAGAGGGCGGAGGGACATCGCATCGCAAAGAAACATTCTCAATGATAAATAATTTCACGACACACAAATAATATCACAATAAACTGAGCAAGTAAATGCTAGACTAGTACATAGATAAAACAGAAACTGTTTATGAAAATTCTTTACTTGTAACATAGTTTCCCTTATGTTGGTTCTATTTTTGGAGAAGGAGATGGTAGTTTGTTCAAACCTATATCACATCCTCACTCTCCCCTGAACTGTCACACCATCGCCTTAATAAGTCAGTCGCACTGTGCTTATTACACTTCGCACTTTGGTTTATTAGGCTAGATGTCAGACGATGTCACTTAGTTTTACCACCCCCTTAGACTACATTCATAACACCACGATTTGTTTTGCGAGGAGAGGGAAAGAGAGAGGGAATGACGGATATGGAGCATACGATCATGTGTTAAACCTGCAGAACTTATGAACATTTCCTCTAATTCCAATCTACACCTTCGCACAGAAGGAGAGAGGTGTGAGAAAATTACGACAGTCGCTTTGACTTGTAAGAACTGTTTTATACCGTACTATCATCAAGCTAAGTAAAACGAAAACGATCATTATGGATTACTTGATTGTGTCCTCTTCTTACGAAATTATATACTTTCGAAGGGAATGTTACTCATTATTTGTGAAGTTAAGTTGCATGATATAGATGTTACTTGTCTGTCACACTTATTGCCGAATTTAAAACATGCTTTGATAATATTGTTTCTTGGCTTTCTATTGGTCAAATGCTGAGGGTCCTTACCCAGGCATGGGAGTCTGTGTATGTTATACATGAAAATAGACTATAAATATATATAGTTATTCCTCAGGTTCGCAAGAGGCCCCTGGGGATCCCGTAAGGGGATATGCACAGCGGCTTTGTTACCGGGGTGCGCCAGTCCCCTACCTACTTAAACCTAAGGACACACACACACACCCACTCTTGAACCCGGGAAAGACATTTTTCACTACTGAAAAATCCCCAACCCGGCCGGGAATCGAACCAGGTGGTAGGCAGTCACGCTACCAACTCACCGACGGCGGCGGACGCAATAAATAAGTGAACAACAAAATTCGAATGAAAAGGGAAGAAAAGTACTTATATTGTTGGATTTTGGAGACAATGAAGTGGAAACAAAGGGAAAAGTGTCAGGAATATTCTATACACATCCACTACACTTACCTAAGGTCCCTTTGATCTTATATCATTTTTAAATAATTTTAATTAAATTGTCCTTCGCTCTAACATTTTTAACTTAAAATTCGCCTGTGATTTATATTAAAATATAATTGACTAGATGAAAAAGAAAAAGGGATTTCTTTTCTTGATGCCAATTCACTCAAGCAAAATTCCTTCCAATTCCATAGAGATCTTTATTCTCCTCCTACCCATTCGAAGCTAGCAGTAAATACACACCTCACTCTTCCTTTTATCCCGATTTCTCTCTCCCCCTTCATCTCTCTCTCTCTCTCTCTCTCTCTCTCTCTCTCTAACTTTCCCGCCTTCTTAAGCACATTCAGTGATCCATGAAATGTGGCCTGTTGTCATAATGAAAAGGAAGCAGGGCATTTCACTCCACGGATTTAAGTTTATACCGACAACGAGTGAAATAGAGAGAATGATATGACTCCAAGAAAGAAAAAGATGGCAACGGATTCCAATCTAATACAAGCAAAACTTGATTCAAACTTCAAATCCCTCGCCTTTTCCCCATTAGCCAACTTGCAATGCTAATCAGACCCATGCCCTTACAGACACACAGAGAACGAAGGAAGAAGCTTTCCAGACGTCTATATTCCATATTTCACTGGGAGACAAAAGAAGCAGCGGTTACTCCAATTAAAATTTAAATCTCAAGTTGTAGTAAAATATGTAAGAAAATTAGAGCACCACTAATGTAACCCTACTAATGAAGGTAATAATAATAATAATAAATTCAATGGTCATTAAATAATGCAGATTTAATTTAATTTACTTCCTAACTTTATGTTGGGTGGAACTAATAGTTCAAATACATTACTCTTTGTTAGGACTGTTATTTGTCATTTATAAACGTTAAAATATGCAAGGTTTCCTTCAGACTTTGTTAAAAAGATCACATGACCTGGACAGTTACTATTGTAAAAAATACGAATGTAGAACCAACTATTAAAAGAGATTTTTCATCAGATGCCTGATAACACAGAACAGTTGCAGTCTGTTCCTTACTGACTCCAAAAGTAAAAGCAGATGCACTATACCTCGCCTCCTCGGGGAGTTCCTAAAACATTCCTAAAAAGGTGACAATGTTGTGTGGATGGATGCAAGAGGAGGACATTTCCAACATCCTTTGTGATGAGATACGTAGTTAATTTCATTGTAATTTTAACTGTAATCGTGAGTACCTGAATCATTACACCGTTAGTGACTTTATTTGCGTAGATATTTCACCCGATCGCTCGGGAGTTAGAGCTATGCAGATGCAGAAACCCGCACAATTGGCCAACTCTTATGTGAAACGCACTGTACCTAATAAACTATGGAGGTTTAGTGTATTTAAAATATCAGTTTTCTGTTATTACGATAGGCCTACTGTCATCCTATGAAACTGACTTGTAAGTGAAGTTATGTACATTTTCCCCCTTAATATTAATGTTTTAATATTACGCTTTGTCCTTTATGGCAGTACCGCCATTCGGGAAAGTTGAATAAATGTTTTTCTTAGCAAAATAAAATAAAATAACATATTAAATAATACATTAAGCACATTAAAAACTAAAATAAAATATAAAAGAATAGAATAGAATAGTATAAAAAGAATAAAAAATAAAATAAAATATCTGCAGTGGAATTGAGATTTTCAATTTTAAAGATACGTGCAGCAAGCTATTGCAATTTCTAAAGGGATGTAAAATGAATTTATGACATAATTTGCTTTGATATTAGATCAATTACTATCTTATTTCCAACTCTAGTAGGCCAAACTCATGGTTATCTGTTGTAAATCTTATTTTTAAACCAATTATGTTCAGGAACATAGACCCAAAAAATAGCGATTGTCGAAAATTTTTAATTTGTCATTTTAATAATAGGAGCTTTTAGGCACATAGTACTGAAACATACAATAATAGTAAAATATAAATTTTAGTGCTGAAAAACTATGCACATTTAACCTCGTACATGTTGCAACGTAAACAATGGTTTAATATTTGATCGAGGAGAAAATAGGCACTTGCTTGAATATCCGAATCTGGCTCATTAATATTCAATAGAGGATCACATGCAGAATGAGTATATTCCAAACTTAATAAGTGGAAGAGCCTTTTCTTTGCTCGGCCCTTCTGCAAAGCCAGATCAGATTAGCAAATTATTCTGTGTTGAAGAAAGCTGTCAGAAATGTAAAATTACTCTAAACAACTAACAGAGACCTAACCAGGAACCCACGGTGTCAAGGCACGCTATGATTAAAGTCAAGAAGATTCCAGTTATATTTTAATTATGTTTATAGTTTACTTGGGTTATTGTAAACAATAACAAAACGTTTCTCTGTGTAGCCTATGTACCTTTGATTTGGTACGCGTCAAGGGATTAAAGATAGCCTAGTCATTAAATTAATTAAGCAGACATCTAAGGAATTAAAAGTAATCGTGCCATTCATTGAGCACCGTACATACCCAGGAATAAAAATAATTCATTTAAATAATCTGATACATGGCATGGAATTAAAAAAATGTTATTGCCATTAATTTAGTCACGTCCAGAAATTTAGAATAGTTTGTTAATACCAGTAAACTATTTACTCTATTAATATTGATCACCTACGAATCAAATGCTGTTAAGCAATATTATTAGTTTGGTAACCTTCTGAAAGTATATTTGAAAAATCTACACATTTGTGATAATGTACATTTATCTGAAATGACAAGGAAGGGGTGCCTATCTAACAGATCAAATTTTATCGGAGAACTTTAAAATCTAGAACGTATTGCCTCACTGGACTTGAAATAATCCCTCTTATTTATTTAAAAAATATCATAATTCAATTCTCAAGAGCAGTAAATAAATATTATAGATTTAACTCCCAAGCTGTTTGTAATAATTTTGAGAAGAACCGTGATGAGACACCAGAGTCTTTACATACGATAATACTCGTCTAATAATGACTATACGATAATAAGGGTTCCAGAAATAAATAAAAAACATAAACTAATAAAAGATACCAGATATCGAACTTTGCTGTCGTAATTGGTTTTTCTACGTATGTATTTTCTAAGGACATAGCTCAGAAAAGTACTAGACTTTCTTAAAGCTATTTAATTAACTTGGATGTCATTAAATGTCCGGTCGATGGTTTGAAACACCTCTGGAACGATTATTTCATTTAATTTTACCTCTATATCCTAAAAGATTACTCGAACTGAATAATGAGTCAATGTTTCACATGGCTTGAACGGGGTAGTTAATGAAAGAGACACCAGAAACCTCCCACGAATCATGGAGGCTATTAATATTAGATTCTGCAAGCTGACGTCCGTGTTCAATTGCCACAAGACAGCCTGTGTCGATCAACAGGTGGAGAACAGTGATCCTCTCCAATCTCAAGTGTTTTCACACACTCTTGTAGCAAAAAGGTGCACGCAGTTTAAATTGGTAGCAGTGTGTTTTCTACCAGAGCGAAAGCAGTCAGTGGTCCCTGATACTGAAATTGCATCCAATCGACATTCAAAATTGTTGAGCTGATATCACGGAAGGCATTCATTATATGCCCCTATTCAGAGTGTAGATGAATTAATTTAATATGTCCCTATGCAGAGTGTAAAGATATTACTTAAAGGAGACAGGATTTTTTTTAAATTTTGTGACAAAAAGTATTTTTAATGTTTAGGGCCTACTGTACCAGAAAGATTATATTGTAATGATGCGCTTTTTCTAAAGCACTAACGGTCATTTAAGTGTCAGCGCATGGATATTTAAACCTCCCCAATGACTTTTAAATACCACGTGCCAAATAGTTTCGTTACTTAACCGCATTTTATTACCTTTTAAGAGTCCCTGGTAACCTACCACAGTTTTCGTAAGGATGAACTAAAATTTTGCCTAGATAGTCCAGTCAATGA
The DNA here is from genome assembly GCA_964059195.1 of Ectobius pallidus. Classification (NCBI taxonomy): domain Eukaryota; kingdom Metazoa; phylum Arthropoda; class Insecta; order Blattodea; family Ectobiidae; genus Ectobius; species Ectobius pallidus. The sequence goes on from CAXKWD010000006.1 coordinate 110,592,900, forward strand.
AAAGTTGTAGAGGGAAATGGAAGGAACACAATTTTTGACTTTGGGACATTGTTGGGACTAGTAAGGAGGTAAACATACTAAAAGTCCCCACTCCTAGGAGGTGAGCGGGGGGCAGGGGGGCCCCTAGAAGGGCCCTTTTTTCGGTTTTTCGCTTATATCTCAGAAAATATGGGTCCTAGCGTTAAGACCCTTCTATACAAAATTAAAGCTGACAAAATACTCCACAAGATTGATTCAGTTCATTTTTTCGCTATCTCGCCTAATTTCCGAGATATCCGTGCTCAAAAGTAGATGATTTTGAAAAAAAATAAAATTGCCTCGCGTTTTTTGCCTTATTTCGTTAGCTAATTCTTCGGACATTCGTCCAACAAAAAAGTTATAAGGAAAGAAGTCGTAGAGTATTAAATTTCCTTCAAGAATATATGTTACTTTACTTTTTATCTTCAACCGTTCAGAAGTTAGAGTAATTTTAACTTTATGTGTAAATTCCGGGATTTTGCAGAAAAACTTAACTTTCGTATTTCCGTTCTTCCACTGCTGAAACTCTATATAAATCCAAAATATACGTATTATATATATTTATATGTATAAATAGTATGTACTATATATATAAATGGCACATAAAGAAATTATGTGTATATATATAAATATATATATATATGCTATGTATTTATAATATATTTTCAAGTATATATGGAGTTCTTCAAAGTAATATTGTTTGGTGTCGTTTAATACTAATTTCGAACCCCGAACCTAGTGGAACCACTTTGAGAGCTCCATCATTTACCCCACAGAAATTCAATTACTATAATATATGATGGAAAGTTTTGATAATACTCAAAATTGACAATTTATCGAGGATCGCTGAATCTTTATTGTTATTTGGGAGCCATAATTGCCCTCTACATAGGCAATAATACTTGTATTCAATGTATATAATATATAATGTACAGTTAATATAATATATAGGCCTATATTAACTACACATTCGCTCCAAAAGGCATTGGGGTAGGATGATTCCAGAGTCAACAACAATTTGTACATAACTTTTTTTTTATTAACACATTAACTCGTGAATGTTTTTTGAAACTGTGTTACATTCAATTTAATAATATATTTACACCTTATAGTACAATTGAACTATAAATTCCTGACTCTCTTGGAGCCGGAGGGTCCTTCCTCGTCATGGTAACTTGGTCCTGGATATTGTTCTGCTTCGTTTTCTTCTTCATCCATTGAGAAAGGGGATACATCTTCTAGGATAACTGGCAGAGGATCAATGTCGAGTTCTTCATCCTCATTGACCAAGAGGGGGCCCCCATTAAGACAGTTCCCGTGGCAGTTTTGGCACGCAGGGGAACACTTGAGAGATGCCTTTCTGCATCCGCATTTGGTGGTGGCAGAATCCTTTGTGCACCGACAAAAAAAAATTAATATTTCATCCGGTGCAGCCTGCTGCTCACTGTGCACCGGGGTTTGTTAGTTAACTCCCACCCGTACATCTGAGGAGGCGGCTTATGTCCCAATCACATCTCGACTTTGTCATATATCCTCAGAATGTTGCTTCGCTGCCCCCTCAGTTGGTGGGAGCCACGAGATGTCCGGCTTGATATTGGCTACCGATTTTACATAGGATTGGTAACGGTAAGCGTTTAGAGATTTCTCTTTAGGTGGGGCCCCGTACCACCTCAAAATACACTTTCCTCTACATCATCCTTATTTGAGGAAGGGTCTGAGAAAACTGTAGCAGTTCCCTGGACATCTTGAGACTTCAAATGCAGTTTGATAAATCCCAGCTTACTCTTTTGGAAGGCTGCTGAGGTGGTATCGCACCCAGTGAAGGAATTCAGAAATAGTAAGTCTCGCAGCCCCTGGGTAGAAAACAATGTAGGTTTTATGTTTCCACGCCCAGGCTTGACGAAAATTATGTTCTGGTCACTAGGTGTTTTGGCCATCAACAGGACTATTAGGTCGACATCCTCCCCAATAACTGCAACAGCGGTGGTATGTGACAACTCCATAGCCAATGTCTACAATGAGGACATCCGCAACATTCCGTGCTTGCAGGGTTCTGACTACATGCGCCTGTAGTGTGACTTTCAGCATGTTAATCAGCAGACTTTTTTTGTAGACATTTGACAGGCAGTCTTCCTGCTTCACAGTTATGACTGTCTCCTGATTGAATGTATGTCCGCTGACTTACTGAGACGGTACCGCCTTTGCTGCTCAACGACCTTTGTACTTGAGGATGAGCAAATGCCAGATATCTTGGAACCTCTTTGCCAAATAATTTTTTGCAGGAGAAGTCCTCCGTCCATAACAATGTCAAAGTGTGTCACACGTACATCTTTGATAGTTGGATTGAGCTCTTTCTAGAGAAAACTGACTTCGTCGATTTCCTCATCCCACCCTCATTGAAGAAGGCCAAAGGGAAAGGGGCTAATTCATATTGCAAATAAGTTTTCAAATCTTCGTCGGTTTTCTTACTTATGGATTTGCGCTGGAATAGCAAAAAAGGATCCACAGACACCCATTCGTCGTTAATCTTGATTTACGAGCTAACATTCGAAAGGGGGAGTGCTCGATCTTTCCGAGACAGTTTGATACTTATTTTCAAACTCTAGAAAAAATAGTTGTTATTCTTGAAAATTAATTTCTGATCACATTTCCGATTTTCCGATAGCGAAAAAGTTAAAGGAATCAGTCTTGATAGAACATTTTATCAGGTTTAATTTTGTATAGAGTGCTATAACGCTAGGACCCATAGTTTCCGAGATATAAGCGAAAAACCTAAAAAAGGGACCTTCTACGGGCCCCCCTGTCTCCCGCTCACCTCCTAGGAGTGGGGACTTTTAGTATGTTTAACTTCTAACTAGTCCAAACAAAGTCCCAAAGTCAAAAACCGTGTTCCTTCCATTTCCTTCTATTCATCAATTATTGACTGGACTATACATAAGCATATATATTACTTGAAAATATATTACAAAATACATCACATATATACATATATATTGATTCATTTATGTACAACTTATATACAGTACATACTATTTATACATATAAATAGGTAATATTGGCTATTATACAGAGTTAGAGCAGTGAAATCATAGAAAATACGAAAGTTAAGTTTTTATGCAAAATCCTGGAATTTACACATAAAGTTAAAATTGCTCTAACTTTTGAACGGTTGAAGATAAAAAGTAAACTATCATATATTCTTAAAGGGAATGTAATGCTCTACAACTTCTTTCCTTATGACATTTTCGTAGGACAAAGGGCCGAAAAGTTAGCTAACGGAATAAGGCAAAAAACGCGAGGCAGTTTTATTTTTTTTCAAAATTAGCTACTTTTGAGCGCAGATATCTCGAAAACTAGTTGAGATAGCGAAAACATGAATGGAATCAATCTTGTGGAGCATTTTATCATCTTTAATTTTGTATAGAAAGATTTTATCGCTAGGACCCATAGTTTCCAAGATATAAGCGAAAAACCGAAAAAAGGGACATTCTAAGGGCCCCCCTGCCCCCCGCTCACCCCCTAGGAGTGGGGACTTTTAGTATGTTTACCTCCTTACTAGTCCAAACAAAGTCCCAAAGTCAAAAATTGTGTTCCTTCCATTTCCCTCTACACCTCTTTTTGAGCATTCATTGACTGGACTATAGAATAGATGCACTAAAATGAAGAATACGTTTTTAAAATAAGTTAATGTGTGTAAGGCTTGTATCTAACTAAGCTTTAGGAAGTACGAAAATGTATCATTTAAATGTTTAAATGTTTAAATTTTTTAGTAATTTACTCAATTCCTTTACAAGAAACTTTAGACTAATTTCTGCTCCCCCATGCTTAAGGAATCATATTCCTGAATATCATATAAGTCTAATGAAATTATTGTTCCTTGTATAGTTGTTTATCGACCTATGTCATCGCCGTTGAGCAGAAAGTTTGTCCCGCAGGAGTTATTTATTATACATGCCTGTAAATCTACAGACATGAGCCTGTAGCTTTTTGCACATATAATTGCCATCGATCGACCAGGGCCGGAGTCGGAACCCGCAGCGAAAGCCAATGCCATTCAGACTGCGCCATATTGGCCAAATAATTTTGTGTACCAAGGGACTTTTCATATAAATCAACAGATTAATTCATTAACATAATAATATATTTAAAAATAATTATTATTCATGAAATATTAAAATGTTATAACTACCAATATTAATTATGTTAGTGTTCAAAATGTTATGACTCTATCGAGCGCAAGAAAGTTTTGTTATTTGTGTGAGCCGGTTATGTTCTTATAACGGTGTAATATCGAACGACATTTTATGTTATTTTAAATCAATTTTTAAAAGGAAAGTAATTTCAATCCACTTGTGCTTAGAATAGTAATAAAAAAACGTTTAGGTAATTTCGGATGTAGCAGAATTCAGGCTCTTTTGGTTGTCAACAATTTATTTTAAAACAAATCCTGACGGTAGCAGTTGAACATTGCAGAAGCAATTGCATAAACGATTTATCTATTTGTAAATTATATATATATAATATAATTATGTATATAATTATAATTATATATTATATATTATATATATAATTACTAATATTGACAAATCCTTCCCTTTGATACGTAATTGCAGACTTTGAATGAATGGGGGTCTTAAGTAACGTTTTGAACGGAACTAAATATTGTGTTGACTTACGTTTGTGATTTTTAAAACTGCCGGTAACTAGTTTATGGACCAAATGTTTATTGAAGAAATAGTTATTTACGTTATTTTGGTTTGAAAATGATTGTAGGTACACGATAATAGTAGTAGTAGGAATAATAATGTGTAGTGGTTAAAGTGAAGTAAATTGATAATTATTAATTTGTGCGAAAGGGAAGAGAACTACAGGTGCGTCTCTAAAAAGTGCTAAGAACCTTTTTCCTTTACCTTAACGGGCTCAGCCCGTAAAATGTAGCTTTACATAGACATAGATAGTTCGGTTAAATAATGTTTACTACCTAAAATAACGTAAAATGTATAACTTAAAATAAATTCATCCCCAGTAGAGTAATACAAATTTTCTGAAAATCGATCTCCTGAAACCAGAGAGTTTTCGTATGTCTGGAATCAAGATCAACCTAAATCGTCGTGCACAGATACCTCTACTGCTTGTCCATTAGCTAATGCAATTAACCAACCCTTAAGTGTGCACCTTCAGACACACGACCCAAGTGATCCTTGGTTTATAGTCCCTTGAAAGTTAAACGTAATGACCCAGCTGTAGTCCTTGTAATAAAATCAATTCAGAGTGGCCAGCTTCGAATGAAATTGGTGGCATAGAATTATTACGGAAACGTGGTCCACTGATCGATAGTACGAATGTGCAATGAAAGGGAAACACAAACGCAACGCCAACAAAAGGCATTTGTGGCATCTAACTGTACTTTTAAGATAAAAACTTATATTGTTAACAGATGACGTCCTTTACCAATAGATTTAGAGAACTGATTCACAAATATCACAATAAGATTTTTATACTTCTCTTTCAAATCCTTAACTATCATTTAAGGCAAAAATGTGAGAATTCATCAGTGGATCTTGAATGCCTCTTATTAATAATAAAACTATAATTAATATTATTTAAAACAATTAAAATAAAAATAATAGTGAAAATCCTGACAATTAGAAATTAATCTGACAAATTTATAAGATAACATTAAAGATTATTTCTGTACCTCAGAGCCAAAGGAATGTAACTCCAAATTTCATATTTTTTTGTTTTTTTCATATTCTGTACTAACTTATTGACCTCTATAGAACCAATTAATATTAAATCCATAATTTCATTAGAAACCAAGATATTGAGAGCCAAAAAGTAGTAACTCCATTCCCCTTTATTGTTCATAATTTTTTTTTTCGCTCCTCCTGTAAAATTTAGTTTTTGGCAGTTACGCTCGTTTGGCTCTGAGGTACAGATTTGTTCTAAATTAAATAGTAATATAAACAATAATATTACAAGATATAACTAATATATACTCATGTCACAACTTATTAAATAAAATATCTGCTGAGGTTGACCTTTTCATAAGAATAGTTCGCAGAAAAATTCCTCTTATTTTGACTCGAACTAGTGACCTTCCGCCTACCATTCATGTTTTAATGATCATAATTAAGCTTGTTACTTGTTAAATGGGGAGTAATAACAAATTATGAGACACAGGAGTGATTAAATATAAGAAATAGGCCTATTGAAATATCTGATGGTTTCAATTTGGCATAGCATATCTAATTTAACGAATAATTACTTTATCTAAAATATATATCTATATTTTAAATCTAAGTCAATAAAATAATGTTAATATAGATTTAAAATTGTATTACAGTCACGGTTGAAAAACGAAAACACATTTACAATGTTACCTAATATATAAAACCACTGTACTAAATGGAGTACTACAGGCCAAAACATAGAAATATTACATTTGTCATGCTCATTTTTACTACAGCCTACTCGTTCCTGTATATCCCTCTCCAATTCAATTCTAATATAAAACATTCTTACTTGATTTTATTTTTTCTTCGATTTGCCTGAAGAATAATATTCAATAAACGATGTTAAGGTCTAACAAAATTATATTTTTCCTTTTAGGAATCCTTTATTCTATACATGTCTTGAAAACACATTTTTCCAATAGTTTCGCAATACCTTAAGCAACGCGCGGACTGAATACGAATGTGCTCTTAGAGAACACAAAACTTAGAACGATTGTTCCGCGCAACAAAGCGTGTAATATGAAAATCAGAGAATTTGCTTTTCATTATTCTCGTCTGATTTATTTCTCCTAGTGCATTACTGTGGTGTTGTATTCCTGTTTTAGGATGTATTTCGACGTTAAAGGCATTGTTTTGTAGTTGAACAAAGGAATGAAACAAACCTAACAGAGTAGATACAGGTACGGGTAGAGAAAGTAAGAGTCATCGTTTTATATTAAGCTAACATTGTGTGCTTGTATTAATGGAATTGGTAAGTGAATTGAAGTCTGATACGAAAGGAGTTAAGCAGGCTAAATCTTTTTTCGTTAATTAAAATCACAGTTATTTAAATACTACACTTAGTTCGAAGATCAAAGACCTGAAGCTATTTCCAGAATCTTTCAGTACTTATCCATAATGCACTGGATTTTAATCCCATACTATCCAGAATAAACACGTTATATTTGTAGTAATTAAGTGGAAAAATAAAGGCACGAAAGACAGGGGATGGATACAAAGAATTGAGCATAAATGTACGAAGAAATAAATATATGTAATTATGTCAAATAAATTATCAAATGATTAAATGCATTAATCGTAAAATTACAATTCAGTAAAAACAACAAATAGTTTTAATCATACGATCAAGAAAGAAAAACTGCGAGATATACCAAATAACTTTCACTAACATAGCTTAAGTATGCTCAATACTATTTTCTTACTCCAGATTCCAATATAGAGTAGAAATCCGTATCGCAGGGTGTGTTTATTCAATTGCTTCAGCACCGTGTTCAAGATGTATTGTTCGCTACTTGAAATTTTACAAACGACGGCTGCCTTATACCCTTATAAAACTTAATTTAAAAAGTTTAAATAAAATCATTAGAGCCGTTTTCGAACAAATAACGTAATGTGGTACCGGTGGTAAAAGTAAGAGAACGACGCCACAAATCTTCGTGTCGAATCCCCAGAAAATATCTAACCCAAATAAAAAAAAAAGTGATTTTCTATAATTTGTCGTTCTCGAGCTATGCAGCTCACAGACTGACATACCGGATATATATTTCTTAAAATTATAATTTTGGATTGAGCGTAACTCAAAACTTGTATTTTTGATGAATACTCGACATCAAATTTCAGGGTAGAACGCAATGCTTCTCCCATCTACAGGCACGGATAGAAAAGTAAATAAAAGAAACTAACTAAACTAACATTAAGGCAATAAAAAATGGAACATTTGTTTGCTAATTAAAACGGGCGTCCCACATTCCAATTTTTGGTCAAATTCCTAAAAACCATCAAAATAGATCGTGTGACATTGAGGATTGCATCTTATATTCCACCTTATATTTCTCAGGCAGTTTTACTGGATACAACGGAATAGGAACATTTCTAATTTTCTAATAAAATTAAACAAAATGAAATGAACCAATGATCGTAATTCTCTCTCCGCGTGATCCGCATGAGTAGAAACATGGCAGCATCCTTGGAAAAGCAATGGTTAGCGGAACATTAACGAAGAAGATAAAACGAAATATTAGAGTGAAGAAGATTAACAGATGCTAAGGCAGATTTTGAATTATAACAATACTATCTTTAACCATTGTTATAACCAGCATAAACATTCAGGTGCTCTGGAAATAAAATTATGAAAAAAGATTCGGCAGTGTATACATTTTTATCGATAGCCATGTCGGTTGTAGTAGCCATCTATTTTTATTCAGGGCAAACAGCAGAGAGTATATTGAACAAAAAACATTCTCGTGTACACAGCCAGAAATAATTTTATATAAGTGCTGTTTGATACAACTTGTAGAACCAACAAATTGGATCGTGAAGTTGTAGATTCATACGGAAAATTTGGAAACAATTTGATGCTTTTGCTGGGAATTGTTGAGGAACTCTAGTATGGTATGGTATGGTAAGGTGCATCTTTATTCTTATATACATATTAAATACATTATCCATAGAATAAATCCAATAATAGAAGTTACAGTTTTCTGTAAATATTACTCGTCGTAAAATTGTGAGCTTTTTCATTTCTTCTTTTTGCAAACCTTTGTAATGCATGAATTAAGTACAATTTGTGGCCACTCTAGTTCTGGCTTTTAATAAACATATTCCAGTAACTCTTCATGAATTATTATCTTATTACTACACAATTTGCATGAGCACACAAGGGTTGTTAATCACAACGCGCTGTTAATAAATGATGCAACACACCTGATTTATATTAAAACAAGATAATTAATTGTAAAATATAAGCTCATCGTTGCGTAATAATGATACTGTAATAATAATGTAACCAGAAGAGGTTATTGAGGTACGAATGCTAAACAATGTTTTTACATTTTGATGAATCCGATATGGTAGACCACTAAAAAACATGTACACGCCTCGTAACCCTATGTGAATGATGGTGTTAACAGTTTCCAACCTAAATGCTCTTCATAATGATTGTGGCTATAGAGCTAAACTTCACTCTTAAAACATGAACCAGAGAGGGTAAACGACATGAATTTAATGTGCTTCAACAATACTGTCCACTATGTAATGTACTATTCTTGACGAGAGGGACGGGTAACTCTCATTAATGTACCTGTTATCCACATGTGGCTGACGCACGGATACCGCTTCAAAATGTCAACGTGAAGCGATCATTTTTGTTGTATTATCAACCTCCGTTGATATTTAAACGCGAACCGAGAGCTGTATTAGTACAAATGTAATTAAAGTAATTAGAACGCGTACGAACAATGCTGCTTTGGTTGGAAAGCGTAGCCTACATGTACTTCACCAAACTCAATAGACAAGGCAGATGGCGAATATCGTACACAAAAGCCTTAATGGGCATATTCATACGAAACAAAAGCGGTAAATAAAAGTGGTTGTATGAATGGATAATCTGTTCTTGTGTCCTGAGATGTATGATAGTGTATTAATTGTTTTATACTGTATGTAACCAATTGTTTACAGGTATTAAGAATATTGTAAACGGGTTTGGTTTAAAACATTACGCACGAATTACTTGTACTCGATTCTTTCAAGCGTGCCTAGAGTATCTCATTTTTTTTGTTTAACATAAAAGGTAGTCTACTGTCCATAACCAGTTAATTGTTAGTAGAAAACAATTAGGCTTCATTATATTTCTACGATTGCAGTATCTAATTGTGTAGCTTAAGGGGGCACTCAATGAGAAAAGTAAATTCTTTTCTATTGTTTCTATTGGAGAAACATTTTATACAATGTTCATCATGTAAAGAAATAACAATTCCCAACTATTAAGTGCCAGACTATATTAGCTTCAATTTTATAATTTTTAATATTATTTTAAAATCCAACTTTTTACAGCAGGCCTGAATACTTCCTACTTTTAAACTTTCGGGTACATTCCCAAGATATAGTTTATACATATTTTTCAGCCATATTGACAAATGGTTTATATATATATATATATAAACAAGTGTGTGTGTTTTTTATTACTTCCTCTGCCCGTACCATAGGTACTATAGGTAGAGGAAGTATTGTTTTCGACCCTAAAATTCGAAGTTGAGTTTTTAGCATATATACACGTTTCAAGGCCCCCTGAATCCAAAAATACTATTTTTGGAAACATGTCTGTGTGTGTGTCTGTGTGTCTGTCTGTCTGTGTGGAAGTTTGTGAACAGGCTAGCTCCGAAACGGAGAATCGTATGAAAACAAAATTTCGTATTTGGGTCAGGTACCTTCTGAAGATGTGATTCGAAGATTGGCGACAAATTTCTCTTATTTTTAAGGGGACTTTACATGAAGACATTTTCGTTTTTCGCAATTTTCTCGAAAACGGCTCTAACGATTTTCTTTAAAATTGCACATGTGTTCCTTTTACTGAGAGCTAAAACTTTTATTTGAAACTTTTTTTCGAAAACATTTTCTGAGGGTAGTTACAAGCCACCCACTGTTCACCCACTGTTTGTAGAAATTTTGTCTTGCGTGATGAACAACTGAATACGCGCTCTATCACGGCCTCTTATTCTATATAAGAATGTGAAGTGAGAATGATGTATTGTTGGCCAGGTATAGAGTAAAGAAGTATCTGAGGGAAATATTCGATAAATTTCGGAAATTATTCTTTACGGCGGAAAGTTCAATAAACGTCTGCAGTCACTTGTTCTTTTTTTTTAAGTTTGTTATATAGCCTGCGCTTTTAGTCGCATCATTGAAAGAAGAGGTATTTATAGGATAATTAGCGTAAAATTGTGTCTTGCGATTCTGTAAAAGTATATGTGAATACTGCTAACTTTTATTTGGGCAGAGGAAGTTATGTGACTTTCACATCAGATTTTTTGGAAAATATATTTTATAGAACACTTACACAAAAATAACAAAATAATAAAATAATAATCACGATTCTTGCAGTAAAAAAATATCTGAAATTAGTTAATATCTAGTACCCTGAAGTTAGCTTTAAATAAAGAAAAACAAACTTGCGGGAAATTTACCTACAAGAATTTGTTGCTACGTGTTTAGTTTTTCCTCTTAGAAGTCTTTCCTTTCATTTTGAGGACAAATTCAGAATTATTTACACATAATATGAAAGCAGAAGGGATTATGCTTTTTTATTTAAAAAAGCTAAGAAATGTTTTGAAAGATGTCGAGTAACACATTCCATAACTTAAATATTTTTAACTAACTGTGTTACATGTTAAGTCAGTACGGCAATTCTCTTATATTTTCTTGATCTGTCAACCCTTACAAAAAAAAAATCAAGAAATTTTACTACATTTGAATGTTATTATCAATGGTCTACTTACAGTAATAAGGGTGGAAATAAATAGAAGAATTAAAAATTACGGTGAGCAATGAATTCATCTACAGACCACATTTATGTTCTTTAACATGTGCTGAGGATGAATAAATAAGCTATTTAAGGAAAACTTTGTTTTGTAAGTTTTTCCATATAAATTATGGTTACACTTTATCCCATTTTAAAAGGAGGAAATAAAATTGTCCTCAAATCTATAATCCAACATGTACAACAGATTCTCCATTTATCTTTACCTACAGTTTCGACCTCACTCGTCAGATTAGCTAAGCTAATTATAAAATGTAAGAAGTGTTGAAGATATCATTAATATTATCACGTCATCCTCAATAAGATTTGTTTTCGTTTAGATTACAATTAGGCTATTTTAATAGCCAACCTCTGAAAAATGAGGGTCAACAAGATCAACTGAGACAGTCTGGTTATGTGAGCAGAATGAACGAAGAACGATTCCTAAGACTTCCAGGAGGGCTTGGAGGAAGAGTTCTAAGAGAAGGTCATGTAGAACTTAAATGATACCATAGAAGAAGCTCTGAAAAGCAGGAATATATCCTAGGAAAAGACAAAGAAGAATTATTTCCGAGCAGAAAGGAATTGCAAGCTCTCTACAAAACCTCGACACCGTAATACGGTAGAGAAGTAACACATTCAGAAGATAAATATTTTACTGTAATAGTAAACAATGCTCACTTTCATTAGTAATGTTAAATTCATTAATAATATAATTAGTACCGCTGGTACAATAGAATATTTTGTCATCATGATCATCACCATACGATATGCTTATTTCTGTTATCAATATCCATTACTTTGTCTACGGCAGACAGACATCTGACACAGCATAAGTTACTCAGTTTTTTAAAGCATATGTGTGTGTGTTTTTTTTTTATGTTAGTATTTTAAAATACTTTTCAATTTTCAAGCTAGTTCATGCAATAATCCTTTCATAGAGACTGAAGATTGACTTCATTATCATTAGACCTAATGTGAATTCTATATGGTTAAGTTCAGTGTACTATTTCAGTGCCCGCCTCCAGATCCGAAGGTCGAGGGATCAAACCTGGCGGTCGATAGACTTTTCAGAATGTAAAATCCTGGGCACGGAGTCCTCCGGGAGACATTAAGCACGTAAAAGAACTCGAAGCCTAAATTTGAGTCTCTGGACAAAATTACTCGGCCCTTTCATGTCCAAGTAATAACCTTAGTTTCCGGAGGTGATTTCTGAGGCGATGGGCCTACCCTCTATCCCTCAGTTCTCTCTCGGAAAATTGGCGTAACAAAATTAATGTAGGTACTGAAACGTCCCCTTTAAGGATCTATGCCCAACCGAAGGGGTTAAAGGAAAAGTCAGTCAGCTTGGCTACATATTTCGCTGATAATTTAACTTTAACAACCCAACAAAATACTTTCTTTTTTTTCTAAGAGGATAGTGGAATGTGCAAAATTTTCTAACTGGTTTATTGCTCTAATGTATTTTGTGAGACGCTAGGGTCGTAAGTTTCACGGAGTTAAATAGAATTATGATTATTGTTGTTATGATTATGATTATCATTACTAATTCTGGTACATTGGATAACTTCCCAACTTTAGATTGAAATGGATCTAGAACGAATTTCCTGGCAACATTTGTCCAGAATGAAGTTCCAATATTACCAGCTAACAATACTTGTTTGGCCATGCGTTTTGTATAATAGTATAATGCAGTGTGTTAGCATGTGTATATATTTGCGTTTCGTAGTCAACACGGATACAAATATCAAGTTGATGTGTGTAGGGCTCACCTTGTTTGTTCATCCGGCTTTCAGATTGCAGTTGAATGAGGGCGCAGAGGAGCCCCCTGACGTGTACTTCCGGAATGCCTTTCTATATAGACATATTCGGCTTTAAAGCAAACAACAGTCTATGGCATCATGCCTGTTCGCCATTTCATTAGTGCTGTGCTGGAGTAGAGAGTACAGTGGCAAATGTGATGAGCTGAATACTGAATAATGATTATGTTGCTGCAGCTACCAGGCCGCTATGGATAAGCATGCTATTATACCATGCTTACATAAAAACAGGTGGACACCATTCCATTTAGCTAAGGTGCTTCAATAATTTACTACTTTTACCCATCCAACTCACTGCGTTATGTAACTCCATCAAGCACTCGTTTCTCATACTACCCGTTATAAGTTAACCTACTTTCCACCCGAAATAGCGTGTATGTTAAATTCTAGGGAAATAAAAATTTAGCACTTCTGGTGTATAGTCCAGTTATTCATTGCATGGCCAGGCGGCTTCCTTTCGTTAGGAGGAAAAGTTTGCCGACAGCTCAACCCATGTTCTTTGTTCTAACCGCACCAATCAGCTAGTTACCCCAGCCAATCAAAATCTAAGAATGTCCTGTGGCGATTTTGACAGCTACTCGTCTACTCCGCGTGGAGTGAAATGCAAGGTTGCAAGATCAAGTTACAGTAAACAATAACACGTGTGAATTGAATAAAGCGAAGGAAGAACTGAGGTCAGTGATAACAATGAGAGAATATTGCAACGTTGCTTTTGTTTTGGAAAGCGGAAGCCCAAGACCGATTTAGTCAGATCAGTTAACATAAAGAAACTCCGAAACCTTTGAAGCCGACTGGCCATGCAATGAGTAACTGCACTATATATATATACATATACACACACACAGTAGATGCCATTATAAGAAGACCTCGTCCCAATCCATCGTCTGTATAGCATAGTTCCCTAATCCTAAAATCTGCACCGACACCGACAAAGAACAGGTCCTCTTGTAGTCGCGTAGGTTTTCCCGGTGTTACCGCTGTCATTCAACACTTCTTAAGTGAAGTAAACGTGCTGCGGTACGAATTTAGCAACATTGTACTGGGCTGCAGACAAGTGTGAATACGCCTAATTACCTTTCTATTCACTGATTGAAAGGTCGAAGAGGATTAGGGTGGCAACAGTTATAAGTAATTCTTGAAAAAAAAAAGTATTTGGAAAGTGACACCCATAATACATATATTATATATATATATATCTATATCTATATACATCTATATATATATTTTTTTTTTTATCTAGATTTTGGCGTCACCCAGTGTATTTACTGTAGTTGTTTGATAGTATTAACAATATTAATTACTTTTATGAATTTTGTAGCATAATATCGTAATTCTCATAATTCTTATAAACAATTGTACAGGATATACACCTATATATATAAATTTATATATATAGTTTACTTGGCATTACTAACATTAAGGACAGTTATACCTTATACTTTGGTGCATATCCTGTATAATTATTTATAAAAATTATGAGAATTACGATATTATGCTACAAAATTCATAACAGTAATTAATATTGTTAATACTATCAAACAACTACAGTAAATAGACTGGGTAACGCCAAAGTCTAGATCAAAACAAATATATCTCTTCTTAAAGTGCATTACAAACGATGGTGAACTTCAATTGGTAGTCAAATAGCAATTACATACATGTTGTACTCCACTGTGTAAATTACAATCCTTATTGCAGAAACTAAGAGAACATGTAGAGCAATCAACACTCCACAGTGTAACAAACATTAAACAGCATAATTTATGGAATCACTACTGAGAAATATACCTAAAAATGTGATGGATATTAGCTTTCTTGTTCATTTACTAAAAATTAGCTAAATATTTACAAGATGTATACAGAGTGTTAATGAATAACGCGAAATATTTCAACTGTGTATAGAGGGTACATAGACAAAGAGACTTTTGCTTTATGGATTCAATTTTTCCTGTTACAGCATAAAATCTCCCAGGGCATAGCCGCCACTGACTTCTAACATTTAAAAAAAATGCAAAACAAAGGAACTTCGTTGTTAACACTGTAGCACCGCTGTCTCGAGAATTACACTGCCTGTCCTGTGCTTTATTTTAACATAGAGTTCAGAGTATTGCTCAAATGCCTAATTTCTCCAGTAGAGGCGACACAGTTCACAC
Source organism: Ectobius pallidus (assembly GCA_964059195.1). Taxonomy (NCBI): domain Eukaryota; kingdom Metazoa; phylum Arthropoda; class Insecta; order Blattodea; family Ectobiidae; genus Ectobius; species Ectobius pallidus. The sequence continues at coordinate 110,608,420 of CAXKWD010000006.1, forward strand.
CCAGATTGCATGAAATTCCAGCATACTTCAATTTCTGAGTTTATACTTCAGAGAGCAGCACAGAGCATACGGTAATGTAAATGGTATTGCAGCTGGGTGTGGTAGGTGATGCCATCTGTAACGTCGCCGCGTACGCAAAATTAGCCGTATAGGACAGGCAGTGTATACACGAGTAATACAGTCTAGAAGGACTGAAAGAACTAATGCAGTGGTGGCTAGTGATGTGATTAATCTGTAGATTTTGCAGATTATGAAAACTCTATAAATTATGGCATAGCTGTTGAAAAATGATTAAGAATCAGGTTCTATCGATCACTAAGAAGGCATGAATTAAATTTAATGAACATTTTAACCCTAATTATTGACTTATGAGCACCAAATGACTTTATTGCTCTGTAGCATACGCATGTTACGTCATAGGGCAAAAATCTCCTAATGAAAGTTGCTTATCTATATCCCCTCTATAGAAAGATAAAATATTTCGGTGTTATTCATTGACACTCGGTATAGAATTTGATCATTGTCTCATTCGGTCACACTTATGAGAAAGCCCGTTCCAGTAAAATTTCCTTAGGCTATGTTGTGGACCCATCCTCCTATATGGACTCTGTTCTCATGATCCATTTCAGACCTTCGTTATTGCGTTTTGGGGCTACTGTAATATCGCCGTATATTGAATCCTTTGAAGAAAATTTGTCCATCAGAAACATTATAACACCCAGAAAGAATGAATTCCGGCTAGAATTCTACTATGACAAAGATTTAACATGTTGCTTAATGTGCGTCTTAACGATGATATTTAACTGTGGGCTCTGTTGTAAGCTTGGTTGCTTTTCTAATTCAATTTGTTCTTTGTTATTTAAATCCGAATTATTAACGGCAAGGTCGCTTCATTACTCAGTTACTCGGTTTACTCAGTTAAGCTAAACAGCACATTTTTAGGTTCCAAATCCCATAAACTTCGTTTATCGCAACTTTTTGTAGATTTAAAACAAACGTATCTATTTAGCAGATTTCCTATCTTTAACCGATTTACGTCCTCTTTTAGTGGCGGTAGAGCAAGGTAGGGTAAACATACGATAAAAAAAGTCACAGAGTGGGATCAATACCTCGTGAAGCAGGTCATCCTCTTAACACAGACATGTACAGTCGAATGTACGTAAACATTCCGATGCTTCTGGTTTCTTTTAGTGTTTTTCTTTATTTAAAGTTGTCTTTTAATCTCTTTATCAGTTATGTTCCACACCAGCCCTGGGTGAGCCAATCGCTTATTGTCTGAGTTCAAGTCGAACCACATGCAATAGCCTATGAACTACGCTCAGGCCTAGGTGAGCGGTGAAAGGGCGTGGAGTAAATATACATTTCATTTGAATGGCGTGCGTCACAACGTACGTCTAGACCAGCGTCTGGTTGAGTCAGAGTCGTATTGATTTGGTGTTAGTATATTGGCTCTCAAATATTAACCTATGTACACAGGTCGGTTTCAGGTCCATCCGCCAACGCGAAAAAGGATTTGCGCAGTGATGGGTAGTGGGCCTGGCCGAGCCGGTTATGTATTCCCTTACAAACATAAATCATTGCGCATTATGTAAGAAAGATTGCATGCTCTCGACTGTACAGATATTTCATTCCGGCATTCGCCTTTGAGTGTTAGGAAACCCCCTAAAAAATTCACGACCATATTTGCCGATATCAGATTTGAACCCATGAGCTTCCTAATTATGATTTCTCGACGTTATCTTCTTGGCCAGTTAAAACGAACAGCTAAAAGTCATCTTGCTTTACACATTAATTTCTCTCAAGTTTCACACTGTTGCCACCTAATTATACAGGGCGATCCATATAAAACTGAACAGTTTTAAAGACTTATAATTTCCCTCTGGAAAGTAATAAAAGATTGAAATTTGGTTTTATGATCTCAGTGGCTTTGGGAGAATCGATATTGGTAATAATGTTTGTACTCCTACCATCCATGCATTGTTGCCTTACGACTATTGTTGTTTATTAGTAATTAGTTTTCAGTCTCTAGTTTTGCAGTCAGAAACGAAAATGCAGTTCTCAATTCAGCAGCGTGTTTTTCTTGTGAAAACATATTGGTGTACGAAGTCATTGATTGAAACTCAACGGGCATTTAGAAGACAATTCAATGTGCGCAATATTCCAACAAGGGCAACAATTTTATCCATGGTGAGGAAGCTGGAGACAACTGGCTCTCTCCTCAGCGAAACTGGGAAAAAAAGATCTGTGATGAGTCAAGAGTGTGTTAATGATGTTCGAGAACGTTTTGTGAACTCACCAAAGAAATCATTGCGCCGGTTGAGCCAGGAGACAGGCTACTCATATGGCACATGTCAGAGAGCTGCAAAGAAAGCAGGCCTACGAGCATACAGAGTGCATGTAGTGCATCAGTTAAAAGAACCAGACGCGGAAAAGCGAATGCGTTATTGCCAATGGTTTCAGGCTCTTCTTATTGCAACCCCAGACATTCTCTCCATAACCTGGTTTACAGATGAAGCATGGTTTCACCTCTCAGGCTACATCAACACTCAAAACAGCAGGTATTGGGCTGCTGAGAACCCGAATATTATCCACGAAGCTCCATTGCATCCGGAAAAGGTTGGGGTCTGGTGTGCGGTGTCAGCTACCAGAATTGTTGGTCCCATTTTCTACGACACCAAGGTAAACACTGCGGTTTATGGTCGCATCTTCAATACATTCGTGGAACAACTGGACGACATCGAATTAACAGAAGGTTATTTCCAGCAAGATGGCGCAACATGCCATACGTCTGGTGATTCCATGAAACTTATAGCCAGCTTCTTCGGTGATCGTCTTGTCTCAAACAATCTGTGGCCTCCCAGATCGCCAGACCTGACATCTCCAGATTTCTTCTTGTGGGGCTACCTTAAGGACAGGGTGTACAAGAATAGACCGCGGTCACTTGCTGAACTCCGTGAAGCAATAAGGAATGAAATCAGTAACATTAACGAGGATACGCTTCGGAAAACGTCTCAGAATATGGTGCGACGAGTACAGTTGTGTATGGATGCAGGTGGAGGACATTTTCAACATTTACTCTGAGGAATCTCCCAAAGGTACTCTGTAATTCAGCACAGTTGCATATGTATGCTATTATTAGTTTAAAAGTTATAAGCCTTTAAAAGTGTTCAGTTTTATATGGATCGCCCTGTATTTCTAGTAACGTCTAGTTAGTAGAAATTGAATTTCACCTGCATTTGGGTTACGTTTATACAACGTTCAGTCAAATGCGACTTCCATTTAGTGTTTGGCCCCTAAGTCATATTCCCAGTTCTAATCAACGGTATAGCTTACAATTTATTGTAGGAACAGTCGACCACACATTAATACTTCTTTAACAGTGGAAATGGGGAATGTAATTATTTAGGGTAAGCAGTCCCAATAAAACCCCCAAACAAATTGCATGACACAAAATAGGAATAAAGTTAGCTGTAATCAAGCACACCAATCTTACATTTTTTCTTCGTTAGTGCTTTTCATCCATTTCCCGTTCAAGCTACCTTGGTGGGAACTCGAATTTCCTGCACCCAGAGCCGGTAAATTAACATACTTGCTTCCGTTCTTCTTACATAACTTAAGTGCGTAAATTTAACTTATATCAAAGCTTATAACTTCTTATATATTTATTACTGTGAACAGGGAATATAATTATATTTTCTCGTTGAATTTTACAATTTCAATACTGCCTGTGCCTTTACTTCTATTTTTTCCCTTAATATTGACGATTTAATTTCCTGCAGGTAAATTATTACGAAGCGACTACTTGAGCCTGCGCATAAGTAATTGATGTCTCAAAACGCCCCCAAAAATAAAATAATAATGTTTTTAATGTTTGTACCCTTTCAACTTCAGAACAGCTATTGTTAGTAATTAACCCTCGAGTAGTCTCGTGATACTTTGTGACGTGAGAGGTCGCGTGGGCTACATACGTAACCCATAGGCCTATATCATTTACTTTATATATTGTTTAGAATTGTTTTAAAAATCAACTGGAATAATCCTTCATTTTTCTATATTATTTACTTACAATCAGATTGATTTTTACTAACCGTTTTGTGATAATTTGGTTTTAAATCCAAAATAACTAGTAAATAACTAGTAAAATAATCTAAAAACATTCTATATTTCTGAATCTTCTTAATAAAATATAGCTAACTAACTCCGTGGCGTAACATTCCAGAAGGGACAAGGCCTACCACCCGACCGCTGCGTCATCTACCATAGACAGACGGCAGGATTGGAGGGCATGTGGTCAGCATGCCGACACCCACGGCCGTTAATGGTGGTTTCCGTGACCGGAGCCGCTACTTCTCTTTGAAGTAGCTCCTCAATTTGAATCACGATTCTGAGTGCACCCCTACCAGACCTCCCTACCTCAGAAAAATCCGAGGAGATACCGGTGATCGAACCCGGGCCGACTGATCTATAGTCAGCGACGCTAACCACAAGACCACACCGGTGGTCAACAATAAAAACAACAATATTTTATACGACTGAAATTACAACAATTACAATATAAATGTGTAGATAAAGCCTCAAAATAAAATATACACAAACAAATGTAGCCCAGCTGTGCCCGACTCGCAAATAACAACAATATGCCTACTGTCTCTCTAAAAAAACCTTACAACCAACTGACCATTGAGAATTAACCGTATAAGAAAGGAATCAAAATCCCCTCCTCCATAAATGCAGAAGAAATTACGCACCACAAAAACAAAACGGATGAGCTAAACATGTACGATTTCAATGTAAGAGTGCCGAATATAGAACTTAAAATTCAACTTTGAAAATTGTACATTTTTAATAGTCGTGTTAATTTCAAACGACATGAAGTTCAAGTTAAAGAAAGATAACAAAACAACAATTAAAGATAAAGAACGAATCTATAAGGGACCTAAACACAGAGTTTGATTTAAAGAGATGGACGGTAAAAAAATTAGAGTGAAAAATGTTAATCAGAGACGGAAGATAGACAGGAGGGTGGGGAAACAAATGACAATTAAATGAACAAGTAAATAAAATGTGAAAAGAAAGGGAAAAAGGAAGAAGATAGAAAATACAATAGAAAAAGGAAGCTTTAATGTATATTATATTCGAATAAGAGCCTAGCTTTGAGATGTATATAAAGGGATGCAACCTTGGGATATATCAATCAATTAATCATGTCTGTGAAGGAATTTCCTGCATCACCTGGGAAGCAGCCAGCATACGTAACTTGGACTTCAGTAATGTAAATACACTGGGGATATTCTCAGAGATCGGCATGATAATGTTCTCCTTAAGTCTTCAGGGATTTCGAATCTCAGTATGACCATTAGCTACTCCATCATTTAGAATGTATATAGGCTATATAGTACTGGTATTGAATACTCGTAGAAACCGCATTCATTGTAAAACACACATGCGAATGATGAAACTACTTTGCACTTTCCAATCCCGATCCATTTTAGCTCTAACTTAATTTGACAGCCGTTGTGAACGGAGATGAGTTTCATTGGGAATCCAATAATTGACATCATACATGATAAGTTAGTTTTAAAATCACGAAACTTCTCACAAGAGCAAGAATGCTACTCACTATTTGTCTTAAACTTAAAGCTCAATGGCCAAAATACCAAAGCGTTATTTATTAAGTGCCAGAATGGTGTTTATGAGATTGTGTGGGGGAAGGGAAAATGTCTTCCCGTCTATTTGTCTGTTCGTGTGTCTGTACGCGCGATAACTGTAATACGCTTCATCGGATTTTCATGAATCTTGGTATATGCATTTATAACGTCCATGGGAAGAACCCTGTTGATATTGGAACAAATCGGTTGACCGGTACCGAAATAACGAGTAATTAATTGTCACATCTATTACCATAATTATAATCTTCGTTCGCCGACAATTCAAAGCATTTTGATTGCCTCGCGGCCAACCAATCAGCGGCCGAGCTCCCGTAACTAATGTCCTAATGTAAACAATTTTGTAAATGGATATAATAGGCGAAATTACTTATTAAAGAGTATACTTTCATTTCCAATTTAATATAAGTATTCATTTTGTAATAGATATAACACGCTACAATATTTAGCATGGCCCACAATAGGCCTATACTACACATGACGTAACAAATTGCCAATCGTTTATTGATCCTGGCACTTTGTTACATCGGTTTACCTGATTTTATTATTGATTTATTTATTTTATTTATTACAAATTTTTCTAATTATTTCAAATTACTAAAATACGAATTATTACAAATACAAATATAAATAATACAAACACAAGTATTACAATTACAAAGAGTATTATTTACCACGCATAAGCATAGCTCGTGTTCGGGGTCAGTTCAGTCATACTAAAATTATATTATATAAAAAACAAACATATTAAGGTTTAAACAAAAACAATAAGATTCTTCATATGAAATAAATAGATAAATAATGATACCAAAAAATAAATTACGATATCATAATAGAGATACAAACAAAATACCTCATGTTAAAATTTTATAATGGAATGAATAATAGAAAACAAAAGTGAGTAAAAGTATCATTACAAGTTCATTCGAGTACTTGTTTTTTAAACAATTTATTGTTTAGTGTTGTTAGATTAGGGTTTATTTTAGTAAAATTGTTGTATAACCTTGGTCCAAAATGTTTAATATGCCTTAGACCTACTTCTGTACTACACTTTGGTTCGAAAATAGGACGAGAGAATATTTCTGATACATGCTGTTTCAGCAAGCGACCCTCCATAAGAAGGATTTTAAAGATTTTCAAGTCAGTAAAAAAAAACTGTCTTAAAAATGCTTTATGACTTCTGAAAACCAATAGGAACTTCACTATTTAGAACATGAAGCAGTGCAGTTTAGTTTCCATGTATATCCTGACTGTTTACGAAAAATCATATTCTATGATAGGTTGAACACCTATGAACAAATGCAACAATTACAATAACATTTGGAGAATTGACATGAAATAAATCAGAAATATGAAAAAAAGATAGATATCAAACAAATGCTAAACAAGAGTTTACATAATTGACAATATTTTCCATTTTAACATTAGTTTATTATGATTAATCAGCATCAAGAAAGTTGTTCGATTGACCTTTTAAGTTGTGTCTCCCTTGTGTATGTTTTATAGAATGTATCTTGCAGGCAAATAAGTTTAGTCGTCCACAACCGAGCTGATAATGATTGAAGATCATTAGTAGAGAGGACATTAACAAATTACCAAACACGTTATTGATTATGATCAATATGACTAAACCGCTGATTAGAAGTTGAGATTATATGTATCGGTACAATTTGATTGATCGCCGAGGAGCAGGTATGTTGCATATGCCACTAAGCAATCATGTAATGGCATACAAGTTTAACAAATGTGCTCTTCACTGCATTATAGTGCAACTGACACTATCTCTCCTGTTAGGCAAGTTAATTTTACAGTTATAATCAGTGTGTTATGACTATGAAACGAGAACCACTATATATGGATGGTATATTCATTCCATTATTTTACCCCGTAGATTTATAACGTACCCTACAGAATAAAACCGTTTGCCTTTAATTTGTAATAAAATAACGAAAACTATTTTGCAAAAGAATTAAAATTATGTAAAATTTACATAATTAGATACAAGAAATAAACTACGGCCCTAATCATTGTCTTAACTGTTTTCTATGCATGGATTTATAATTTCAGTACGAAATTGAGTCTCACGCATTTAAGGTTAAAACAATTGTTTAATTTTTTAGGGTAAGAGATAGTAAAAGAGAAACAATCCATTCAAACGTATGCATTATTAAGTGCTCCTTTCTCAGATTACATGGTAGGCGGAATAAATGTATGTACGTCCGTGTGTCTGTACGCGTTACAATACAAATATAACCGATGGAGACACGACAGAAAGACATAGGACCAAACTTGTTAGATATGCAGTCGGTTTTTCGATATGACTTACAGTTTAGCTACTATAAGCCTCCAAGAAGGTCTGCACATACCTTAAAGTGGAGTCCGCCATTTTGAATGTTTTTTGTGGATAGAAAATAAAGTAGGCCTACTTTTAGGAATTTTTCCGACGGTTACCTACAGGCTAAGAGATAATAAAAACGAAACAATCCATTCAAACGTATGCATTATTAAGTGCCTGGTCCTTTCTCAGATTCATGGTAAAAAAAAAACTCCGTGGCGCTACATCCCTGAAGGGACAAGGCCTATTACCCGACCGCTGCGTCATCTACCGTAGGCAGATGGCAGGATTGGGAGCATGTGGTCAGCATACCGACACCCACGGTTAATGGTGGTTTCCGTGACCGGAGCCGCTACTTCTCTATCAAGTAGCTCCTCAGTTTGAATCACGAGGCTGAGTGCACTCCTACCAGACCTCCCTACCTCAGAAAAATCCAAGGAGGCACCGGGGATCGAACCCGGGCCGACGGATCTGTAGTCAGCGACGCTAAGATTACATGGTAGGCGGAAAAATGTCTGTCCGTCCGTCTGTCTGTATACGTTATAACACAAATATGCTTTATCAGATTTTCATGAAACTTACTGTACACACTTATAAAGACCATAGAAAGAGGGCTATTGATTTTGGATCAAATCGGTTAACCCTTGCCGCAGTAACGGCCAATTAATGCTTAAGTGCTCTTTATATAGGAAATCATCACTATAGGTGACTATAAAGCCGCATAGCTAATGCACTCACAAATATAATTGTTTGCCCACTTCCAGATTATCTTGAAACTTGAAATAGGCCTACATATAGGTTTCAGCCCTTTACGTAACCGTCGGAAAAATTCCTAAAAATACTTTTTTCTACCCACAAAAAACATTCAAAATAGTGGACTCCACTTTAAGGTATGGTGTAGACCTTGTTTGGAGGCTCATGGTAGCTAAACTGTAAGTCGTATCGAAAAACCGACTGCACCAGCAATAACGGATTTCGATGTATCTACAAGTTTGGTCCTATGTCTCTCTGTCGTATCTCTATCGGTTATAGCCTACATTAAAGATTTTTTTAAAATTTCAAGTAAATTTTGTATATATTTCTCACATTCTTTAATTGTTCACACTTATAGGACAGCAAGAATACTGGTACATGCAACTGCCAAATTTGTTGCCTTACAAATATGGAGAAACTGCCTGGAAATCCTTAGCGTCATTCATAATTACGACACTACTCTAGTGTACTCTAGTCTAGATCATCCACTCACTGACACTGTTTACCTACTTCCATGTCATGGGCTAAAAGCTTGAAAATTGGCAAACTTACGACTTTTAGCTTATAACCTATGAGAGACTTTCAAATAGTTCATTTTGTATTTTCTACCCTACAGAAAAACTACGATAGGTATTTGTCGAACTTACAATTTTTGGCCTGTGCGCACTTGTTCCAAATTGATGGATGCAAGCACTGGAAAAGTTAAACGATAGTTAAGGGTGTTCTGCTTTATGCTGTTCTATTATATGTAATTGACATTTCCTTCTGGAGCTCTATTCTTTTTAAAATTACTGATCAACGGATAAGTTACCTTTACCTAGGTACATATTGTTAGTTAATTTTGTAATAAAACACAGTGATTCCTCACATTTCATTAAGTAATTTATCCTGCCTTCTTTGGGGTCTTATTGTTGAGAATATTTATTCTTTTATGGACTACGTAAATTTTATCCGCATATGTAATCATTTGTCAATATTTGTAATGCGCTCATAGTCAATTATTTTGTTTATACAGCACATTAATTCAGTATGTTAATCTCTATAGGCGAATGCAGGATTTTGCACAGTTACTTATTATGGTGACATAATTAATAAAGTGTTCATAAATTATAAAATGAAAAATATTATTTTAAAAATGAATTTTAACTATAAACAAAAGTAAAATATCTAAGGAGAGCGTAGATTCTGGAACATTTCAGATAACTTACTCCTAGATATTAACAATATAATGTGGTGTTGGGTAGGAAAAGACGCCAGACTTTGTATATTTTGTAGAACTGTAAATTATTTTCTTAAATGTGAAATATTTGTTTACAGTTTACCTGTATTTTTTTACGAACTACACAAGTTTCTTTTCTGTTCTTAGGAACATCTAATATTGTGTAGGTCCCAGTACAGCGCACGGAAGAATAGTGTGTTTTCATACGAATCTTTTCATTTCCGCGAACGTTCAACTTTATTGCACTATCATCTATACCATTGTTTTTCTCTGCATCCACATTCTCTACGCCTCTGAACTGAGATCACCACTAAAGTTTTCTAGCTGCACCTTAACCTTCAAGGTACGTAAAAATACATCTCCTTAAATTTTGTTTTCTAACTTTCATCACGTGACACAGTAAAAATATATTGAGTTAAAACTTCACATCAACGGGATAGTGCAATGGAGCAAGTGAACAGCAGTCATAAAGCGAAGACGTGGCAGTTAAAGAAGAGAGGTGAAGGAAGGTGTCGCCATTGGTAGCCGGAGTATATGATATTAGACTCGCCATATACACAGATAGAAGTACGAATTTACGTGACTAACATTGCAAAGTCATCGTACTCAGGGCATCCGTATTACCGGACGATATAGCTACCAATATACGGAGAACCCGTAACTTTTCTCCAATGGATCATTGCTAGCCTGCAGGCGAAGTTAATAGGATTAAGATCATTTATACAAGGTATTCCTAGCCAAGCCCCAGTAATGAAGTAAAGGGAAAGCTAACATTGCCGCAAATATGGTGGGGTTGTAAGAGGTTAGCACGCAATAGCGTACGGCGAATGAGATTGTCTCATAATAAGGCTTTCGATTCATGCTTTCCTGCTCTCATAGGATAAACCGAGGCTGGGGATTCGGTGCATATGTTCAACTGACTAAAAGCAGCTTCTGATGAAGTTACTTTTTCAAAAGTGTTCAGGAAACAAAGAAAAATATTCGCGTTGGAACCTAACTGAATTGTTTAGATATTACTTCTTTATTTATTTTTGTATTTTGTCTTGATTTCTTTCTCCTTTCTTTGTTTCCTTTATTTATCTCTCTCTCTCGCTTTCACAGAGGATATTGCACACGAAAAAAAAAGAATCCTACAGTGTTTATTGATATTGTTGTTGTTTTTCCATGATGATGCTTTACTTCACCATAATTATTAAGGAGGAAGGTTTCTTTGACTAGCATGAAATAAGATAATTGAGTTTATTTTTTATTTTTTATAGTTATGAAATTTGACATGGCTAATCTGCATTATGTCTACAAAATTAAGTACCTTTTGTTAAATGTTTATATGCCTTTTTAAACCATTTAAGAATTTTTTAATATCTCAAGAGTGTTACAGAGCCCAAGTGTTTACAAGCTAGCTTTCTTAAATATATACATTTTAGATAATAATTCTTACACAAAATTATTAGTCCACACCTATAACACATACTAGGAACTTCGTGCTCTCTCTGAAAATAAAATTGATTTTGAATTTTTTCAGATGATATTGAAAATCCAAGGTTTTTATTGAATTATATATATATATATATATATATATATATATATATATATAATTTGGCTACTAAAATTATATTAGCGCATTTTATTGAGGTGGGTGAACGACACTATACAATCTTACAAAATTTCATTAAAATATCTTGACATTTCTCGAGTTTTGGTGTAAATATTTTGTAAAATTCTTAGCGACCAAATTTTACCTCCTTAAGAGGGTGACGTCATCGAACGATTTTCGTCATAACTAAGAAAGTATAGGTTAAGGTTTATTTCACCAAATTAAAGAGAACAATATATTATAAAGGACAAAATAATTTTTAAAATTCATTTTTAATCCCTCAAAGGTGCGCCTCCCCCTTAAGACACATTAAGATAAATCATTATAATGGATATGACATTTCACATAGGCCTATTTATAAAACAAATTAAGGAATAACTTTTGTCAGGATCAATTTCAGTTTAATTTTTTTAATTTTTATTTTTAGGAAGATCAGATTATGCTCATATTCGTCGAATATAAGTTATATTACAATAAATTCATTAAATTAAGATTTTGTTATGTATTAGAAAATTGCTGAGTTACAGAAACCTTTTCAAAGTTTCATAACTTTTCAACCCTCAAGTCGTTTGTGCCTCATGAATATGAATTTAGCTGCCGATTCATAACTAATTCATTTACAGAACGAAGAGGAGCGTAAAATTCTCACAACTTTACTGCTTTATTATTGAGGAGATTACAGAACATCTGAATTAAGAGCAAATACTGAAGAGATTGTATTAATATCTGAAAGGGTAAAGTTCCTTTTACACTTCAACAATTAAATCCGCTGACAAGAGCAAATTGAGAACATTTCAACAAACAAAGTTAAGTGGATTATTTATTTTATTTTAAAGCAATTATCTTGACATAACTAATACAAATCTGATGTGATGCAATCATATCAAGTTCCTTTTAAACTTCATCAATTAAATGGGCTCACATGAGCAAATTGAGAACATTTCAACAATCGACTTAAGTGGATCATTAATTTCACCTGAAAATAAAAGCATATTTTGATGTAACTACTAATGAAAATCTGATGGGATGCATTCACATAACTTTTTCTACTCTATGCATATGTAGTAAAACATCTTAATCTCAAATTACGAATCAACGGTATATTGCTAAGTACGAAAACTAAAGTCTGGCTGTACAAACGGTGGCTGGCTATTAACTATCCTTCAGAGAAATTCTACGAAAGAATGTTTCAAGTAACAGTATAGTGTGCCGAGATTTTAAAATTTGATTCGTTATGTTTTGAAGTTTTATGCAGTTTCACTTGGTGTTCTAAAGGTTTCAAGATCGTTCCGTTTTCGATTTTTTTTTTTTTTTTTTTTGTAATCGTCTGAGCACAAAATCTATAAGACATGCACTACATTTAAGATTATATACTAATTATGGATGACTAACATTGACTTCGTTCATACTGTATGGACACGTCTTTTAAAAACTTTCAGGTTACTAATGACTCTGATACCAACAGCCAGATCATTGAACATCTTCAAACTATACATTATGGTGGATTTATTAAAACTGTTTAAATTATGATGAGGAATGCTAAACTTATTTCTATTTCGAGTATTCTAAGAATGAAAATCATTATTGCAACTAAAGTCTGTTTGTTTCCTAGGATGTATATATAATACTCTCTACATGAAGTACGATTGTCAATACCCACCATCCATCTCACAATACGCTTCTGTGCAATAAACACATGAATCAACTTAGTAGATGAACTCCGGTAACAGATGCTATACGGCTTGAGAAAACTAAAAATATAAAATTATATTATTGATAAATTTCATCTTGAAGACTTTGAGGGAGAATTTTAAAACAATAAGATTTAATTTTCGTCTTATACCCTCAAAAAATATAATAAGATGCCATAAATATATAGAGTGATGTGGACAACCTTTTACATAGAAGACAAATATTTATAAGCTTGCTATTTTATTGTGTACTATTTAAGTGGAAAAAACTGTTGACATATTCTAATGGTCAGTGAATTCTTTATGGTCTCTGTTACTTCAATTAAATAGATTAAAACTGTTAGACAAAAATTTTTAAAATGATAAGAAGAAGTTTTTACATATACCATTATATATATATATAAAATTATAAAAAAAATTGATTATAAGATTATATATACATGAAAACACATATGACTTATATACAAATAAAAGTTGTCCCATAATAGTAGACTAAATTTTTTGCAAGTAGTGTACTTGCGCGTTGTCTATATTAAAAGAAACACATTTATATTTATATATAATTAAAAGTTGTCTTGGAGTTATATCCTAAAAATAATCTTACAAGCAGTATGCTTGCGTGTAGTTATGTGACTATGTATACCGTATGTCTGTTAAATTCACTATGGAATGTCTATATATGTCATAATCACTGGTCACTATGTGTTTTGCTAATTTATACTTCGTGCTTATATGCTGGTAAGGATGTCCACATTGAATTATGTTGCTGATAAAATTATATAATTGATACCACACTTGCGTTAAAATGAAAACCTGTATCTCAAGGGCATTATTATACCGTTACGGCAGATGCTAATATGCGTATTATTGTATAGCCGAACAAAAATAGACTACTTTAAATTCTCCCTAAAAAAATATCCGGAATATGTGGCACAACTTCTCTTCATAATATGTCTTGCCCAATAAGAAACACTCTATGTATAATTATGCTCTACTGCATTAGGTTATCCTTGAGCGACAATCAGAAGGCTGGATGCTGTGAAGCTATCGCTTTCAGACAGTGACAAGGAGTTAAACTTAACCCAGGGGATGTGGCGTACCCCAGAGAATGTTCGTTCCTCGACTGGGTTAGTAGGCTTACATAACGCATGTTATAAAAGGCGCTGTCATGCCTGCCACATCCGTGCATTACTAATGAAACCTCTTAGAATGTTTGGTAACAGAGAAACAACATTATGCAAAATAGTTATCACATAATAACAGTGGGCCTAATAATATTCTGAAAAAAAACTGCATAACGACGAGCTTCATAACCTGTACTCGTCACCGGGTATAGTAAGGGTAATTAAATCACGGATAATGAAATGGGCTGGACATGTTGCGCGCATGGGGGAGGAAAGACATATCTTAAGAATATTGACTGGGAGACCCGAAGGGAAAGGACCACTTGGAAGACCTAGACGTAGATGGGGGGACAATATTAGGATAGATTTAAGAGAAGTAGAATTTGAGAGGAATGGTTGGATGGAGTTAGCACAGAATAGGGTTGCATGGCGGGCTCGGGTAAGCGCGGTAATGAACCTTCGGGTTCCATAAAATAGATAATATTCCTTTGCCTTGCTTAGGAAGTGTCTATATGCCTTGAGTAAGTAAGTTAAGAAGAAAATAATTATTATTGATTTGCTGCCAATAGACTTGAGGTACAAGTTACTGGCGTAGTCAATATACGGTTGATATTGTTTTACTAGTTTAGATAATATTTCATCCCATCTACTAGGATTTGAGTTTTCATTAGTCAGTAATAACATTATTGATCTCTGCTGCTGTGGTTAGGTGCAAAAATATTTCGTAGATTTGTATAATATTATCTGTTTCTGGTATCGGTATGGCTGTTTCATTCTTATTTAGGGAACTAGCTACATTTATAAAGTATTCATTAAGGTTGCTGCATATGATATCTGGGGTTTTTCTATCTTACCTTCCATTTCAAGTACAATGTTTTCAGGTGAATATTCTTTTTCCAGCATTTTTATTATGTCCTAAGATGTTTTTGATATATTACCAGACTTAGATTTATCTTCTCACATGCCACACTTACATAAAAAAAAAAGGAAACTTTTGCCCCCGGAAAGAGCACAGGACTATAGACGCTGAATCATCTTCGCTATTTCACCTAATTTCATAATAATTAAAATTCGCTATCAGTTAAAATGAACACAAGCCATGAGAAAATAAAAATATAATCAGATACACATCATAACTGAGACTCCGGTACAAAATTCTAGAATAATGGGGAGAAAGCGAATAAGTCAAAAACCTAAGTTTCAGGAGAGACAAAAACAATTTATTTCCACAGCATTGTTACAATATTTACTTCAGCCCACCCAGATAGTTTTACATACTATCTTATCTCGTTCAGCCCGCCCAGATAGTTTTACATACCATCTTATACTATGTAAAAATATCTGGGTGGGCTGAACTAAATATTGTAACAATATTTTTTTTTTTCTCCTGAAACTATGGTTTTCTGAGCTTATTCGCTTTTTCCCTATCGCTCTAGAATTATTACCCCATATTAGTGTAATAAATCAGGTCTCTTGTCCAGCTTTAAAAGAAATGATTAGATTTTCTCACAAATCTACTTTCTTGGGGATAACTATTATCTTATTTTCACTTATACGAGGGATGGTGCATCGTAGCAAGTATTTTTTTTTTTCTCAAAGTAAGGCGATGGTACCATGCGATGTTGTATGTCACGGGAGAGTGTGGCACATTACTTGGGTAGCAGTGTGATGTACGGTTATACGAATAGAGGTGATGGTAATTTAGTTGTGAGTCATCCAACGTGCAGAACGGATGTGCCAAGATGTGGACAGAATTATTAAGTCAAAATAGTCACTATTCAAGTGAGAAATTCCACAGAATACCACAAGGAGCTGATGGAGACTTTGGGGAATAATGCCCATCGGTACCGAAACTTAAGAGATCATGGAGTAGGTATGTGTGCTTTCATGATTCAAACTACCGCAATTCATTACAGTGGCACGATGCAGTTGCCCAAATCCTGGCCTTTCATTTGTATATTTCAACACTGAAAAATGGTCTAATATTTTCAAAAGAAAAGATACTTGTCATGCTGTAAGCCCCATTCCTCGTATGTACTGTACCACACGTAAGAGACGAACATCGACTTAGCGTAGGGCAAGTTTCGAGAGAAGTCATAAATTTATGTATAAAATACAGTCAGCAAGAAATTTATGAATCAAACACACAGAAGAAGCTGCATATTTTATAGTGCTTCGTAAATAATTATTCACTAAACAAATAATACAAACTAAATTAACATAAGGCCATACAGAAACGCTATTCTATATGCTCTACTAGTTCTCTATGCTCTACTAGTTCAGACTGGGTGCAAGCTGCGATGTGAAATTATGCAAACTAAATAGCAATTAATGAAATGGTGAGGGAGAGGAAGTATTCCAGTAATCTCTCCTCTGCAAGGAATGTACGATATATTAATCTACTTCAACTTATTTTATATAGCGCTACATTATTTTGAATCTGTATATAATCATTATATGAATCACGTAGCTATGCTAATTATTTTAATTATGCAAACGAAGATACATTCCTAGCGTTCACTGCATGCATAAACCTACCTCGTATTTCAGATCACTCCATATGAAGTTGTATAAACAATAATACGCTTTTGTTTGAAATAGCAGAAAATTATAATCTCCTTTAATAAAACACTTTTCGAGATAATCATGTGATAATTTTCACGTTTGATGGTATTTTGCTTTCATTTCATGTGGCAGCTGCAAAGAAAGAAAACATTAGAAGTAAGCCCGAAAAGAATATTTAATTTTATACTGGAATTCGGAGGCATGTAATAATTGTCACCGCTTAATTAAATAAATCAAGTGACATTCAAGTGATCTTTGTCTCCATGCAGCGGAATACAACTTAATTAAATCGGCAAACATGATAATAGACTTGTGGTATAAAATTCTTATTTTAATGAAAATTTATTAAAAACCCCGGTAATTCATTTCTGATAATTAGTTAAATCAATATAAAGAAATTAAGTGATCACCTAGAAAAGAAGTCTGACAAAATGTGGGTTTACCTAGGTACTTGAGACGGGTATAATACAGGTAAGATCAACATTTAAAGTATCAGTAGCTTTTTTAATTAATGTCAATATACTTACTCATATAAATCGGTATGGGTGGCGCAGTCAGTAACGCGCTGGTTTTCTGTGCTCGATCCCGACCCAGATCGATGGCATTTATGTGCCTAATTTGACAGGCCCATGTCTGTAGATGTACAGGCATGAAAAAGAGTTCCTGCGGTAGAAATTTCCGCACACCGGAGACGGTCACAGGCCTAAGTTTCAGTACATACCGTCGTTAAAGAACCATAAACTAAACTTGACATATTTAAGCCGTTTTCGTCGAATTAAAACTAACATCGATTTATAAGTTAACCACCGGTATACGATCTCAATTAACTCCTAACATATTATACCATTTTCAAACTTTCATTCCAACTATTTAAATCACATAAAGTATACGTTTATAATACATTTATTATGATAACGGGTCGAATACAATTACAACAGAGCAATTTATTCTAACAAGCATGTATTTATAGACTGCATATTTGGATTTCAGACCAGATATTCCGATTTTTAAAAATTTAAGAATAAAATGCCTTTCTGCAAAAGCAAATTCAGTTCTCTCTAAGTCTCATCTGAAGTTGAAGTACGCAAAAGTTAGAAAACCAGAATAAGTTATACTAACAAGTTAAAAGTTAGGAACAAATATTACAATTTCCATTTCCCTTTGGAGATTCCTAGAAAACTAAGTTTAAGAGTTAATTTAAAACAAACCATTAGAAAGTTATGCTGTATTGTGTTTATAATATAATAATAACCTGTTATGTCCCACGAAGGGCAAAGGCCTGCTATTAGAGGGCAACTCTCAGTTCGCTTGCGCGGTGAGCTATTCCGCGATAGGGTTGTCTAATAGATGTATTCGTTGTGGGTTGTCCCAGTACGACATTAATGTAATGTCTTGTCTTTGGAATTTTACATTACTCTACAGTTACACCTTGCACATTGTGTTTACTATACCAGTACCTAATTGCTCTCTATATTGTTAGGCTACTAAATTAACTAGAATACCAAGGAATTTCTTATTATATTTCCGGTACCTAAGGGGAATGTTTTCAATAGAAAAACTGTTTATGTCTGATGAAACATGGATTAGGATTTTGAAGCACCCTATATTACGTGCTGCAGGATCAATCAGGGTAGCGGTTGGTTTCAGTTATATTATATGAGACCTGGTCGTAACAAGAACTTTTCCAGCATGCTCATAAAACCGCGAAATTCACTTTATTTATGCAACGCGTGGTTAGAGAACAACATCCCTTGGAAACTTGACGAGAACAGCGTTACTAGAGCTAGTCATTAAAAAATTTAATCTCTTGCGCGTCCAAAATAATATCTGCACAAATATAGACATCTAAAAATGCAGTAACGTTGTTTCAGTTCTTATAACATGGGATATTACTCAATTTGAAAATGCATTTGAAAAGTGTTATTCTACTTTCAGGTAACAAAGCATAAAACAGGCTGAGGGGTTTATACCGTTGTACGTAGTTTATGTTGGTGTTGTAGATGTAGTTTATATTATATTTCTCATAGGAACTTACAACCATGATTATGTGAAAAATAAAGTTGATAACGGACCTAAATTTGATTGAATGCGTACACAAATATGAAATTAAGAAAATAAATAGGGTGTATTAGAGCTAACTGAAACGGTTGCAAGTAAGCGAGACGATAACAGAAGCAAGAAAGTCTTCGTAAACATGGTTCCGCAAACAATTCGATTGCGAAGTAATCTCTAATTGAAGCGTTTACTTTCATAAGGGTCTTTTCTTTTCTTTCTTTCTTTCTTTCTTTCTTTCTTTCTTTCTTTCTTTATCCCTTTTTTTAGGATTTAAGCGACCCAAGCCGCCCGTGACCTGTCGGGAGAGGGATTATCTTTGGATCACATACATACTTTTTTGACCAGACAAGGGCATGGAGGGCCTCCCCGGGTGAGTGATCAGCCCAATGCCGGGACCACCTCCGAGACAACACGAACACATAGGACGAGACACAACACATAGGATGAGACACAACATTCGCGCTCACACTCATTCCAAACAAGGCGAGGATGGGATGAACATGATAATGACGGCCAGATGATATCTGGGGACCACAAGGGCCTAAAGTTACCCGACATTTGTCTCAAAGGTGAGGGAAAACCCCCAAAAAACCCCACCTAGGTAACTTGTCCCGACCAGGAATCGAAGCCGGGCCCGCTGCGTGAGAGGATTGAACGAATCCCCTGAGCCACAGCTGTGGACTTTTATAAGGGTCTAAGTGCCAAAATCATGATGTTTGAGCTAATAATTTTAAATGGATTCCTGTACCCAGACCAATGCATTTAAAAAAAGGTTCAAGGTCCAGGAAAAGCAAAGTTAGTAGAAACAAATTCCAAGATATGGCGCTGAGTATATCTCCAGCACGTCTTTCTTGTTTTCTACACAATCATGATTTTGGCACTTAGACCCTTATAAAAGTAAATGCTTCAATTTGTGGTTACAAGCAGTTAATGACTTCATTGTTTGTAATAGACGTTATAGTTAGTAAAATATTAACAATATGCAATTTAACATGATGATTGAGAACTTCAGCCAAGTGACGATGTTCGAAGACTTCTTTCATCATGAAGTGAACATTTTGTCATGGTGTAGCTTTTGCTGAAAATAATACATTCCTGTTCATTTTTGAACATCGAAAATTGAAACGAATGGAAACAAATGTAGAAAAACAAATTAATGTCTCAACACATCTTGCAATTTTGGAAATCATACCATAAAATGTGGTATATTATTCCTTTATAAATTTCATCGATCATTATCCCATTGTAACAGAACTCTTGAGTTTCTTCCATACTTGCAAGTATGGAACGGAATACGGAACTTTATAATTGTTAATATTTATAAATACTATCAAATAGTTGAATGCATGTATGTATAGGCCTATACATATGTACATATATATACATAAAATAATAAAATTTGGTAAAATTTTATCAAGTGGCCCAAATCTATGCACTAAAGTCTTCTTCATAGTCAATCCTCATTTGCATCATTTAAAATATACACAAACTTAAAAATTAAACTTAAATAAATTGCCTTATTTATTGTACTCTATTTTGGCCTAACAATTAAAATTACAAGGCACAAGAAAAGAAACTCTGGAATAGTCAGCTATGTTTATCATATAGACCTAAGTTCCATAATAAATAATAATATTGGTTACAAGACACATGAATTATTATTCTTTTGATATTAACTGTTTCTAACAGAGCTTAAAAGGAAATCAGTTTTTTTAAATTGGACGACAACAGGATTATGACTGGTGTTTGATTAATAAGTTAACAAGTAATCACTCAAAATAGCACTAAATCAGAACAAAAAGTAAAATGTTTTGAAACAAATCTATGTCAACAAAACTCGTATGAACTTTGCATTGAACGTGCAGACATGAAGGAATGATGCATCCAATTATGATGTAATAATGCTTGATGTGAAATATGTTTTAAGCTATTGGATATGCCTAATCTTAAAATATAGTTACATAATTAACTGGTCCGTAGTTTTTGAGAACAGCGGTAAGCTCGAAATTTTACAAAACAGTTTTCCTTAGCCATATTTAGTTTTGTACATGAGTAAAATACCAAGCAAACTGAACCCACGAAATATCGCGAAATTCATTCATTGTGCAAAATGTCTAAATAAACTCGAAAAACGCCATTTCCGTACATCAATTGAGATATGTGTAGAAAAGAATCGTTTTAAAAACAAAAAATATTTTGTTTTCATATGATGTTTCCCTTAATTTCTTATAGACTGCTTTCTTTTCTGCTGTTAATACGGCTGCCTAGAAATTATCGATACATGTGATCGATTACACATGAGGACTATATACCTACTAATCAGAGCTCACAATACACTCTTTTCCTGCTGTCTCCATGTCGAGTTTGGGATGGATGCCTACGAATCTATGATCAAATGCGGTAAAGACTCCAACATTTTATCCAAAGTTGTTAGTACTTCTGTTTGAAAATGGCTACCAGAAGTTGTTTAATAATAATTTCGATTACATTTCTTACTAGCCTATATTTGTACTTAAACATTGCCAAAATCGAAAGTTACTAAGATTCGTATGAGAGTTGAAAGTATACTGAAATGAGGGATTTTATATTCTAGACGCGCAAACTGTATTTTAATGTGTGCATATACTGCAAATATGTTATTTCACGAAATACCCACCGAAATAGAAGGAAGTTAACACCGAAATTAGCCATTTTAGTTCACCAAAAAAGTAGATCCCTAGTTATTAGACAGCGAGATATTAAATATGTTATTAATCAAAATATGTAAATTAATGTAACATGAAATTTATAGCACATACGTCATGGGTATCTTGTTAATAATTTTCATTTTCTTAGCGTATAAACATTAAAATAATATATGCAACTACATAAAATCTATGCCCTTTATTCCTGGAAACTGAACTGACCAATGTACAAATTAATTTCATATTCTTTAAAATTTAAACTAAACGGTTGCCTATAGATTAATCTAACTTATAAGCGCAATATATTAGTATATGTTCTGTATTGTAAAATTGTTTATTACTTATATCATTATTCATGTTTTTCGGAACAAACGTCATAAAATAAACTTGTGAAAACCTTATAAAACTTTCATTATTACTCTCATTGTATGTAAAATGTGTAAATGTGAATGTGTGTGGAGAATTTAAGCCATAAACATACAATGGGTTCCAGCACTCCATTTGTAATGCAGTGATAGCTGTAAATCGTTCTGCTTATGTGTTTTTATCTATCTCCTTTCCCACTGTTGCCAAAAAAACTGGTCACGTCAAATTTTAGTTTAAATCCTCAACATGTAATATCCAACCGTCAGAAGCTTACAGCTTTGTTTTAAAATACCGCCAACTGCGTATGGAATCATTCATACACTAAAAGAGGAGAGTGGGGAAGTTTTCTACGTAATTCGAGTGTAGTTGAAATGCATGACGTGGAATTAATTTTGCTTGAAATTCGCTTTAATTCAGCACATGAATAAATTTATTATCAAATTCAGACATATAGTGGCTACTAACGTCATGCTATCGTGTTGAGAGCTCAATGCTGAACTTGTGGGAAATAAAATAGTGTGCCTTTCATATTGCACTGCACAAGGCGTTATTGCAATCGTTTGTTGCAGTAATAAGATTTGTATGGGTACAAATGTTATGAAACCAGAATTGGGTAACTTAAATTTGCACTACTGTTATCAGTTTCTCAACTACTCACTGTATATTAAAGGCCCTGTCCAGATCAATGTAAAATTTTATTAACTGAAAAGATTAAGTTCCCAAAATTAGTGCTCAGAAAATCCGAATGACATATGACAACGTATGAAAAAAATTCCAAAAACACTTTACGAAATGGAAAACTATTTGAATTACACTCCGTTAAAGTAAAAGAGTTTGACACAGTAGAGAAATTATGTCAATTGTTCCTCTAATCGGAGCTACTAACAGTATGAAACGAAGTTTCTATGGTTCAGATAATAGCGCCCATACAATAAACAATAATACACAAAGTGACAAAAATCGAAGCAAAATGTGGAACGATAAGTCAATCTGTCAATTGACTTATGAAGTTATATCGAGGAAAACCATCTAACATAAACAGATTTAACCTGCGCTGGGCATAGATCTTCTGTACTCTGAATGCAAGAAGTACAATGTAAGCATTTGCACATGTATATTTTTTTTAAATTTATTTCAAAAGCACAATACTTTTAACTTACGCCTATCTTTGTCTCATTTAAAATATTATAACATGAATTTTATTATATGACAAAGCTAATTTAATTTACCCCCACTGTTTACAAATTACTGCAAAAGTTCAGAAAATCAACATAATTGTTACAAATGTTGCTCTCAGAATATTGTAACTCATATATCATTAGGATTATCAATAGGTCTTCATGCAAGCAATAAAAAACAGATAATAGAACTTCATACAGCATTTTTGTCGCTGTAGAGAATGAAACAACGAATAGAACAAATTAATTTTGTGCAGTTCTTTATTAACATTAACCGTTTCCCAGTAATAAAAGATATAAGTTATAAAAAGTTCCGGTATTTTAACACTTATTTTCCATATCCACTGTATTAAAAAACGAAAAGAATAATTTTTTCGTTCTTACTTTCTCAACATGAATAACATTTAATCTCATTCAAGGAGTACTTTTGGACACAACAACATTCTAAAGTGATTTAGCTATTTTATAACGTTAAATTAAAGGCATGGAAACATCAATAAACAAACATTTCCTTAATTTCTAGCGAAATATACATAGCATTAAGAAATTATTAACATAAAGCTATTCTTATATAAAATATTGAAACACAATAATAATAATTAATCATAAAAATAATAATAATAAAATATAGCAATAACAGCCTAATATTGTTTTATCATTCTTAATATTTTAATCGTTGCAATAGTTGTAATCATACACTAACTACACAGTAACAAAGTTCAATCACCCCACACGTTTTCAAGCCACCAAAATAAACAGGTTTGGAATGGTCAAGATGAAAATAATGAAGGGAGATATTAATGTGAGGTACATCTGGAAGTATTGGACAATATAAATAACAAAACTCGATCTGTTTTTGAAAGAATGGTGTCATTCCACTGGTGAACTTCCAGTACTACTTTCCCTCGTCACAGCTTCCAGAGGCTGGGCCTGTACGACGACCTGCTGATATCATATTTATCTGCCAGATAGAGAACCTATCTGGAAGTTGGTTAAGAATTGCGTATTATGATATCCTGACGAAACCTGTCTGGCAAGACAACTTCCAGATTAGCTAGCAGGAGGATGGAGTGGCTGACAAGCTTCCAACTGCTAGTTAGGGAATCTTGGTTGAAACAAAATGGCAGTACGCGAAGCTTCCTGGCCACCTGAATTTTAGAAATGATGCCGGAAGATTTAATTTACATAAAAATGTCTGTCATTTTATGCTCACATATGAATGAAATAGAATTGAACAAATCGATTAATGCACTTAAAACGATATGTTCGTGTGTAATTTAACTATACAAATACAAATCCGAGCTGCCGCACCTAGTGGATGCCTACCGAACTACAACAAACACACCTCTTTGCTCAATGAGCTAAGGACCATTTTACAAAATTTTACTGCGTTCTTCCCGATAGGAGTTCAGCGGTGGTGTTACAAGACATCTTCTAGTTAAGCTATCTGGAAGTCACGTATCGGAAGGAATTGTCGGCAGGTGGTAAAACAGGCCCTTAAAAGATGTAAAGAAGAAATTGGCTTGCTAGCTACCGCTTCTAAGTTATGCTACAGCTACACCTACCCAGTTCACCGAGTGTACTGCTACTAAGGAGTGTAATAGTGACTGGTGAGACGGACTTTTGCCCACCAGTTTTTTTTACATGCACGTTAGTATACAGACCCGGGACTGTCGCATTTACGCTCTCGATCTGGCTATTACCAAACCAGCGAACTTTGTAGCAGAAAGCCAATGCACAACCAACTGATCAACATAGGTCAATCACATTATGAATTACAGTGTTGTTCTTAAATATAATTTGATTGGGTTGAATTTTATCCCTAGGAAATTATATTAAATCTAACTAATTAGCAATGCGACTGAATGGTGTAAACTAATATTTTGTTTCCCGTTCTATAGTTCATTATAAAAAAAGAAGAGTGTTTTCTGAACGATTAAGTGTTTTATTTCTTTTTATTTAGAAGAGGAAATACTGTTGAAAGCAGAGGAAATATGTGTTGTTATTTCCCACCTGCGGGAATTGCAACTGTCCTCCAAGTTAGTTTCGCTGGTATTGATGAGAACAGAGGTGGACCTCGTAGTCTCACGGGGCTCATCCCAATCCTCGTGCTAACTGAGAAAGGAATCTGTAGCGGCTTAGGTTCCTTCCCCACCAAGTATTTTCAGATTACGGTCGGGAGAATCGTTTAACTTTTACGACTTGCCACAAGAAAATAAATCACAGAAGTAGTCCTGCAAGACTCCAGACACTCGCAAGGGGAAAAACTCACAGAGCGGTAATTAATAGGTAACAAGCTGGGAGCACTTTTCTGACGAAATTCACATTAATTTACTTTTCTAATAAATAAAAATGCTAATTCGTCTCTATACAGGCTAGTAGGTAGTCGACAGCGAGATCATTTAGGCTTTATTTCAAAAGGTGTTTTAAGTTAAAGCAGGGGTGCCCACAGGGGGGGAGGGCTAAGACGCAGACTGCGTCATTCAAATTTCTGGGGGGGGGGGCAAATATTATTGTTTTATGAATTTTCTGGGGGGGGGGTGAAAATTGTTGCAAAATTAGCGTATTATATGTTAAAAATAAAAATTGGTCAAGTTTTATAACTTTAAAAGGTCTCTTCTAATTCTTTAATAAATTAGCGCCCATACCCGGGGACGGGGGGGGGGGCGCAAGGAAAAAAATGTATATTAATAATTATTATAGTCAGGTGTTTTTCTTTTAAGACAATTATTTGAAAGTCATTTGAGACATAAAAAGTTTGCAGAAGTTTTACCAAATCGACAACATGGAAGCAGAATCCACAGTGGATTAGGAAAGGGGGGTTCAGGGGGTTTTGACCCCCAAAAGTCAAAACCTAAAATTCTATATTTGTACTTTAAAAAAATATTTAACTAAACAAGATTTGTTGGTGTGTCAGATATGATATAGCGGTTATTTTCTTCTCATAACATAATGAGTAGTATTATGTCCACTGTTCCATGTGTTATTAAACTTTTCTTAAAAATAGTAATAAGTATTATAACTTAGGTAACAATTTCTTGTTTAAGTTGCCATGTCTTAGAGTATAGTAAATAAATTTTCTAACTAGTTTTTCAGTGCTAAAAAAGCGTAAAATGTGATTTTCATTAGTTCAATATTTAAAAATTTTCCGGGGGTGGACCCCCCACATAGGTAATGATTTATTATTTACATTGGCATGTCTTAGAGTATGGTAAACAAATTTCCTAACTAGTTTTGCTATGCTAAAATAGCGTAAAATGTGATTTTCATTGTTCAATTTTTAAAAATTTTCTCGGGATGGACCCCCGACCCCCTTTTTTGAGGGTATTCCAAACCCCCCGGCACTTTCGACCCTCCCCGCAATTATTTTCTGGCTACGTCATTGTTGCACTTATTATATTATTATATTATTAAAATAATGTTACAAAGTGGCCCAAGAAGTTAAACAACAAAAAATAAATTAATTAAAAAAATTGGCCCCCTAGGAAATATCATATGGGCGCCCTTGTCGACAGCCAATCAGGTTGGGGGGTGAGCAATGAAGTTGGGGGGGGTGTTCAATGAAGTTTGGGGGGTGAGTCATGAAGTTTGGGGGGGGGGGCACCCCTGGTTAAAGTTATTGAAATGGCAGTCACAGGGTAATAAACATTAATTAATGTAAATGAGTAGAGGGATAAGAATAATAAACATTGGTCAATCCACTGCCATCGTGAAAAGGTTAGATTTCGAGGCAAAATAAATTCACTCCAAATTGACACGGACAATCAGAGGAAATCGCGGAGAGCTATGAGCTCATAAGAACAAGGCAATTAAAAGAGTCAATAAAACCTAAATGAAAATTAATAGAAAAACCGCACACTAAGATCTGAGTCTTTACGCTGACGAAGATTTAAGTGTCTCCAAACACGGTTATTGTAAAATACACTTAACGCTAGGACTCCAAATGTAGGTGATGGGGGGGGGGTCATTTAACCTACGATTTCATATTTTACTTATTAATATCCAATTCGCAGAACCGTCTTCCTTCGATTTATTGTCTCTTCATTAATTTATTATGTAATAGCAGCTTAATTTTGTTTATAAAGTTATATACTCGTATGTATTTTCAATAAATATAAGTCTAATGTCATACATAACTTTCTCTATCCTAAGCTTGCAAAGACAATATTCTCACTTCACATTAGGAAATAGAATAAGAGGTCTAAATGCATTCGCCTTTTCTGTTGTTTCAGCCTCAGCCTATACAAGAGTTCATGTCTCTGTTTATGCTGGTTTAAAACAACCCTTTGGAGAATTCTTGCAAAAACATGAAACAATTATTTTACTTCTTAGTATAACCATCTGATGTGCAATTTTTTTTTTAACAGGCGGTGGTTTCGTACTTAGGGAGGCATGAAACGTAAAGATATGAAAGAATTTTTCGATAGTCATGACATGGTATCGATTGCAATAGGTAGATTTTTCTTCGAAATCTACCTAATTAATAAATTGAAGATCGCCTTGCTTGGTTGCCATAGCAACCGGAAAAAAGAGCATCGGATCTCGATTTCTCGCACTTCGACATGAATTTGTCGATTGCTTGGATTTTGGTAACCCGTTCTACTTGATTCATTTGTTTAGGCCTATAACATTACGACACGCAAAGATGCGATTTTTTAAATAGGTGAACAGAAGGGGATCATGTATGTATGCCTAAATGGGAAAACACTGAATGATTTGGACGGAACTCGCTTTAGGGGGGTTTTTTGTGCTAGGGAACTGGAATCTGAGGTACGCCTAGTTTTTCCCAAGCGGTGCATTTTAATCGTGAAATGCACCAAGAAGCCGGGTTTTTAGCTTTTTAATTATCCATCATTTTAATTGTTAATACAAGATTTGGGTAAGGTTCATGGATCTGTGGTTAGTTTTAATAGTTTCATTTCGAATCTGTATGCCCACATGGCAGCATAAGATTCGTTTTATTCATGTAATTTATAGTTACTACCTGTACCTATACGCATTTATGACGTCCATGAGAAGTGCCCTATTGAAATTGAACCTAATCTGTTGACCGGTACCGAAGTAAAACCCAATTTAATGTATATTTTAAAGGCGCAATAACTCAAATACGCTTTATCGGATATTTATGAAACTTCGTATACGCATTTATAATCTCCATGTACCATGGCCAGTACCGGAATAATGCCCAATTTAGTGCCTTTTATGTTAATATATGAGAAGTCGCGATAACTCAAATATGCTTTATTGGATTTTCCTGAAACTTTGTATACCCATTTATAATGTACATGGGAAGACGTCTACTGATACTGGACTAAATCGGTAGACCGGTACCGGAGTAAAACCCAATTTAGTGTCTATTTTAAAGACGCGGTAACTCAAATACGCTTTACCGGATTTTTATGAAACTTGGTATACACATTTATAATGTCCATGGGAAGACGTCTGTTGATATTGGATAAAATCGGTTGACCGGTTTCGGAGTAATACTCAATTTATGAATATTATATGGTAATATACGTATTCGAAAGAATTTATTAAAAAAATGCAAATCAGTTATCTTGACAACATAGCCTATTGTTTTACTGTGATCTTATAAGGCTTTGGAAATTATAATACAGTTAGCTATGACCAAAAACACTATTGCTTTACATACGTTTATCCAACTAGACCGTTAAACGGACCCAGGTGACCGAGATGGTAACGTCTTGGCCTCACATTCTGGAGTTCCATGGTTCAAATCCCGAAACCGGCCAGTTTGATTTTTTGTTGTTGTATTTTTATGTGAGTGTGCGATTGTCAAGATATCACAAATCTGTACAGTTCAGCTGATGCTGGAAGATTTTAATCTGATTAAATAAACTAGACTTTTGTTCTTCCGTAAGCCCTGCTTAATGAATAAATCTGGAGCTTAACTTGGAAATCAATTAAAAAAACATATTCTGCATATCATAATTGCAGTCATAACTGACTAAACAAAAACATACTGGCACTATGTTATCAGTTTACCTGATTTTATTTATATTCTCAAATAGACTCAAAGCAATGGATTATCGCTGGATTTTTATTTTTCCTTAATGGTAGCCTTTGTTTAATAAAATGTATCCGCAATCATGATGGCCAGAACTTCCTAACAAAAAATAAAAGTATGGAGTTTGGTGTCCCCTTGTGCTGGGAACAGATTACTGCTTTCCTCAGCAGAAGCAGTTGAGAATGTCTTTTGTCTGTTCAGACATGACCAGAATATGTTCGTAGCTGCAGGTAATAGCAGTAACAGCACTGCATTCCAGCTTATCTCCCGGCTTGCCTCGGGGAAGTAACATAGACTTTGCAGTCTTTCAGGGTAATAACGAATTAGTACCAATTCGGCCCCGGAATTATGCGGCTCAGTTATTATCACAACAAACAGTTAGGTGAATGTATTATCTCCAGCAGTGCCTATTAAGATGAGCATTACTTCAATACGATAGAAGTTATTGTTATTAAATCAATAGAACTTATACTCTATGTCAGGTGTGTCAAATATGCGGCCCGTAGATCTCATGCGGCCCCCTCAATTACGAAATACGGGCTCCTAAAGTTTTAAGTAAAATTACGTATTTTCAAAAAGTAACAGAGAATTTTATTCGTTTCATGGGACTGAATGAACATAAGTTTTCTAGTTCGATTAGTGATACGGCCTATACTTACTTACTTACTAACTTACTTACTTACTTACTCAATGGCAATAGACAATTCCAATCTTATGGAACCTGAAGGTTCATTGCCGCGCTTACCTGAGTCCGCCATTCAACCCTAATCTGTGCTAACTCCATCAAATCATCCCTCACAAATCCTACTTCCCTTTGAGCCGTGAAATTCGGCTCAAGTGGTATAAAGCGCCCCTATGGTTGTTTGTTTGAACCACAAAAACTTTAATTATCATTGATTTTACGCGTCCGAGTTTACCAGCGGTTACGTCTGGTATTTCTGAACGTGGTACGTGGAAGCGAGACCCTGGAGCGCCGATCTTACGTGCTTCAGTTGGGAGCTGCCTCTGACAACGCGAGTATGTAGTGCTTGATTCTGTGATTTGGTGGGCGTGTACAGCAGTTCAGCCATGGATCGTGCCTGCTGTTTCGGTGAGATTGTTCCTTTTCTATCTTAAATACAATTTATAAATTCTGTTCAATTCTTTATCTCACCTGATTTTGGATCTGCTAAATTTGCCGTAATGTATATATAGTTCGTTTATTTGTTGAAGTTTAGATTATTCATTTTCTCGGGTTTTTGGCTTCTAGAAATTTCGCCCACAATTAGTAATTTATTCATATTATGTTTCATTTTTCTTCGTCCGTCCGTCCGCCTAAAATACAATTCTCCAGTTCTCCTGAAACTAATACCACGTTCGTAGGTTTTTCTAAATTAATGGTTAATTTTTCAAGTAATGTAAAGAATGTCTGAAGCCGGCTATGTTAATATAATCCAAGCAGTGGTCAGTAACTGGATGTCATGCTGCAGTATTTGAAGTTTAAGATAGAATCTATGGCATAAGTAAAGTACGAAAATACAGAGTGATATTTCATAACTGGTATAATCTTTCAAGCTCTTTTGAATTAGACTTTGGTGTTACGACGAGCTCGTGCTAATTAGTTCCTGAGTGGAGTTTAACTTTACAATTCAAAAATAAAATCAGTAATATAAATTCATATACAGCGTGATCACATTTTCAGTAAATAATCTGACATGTAATTTGAAATAAGCTTGGATGCCACAAAGGTGTATGCACAGAGTAATTTTAATGAAGTAATTTTTGGCTACTGTTTAAATTGGATAATTAGCCATTTTGTATATATTAACTTTTAGATTATTTATTACTATTTATTTAATTTATTTGCATATTTATTATGTCTAAAGAACCATACAGGTATCAATAATCAGTACCAGATATACCCATGTTTGTTAAATAAAATTGTTAATTAAACCTTACCCTTGCTTCTTAATGGTATTTGTAGTTACCCGAGGTTTCCAGATTTTGTCCAATCAATTTTCAGAGTTACATATGGGGATAATGGGCCGCAGTGTGAAAGTTCAGCAGGGCGTTTACTTGATTTAGCTAAAAATGGTCAAAACCAAATCTACATTCTAAAACCGTACGCTAGCTTCCCGTACGTAAACTCGTGCACCCTCAGAGGGGGCACAAATAAGTGTTACCGCAGAGCGTAGTTAGGTTTTTGACTCCCATTTTTCTAAATTTGTGCTCTGCTGCTCTTTATTAAACAAAACTTTGGAAGATTTTGTATGCTTTTTCAAAATTCCGTTTGTAGAAACTCATGCGTTACCACTTCTCGATTTTTATCTAGTTCCTCAGTGTAGGCTGGATCTGCATTTTGTTCTGGCATTGATAGTAGTTCTGCGTTTCAATTTTGAAGAATTTCAGTGGACTTTATCAGTAACTTTTACTATTCTGAACTTCATCAAATCCGTTTTGACATAATTAACCTCACTTATTTTGTATTATTAGCCTTACTTGAAACTGATATCTGCAAATATTCCGTTTGTTCATTATTCTAACCTAACGCTGATCTTGCACTTCTTATTCTATCCTAACAACAAAATAGTTTTGGCTGTTAGTATTTATATATCCTTCATCATGAGTAATAGGATTCATGTACCGATTGAATTTCTTTTGAAAGCTGACATTATTTATGAGTTAGTTATCCGTGGAATTAAGGTGAATTCGGAGGATTCAGTGGCGAATTTATCTAAACTATTAAGAGATAATTTCTCGACCCCAGTTAATCCGAGTCACTTAAAAGATATTAATGCTGATAATGAAATTCAAGCTCTTGTCTCTAAAGTGGAAGAGATTTTTCAACAGTGTCGCGAACTTGCTGATGAAGGTGGTTTTTCACAAAAACAGGCAAAACGTCTTATCGCTAAATTGGATCATATCCAAAATAGAATTTCTGATTTAATTCAAATTGGTCTTTCTCTAGATTATAGCCAGACCTTAAGCTCACTCAGTATGGAGATCGCGACGGAAAAGGATAAGCTCAAATCACAGTTGGCAGAAAATTTGAATAGAAATTTTGAAGCTGATCATTCTGAAGTCATTACAGCTATTAACAGGGATTCTCCGAACCCTTTTCTCAACAATGAGCCAGTAGTAACTAATGTACTCCAACATACCCCAACGCCGGTTGTTAGAAATTTACAATTTGATCTCAGTAAAGATTTTTGTAAACTTCCCCACCCTTTAGGTAAACTGTTAGACAGGTTGGAACATTTTAGTGACAGTTCTTTGGAAGAAATAATTAAATTTTTGCTTTTTCTATGCGAACTTAAGACTCAAGTGGATATTTTTGCATTTTCTCAGAAACAAATTCTTGCCTTATGCTCTGCACATTTACACGGTGGTTTGAAAAAGCTAGCCACTAGAACTGTTAGAGAAGATAGAGATTTGAATTATTTTCATGATATCATTCTTGAATATTATCTCCCATCCAGAGCTCGAGTAGGTCTTATGAACAAATTGTATTATAGGGTTCAAAATGAAAAAGAAGCCTTTTCGGACTATGTTAATGATATTAAGGCTTATGCCGAAGTTTTTCGTGTTGACTACTCAGAAGCACAGATAGTTGAAAACATTCTGGTCGGCATGTCACCGAAAGCTAGGGGGATGTGTATATTCGAAAGTAAGCCCTCCACCTTTCAAGAGTTAGACCTATTATGTGCTAGATCTCTCTCTTTGGGGTTTTCTGATTCTTTGAGAACTGGGAATGGGGGTTGCAGTAGATTTCCTTCTCAATCTGAACCTCTAATTAATCAACAGAGAATAAAGACTTCTACCATATTATATAGAGCGCAGGTCGTGTTATTTCTGTAAGGAACTAGGCCATCTTCGCAACAATTGTCCAAATAGGCCTTTGAGGGGAGTGACTCGAAATGGTCCAGTATTTAGGCGTGGAGATAATTAGAGCTAATTTATGGTCTTCTTGAACCTTAAGTAGATACTAATGTTTAAAGTTGGGTATTTAGATTAAATGAGGTATGCCTTGCCTAAAACATTCACTGTTTGTCTGATACAAAACTGGGGTGTTTCTAATATTTTAAATGTTTGTAAAATTTTATATTGTGTATGAATATTTCGGGGTGTTTTGGGCTCCCTCTTACTTCTTGCTGGGAGGAAGGGTAGATCCACGAATACGTTTATATATTCTTCTGCTAATTCCTGTAAGGAGGTTTAGTTTTCAGATATTTCGTCGCGGGCGGCTCACTGGTAATTCCGGAAGCCATTGAGCTGGACGTTTCGATTTTGTTCCGTTGTCTGGGTAAATTCAAAGGAATTCCCTTGACGTTACTTTTTGGTTTCCTTATTCTGGGACCCCTACAATAAACTCCCCGATAATCACTCACCTGGATTTTGTAAATTGCTGGTATTTATTCTTGATAAATGTTATGGTGGATGTACCTGAAATTTTATTAAGTGGGAAAGGATTCAGGAGAAACTGAATGTTCTTTTCGCGAATCGCTTTCAAGGAAGCATATTTTCAGCTCCCAACTCATTTTGTTTTAAATGTAATTTATTTTAAAGGTAAAGTATGGTTACAAAACATATATATATATTTGCTTGGACGCATACTGTGTGGTTTCTATTTTATGTTTCAGTTTGTTGTCATCTGCCCAAGGGACATTGTTGTGGTCGTGTACTCTGACCCAGACTTAGTGTGGACCTAGTATGTGGGGGGGGGCTATCCCTCTCTTTCTTCTTGGCTGCCTGTCTGAGTCCCGTCTTGTGCCGTGTCCGTCACCTTGGTTCCTGCTCTGGAGACGTCTGGGGTTGGTTCCTGTAACAAAAGAGGAAGCATCTATTAGAGAGGACGCATTGCTGAGCTACAAGCTGGGTTGCAGAAACATGCATCTGCATCCAGATAAGCGGAGATGTCTGCTGGGATTGGGAGTAAGCGGAATTCCAGGAAGAGAGGAGCTTTTGATGGAAACATGGAAGCGTGCTGGTCCAGGTCTTGGTCGTGCTGAGAGAATCTCTGAGGCATGCAATTTGAAGCAAAACTTTTATTGGAGCCATTTCCATGCTATTTGGCAAAGCAAACTTTAAGAGCCATGCATGACGTCATTGAGACAGTGAGATCCTGCTCGGATGGGAGAACTTGTGGATCTATAGCAAGCAGTATTTCTGACACAGCAGATAAGAGCTGCCCAAATGCAACTTACTGTGCAGCCGACTGCCATCTTACGATCACTTCATCTTGTTGATCGTTTTTTCCATCCCCTATTTTCCTGTCGTGCCCTTTGATGCTTTGCCTCAAAATTCTAGTTTCTCCTTCCGCGCCCTTCCTCGGCGAGACTTGCCATCCTGTTAGCCCCCATCTTTATCTGATCCATCGAGTGGCAGTACAGATTCTCCTAGAAGATACTTCGCAGTCTTGATTAAACTTGACCTGGCGGCACAACTTCTAGCTAGAGACTAGAAGTCCATGACACTGTGTCTCAATCTGGAATCTAAAAGCTACTGTCCATCTGATGCAGTTATTCTCTACAGTTCCTGCTCGAGCGGCTGGGCGGTGGGAACCTTCCCGCTGGCTGTTCCATGGTCTTCGCTGGGCACTCCTGTGGTGCAGAGTTGCAGAATATTGGAAGTCCTGTTCCAGTGGTGAAATGCTCGGTGCGTCTGGACTAAGAATTGGATGTCTTTCTCTCTTCAGTTTGGTGCTGGTGTTTATCTCCCACCCCGGGGGGGAGGAATAAATGGTGTGGTTCGTGTGTTTGGAACTCATGAAGAGTACAAGAGTCTCTGAAGTTTCGGCGGCACTGGTCAAGGCGTGGAACTTTCGACGGCAGTTTTCAAGAAAAGGATTGGGTTTAGTGTTCTATTTATTTAAATGTTGTGTTTTTTGGGGGTAAATTCTAAGTTTAAGGTCTAAAGGCATTTTTGAAATAAAGTCTTCGACTTTATTTAGGGCAATTGGGGGAGAATGAGCCGTGAAATTCGGCTCAAGTGGTATAAAGCGCCCCTATGGTTGTTTGTTTGAACCACAAAAACTTTAATTATCATTGATTTTACGCGTCCGAGTTTACCAGCGGTTACGTCTGGTATTTCTGAACGTGGTACGTGGAAGCGAGACCCTGGAGCGCCGATCTTACGTGCTTCAGTTGGGAGCTGCCTCTGACAACGCGAGTATGTAGTGCTTGATTCTGTGATTTGGTGGGCGTGTACAGCAGTTCAGCCATGGATCGTGCCTGCTGTTTCGGTGAGATTGTTCCTTTTCTATCTTAAATACAATTTATAAATTCTGTTCAATTCTTTATCTCACCTGATTTTGGATCTGCTAAATTTGCCGTAATGTATATATAGTTCGTTTATTTGTTGAAGTTTAGATTATTCATTTTCTCGGGTTTTTGGCTTCTAGAAATTTCGCCCACAATTAGTAATTTATTCATATTATGTTTCATTTTTCTTCGTCCGTCCGTCCGCCTAAAATACAATTCTCCAGTTCTCCTGAAACTAATACCACGTTCGTAGGTTTTTCTAAATTAATGGTTAATTTTTCAAGTAATGTAAAGAATGTCTGAAGCCGGCTATGTTAATATAATCCAAGCAGTGGTCAGTAACTGGATGTCATGCTGCAGTATTTGAAGTTTAAGATAGAATCTATGGCATAAGTAAAGTACGAAAATACAGAGTGATATTTCATAACTGGTATAATCTTTCAAGCTCTTTTGAATTAGACTTTGGTGTTACGACGAGCTCGTGCTAATTAGTTCCTGAGTGGAGTTTAACTTTACAATTCAAAAATAAAATCAGTAATATAAATTCATATACAGCGTGATCACATTTTCAGTAAATAATCTGACATGTAATTTGAAATAAGCTTGGATGCCACAAAGGTGTATGCACAGAGTAATTTTAATGAAGTAATTTTTGGCTACTGTTTAAATTGGATAATTAGCCATTTTGTATATATTAACTTTTAGATTATTTATTACTATTTATTTAATTTATTTGCATATTTATTATGTCTAAAGAACCATACAGGTATCAATAATCAGTACCAGATATACCCATGTTTGTTAAATAAAATTGTTAATTAAACCTTACCCTTGCTTCTTAATGGTATTTGTAGTTACCCGAGGTTTCCAGATTTTGTCCAATCAATTTTCAGAGTTACATATGGGGATAATGGGCCGCAGTGTGAAAGTTCAGCAGGGCGTTTACTTGATTTAGCTAAAAATGGTCAAAACCAAATCTACATTCTAAAACCGTACGCTAGCTTCCCGTACGTAAACTCGTGCACCCTCAGAGGGGGCACACCTTACATCCGTTCCAAGATAGTCCTCCCACCTACGTCTAGGTCTTCCACGTGGTCTTTTCCCTTCGGGTCTCCCAGTCAACATTTTTTAGATATGTCTTACCTCCCCCATGCGTGCAACATGTCCAGTCCATTGCGATTTAATTACTCTTACCATATCCGGTGAAGCGT
Organism: Ectobius pallidus; assembly: GCA_964059195.1. NCBI lineage: Eukaryota > Metazoa > Arthropoda > Insecta > Blattodea > Ectobiidae > Ectobius > Ectobius pallidus. The sequence continues at coordinate 110,645,128 of CAXKWD010000006.1, forward strand.
ACAGAACATGAAGCTCGTCGTTATGCAATTTTCTCCAGTCCCCATTTTCATAGAGCCTATAGGTAGTGAATTTGAAAGCTTGAAATGCTAATAGAACTTCGCTGGATTTCTTGTCAAAGTTTTAAAAGGCTTTTGGCCCCTTCGAGAAGGCATTAAAGTTTACTTAGAAATTAAAGGCGAATCACCCGGCAAGCTATGTGACGATAGTAATGCTCTTGAAGATTTGACATTCATGCTAAATATTGCAGGGAATTTGAATTACTTAAATTTAAAATTGCAAGGTAAATACAATTTGTAATTCCGTTGTACGATAACATTAAGCTTTTTAAAATAAAGCTCAGATCTTGGGAAGGGCAACTGGTAAGCGGGAATTTAATTAATTTTTTCACCTACCAGGAGTTCAAAGATTCCCCACGTTGTTTCTTATTTTAGCCACTTCTTTTATCCAAGTAGCCGACCACGTTTTCCAGAAGATTTATTACTGAGATGACTATTTATATTATACTATTATATCTACGAGTTTTACTACTGATAGTTCATTTTCCTGTTTGTGATATTATTATCTTCAAGTGCGAACTCCGGAAACGACAAATCGGATCATTTGACCTCATCCCAGCAGATAGCTGCCCATGTGTTAAAATACATATTCTTATGAAAGAAAATGATTATGGAGATGTGTAACCTTTGAGATGTTACTATAGATGATAACTCTTTGTGTGTTTTTATGGAAGATATTTTCCCCTGTTCAAGACATTACGATTCCAGATACAGCCCCGCATATGACCAACATGGTACGTTTCTCTTTGTTTTACAATAGGCCTATCAGGCGTTAGCCGAGGCCATACGTTGTGGACAGATTTCACCAAAATAAACTAGTCCAAATAAAGATATACTGTATATATATATATATATATATATATATATATATATATATATATATATATAACACTGGCTACATGGCTTAATTCTGCCCGAGGCAATTAGACTGAATAACAATAACAATAATAATAATAATAATTTTTATAATAATAATAATAATAATGTCTAGTTCGCATGCTAGTATGTTCTTGAAAGCAGATTTTGATCCCGGCCATACCACAGCGTGTTAGGATGGACCATAAGTTAAAGAATATATCATGCTTTAATTAAACTGCATCGCAACAGTGTTTCTTTTATGTTATTTGCGTATAATTTCTTGGCATACCCTATAACGATATAACTGTACACATAAAGACGAAAATTAAGAACTCTTGGCTCATAGAATCGTTTCAAACGTCAAGTAGTAAACTTAAAGATATTGTATATCGTAAAAACTTACTGTACTCAACCAAACATCTGACACGCAGACATCAAAAATTGATTAACTGGCTATGCATTCGACACACAAACCCACGACTATTTAATGAAGATACCTCCTCCAGAAAGTATTACATGTAAAGAAGTGCCTGTCCAACAACGACAACAGTTCCTGATTCCAAATAGAGAAAATGTCCTTGATCCAGCTAATTCCATAAAGTGATAAAATTCTTCAAGTCAACCGGGCTAACAAAATCTGTTTATAACGTTAAATATAAATGGTTTTGATATGTACAGCTACCGAATGCAATAATGTAAATCATGTACCGGTATGTCACGATATGACTTACAGAAGTTAAAGCGAAAATAATAAATAAATGAATAAACAAATAAAATATTGTGCAAGTTGAAGCACTTATTCCATAATGGCCTATCATGTTATTTTCACTTGCTAGCTATGAAAAGGACCATCGTGTGCCTGCTACTTACATTCCTGAGAAATAAGATCATAAACGATATCGCTTTACGTTTTCAAAAGTTAAAATATAAATTCTATTAATAAACGTCAGTATTCTGGTTTCATTAATATTTTAATTTTTAAAGATTGTATATTTTTCATTTTTGAGACCTGAGGCATAATCATCATTGCAATATTTTTGTTGTACAATCCTCAGATATATAACACACAGATTGTATAAAATTTGATTCAAATTTATTGTTATTTGCTGTCATTTGTTTTTGAAACATGACGATAAAATTTGTTACCTTTCCAGCATAGACTGTGTGTAGTACTTTATGTGTTCTAGTCTCTAGATTAGACTACGTGAATTGCCATATCAACGTTCCTTTAAACAATGGATTAGACCTTAGGTTTTAACAACTGGTCCACTTGTCATTATTTATTAAGTGCCAGAATGGTACGTTATGAGATTGTGTGGGGGACGGGAAAATGTCTGTCCGTCTGTCTGTTCCTGTGCCTGTACGCGCGATAACTCAAATACGCTTTATCGGATTTTCATGAAAATTATTATAAGCATTAACATCCATGGGAAGAAGCCAATTGATATTGGACCAAATTGGTTGATCGGTACAGGAGTAAAACCCAATTTAGTGTCTATTTTATGGTAATATATTAGAAAGAATTTATCAAATGCAAATCAATTCTCATGGCAACATATTGTTTTATCGTGTTCATATACGGCTTTGGAAGTTGCAATACAGGTAGATACGACAAATAACACTACACATATACTTTGTTCTCCCGTAAGCCCAGCTTAACGAATCGATCTGGAGGTTAATTCGGAAATCTATTAAGAAAATTATTTATTTTCTGCATATCATAATTGCAATTATCACTGATTAAAAAAAAAAAAAAAAGCATTCCGGCACTTTGTTACATCAGATTACCAGATAATATTTAATCAGAAATTTGTATTATTTTCTCCGGGATATTTTCATCTAAAACCAGAGAAAATTTATTATTAAATGTTTAAATTTATAAGCTTGTTATCGTATTCCAGGTTTTAAGAAACTTTAGTTCTGTTATGAAGTTTCAAAGCCTTAGATCTATCATTTCATATTAATATACTAAGATTGTTATAAATTTTATTCATATTGTTTTAAACGTTTATCTTACGTTGTAATATGTTTATAGGATCTACGGTAAATGATTTACTTTTCTTCTGAAAGTGTAATGCACGCTTAATAGCGAATGAATTTATGATGCAATGTTCCGCCAGTATACTAGTAATTATATATAGACGTATAACGACGTTATATAATGTCTAGTACATTGGCGGAACATTGCATCATAAATTCATTTACAACGTGTACTAGTGGAAAATTAAAATAGCTTCACAATGAATTTTATCAACAATTAATAGCGAATAGAGTAGGATTTCTTCCACAAAGTCTCTGGCCTTGAAGAGTAACCCAGCCAGCGAGCTTCTCGTTACGTCTTGCGCGGATTCGCTGCGCGTAAGATCAGTGAGCTACTGTTGAGCACATAGTGAACATCATGCAGCACGTTGGCAGTCGTAGAAAATACTATAATAGTTGAGTGGAGGGATAATGCCGCAGCGAGAGAGACAGACAACACGTGGAGTGGGATAGGAGAGCTGAGCCAATCAGGGTGCAGCTACCTCCCCTAGGCAGGAACTCTACGAACGGTGAGACTCGCTCCTAAGGTATATACTTAAAAACCCAGAGACTTTGTGGAAGTAATCCTACTCTACTTATTAGGAATTATATTATGGATTAAATCAGTGAATTAATTATTTCCCAAATAAAATCTATGAGCGTGACTATCAGAACTTCTTAGCATTGGCCTAATATGAGGCTAGAAGAAATATCAGAAAGTGAAATTAGGTCCAATCTCAAAATGATTAATGACTTTTCACTGCAAAACATATCAATAAGATGAAGGCACAGATGATGAAGGAATAGAACCAAATTATATAGATTCTTCCCTAAATTATTTATAACTTACCGGTATGCAGGACCATACTTTTGTTATTTAATATTTGTTTGTTTGGTGATTCTGCTAACCAAACCTGAATTTTCTAAAAGTAAATTCTTGAGCTCATAAATAATATTCGGGAAACTTAACTCCCATAAAATTCAGTCAGATTCAGTCACGTCAATCTTAATATTTAAAAAAATGTACAAGTTAGTTGTAAGCTGTAGAAAGAGAATATGAGTAGGCCTATCCTGAATTTTATTTCAGATTTTTAAATTACTTAAGCTTAAATACATCTGGATGCCTCTTATCTAATGTCTTTCGTTCCTCTTTATTACAATGTGCGAAGTGAAAGGCTGAAACGCAAGTATGCTTTTAAACTTCAAGCACTGTTGCTTGCTGTTATTGAGTCACACAGTCTCGGGAGCAGCTGACGCAGATCTTTGTATTCTATATTTAGGTTTTGGAAGAGTATAATAAAATCCTCACTCCAGAATAACTTATACGTATCAGTCATCTCCCGTATATAGATAGCGGGGCTAAGTTGAAATTATTATGGGAAGGCAGGGAAGTTTTCAGATAGTCTATGTTTCACACACTTTCCCTTCGAAGTCAGAAATGAACAACCAACTTAAAAAGTTAAAACGGATTAACACAGTTTAGTTTTAATATGTTAATTTTAATTAATTCAACTTCTGCGAAATTCATTTGTGCGTTTCAGAACGGTACAGTGAAAGCTAATTATGAATTTGAAGTCGAAGACGGGTGGAATGTTTTCACCTAATTGAACTCACCTGGCATTTAAATTAATATCAAAAGAATCAGCTACGTCTTAAAGACCAACTAAACTTTTATTTTTTAACGAAAAGAAGGTTAGTCCTGCGACTGCTGTAAGTATTATTTATTCCAGCTATAGAAGAATATATAAACACATTTTAAAGCTGCACAAACACTTATTCTACTTAAACTATTCTACTTAAAGTCGAAGGTAGAAAAATGCAATAACTTTTTCCTTAAAATAATTCACTGATATTTGAACTAGTAAACCACTTTTGACAGGTGCCCAGAAAACCGGAAGGTAAGTAGTTGAATTCACCCTTATGTAGTCGTACAAAGTCATATGAGAAATGCTTTAAAAATGCAGATTTAACAGAATGCACTGGAAATTAATGATACAGGCTAGGAATGATTACAGCGACCATCTTCAAAGTGAAAATTATCCGTCAGGGAATACATTAATACTTGAACGTAAATAATTAAGAAGTACTCAAAGTTCAAAATATTGTCACAAAATTTAGTGTAGATAAGTTTGAAAAGGTTTTGAAAAATGCACAGTCCACGGCCACAGATGTTTACGTTAACGGTGACAGGAACATCCATATTTCTTTCACTTGTTTTGAATCTGGCTATCGGAATTTGGTAGAATATATAAAAATCGAGATATTAAGGATAAAGAAATGTTTTAATTAAATTTTTAACCTCAAAGAAAATCAAAACAAAGCTTATAAATATGCGAAACTGAAGTGGGAAAACTTCCGATCAATACCTCATTTATACGTACGTATGTAGGCCTACCACTACTGACTCAGTTTTCGCAATGACAACAGAAATAATTTATTATTTAATATATATTAAACAATAAGACATTTTAATATATTTTTTCTCGGGTTTGCAGGCAAGTGAAAATTTTGGTATTTTCCAATTTGCAGAGGTCGATGCAGTCTCAATCCTTCCTGATAAGAGATTATGAAAAATCGAGTGTTGCCTCATGTTATACAGTATGTGCTGGTGAATACTATTGAGCATTCTGCCTTTCAGTTCTTCTGCCTTCAGGGAGAAAACCTGATTATAACACCAGTTTGTGCGAACAATCTAGTAGCCCTAAAGGTACCTAAATACAAGTTTTTAGTCTACTCGTACATGAATTTGTAAAATCATGCTACAATTGCATAATTTCCTAATAAGTTTGTTTTTATTATTACCTGAACTGATGGTTTCTTCATTCTCTGCACTATGTATGTTCATATGGAATTCTGCATGCCCACTATTGTTATTCTGGAGACTTACCTAAAAATAGAAAGAGAACGATATTGTAGGATTAAACATGAACTATAGGCTACAATTAAATCTATGTTCTAAATTTCACCGATCAGAACAACTTAACATTAAAAACTCCCTGCACTTCATCCCATAGGGCCGGAAGCTACAAGTCTACATTACCTCGGCAATTGGCAGATGACTGTCTCCCACGGCTGTAAATTTTTTATTTTATTTTTTTAATTATTTTTTTACGAAGCCGTTATTTCTTTGTGCAATAGTTTTAACAGTTGCCCTCAAGATGTTGGGCGCACCCGTTCCAAAATCCCCTTTCTCAGATAAATCCGGGGTACAGTATTACCGGGTCCGTGGTTAGCACCATTAGGAGCTGCTAGAGCTAGACCATTCAGGTTGACCAACATACGAATTCCAGTTGAATCGAATCCTGTTTACTTCGTGCATGGTACGTTTCAAACACATGACAGACTTAAAACTTATTACTAGATAATTAGATAACGTCAAGAACCATATAAAAAATGGAAACAATCATAGTCCTTCAGAAACATAATACGATATTACATTACAATTAAATGTAAAACACTGTAATGGAATTTACATATAAATGTGATAATATAATGGAATCGAATTTACATATAAATGTGATAATGTAATTTCCATTTTACAAATTGCATGCTTAACAAGAAACTCATAAGTATTATTATATGATGGAAGTAAATATCACATTCAGTTTGATTCGTGTTGACATACACCATCATTTATTACAGTTCTTGTAAATAATTGCCATTGTTTGGGAGTTCTAGGTCAGTTTTCTGCCTCATCCATTATACAGACGTATTCAAACGAAGACGCTAGTAACTTCATTTACAAGTTGGTTAGAAACTCCCGATTACTAATCATTATATCATTATCCTAACAGTGATCCATGCGGATGGATACTAAACTAGTTTAATTAAATGACATTCCAGCCAAAACTCGTCCTACAAGTTTGAAAAGTTTCTAGTTACAGTAACTAGTTAATGTGAAACGCGCACCATGTTGCCCCGCTAATTATGACTAATCTATCTTAACTTACCAGGAAATCTGGAGTTTATAGTGTGATGTAACAATGCTCTACGGTAGTTGTTAAAATATCGAGATATAGGAATTTCAAAGGAGTAGGACCGTATCGAGGGGATGGGATATACCGTAGGCTCCCAGTAAGAATGCAGACAAAGAGGGTACAAAAATTACCACTAAAAAGATTCAATAACTTTTTTGGGCCCTCCAACACCTCGGGAGCTCTCGACCTTAGGTAATAATCCAGTCCCAACAATTTTTCGGCCCATTTATTCTATTGCTCTATTTTCCCTTCTTGTACTAGGCCTATAAGTCCTAAATAAATGGGAAAATGTGTGTCGACCTGGCTGTTGAATTCGGCACTAACTATGCGTTTTCGCTATTTGTCTTGCGCCGATATTCACCTGATAGTGTCAGGGAAATGCTAAGAAAACCTTACTCGGATCGGCTATTCCGAGGGTAGCGGCTTGGTTTTCCCCAGGAGCCTGAGCATTCTCCTTAGGTGCGTCTCATTATCGGATAGTCTTAATTCCGGCTTTTTTAGACATTTTGTATATTACCTGTTGCTTTTTGACACCTATTGCGCATGAAGCGATTCTTCAAATGCTGATTTCATGCTACAAAACTTGAACTCTGGTGGCCATTTTTTTTTACATGCGTTGCTACCTGGATAAGATTTCGTCGTGCCTACCGACATCAAGCGCAAATATACACTGAATGGTACATTTAGCCGGGTTCACAGTCTTCACAGTAGCAAAGGTACTGTTATATTTTATCGAACATAGCCTAATAGAATAGTTATTACTTATTATATTTCAGATAGTCACGTGAGCAACCGTGATAGTTTCTGTCCATAATAAAATCTTACTATGGTTTAAAATCCCATTTGCTTTCCTCGTGACTCACGAGTCGTGAGTCGACTTGACATTCGTGTGCTTCGCAGTACTAACCCCCCCTCCCACTTTCACCTCTCGATATTTGTCCACTACGTTGTGTCCTGCGGGTAGTATCTTAGTGAATCGGGGCAGTCTTTGCCTGTTGGGAGCTACAATACCTGTCATTCCTGAAAATGAACCGCTTTTGGAAGTCAAGTTTCAGTGTACGACAGTCTACATAAACAACTGGAATTAAACATAAAATTTTATAGTATTTTTCTTCATTGACGTGAAGTCCCGCTCGAATGTACCCAATTTTAATTTCCTAAAAAGTTAACCGTTAAAGGTTTACAAAATTAAGGTGTCATCTGAAAGTAAAACTGATCTTGTTTTGAAATGTTTTAATTTGCCACCGAATTACGTAAAACAAACAAACATATAAACAAAACAGCATGCAGAGCGAGCCGATATGGAAAATTGATTTCACTCAAAATGTTTTGTTAATTTCCATACAGACTCCAGCTAGTTAGAAACATAAACCTTTCAACATGTTTATTTAAGGGAATGAAAATACAGAAGCAATATAAAGAGGTGATATCCACATGAATGCTGTAAATGTTATTGTTACAATTCCGTATTGAGAACTGTAATGCGTAGAAAATGAAAGGAAACACAGCCGTTCCAAATCTAGTTGTGAAATTCTCTGAAACAGTTTTTAGTATTAATCCGATGGCCACCACGAGGCAGTAAAAGAGCATCCATCCGGACCTAATTCAAAAGTGAATCAGAATTGAGGACAGTTTTGGCAAAACTCAACATCTCCATTTTTTGCCAAATCCTTTTTTTAATGGTTTTAGGTGCTTTGCAATGAGATCTTCTTGAAGATGGTGAAAAAAACAAAACATGTGAAAAGTCAACATAACCCATTCATTTTGAAGCCTCAGATTTCTATCTTCTATATGTTAATAAAAACTAAAGAAACCTTCTCCAGAACAATTTACGTTTTGGCACCTGTTGAGTTTTGTCAAAACGATTCTCAAATGTAACAGTAAATATTTTGAATTCAACATGGTGACACGTACGAAATTTCACACATCAGCAGAAAAATAATTAATCAGTTATTTTAGATTACACAGAACGGAAGTCATAGGCTACAACTGTTCAAAATAGATGACAATAGAAGAAAAATATTTGTTTTGTTTTGTGATTAGGTTTATGGTTAATGAGATTTAAGTTATTGTTCTCGTAGGCTTCCACGGCTAAATGAACAATAATAACCTTTGCTTTCCGGGTGACGCCGCGTCCATTATGTTAAAATCCGACGTTTCGGCCCTCACGTCGTGGCCTTCTTCTGGGTAGACGCCGTGCCACCCGGACAACCAAGGTTATTAATGAGATAGTTAAGTTATCGAAGATATCGAATGCCTTCTGTATGCTAAGACGAATCTGTCTACTTTTACCACATGTTCCGCTGTTCATAATTATAATACCAGGACCAGATCTAATATATATACAGATAAATGCAATTTTACTTTGTCACAAAAGAATTTTGATTATATGTCTAAGAAATTATTTAATATTATTCCTTTGCATATTAGGAACTTTCCTATTGGACAGTTTAAGAAGGCAGTTCGTACTACATTATTGGCTAACCCCCTGTATAGTGTACGAGAGTTTTATAATGTAAATTGGTTTTAAGTTATATTGTTACTGTATATTATTGCAATTGACTTTCCTATGACCACTTGGTCTTTTGGAATAAAATATCTATCTATCTATCTATCTATCTATCTATCTATCTATCTATCTATCTATCTATCTATCTATCTATCTATCTATCTATCTATCTATCTATCTATCTATCTATCTATCTATCTATCTATCTATCTATTAACAATCTCCATACAATGGTAACAGAGTATAGCCAAATCGCTCATTTTGTAGTAATTACCTGTCACTTGTAGGAAAATAAACGCATTGTGAGATGAATGCATGTGTCCTGACGTCATATTTCGTAGGATGTATGTGAACCACATATAAATCATTACATTTAATGTGAACGAAAACTGACAATTTTAAAAAGAATCAGTGAGGGAAAAATATATCCCTTATTATTTCTTCTGCTGATGTGGGGAAAAAATTATAAGATAGGATAATTAAACTTATAAAGCCGTGGATATCGGCATGCCTTCCTATAATAGACGAGACAGTGGTCTGACGATAGGCCTAGTTCCTCCAGGGATGCAGTGCCAAAATGTTTAGTTTAGATATTTTGTAACAATTGCCGGATTTATAGAACATAATACATACATACGATAATTTGCTTGTTTTAAGTTTTCAGACATCTACAAAAAAGGATATAAAGTGCTGTAAATTAATAAAATAATGCCGTAATAAGTCAGGGGTGCACTGGGACCCGGGTATCTAATTACGTATTTTGTGCAAACTTACGATATTTTTTAAATGTAGAAAAAGGTTATATGTACGTTAGCGATATAAGCTTATAAACTATAGGCTATGTATTAATGCTACCACAATTGGCAAACTTCATGGAACAAGTGAAATGATATAGGTATTATAATTTAAAACTATTGGGGTCCGGGCTTCAGTGTTAACTGCAACATCCACAAGCTGAACCAGTGTTGTGAAAAATGTAATTGAAGTAACGGCATTAAACCTAGAAGTACTTATTCGCGATAGATAAATCATTTAAAATATTGTTAACAAGTCTCAGTAGAGTTGTATAGTTAACGAAAATTTATTTTTCACTACAGAACGGCTGTAAAATTTACATACAATTTCTTGGGAGTGATAATGATCTGTAATGCGTTCTTCACTTCAAATGACAGAAACGAACCTTAACCCTGAGCTTGATATTGAATAGCAAGATCTAAAATTTTGTCAGAAACTTTCATTTCTTGTGAACTGAGTGAGGTCAATGGGAAAAAGCATTCTCCGTTATTATTAGCTGCCGAAATCTTCTTTTGATAATAGTCTATACTTGCCACTTCATTCCTGTTCGTTTTTTAAACGCTCCACTGCAACTCAATGATATGGGATTATATAAATTGTTAGAAGAGCTTATATAGGATCTTTCCAATATACGACTTCAAAATGTTTTTATTTAGAGTAAGAACCATATAACCACTTAACACTCGGTCTTTGCTTTTTTCACGAAAGCTTGAAAATTATGTTCAAAAGTCGTATAATTAATTTATAATTTATAATTTATTTATTTATTTCATCATACAGCACATACATCAGGGATTCTCGGTTACAACAATGCTTTGCCACAGAGTCCCTTTTGTTGAGAGAAAAGAAAACTATTGGTATCCCTCTCAAAACAAAAACAAACACAATAAAATCTACAAAGATACATACAATTGCTTCAATATGTTAGTCCTTGCCTATACTTTCTAAAAATGTTATTTAAACCAACTAAACCATCTTACTACCCCTCAATTTTTTCCCCAAAATTTTCTTAACCAAAAATAGGAATTTCTCCATTTTCTTTAGTAAAACCTTGTTTTTTGCTGTACATAATTTCTTATATGCTACACTACTGTTCATTCTTAGATATTTCCTGTTAATGTACATTTTTCTCAAGCCTTCTATTTCCGTGCACTCTAATAAGATGTGCTCTACATTTTCTTCCTTCCTGCAGAGTGGACACATTCCACTAGGTGTAATCTCTCTTAAGTTTCTTAATCTCCACATAGGCTACCCAATCTTAACCAAGCCAAACCAGTCCTTTCTTTGCTATCACATTTAAATACGTAAGGTTCTAACCCCCCCCCCCCTATCTGTTTTCATATCTACAAAAGATTTCAATTATTTAAAATTCGTATAATTAAGATTCAAAATATTTTTAGTTCTTACCGTACTTACTCGAATCGAATGCGCCATCGAATCTAATGCACAACCCAATTTGAATTGTAAAAATATCCTGGTACAAACATTAATGGTGCCCTATTTTGACTACTGCGACATCTATATACCGACCACATAATCCTTTCTTTTGAAATGCTGTCCTGGACTAGCTAAGATTGATACATACCTTTACTATCGTATACAATACTCTGAATGCTACTAATAGACAAAAAACGTTGTCTGTAGCTTACTCTACAGTAAGCAAGGACAATGTTTTTTTCTCTTTTCAACATCTGACACAGGAGGTGGCTACATTATGGGAGTGGGTATTCACTTGTCCACAGAACCTGTAGGGCTTAGTAGACCTTGTCCACAGTGAAGTGATGACATTGCAGCAATAGGCCTTCTTCCCTTCTCAGTGAAGACGATCTCTTGGTTTTAGAACCGTAAATTTATTATATAAATATACCAATTTACAAATCTAATATGATTCAGTGATTTAGATAGGTGGTTAGGTGGGCATCAGTTTTATTCAGTTACCAGTTTCTGTCCATTATTAAATGTTCTGGAAACAAAATAATACAATGGAGTTAGCGGAAGTCTCTGGGGATCCCAGCTTGATTGGATATCATTGTAATGACGAAAAGCTTAAATAATTTGCATGGCGATAATAGCAATGCTTGTATTTTAATGCTGTCAAACGACATAGAAAATGGAACAACATAAACAATGTATGTTTAATGCTCTATTTTTTTAATTCTACCTTTGTTTGTGAAAACATGATTTTGTTATGTTAATTTTCACTATATTGCGGGCAGCTCGCATATACGTGAACAAACCCCATTATGATTATAGTCCTTTCACTGTTTGTTGAAACTTTGTCACATATAAGCTTGTTCTAAAGAAATCTGTTCTCAGCTTTTTCATATTGTCGCTTGCCAGATTCGAAAAAAGGATACGTCGTCTGCCACCAAACCGGTGAACGGACTTTGTACAGCAATGCAGGCAGATGAGCACAACGCTTATATTCCTAGAGAGGGCAGAGGGACAGGTGTTAAGCCCATCGCCCCTTAACCCCCCTCCGGAAACTAAGGCGTGAAAGGGCCGAGAAATTTTGTCCAGAGACTCTAATTTAGGCTTGGAGGTCTTTTACGTGCCGTAAATCTAAGGCAGTGGGCCCCCCAGCTTAAAGTCCCTCCTGGAGGACCCCGTGCCCATGATTTTTACGTCCTGAAAAACCCATCGACTGCGACCTTCCGATCTAGAGGCGGGCACGCTACCTCTAGACCACCGCAGCCGACAGTAAACATAGGCCTGATACCGTAAATTTATTGAAGTTCTACACGAAACCTTTTTACTGGATAGAGAACACTACCGGAACATTTTTTCAATACAGCAGAGTCCCGGTAATGTGAACTAGATGGTACAGTACCCTGTCCGGATCACCGGAAGGCCGGATTAAACGGAATATGCCTTAAAATGCACATATTGTACTGTAAATATAAGTTTTAGATATGTAAAAATAAAATCTGTTTTTCATAAATAAAACTTTTCCTACAACTTAATTTTAATACTACGGCAAACTTACAACTAAGCTTTAACCTACTAACTGAAGTAAGATCATCAAAACAAAACATCTTTGTGGTTAAAATAGAGAATTTATTTATTGTTCAGTACGAAAATTCCGTCCGCATCAACCGGATGTCTGGACGAGCGGGGTTCGGATTAGCGGGACTATTCTTCTTGTTTCGAATGGGCCTACTTAGGACCACGCTTGTTCAACTGTTGGGTCCTGATTTTCCGCCAATACTGTCGCATTTTCTGTCAGTGTAACTCCTTTCTATCATCTGTCCAGGGGGTACCTTTCCTCCGAGGTTTCTCCTGAAATCCATGGACTTCTTTCAAGGTACACCTCACATCCTGTCTGCCATGCAGATCTGATATTTCCAGTTCTTTAATGTCCTACTCAGATTCTGTCAACCACTTGGTACAAAACTTCTCATTTTGCCAGGAAGTGAATAAACGATTGGTCAATCTTGTGGGAGGCAGTCTCGCTACATGTCCATAGAAAGCAATTCTCCTTTTCCTCGCTCAATTATATGGTCGTATAGTTCGGAATTGTGTCGCCTACGAAATACTTGATCTACCTTTACAGGACCGAGGATCTTCCTGAGAATTCTCCTCTCTCTGATTTTCATCTTCTCTATCTCCTCTCTATTGTATTCTCATGTAAACTTTTTTCAAACGCTTCATAACTTGGGAAAACGGAAGAATCTGCTACACCCTAGCTCACAATTCTCTGAAAATAGCCGCCAGTAGCCTTTTTGATGCAAGGGTCATTTATTATAACCGGAAAATATTAAGAAATATTATTTTGACTCTGAAAATAGCCATTTTGGTGCAAGAGTAATTTATTATAATAAATTATATCATAAGGTGTAGCAGATTCTTCCACTTCGCCCTTAATTTTAATATAAAACATATTTCAATGGTATTCTATAGATTTCACTGAAAAGTAGAATTTATAAAACTAGTTCAAAAGTAAAGTTTTCAAGCACAGGTCACAGATTTCACCCAGTATATCACTTCCGGTGCAAAAAGATTCTATCATGAGATATTTCTGTTAATCTAGTTTAATGATCTTTATTGCTCTGTACCAGGGGAAAATGTAGATAAGTTATATGCATACATATATCTAATAATATATATATATATATATTTATATAGGGACAAACTCCCATATACATACACATTTTTTAAGGATCATTAATATCTCGTATGTTATTGATGCAAACAAGATCAATGTATTACTGTTGAACTACCTCATGTCAAAAGATAGCATTGACTACGAAAGGAATCTTAATTATGTGTTCCTTGCACAGCACCCCTCAAAATTAATACACATTATGAGAGTCACGTCTTTTAATTATATCACAAAGGAACAATTTCAGCGTAACGAATCTAGGAACGCTTAGGTATTCCTTTCTGGAACGTGGTTTTAAAATATACGGTATGCACCATCATTGAGAAAGAATGTAAAAAATGAGTTGCAATTTTGTGCGCACATGAGAGATAAAATCTACAGAACAGGGCATTATTCTTTGTCTTTTTTTTCAGAAAGAAAAGAGACATGAAAATCTACGATGCACTTGACAGTGTTATTGTCATTGTCCATTTAAAACTCAGCGTAGTTCAGCAATTTACCTTTGTCAAGATTGTTATGACGTGCTTTTAAAATGTGACATTAAACTGGAGATAAAACGTTTTGCTAATCACGACAACGGACCCTGTTATTCAAGATTCACGATGTTTCCAGTGTGATGTTAACAAATTGGATAATTTGTGTAGCAAATGGAACCCTGTTTCCTTCTCTCGTGGATGCGTACAAGTAGCAAACTTTTTAAATTTATTTACCTGATAATGTTTATCTCTAAATATAACTAGTAGTTCTGTGTACACTAGCCTCGCGTCCAAATTTATTTAATTATAAGTATTATATAAATAGTCGGCTGCGGTGGTCTAGAGGTAGCCTGCCCGCCTCTAGATCCGAAGGTCGCAGTCGATGGGTTTATCAGGACGTAAAAATCCTGGGCACGGAGTCCTCCGGGAGGGACTTTAAGCTGGGGGGTCCGTGTCGTAGATTTACGGCACGTAAAAGAACTCCAAGCCTAAATTAGAGCCTCTGGACAAAATTTCTCGGCCCTTTCACGTCCAAGTAATACCTTAGTTTCCGGAGAGGGGTTAAGGGACGATGGGCTTACCACCTGTCCCTCTGCCCTCTCTAGGAAAATAAGCGTAACAAAATTCACATAGGTACAGAAACCTCCGCTTGGAGGCCCTACGCCCCGACAAGGGGGCACAGGATTCGAGAGATTATATAAATAAAAGTAATTTTATTTTAGTAAACTTACTAATTTAACTCTCAATAATACGCAAAATCACTTTAAAATACTGCAGATAAATTGCTTCTTAAAAAATAATTTAATCCTTACCCAAGCAAGAATGTATTCTACTATGTTTCAAACATTCGTACATATCGATTTATAACATATACAATGCACTTAAAATGTAATATACACATAAAAATAAGAAAAACGAAAAAGCTGAGATTCAAATATAGACAAAAAGGGAAAGTAGCTTTATTATTTACATTTTTATTATACTCTTTCTTATCCAGGAAACAAATTGAATTCATGGTGAAACGAATTAAAGGTGTGACTGTCATTTTTACGGACTAAGAGAAATTAACTTCAATAAACTTTATTTAAAGAGTATTAACTTAATCTTTATTTATTTATTACGAAATTTGAAGTACTTCCTTAGACCTTTAAACTATTGGGAATTTCCATAAAAAATAAGTAGTAGTAGTAGCGGCATTACTATAGTAAGTATATTGTACACGCAGTTCAGTGTTTACAATGACCATTCCCTTCATACGCCGCGTGTTTGATACTGACGATTAACAATAATTCCTCGGATATAGTCTAATCACGATCGTTTATCTTATACCATTCCTGTTATGAACACAAGGATTCAATTTTGTCCGATAAAACGTCAGGTCGTTACTGGGTACGTAAGGCATCAACGTGCAGTGATTAATACGTCACATGTTGCCATTAAACAGCACGAAAAGAGATTATTATATACAAGATAACTTGTTTGGAAATGGAAATAATATACGTGTACATTGGTTAAAAACACAATTTCGATTCGGTGCAAGCCAATTCGTGTGCTTTTATTCCGTCCTACTGTTAGCTTACCTGAATGAAGTTAACTACGTCTTATACGCACTATTGGTAGCCCTGGTTACAACATGGTAACTCGAATCGGTTCATGGATGGTTGATTCATAGTAGGCCGTGATGTCGCAGATTTATTCATGGAATAGTCTTAATAAATCCTACTCTCGTGGGATTGCGTATGATAAAAAGATACAAGTTATAAGAAACACGTTAACATCAAAGTTGTAAACATACTTTGGCAATGCACCGGGTGTTTATCCTGGGCATACAGGCCTATATACGATTATGATGCATGTATACAGAGCTTTTAATATATTGCACAAATTAACATTCCTGTATATAGGCCTACAGTATAATTTATTATCATAACATATTCCTTTCAGTATGAAGGATCATATCATTATGAAGGGTAACGATGTGGTATAACCACATCACATTTGGCTACAGTATTAACAGCGATTCCCGAACATAGCTTATTGAGTTAATTACCTGAATGGATTTACAAATTAATATCGTATTGTCCATCGGAACGATTTACATCATTGCATAATCCACTGTGATTTAATCTCCCTCAGTTGAGGTATTTTCAAATATATAGGCAAGCATATGCGATAAATTTCATTTGATAGCATATTGGAATCTATTATTCTATAAATACATGAATAATGTGTTGTAAATACACGCATGAAATACTGAATCATTATGAGGTTTGAGGATGGAAATAAGCTAAACCATTACGTGTACTGTGTTATGTCGCATTAATGTTTTACATTGCATTGGCTACTTCAATTTTCATTCTGGTTAACGGACAGCATGGCGTCGACGAAGATTGGAGTACTTATCATACATATATACAAGTATATATTTGTTAGATTTGTATTTTTCGCCAAATATACCACAATTTTAATAGCATTAACTCCGGCTTGGAATACTTTTTTGAAGGATTGAAGAAGGATATTCATTTTATAATTTATGTGAATACAGTAGACAGTTTTTACACTAGGGCTATAGATATATTAGAATTATTTTATTTTACAACGTTTGCCACGCTATTGTCAGGAATTGCCATAAAATGTAGCTAGAACTTATATTTTATTCTTGTGTATATAATACCTACTAGAATGCTGTCTTTCATTCTTGATAAGAAAAAATGTAGGTATAAAATCGGGTCATCTAGGCCTACATTATTTTACTGTTATTTGTATCAACACCTACTTGGTGTGCTAAACATAGAACGTAACAATATACTCGTAACTAAAAATACATAGATAAAATTCATGCAATTTATGCAAAAAAGTGTCAGTATTAATAAATATGTATTGTTGAAGCAATAAACGCGAAGACAGTCACTAATGTGGCTTAAAAAAATACAGACTGATTTACATTCACAAGAAAAGCATAGTAAACTTGTAATGTTGCATTCTCCTTTTAAAATTCATACAGAGAGATTATATAATGTATGTGAGCTGGTGTTTCCGTGTAGATCGTATATTGTGAAATTAATTAAAGGTTGCCTTGCTCGATTGCCAAAGCAAACATTTTTACATCAACTGAACGGAAGGAGGATCATGAATGTAATCCTAAATGGGAAGACATTAAAGGCGAAGGATCTCGAATCTGAGGTTTTTCTTTTTCCGAGCGGCGCACTTTAATCGTTAAACGCACCTAAAATATGGATTTTTAGATTTTTATTAATCAATCGTTTCAATTGTTAATGCAAGATTTGCATGTAAGGGTAAGGTCCATGATCTGTGAATTGTTTAATTTGAATCTGTATGACCATATGGCGGCACAATATTAGTTTTAGCTGTTTTAATTATTTAAATTTACCACGTCAAACAATATAATTAAAGATAAATTTAATGTAATTCATTCAATTTGTGTAAAAAGATGTCATTATTAATAGATATAGTGTTAAAATTACATTTCTGTTAAATAAACTATTTAAATAAAGCACATAACAGTGTGAGTAATCGAGGCCACCTGGTTGTAGTACAACAAACATAAAGGGAAAAATATATTCTCATAATCTTTTCCATTACTTTGAAAAAGCAATATGTTTTAGACAAAATTGAACTATTCCATTAGCTTATAAATTTTTGTTCCTCTCTATTTGAAAGCATGTGTAAATCCAACACGAAATAAATTAATAAATCTCTAGGTATTTAATTTAATGAAGGACACATGCGTAACTTTATCTGTCAACATCAAGCCTTTACAATAATTAATCTTCTGCACATACACATTTTATTCTCGTCTTGTATATAAACACACGAAACACCACGCTGAATAAGATTTATTCTGGTATGCATTTAACAACGTAGAATTTCAATGCATTATTGTAATGAGTTTTCCAGAAGCTGGTGTACAGTATCTAAAGCAAAAGCATTTTGTATACAAATACATGAATGTGTGTAGGCCTATGTGTACATGTGCCTGGCAAAAGACTGAGAAAGCGAAATATGGAACGAAAGATAGAAAGAGAGAGGGAAATAAGAGAGTGAGAGAGAGCGAGTGTCGAAGAGGAACAGAGCGAATTTTGTAGTTAAGTGAGTGGAAAGGACGACCTTTTCTCGCGGGCCGATACATTATCCCACCCTTTCTCTTATTTTCGTCTGCTAGAATGTCTCTAGAGTAACTGAAAAGAGTATCTGTGCTTGGAGGAAAGCACAAGAACTTCCGTTCTGCATTGGCTTGGCAGTCTTCAGACACAGTTAACGATGTGCGACGCGTGACTTATTACCAAGCTTTAATGTGGCGATTCTGACGCCGAAGAAATGTCTATGCCATCCTCTTTTCTATGTCTTATATAAGCAAAGAATTATGAAGATGCTAAGTATTTGCAGTAAAATGGAGAGAAGAAAGAAAAATTCCCATTGAAACTATGTTCCCTTAGAGGGAAAGAAAGGATGGCTGGTATTCTTGTCAAGTTTGTGCCATGAAAGAAAAGAAAGTATGAACTATATATCAACGTTACGGTCTGTGCTCCAAGTTTCACTTAGCAATTGAAATAAGAGTAAAACATTATCTGGAAGAGAAGGATAGATTCATGTTGCATGCATATGCCGTGATTTTTGTTTTGTGTGACATACTGCACGAGTATAACCCCAGAGCCATACACTAAATCATCAAGTCATACTGTTTAGGATTTAACAAAATGCAGAATTGTTCCGTTTTCTTTGTGTACATTTTAAACAACTACATTACTTTAAAGTAAGTTGTGTAGTATCAGCTTTCCTTAATCCCATAAAACAAATAAATTAAAGAATCCTATTTTCTTAGTATTCTAAACCTTCACGACAGGTTTCATATGAAGAAGCCTAATCATGATAACCGTAATTTAGTGATTCATCCTGTAGAAATTTAAATCAAAGATACTGATTACGCTGCGTTAATGATCTTTTCTTGTTTCTAAGTACACGATTAACCCTTTTTATTTTCTTACTTTTCCATAATTTATCCTCTCTTGTTGTAAAGACATTTATGCAGCCCACAACGCTTGGGCCTTACTATTCTTGGTTCACGATATGTACGGAGCAAATGTAAACAACAGACTTAAGACTTGGTTATCAAACCAGCGCATACTTCACGATAGTGAGACAAGCTCATTCAGATGTATGGGCCTACTTCCATTCCGCACATATCGTGAAATTATTTTTACGTTATCATCAGTTATGTTAAATGAGTTGCTTGCTTTCGTAGTTATCATAGGCTTTTATGTTTTACATCATATTATCTCTAGCAAACAACATTGAATTTGTTTTTATCGTTACCTTGGCAATTTTGTTGATTCTGAAAAAAAATGTGACGGGAGATACTGAATACAAGACGTATTTCATAACATCATTAATTATTTCGTATTTTTCCTTTACACCACAATATCTTGTAAATGAAAGTGTTAAGCATAGTCTCCAGTAATTCTGTAATATGGAAGCCGGGGCCATAGGACTTACATCACCGGTAAAGTAACATGTGCGAGGAATAGGTTTGTCCAGCGACGAGAAGATGCGGGTTGTAAATGTATACAAGACATTATTAAAAGAAATCCCTGAAGTAACTGTACGAGATGTAGGAGTGAAAGTGGCGCCATCCTTGGGAGTAGCGTCAAGTACGGTTTTCAAAATCCTTAAAGAATACAGATCTACAGGAGGTGTCAAGTCACAGGTCAAAATTAGACCAATATCAAAGACAATAGTGAAGAAATCAACATTTTACGCACTGATGTGAAATATTGAATTGAAATTTGACAACAGACAAAGAAATAGTAATTTACTGGATAGAAAAGATATTGTTCTATGGCGGAGAAGATATTTAAGAGAAATTAAGAAATACAGGAAAGAAGGAAAAAGATCTACTATCTGGACGAAACTTGGGTGAACGCTGGTCATACAACAGGTAAAGGGAAACATATAATCGTTGATCACAAGGGTTTCGTAGATAACTGTCTTTGGGTATTCGAGTCTCACTCAACAAAAGAATACCATGAAGAGATGACTGGGGACGGTTTTCATGAATGGTTCCAAAAAATACTACTTCATCTTGAACCTTACTCTGTGATTGTGATGGATAATGCGTCGTATCACACAGTTAAGAAAGAAACATTGCCCACAGCGTCCTGGAACAAACAGCAGATTTAAGACTGGTTAGCATCAAAGGAAATGCCCCTAGAACATATGTTAAAACAAGAAATGCTCATTCTCGTAAATCAGTTGAAATCTATTTACGCTAAGAATGTTGTAGATGAAATGGCTAAAGACCAAGGAAAACGTGTGCTTCGTCTCCCGCCATATCATTGCGAGCTAAATCCGAAAGAATTAATATGGGTGCAAGTGAAAGGTTACATAGTAAAGAAGAATAAAACATTTAATATAGGGACGTAAAGAGCCTTCTCGTTGAAGCAGTGCAAAGCATAACGAGCACACTGTGGCAGGTTTGTGTAAATCATGTTATTCAAAAAGAAGAACCAAGATTCTGGGATGCCAACACCAGGATGGAACAGGTTGCTGAAATGATAATTAATCTTGGATCAGAAGATTCATCTGAAAGTGATTAGAGGTATGTTTGAGTGCATATGATTATCGCTATGATAGATTTAGGAAATAGTCCGCTTACACAACATTTCAATTGGCAGAGTTGGGAATCAAACCCGGTATCCTGGAAGCCCAGGTCTTAGAGTACTTACAGGTTGTAAGTCGCCACTGGGTTTGTATCTCATATTGAGAACGCCTGGTGGTATACTGGGATTGTGAGTCAGTTGGAGAATTTAATGTTGTACCGGCACGTTGCCATGGTAGCTCAGTTGGTTAGAGCATCGGCACGGAGAGCCGAAGATCCTGGTTCAAATCCCAGCTATGGCATTAAATGTTCATTCTGACTTCACCTTTCCATACTTCAGATTTTGATTGGCTGAGGTAACTATCCATTAATTGCGATGACAATAAAAGCATGGGTTGAGCTACCGACAAATTTCTCCTTCCAACAAAATAAGCTGCCTGAGTAACTGTACTATATATATTATTTTATTTACAACACAATAGCGAGGGAAGGTACTGTCTGACTGCGAGCTGAAGGCCGAGCTAGCGTTCCCCCACTACCTTACCATGCGCTTGCATTTACTGTCTATGTCTTTCCCCCACTATACCACCAGCTCGGCCTTCAGCTTACAGTCAGACAGTAACTGTCCTTTTTTTCTCAAACAGATTCCGTGTTTCAATTGTTGCTGCTGAGATTACAGTAGGCCTACAGCAGATGAAAAAGAACGAAATGGAGCTCCGATAAGATCAATTGCATTATTCCAGGTCCTCTAATCCCAAATTTCTCGAGGAAGGAATGTGATCTGCTTTACAATAAGTGAAAAATTTCTATTGCAGATATAACAAAGTACACTGTGATGGTAGAAGTGGGAAGGGAGCTCGCTACAATATCGATTCCATTCCAGCAAGATAAAAGGAAGTTGCTGTTCCCTTTTGCTGCACGCACGAGGTCAAGACAAACTATTTAACCCCTTGTCCAAGCTTGTTGCAGTCCAGTCCCACTCAGTGTCTCCAGTTGTTTCTCCTGAATCTGAACCAAAATTCTTAGCTGGTAGAAAAATAAACACACGTGTACGGCTATCCAATTCAAATTTTCGGCGAACACAGCAAATATATACGAGGGATGGGGCATGTGTCATGACAATTCTTTTTCTTTTGAAAATGTAGGGACACCCACGAACACTCATACGCGACTGCATGTAAAGTTAAAATTTTACATAAAATTTAGAATATAATAAATAATTAATTGGTTAATTGGATTTATTCCCGTTGGCTTAGTTGGATACAAAATGTTACCTCTCAAACAATGAGCATTGAAAACTACATCTCAGGTATGCGTGGAACAATAAATTACAGCCGACTATACGTACATTGTTTATGTAAATGTCAATAGCATCATTTGGGACCAAAGTTATTAATAATAAATCCATATTGCCGGAACATACACTAACTGAATAGTTGCCTAAAAAACGAACAATATGAATACTGGTATAATGCGTCCAGTATAATAAAGAATATTTTAAATGTTATTTTAGCCTATTTAATTTAACGAACAGGTCAAATGAGATAATTTTTTGTCCGTGTACTGATCTCAAATTGAAAGAGATTTACGACACAAGATAGATATAATTATAAACAATTTATTATCATCGTTTAAGAGAGAAAACGAGACATTTTAAGTGTAAGATGTATTCCCCCAATAACCTTTCTAGAAAGAATTTCGAGCAGCATTTTAGGTTAAAAATTAGTTCGCATTTCCGTCCATAAACAACAAGAACCAATGAAAATATAAACTTCAGTCTCAAAGATCCCTATTTTATTTTAAATCTGTAACCAGTAGTGAAATTTCAGTAAAGCAATCCAAACCGTAGTTTAAGGGGTTTAAAACCCATGTTCCTCTTCTACGATGATTCATTCTCAGGCCCTTTGCTAGGATGATTCAATTTGAAACGAAATAAAAATACAAGTTCCTTTGCGAGGATGATTCATTTCTAATAATTAAAAAGGCAATAAAATCCTGTTCCTTTTCTAGGACGATTCATTCCAAGTAATTTAAAAGTTAATAAAAATTACGTTTTCTGATCCAGGACGATCCCGTATAAGTAATTTAATAGTTAATACAAATCATGTTTCCTTTGCTAGGACTAGGATTTCCTGCTAATTTACAAGGTAATCAAAAGTCGTGTTCCTTTGCAAGGACGATTAATTCCTAGTAAATTAGAAGTAATAAAACATGTTCCATTTCTAGAAAGATTCATTACAAAAATTTGATTAATATCCAGTATAGCCTATGTGTTAAGCTTCGGCTATTTAAGAATTCAAGAGAAACTTTGGTTGCGCAGATTTCTTACTCACTCCACTCGAAAGTTGCTCCCTTTTAGTAACGTCGTTTATCGACCGAAGAATTTCATAACAAGTTGTGGGTCCAACAGAGATATAAAGTTCAGCTTAACTTTGTTGAAAATTTAGAGGATTCGCTTTACTCAATAGTTTTTAGGGATGCAGTTTTTATAGAACGATCAAATAAGACCGATATGAGATGTGTTGTGTTCATTAATTTAAACTTTCTTGGAATACCAATTAATAGCCCACGTTGAAACGAGTTCAAAAGTTATTCTTTGCAATTCTGTTGATTCTATGCTTCAAATATCAAGCATTTGTTAATGATCTTATGTGAGAAATATCCTAATTTAATGTAAGATAATAGGCCCATAATGAACTCATAAAAATAGTTTTTAATATTGTCAGGGAAATGAAAACAATTCTTTCTTGACAGTTTAGTACTGAAAATACTTTTAACTCTTAACATAAGGCCAAAGCTTTGGAGATTCACAACTCCTACAGCTAAGAGTCTTACTCCATTCTCATTGGCTAAGGAATCCTCAAACGTCAGTGAACTTGAATATTTTATCATAATTGAAATGTCCACACTGTATCTCCTCCACTTTGTTGATGGGATGTTGGCAATTATTAGCCCTACAGCAAAGCTGCTTGCTGAAGTATGAGGAAAAGGGAAAGTGGAAAACCACGGTGTTGGAGGAGGACGCAAAAATGTTGGGGAAATTCAAATATAAAAGCGAATTGCTAGAGGAAAGCTGACTAATTGAATATCCCTACATGCAAATGTGATATAACTAAATTTCTGGACTTGCATTACAAATCCAAAAAGGAGAGGCTTTCATTATCACTCGCAACGAAACGGAACGACAAAAGTTAGATTTTCTGTGGCGTGGCGCAGTTATTATCTAGATTACATCATACTCCTTGTTCTATACCAGAGGTCACACTGATAGGAAGTAAATTAGAAGTGTACTGGAAATAGTTACTTTAAAAGTATAAGTTAAAACAAATAATTACGGTATAGGCTAGTATGACAATGTTCACCATGCTTTATAATAAACTCCGTCAAGAAAATTTAGCGTACAGTACATAAGTTAAGCTATTTGAACAGTCGTAGCATTGGAGTGTTACATAGGGATTGTTGTAACTCTGATATCTTACTAACCAATATTCTTAATGATATAAATGATAAAATCATAAATTAATCGAACGCCTTAACTATAACATAACATAAATAACGTAAACTAAAATTCATATAGTTCATAATTTCATTTAAGAAGTTTTAAAGAAACGCATAATTATAGTAACTTCATTAAGAAACTTTCAGAAGCAAATAAATCTGTTTTAAAATACATAAACAGCGATGTAAATGGTCATCTGTCTTTTTTTTAGTGAACTGCTCTTTTTTCCTGTCTGATTTACCCTTGCAACCACAATAATTACTTCTCCTAGCGTCGCATAAAACAATCAATTTAGGAGAAGCAGCAAATAAAGAGCCAACTTTTGCAGTGAAGACAGTTCTTAATAATTCTTGTAAGATAAGATTTATGCCTAAGTACGCTATCACGAAAGGTCACATATTTTACCGAAGATCAAGTATTTATATCCCTCTTATATTATCGTAATCAAATAGGCTAGGGTAATTGTATTTAACCAAGGCAGTTTATATCTTAGCCTACCACCCATATCCCTTAAATAAATTATTCTAATGCACACATAAAGCGTAACTTAAAATAATGTACAAAATCTAATAGTTCCACACAGGGGCGGATCCACGGGGGAGGGGGAAATGGGGGAAATTCCCCCCCCAAAATTTGTAACATTAAGCACAAATTATTAAAAATTTATTAGAACATAACCCAAATACTTAAATTAAAGCAATGACATACATTATTTTGAAATACCTTTGTAAGAAAAAGCTGAAATGTTCATTTTATTTTCAATTGTGTACTGGGAATAATTAATTTTTATGAGTAAAAACTTCCCTCTCTACTTTGGTTCCCCCCCCCCCAAAAAAAAGTCTCTCTGGATCCACCCCTGGTTCCACAAGAAGAAAAGAACAAATAATATTACTTTTTTGTGTTAATTTCGCCTTATAAAGGCTGAAATATCGGAATGCTGATTTACGAGGTTCAGTGCAAATCATTTCCTCTTATACTGTTTTAGCCCTAACTCACTATAAATATATGAAATCCTCGGAGGAAACAGGGATAGTCTACTTAGAGACACAATGCAATAAATAGTCTATCAATAGGCTATGTTAGGCATTATTAGAACATATTTTCTGCACTTTCAAGATATCTCTTATTTCCTAAAACTCATGCTAATATCACCTCTTTATCTATACGTTTGGAAATGATTACTAAATTAATTAATAGTTTTCCTATGGGTTCTTCAGGGAGGCGAGACGCGTCGAGGCTGAGTGGAAGCCGACCTTAGAGGTAATTGGTGTAAGTTACTCTCGTCTATGAAGGTGCTGATCAAGCTACTTTCAGCTGAATACTCAGTAAACGTACTGGCATTATAAACACAATTTATTGCTGCCCTTTATCTTCTGCTCTTTAATTAAACAAATTTCACGTATTAACTATTAAAAATCTGAAACATTTTCAAATATTAATTCTTTATTATTTTCAAATTTCCATACTAGTGAAAAAGTCTTATTAGTGAAAGGAATACAAATTATTTTACGTTTAATTTATTGTTATGTAATCTGAAGCTATGTATACTATATTTTATCAATTTAACCTTGACACACAGGTGGGGACTGATTGCACTAGCTAATATTATGAACATAAATCCTTATTTGTAGAGTACAAAAAAGAAAGCTGAAAAGAACGAGTAAAGTTGTCTACACTTTGCACCTATTTCAAATCAAAATAACGTTACGAAAGAAGAACCACAGCCAACACTTGAAAAAAAAATACCGTTGAAATAAGATAGATCTGTTGTATGGATTTTGTTATTCAACAAATGCAAACTGAAATATAATGTTCAGAACTAGATATATATAAATCCTCTCTGATCAAATAAAATAAATATTAAAAGGTCATGATTGTAGTGATGAAGATGACGGAGATAATATATTATGGTAGGGTCATGTGAATCCCAAGTTCATTTGAGTACTCACAAATCGATTTTAAATTATAGGCCTAATCGTTTTCGTCAGCTCCAATGATAATATTAAAGAACTGCCGTGGCCAAACTCTGATTACTTTACAAGGTGTCAGTCTGCCAATGGACATGGCATGGTACCTGAAACGCTAATTTCATTTTCGTCAGATTTAAAACCATGGACAAACACAAGAAGAATATCTTACCAGCTTTGCCATTATTACAAACAATTTAGATTTACCTGGTTGCTCGTGGCTTCATTCTATTAAGTTTAAAAGAGCCAATACTCAAGCATATACCCAATATTTCTATTGAGGTTATTAATAAATTTTATTTCGTACAACTACGAGTTTTCATTTCGTTTTTAACTCGTTAACTAACCGGCTGAATGCGAAACCACAGAAAACAAGCAGGAACCAAAAGAAATTAATACACTGACTCGCTTTACTTGAAAAGTTCTCAATGTACATTCCGTTGAATATGATTTCAGACTACAGCACTTTTATATTAAAGATGGTGGTGTACGCCACACAAGAGCATAAGACCACTTGTCGGATGGGGAATTAATTAATTTACGAGAATATTCGCCCGTCCGCATTGTTCTTTCACATCCAGCCACTTTAAGTCCAATTAAAACCTTTCTACCCATCATTTTTAACCGTTATACCATCCAGATGGTTCTTTTATATTCCTGGATTATATTGCCTCTCTTAATTGAGTATAAAGTGCTCATTCACTTCAACGCACTCTTCCTCTATTCAGTAATACGGATAAAATACGGGTTGTAGACAAAAACAAGAATTCAGGAGTGCTAAAGATAAACATTATAAAAGCTTGTGAAATATTTTTCTTGGTAATCCCAGTTAGGCTGCGTTGTGTTATTAAATTTTGACTTTCGTAGAAGTTAAGTGTTTATTATAGAAGAAGGGCGAATCCAAAAAAAATATATTTTCCAGTTTATATTGTCTTTACATAGCCTACTCTGGAGGCTAAGCTAGCAAAGCTATCTGGAGGTAAAATTAAAAACAAGACAGGTCAATAGAAGAAGCCAGTTTGAAATGAAGTGTTTCTACAAAAACTGGGCAAGCCCATCAGCAAAGAACGAACAAGTACAGCATCTAGTTTCAATGTTGAATTTTTTCCTACCGAAGGAATCCGCTATTAAAATCTTTACTACCAATTCTGTAATAAATAATATTCAATAATATTATGTATTATTTATAGCTAGTTAGTACGAGTGAAAAATAGTTTGCACGGTTTTTAATCTTATATGACAAACATAAAGAAGAAGGCTAACCATACTTATTTCAGTGCTCCTTACGTTCCCTTGGAGCTTGGGAATGACGCCTGTCTGCATCTAATTCCAATGCACACGAGTTATTTTTTTTAACTTTAGCAGCATTAAACTACTTCAGTATTTTGAACCTATGTATGTATGCACATTTTAAATATTAAATATTTGATCAAAAGACAGAGCAATGTCGTATGTGCGAGAAAGTTAGACACATCAAGCCCTGTAACAAAGATTATAATATTTAGATGATGGAAAACATAATACTCTAACAAGACAAAGGAAGAGCATTATGCATTTGGTTCTAATGGAGTTTGATGCAGATAGACGTCATTCTAAAACTTGAGAGGAAAGTCAGGCACACTAAAAACGAAGTACGGTTGCTGGCATGTGATATTTTTCTGGTAAGGCTAAAAACAGCGCAGTGTACTTTTTCACCTGTATGAAGGGCTGATAACCAGCTATTCAATAGTCAAAACCTGATATTTGTGTAAAGTAATTCAATCAAGCAGGCCTATTTACTTCTATTACATGGTCCAACATAAAATACTTTAATTTATTTACAAATTAAAAATTACCGTACGTCCTGAGTATGATATCCATAATACGTAATAATCTAAAATCTAAAATGTAAATGGGCCCTAAGTATTTACAATTTTTATCCTAAAACTCTCTATTAATTTCAACATTTGTCCTTCTTTTATCTTAGTGAAATTATTTCACTTACTGTAAATACTTAGTGTTGGTCAATAACAGTAAGGAACAGTCAAAAATATTTCTTTGGTTTTTAGAGTAGGCCATGAAATTTTGATGATTCTTTGATTTATTATGTGTCATGGCTCGTGTTCATTTTAACAGAAATTGAATTTTAATTATGTTAGGTGAATTAGCCGAGATGAGTGAACGACGATAGTCCTATAACCTTACCGAGCATAAAACTATGTTCATACAGAATTTCAGCTCTTGGTGGTTAGTAGTTTTTGCGATAAATCGATTCAGACAGAGATGAATCATTAGATTTTTATAGTATAAGTATATGATATGATTTAACCTAAGAAATATTGCAAAATACGATAATATACTTCTATAAAAAAAGACAAGTTCCTCAGCTGGAAGATTTTTAATTCCTGAAAATTAACTACTTGGACTTTTCCGGTTTTCGTAATCAACCCTTCTAGAAACCTTCGTGCTAGTATAGATATATATATATATATATATATATATATATATATATATATATATATATATATATATATATATATAAACGACCCCTGCCCGAGCAAAGTTGTCTAAAATGTAATGCGATGGATTAAGTTTTTCAAATGGAATGATATTGTTTAGCCTATGTGATCCTAAGGAATCGACTTCTTAACGGGTAAATAGTTTGTTTCTATATTTTTGACTGGTTGATCCCAAATGTTTAAATTAGAAGTACTAGCCATAGACAGATCTACAGACCTTTTTTTTTCTTCCAGTGGCTGTTCTTCGATTACAATTTAAATAGTAATTGAAGCAGCGATCCATGTTTATCATCAACTTTTTAGATGTTATGTTTCTCTAAGAAAAACCTTGAATGTTTTAGTAACGTACTTCTGAGATCAGCTAACGCCAATGAATAAATGTCAATTTAAAATCAACTTGATATAACATGATTATTGCACAGGCCCAATTAGTAATTCTGTGACGATTAAAGCCAAAATGATTGTACTCATTTTAAATAATCAGTTTTGAGCATGAACTCTAATAACTTTTATTTATTTTGTGCCTTGTCTTATTACTGTTCGTTTATTAATTGTAAAATTACAATTTTTTAACTCAGTTGGGGAAATGGTTCATAAAACCATAGCTCTACATTAACCTTAGAATAAAAGTATTAGGTTCAACATGCAAACAAATTTTCCCAGTTGGGATCTGTTTGGCCAGCTATTTTGTACAGCGTATTAGTATCGTTAACATTATAAAGAAAGAATTATAGCCTTCATTTCATTTCAGATTGGATAGTTAGAAAGCTTGTAAAGTCTTTTCCTATTATAGCGGTTGTAGGTACGAGAATCTTAGGTATTAAACATGTCAGCTACGTAAAGAAATCCTTCTACTGTATTTACGTTGAATAAAAATGGACTGTTGTCCATGTAAGACGAAAAAAGCTGCGTCTGTTTACAACGTCATTTCCTGTTTTTACAACCTCTCATTTCTTATCAAGTTTTCTACCTTTCATACACAACAACCCTTGTTTATATCTGCTATATACATGTTCTGTGAACACCAACTCCTTCTTCGTACTGTCTAACTGTAAAGCTTTTTTCTTTCTCTTTCTCCTATTCTGCAGTAGCTATTCAAGGTGCTTTATTTCTCACTAAGGTACAGGTTTAAGATACGGATACATGCTCATATGCCTCTTTCATGAAGAAAATTTACTATTGCTGCAAAGAAGGTCCATTTCTTTTCATCTATGACTTGAATGTGAATACAAAAATGTATGGTTATCTGCATGGATTTCTAGGTGTGTTTCCTCCTAGATTTCTCTATTATGAACGTATTAGTGGGCAAATAAGTAAGACAGCTCTTTTAATCTCCTTAAAGGACTCCTTTAAAAAGAATGGAGGTTTCTAGGTAAACCAGATTTGCAAGACGTTATTGAATTAACTAATAAGGGAATTAAAGAAAGTAATTCAAACATAATGTATAGTTTATTTTCGGTAGTGTGCTTTTTAATAACAGAATTATGCATTATGTAGTTTCTTTTTAATGAGTGTATTATGTTCAGAGCTTAATCAGCCCAATCAGCCCATATTATTCAAGAGTAATAATTCAATTTTATCGAAATTAGCCTATCTTCGGGTACCGTGCACTAGTGTCAATAGCCATAGAATTAAACAGAGTTTTAATTATCTACAAATCCAATGAGTGTAACAGAGTTCTGAATGTGTCGAGTATCAGCGACCTCAGCGTACAAAGTGTTACCGCTAAATCGACCACTAGGCTGAACTGTAGGTGATCAAAAACTGGAAAAGTGGTGCGAACATGAGATTCGCTATAGCTTAAGGATATAGGCCTATGGGTTGAAAGGAAGGTAAGCTAGAAATCTGCAAACTTTGATTGTTTACCAATCATTAAATGCACATTGTGCGATATGCTTTTGTTTTTATTCTTTCATACACATAATCTTAGTTCTTTCCACGTCCCGAACTGAATATCGGTTTGTTATTGTTTCGGCCTATATTTCCAATGCAAGAGAAACACATTATGATGTGAATCTGAATTTTAGTTAAGTTATCTATTCACACAGTTGAGTACTTAACAATATTTTACAGAGATAGAAAAGTAACTTGGGAATTCCTAAAATTATCATTTTTTTCAGTAAGTTATGCAGACTACAGCAGAAACACAAAAAAATTAGTGGATTATGTACTAACTCAGACAGTGGTATATATAATTTATTAATATTAAACAAACAAGGGAAAATGAAAAATAGACAATAAGCGATCTAGCACACAATGCACTTAAGAAACAAAAATAATATGTATAACTGAACAATGTGTAATTATTTAATAGATTAGATGCATATTGTATATATAGTAATATATAACTTACTACCTAAAACATTTGCGTGCCCACTATTGGAGCTGATCTCGATGACTCTAGGAAGTTATATGTATGCACACGGATTTTGAAGGTGATATTTGGATTCTGATTGTACTAACGGTTAGATTATAATTTTATTAGGGCCCGGATTTTTATGCTTTTATAAAACGTATTTTAGACTTTCATTTTCGTTGAATAGCCTTTTTTAGACTTTAAACAAACGATTTTAGCCGTCTTAATAAAACATAATGAATACTAATATTAACACCGAAAATTGTATTATAATTTTGAGACAGTTATTTTAGTAATGTTTAAATAACGAAGTAACTATTCCTTATATCTGCACTAGAAGAAATAGCATAATCAATTGGGATATTTACCCTTTAATGATACAATTATTTAATACATCGCTCAATTTGCTTCCAATCTACAAAAAAAGTAGACTAAAGAGTCACAAATTTGCTCTTTTAATATACTTCTCTGTCGTTGGTCGGACACTTATTTTAAAACTGAAACGAGAATGGATTAGTTGCAGATTTCGAAGTATTGCAGACGGCTCAAGTTTCATTTCCTGCGACGGCAAGGCGTCACATTTAGAGTTACAAAGACAAGCGACAAAGCGACATATACATTGTTAATTTCAGTGCGTTGTATAAATTTATTTTTCTTATAGCTTTTCCTAAAATGCACAAATTCAAATATTTATTTTCCTTTGCATTTATTGGAAAATTTATTTAAAAATCGTGTCTTTAACCCCTAGATTTTTAGCAAAAGTCGCTTTAGCCTCCAGTTTTTTTCAGAAAAAGTCCTCATTAGCCCCTTTTAGGCTCTTTAGTCCGATTTAGCCCTTTTTAGGTTCTATAAGATTCCTATATTCGGAAGCAAGGGGCATGAAACGGAAAAGTATCGTACGTTAAAATGTTCTAATTAGGAAGCTGGGGAAAAAAATAGGTTAAAACCTTCAAACGTCCGGGACCTAATTATAATAATAAAAGTATCACTAGCAGCAACAACAGTATGAATTGAGACTGAGCTTCATGGGTGGTGGGGGTATGTGGTGGCGGGGTTAGTTAATAAGAGAGTGGAGTTAGCAAAGAAAAGTTTTCGGCATTTGGGTCTCCAAGTTTGAACTATAGGAGACAGAAAGAAAGTTTGGAGAGAGAGGCAGAAGAGCAGGAGGAGTGACGGAATTCTGTTTGAGCATGTCATTGATTTGTGCCTGCAGCTCTTCCACACTCCATTAGACTGTGTACCTAAAGAACGCAAGTAAGCGGGTAACCTTATATTTACAAGCTCGAGGAATACGCATCTTCTAAAAGGAATAAATAAGGTTGTTTGAAGTTCCGCCTATTGGACCACAAATTAAGTATACACAATCTTCCAAAAAATAACGATAGATAGGTTTGTGATGTACAGGTTTGTTTAATGTTTAATTTTCTTTATTAAAATATTTTCATAAACATCGTGCAAAATACACATCCGGTGATCATGCATAGAGCACTAGAAGAAATAATAATCTACCTCTATCAGAACCCAAATGTCTCACATCAGCAGGATTAAACCATAGCATTACTTTTGGTCCCCGCTTCTATAACTCTATGATCAGTAGATACCCCGATCTCGCAGTTTACCCCAATTTTAAATTTAATAAGTATGTAAAACATTTTTTGTAATTTTATTAGCTTTAAGTCATTTATTTTTATTATTATTTATTGTTTGTATTTGTGTTTAATATTTTTTGTCTCCTTTTTAGAAATTTGTATTTTCTTTTTCTAGCTCTGTTGAACATTTTTCACCTTTTTTTTATAAGTGTGTCATTCTTTCTCACTTTGTTTTTTGTTTCTCCTCTTTCTCCACTCTGATGTTCTGAAACTACACCCGAGCACGAGCAGTTTGCTCATTCGAGTGTATTTCTAAATAAATATTTGGTTATTTTCTTTCTCTTTCTTCTCTTAAAAAGTATAGTACTTTAATTTTGAAATGTGTAAATGTGTTTTGTTTATTTGTGTATTTTTGTATTTGTATTTGTATTTGATTTGATTAAAAATAGGCAGAAATAAAATAAAATAAAAATTATAAATAAATTATTACAAGAAGGAAAATACAATAAGATAAAGAAAATAGCACTAACATAAAAGTTATATTATAAAATCACACTAATAATAATTAAAATTACAATAATAATTACAATGCCAATAAAAACAATAATAGGTTAAAATAATAAAAATGAAATCCGGCTTTAAGACACTTTTTTAGGTTATATATCACCTTAACTAATCAGAGGTAATATTTATGTACATAGCGATAAGCCAGAGCGAATTAGGTATCCAAACAATTTCTCTTTGAATTATTTGAATAGTATATATGTAGGCTATACACTATATTTATGTAGTATGCAATATGTACCATGTATATAGTATACCACAAAGGAAATGAAATTCATCAACGCTTCTATAAGGAAATTTATTTCAGAAAACCGAATGGTATGAAAATCTTCAGGGAAGACAGCTATTCAGAACAGGGAAACAATTATAATTACAATAATTCGTAGTAACTCCAAGTACACCTGAAATGCAAATAAACAAAATAATTTGCGACCAACAAAAATTCATTGTCTTGAAAAGTTTGAAATTTCCCGCATAATATAATGTGCAGCTTCTCAGTGTACGACTGTACGTCTGCTAGCACAACGCTCAACACTCAACATACGACATGACTCGCTAACTACCAGCTTGTAGATAGATTACTAAAGGTGGTGAATTAATGCCGAAAGGCGTCGTGAAATGATACCAGATAATCAATGAGAATCCCACATATATTTTAGTCTTAGCTGTAGATTTAGATTCAGCATTGACATGTAATATGGGGAGTCTTCGAGCAATATACTCGTACTATCACATTTGAAGTTTTAAATATGAACAATATTATTGGACTATATATATATGTTAATGCACTGCTAATGTTACTAATGTTATTATTTTACTATGAGATTACAATAATGCATATTTTAGGCTAATACAAAAATAAAAAATTGTAGTATAATTAAGCATAGGTGGAGCAATATTTTACCTTATAATAGGCATGTCTCAATGTTTGAATACAAATTTTCGCCAATTGTTACAATTCCTCATTCAAGAGATCTGTACAGACACGAAACATGTGATAATATAACTTAAACTATACTACAGTTCAAAACTATTGACATATAGCCTAAATGAAATAGCGAGTCTTTTAAAACATCGGTACAAGAATATATTTCTAAATTGTAATTTCAAAGACCTAAACTTTTCAATATGTTGGAATTAAGTTTGGGCAGAGAGATAGATCAGTGTTATTAATTTCGATCTCTTTTGGACATGCTTAGCACAAAGCTTGTTTTGCAGCTTTGAATAATTATTTACGAAGGTGCTCAGTTCAATAGCTTTCGTCATTTTCATAACGATGTTACTAGTTTTTCAGTATCGCAAATACAAAATATGTCACACAAATATTTTTTCATATCAATATTTTAATTGGTGCTGTTTTTATGTGGATGAAATACTGTATATGTAGACCACCTTTCTTGATAACAATATAAAATCTTCAGGTTTAACTTAATTACAATTAGCAAAGAAGCAAGACGTAGTATTAATTCCCTTTATCATATAAATTTTTGGGTTGCAGAGATACCGTAATCTACACGATAAACGAGTCAATACTCACCATGAACGAAATAAATTTATGGAGATATCTGACTGAACATATTAACGAACTCGTTAATAATATGATCATCGTATTTTAAGGACAGAAACAAACCTAAACGAACAATCTGACGATTCTCTAATTGTACTGAACCGCTGGAAATAACCTTACAGTCATTCATCCTTCTGTAAATCCTACATTCATTAATAATAATGTTAGTTAGGCTACATATGAAAATATTTGGAGGAATTATTATTTAGTGCACGTCTCTTCCAAGAATGGGCTGTAAAGATTTAACTGTGAATACTGTGCAAGGTCCCTTGTGTACTTCTGTTAATTTATTTCCTTAATCAAAGAAGTGACTTTATAATTTATTATTTTTAATAGAGTCTTTTTTGTTTAATTTCATAAATCAGGCTGTATTTTAAATGTAGTATAATAGCCTATAGTATAGAATTTTAGTAATAATGTAGCATTTTAAAGGTGTAAAATGTAATTACAGATTTATTTATGCATGTTCCTGTTAATTAAAGGTAAATTAATGTGTTGAATCTTCAGACACACCGAAGAATATTACATTATCTGCATAAATAAATACCTTGGGAAATAATTATTTATTAATGCAAGTTATGCTTTCATTTCCATTAAAAAAAACTAAAGAAGTTACATTTGGTTTCAATGGAAATTTCAGGCTGAATGTAACTCCAATACAAAGTTTCTATAGCATTGTAGCATCCTCAGTGGCGACATACGGTGGAGAATTATTTTAACACGGAACATAGCCCATTAATTTAACCTACCTTTTCAACAAACATATCCTCCCAACAAACTTTGTAAACAATTTATGATGTTATTTTGGAAGGCATCGAAATTTCCGCAGAGAACATGCGTTTTGTTAGTGCTCGTATAAATCATCTCCTGGACTAAAAGTGACGCCAAAGTTTTAGTTCTCTCCATTAATTCACCATAAAGACTCCTCTATTGTGCTAGAAGATGGGTAAAATACTATCGAATTAGATGGGGTACAAAAGGAGTTGTTGTGTCTTGTGAATATATACTTCACATTTATGTAGGACAATTTATAGCTATTTGATGCTTTGAAACACCGTCGCCTCGCTCTCATTTTAACAATACAGTCAGGTAATAAACTTCAAGTTGATGGCCAGTTTCCTGAGAATCAAGACATTAAAGCTGAGACCGCTAGTGTTTACTTTAGTATCATAGGTATAGATGTAAAATAATTTTGCTATTAGATATCCTACATGACATTTTTTCAGAGAAAAGAAAAACTGGTGAAGAGATTGGCGAATTTTATAACTTAATAGCTTACTCGTCTTTCTTTCGGGTGAAAAAGGGTATTTTGCAGGGTTTTAGACTTGATTCTAGGATTTGAGAATTGACGCCTGTCTGCATCTAACTCCATGCGAACCAGTTTATTTGTCTATTTCGATATTTGACTTATTGCATGTATGCATAATGTCAACTATTTGATCAAAAGCCAGAGTGAAGTCGTCTATGCGAGAAAATAAGCCTGATGAAGCTCGAAAATAGAGGTTCGAAAATAGAGGTTCGAATTAGATGCTGCGAGACACATTGCCCATCGCTTTAACGAGACACTATTTACTTCCTTATGATGTGTCTAGGGTAAAACCTAAAAACCGTGCAAAATACGTAAGAAGGTCGGACAATCAGCTAGTCAATTATAGGCCTAATAATACAAGAGCTAATAATTATATGAGAAAAAGTTACATAACTCTTTCTGAATGTTTCTTCTCATGAAAAGTATTTCGAGACAATATTAAAGTACTGTAACCAAGTAGGCCTGGCCAATTCTACAGCGATTACCAGTAGGTTGTGACATATTGACATTCATCTGTTCATTTGTTATTCTATCATAGCTTGTGATCATGTTATCTGACATGGAATCTTAATGTTTATGATATTAGGTGAAATTACGAAGATGGGTCAACGACTATAGACCTATAACTTATCCGGGTATATAGCATGTTCACCAAAAATTTCAGCCCTGTCAGGTTGATCGGAAATCGGAACAAAGACGAGTCATTACATTTTTATATAATTATGCATATTATTAGTGGTCTATGAATGAAGTTTGCGAGTAATTTGGAATACAAAATATATTTTAAACAAATTCACAATTTATTATGTATTATAGTATATAGGAAAGGAAAAGTACAGGACACTCATTCTAGACTCAAAATGGAACACAAGCTACACACAGTAACTAACAGTTAAAGTAAAAGCTCAAATCCGAGCATGCACACAGGAAATAGCTCACCCCGTGTTCCCGCTCCCACGGTAGCTCGCAGGCGAAATAGGGACACGGGGAAACCTCTCCGGTTTGAAGGATGCTACACTAAGTCAAGTTTAAATACATTTATTGAGCCCCTTGAAAGATACAAAGAGCACAATGGACAAAATGATAAATAGACCCTTTAAAATACAAGATGGAATTTTGTATCTTGCTTTACAAATAAATTCCTCTTCCTAGCGGTGCCGAAGAAGATGAAATGTTGATGAAGTCAAGGGGAGACGACTTAGTAAGCTCCTTCTGGAAAATAAGGCATGTTTGCCTTATAAGACTGATGAATAGCTCGGAGGACCAGAGCAGAGCAATTTTTATAGTCGCGCTTGCTCGGACGACTGAGAAAGAATTTCACTATTCTTGAAGTGAATGCGCACTATCAGCAAATTATTTTAAGGTCGACTTGCTGCTTCGACCGAAAAGAAGAACCTTTAGATGTTGCTTCGACACTGCAACTAAAATTAAGCACTCTGAAATATTCACTTCACAGCAGTACTTACAGTAAATCCTTTTACTTAATGAGTTACGCATTCAAGTCCATACGGTTTGATCAGGGAAGTAAAAAACTTGGCTTCACACATTTGTAATTAAATCACAAATAAATTACTTTGATGAATGTACTAAATTGCGTCTCTGCAATAACTAGGGCTGGGAAACTTCAAATTCCCAGCTCGACAATAATAACTAGATTCAGAATTCTGAACTGAAAACTAGCCTGGCGAAAGCTTCGAACGAGAGAATAAGAATGAATAGCAAGAATGACAGACGTCACGACATGTGACGTAAAGCAAGAATCCCATTGGCCAAGAAAAACAATAAATAATTAATCTTGGAAATAAATCAATTAAGTTACATTAAAATACTAAAACATAAATAAGAGAATTAATAGCATTACTTTAAAACTGAATTGTTTCTTTAAAAACACAAAATTATGAATAAAATATATTAAAAAATAATCAGACTGAAACTTTGGGTTGGAGATTATAACATGACTATCCAAAAAATGAAAGATGCGACAGTCAAATGTTATTTCTTATGAGAATTGATGGGAGAAAGAACAAACAGATAAGTAAACATATTTAAAATTATATTGAAGACACAACAAGAAAAATAAAACAAACGAAGTCACAAGCCTGTTGCCATAGCAACACGAATGCTAGACGGAACATATTGCCCGCGATAATTTCGCTCGTGAAATTATCTAACAGAATGTGACGTCAAGCAAATTCGTGAATGCAAGGATTCGAGGCCAAAACAACTATCAAGTCGCAATAAAGTCAAAATCGGTGGAGTGGGATGCGTCCGGCATCAGCACTCTGAATGAAAGCAGGTGTCACTGTCCCTCTTCACTAACAGGCAGAGGAGCCAACTTGATGAGGGGCCTCTTATAAGTGCCTGAGACAGTGCGCACAGTGACAACTCTGACAAGGCCGTCTGGGCCTGGGTGTACTTGGTGCACCAGACCAAGCACCCACCTATGAGGAGGTACATTGTCCTCGAGAACCAATACAGGGGTACCCAAAGGAACGTCTGGCAGTACCTTATGCCACCTTGCACGACGCTGTAGCGTGTGGAGATAATCCACGGACCACTTCTTCCAAATACAAGTGACCATCTGCTGAAGATGGTTCCAACGGGAACGCAGGCTGTACCCACCAGAGAGGTCAGGACTGGGCACCGACACAATGGGCTTGCCAATAAGAAAGTGGCCGGGAGACAAATATCCAAAGTCATCCACGTCCTCAGATAACGACATCAAAGGACGTGAATTCAAGAATGACTCAATTTGTGTGAGAACAGTAGACATCTCCTCGTAAGTGTACTTACAGGACGAGGACATCCTCATCAAGTGGAACTTCAAAGAGCGTACTGCCGCCTCATGAAGTCCTCCCATGTGTGGAGAGTGAGGAGGCAAGAAACGCCAATGAATGTTCAAATGCGCAGTGGCGTCTTGCACTGCGGAGTGATGTTCTGATGACATCAAAAGCCTAGAGAGGTTCTGCAGGTCGGCGTGAGCTCCGACAAAGTTTCTACCATTATCACAAGTGATTGAACTTGGAATTCCACGACGACTTGTGAACCTTGACAATGCCGCCAGGAAGGCACGTGAGGTGAGCGAAGTCACTAGCTCAACGTGTACGGCCTTCGTGGACATGCAGACAAAAATAGCAACGTAGGCTTTAGTAGTCACTTTGGACCGCGGGCCACCAAACTTGAGAGAGAATGGACCGGCGTAGTCCACACTAGAGTTTGTGAAAGGAGGGAGAGGATTTACTCTCTCAGGAGGCAGATCAGCCATCTTTTGCTGAAAAGCCTGAGCCTCAAAGCGGAAGCAAACACTACAGCGCCTCCGTACACTGCGAACCAGCTTGCGAATGCAAGGGATCCAATACGACTCTCGCAAGTGTGAGATGACTAGCTGAGGTCCTGCATGACCTAGATGCAAGTGCACATGGAGAACTAACTGCCTGGTGAAAGCATGCTCTGCAGGAAGTAATATCTGATGCTTGTTGTCAAAGGGTAGGTTGGACCGACTTAGACGTCCACCTACACGCAGGATGTTATCCTGAATAAAGGGGCATAGTTGCCGGATCTTACTAGAAGAAGGCAAATCTTGCGAGGAAGACAATGCTTGAATTTCCTTTCTGAAAGCATTCCTTTGAATGATTCTAATGCAAGAATGCAAAGCTTCAGTAAGCTCTGACGGCAACAAAGGGCCATTGATAGGTGACTTGAGTTTCAAGTAATTATTAATGAAACGTCGCACATAAGCCATGACCCTGATTGTTTTCAAGTGTGAAAACTTAGTCAGCCATGGGCTTAAGCTAGAGGTTTCGATGGTGACTAGCGCTGCTATCTTCACCTCTGGGAGAGACGAAGACTCGAGCTCAGTGGGCAAACTGGGCCACTGAGTGGAGTCGGCAGTAAGCCAAGAAGGGCCTGACCACCACAGAGAGTTGTTAAGTAGGTCAGAAGGGGTGGCTCCCCTAGAGATGAGATCAGCGGGATTGTCCTTAGATGACACATGCGACCAAGAGTCAATGGCAGTGATTTCTTGGACGTCCGCGACTCTGTTAGCCACGAAAGTCTTAAGTTTAGAAGGTGAATGGTTTAAGTCTGCAGTTAGGAAGGCTGAGTAATTGGAAGACATAGCCTTCGAGCATTCGGGCTCTTTTGGGCTTGCTTCAAGATAACGCTTAGCCGTGGATCGGCGTCGATGACCATTGGAAGTATGGCAACGCTGTGAAGGGAAAGGCGCAGAGGGCAGTTTCCCGGCGAAGTACCAACCAAGGTGCGAGTTCTGAATCGTAGGTAACTCACAGGTGGAAATTTGCCCTGGACACACCACTTGGGCGCAAATCTCCACTCCAAGAAGTAGATCGACACACTTAGGACGACTAAAGAATGGATCAGCCAAGGGAAGATTCGGAGGAATGTTCCAATCTTTCGTCTCAATGAAAGAGCTCGGGAACCTTTTCTCCGAAATCTCCGGAACGACAATGGCCTGTGCATTGTAGCGCCATGAAGTCACTCGCGACTGAATCGTGATGCTGGTTAGCTTATGTGTGCTAACATTAGTGGACAAAATTCCCGCTAGCGTAGTCCGCTGCGCATGAGGAGCTAGTCCAAGACGCCTAAACAGCCTGTTGCTAATAAGATTGCAGTCTGAACCGCTATCCAGGAGGGCTGTGGCCTCAACAGGCGAGCCGTCTGAGTCCAGGATGCGGACAGTAGCAGTAGGAAGCAAGCAGCGCTGCTGGGTCTGACTAGAAGCCATAACACCTGCAGTGTTGGCAGCCTGGTGACTATCGCTAGTCGGGTCGTGGAGGAATGTGCTATGTCTCCCAGCACATCTCCTGCACTGAAAAGTCCTACAATTGTTGGCATGCCCTTGACTAAACAGGCATACGCGACACAGTTTGCGGTCTCTAACAAACTGGTCTCTTTGAGCGAAAGTCATGCTCCTGAAGTCGCTGCATGAAAACAGGTCATGCACAGCAGTACGACAACAGAGACATTTAGGCCTCGAAGAAGAAGACTTTGACTTGGAAGGAGCCGGAGAGCTCGGAACTGACTTAGCAGCCTGACTTTTCGTGGCAGCATCAGTCATCTGCAGTATGCGAACTCGGCTTTCCAAGAAGACAAATAACTCCTTGAGAGTAGGGAGCTTCCCTATTTTGACAGATGACTCCCATTCTCTGATGAGGTTCATCGGAAGCTTGTCGATGATAATTCTGGTAATAATCAGATCTGACAACTCCACTTCTGTATTAAGGGAATTAAGTGCATGTACCGTGCTTATAAAATGATCCAGGTATTTCTGCAGGGATTCTGCAGAATACCTCTCAATCTGAGGGGGAGAGAAGAGATTGTCCAGATGGGTGTTGGCGATTAGCCGGTCGTTATCAAACCTATCAATCAAAGTCTGCCACGCCACCTGGAAAGTCGCAGCAGAGACAGGAATATTCTGAATGACCGTACTAACCTCTGATGACAGGCAAGACTTCAAGTACTGATACTTGTCCATGTCCGAAATGTGCCTGTGTTGAATTACCAACGACGAGAAAGTGTCACGAAACTCGATCCACTCAGAGGGGTTCCCATTGAACTGAGGAAGACGGATTTCGGGGAGTTTCGGTAACAACGGCGTGACAGGGTCGAGCGAGGAGCGCTGACTGGCAGTCTGCGCCTGCTCGGGTTCATATAGCTGTTTCTTTTCAGCTATCATGGAGTCAAAGAAACTGATGACTTTATAATAATCAGATTCCACTGCGTGAAAGTCGAATTCATGATCCTGGTAGGCCTCGTCAATGGCCACCTGAGCATAATCTGACTTATAGGCCTTGAAGATCTCTACAAATTCAGAGCGGCGAATGCGCGCCTCATGAAGCGTAGTGAGATCTTCGATTTCGTACTCTCGCATAATCTGCATTTGACGCAGAAATTGCGATTGCAAGTACTCGAAGCGTCTTATTTTAGCCTTTTGGGCAGCTTCGGCCTGGGCGTGGGCTTCGGCTCTCTTAGCCTCAGCTTCCTCACGGGCCAGGGCGAGCTGGGCCTGGGCTTGCCTTTCTGCAAGGGCCTGCTGGGCCAGGGCCTCCGCTCTCTTAGCTTCGGCTTCCTCACGGGCCAGGGCGAGCTGGGCCTGAGCCTGCCTTTCTGCAAGGGCCTGCTGGGCCAGGGCCTCCGCTCTCTTAGCTTCGGCTTCCTCACGGGCCAGGGCGAGCTGGGCCTGAGCCTGCCTTTCTGCAAGGGCCTGCTGGGCCAGGACCTCCTTGTCAGATAAGGCCTGAAGAAATTTACACAACTGAGAGTTGCCTCTGGAAATGACGGCGTCGACTTCTGCCCTATAGGCTTCTTCAGCATCAGAATAATCCACACCGTCGATTTCAGTCTGCACATGGTCGAACTTAGCTGCAAGTTCGTCTAACTTAGACTCATACTTTTTGAGTTCAGGATATGTGACATCCTCAATGGCTAAATTACTAATGACATTAACCTGCCGCGTAATCTGGGCCTTAATGGGAACTCGCTTGGCTTTAAGAGCCGTCAAACCGTCTGGACTCGACATAGCGACTTGCTTATACAAATGTCTGAATTAAATAGGTTGCCCGCCTAGAGCCGGTGCAACAATGACAAATTAAGGTTTGTTTATAAGAATGGAGTGAGTTGCCCGCATAGGAGCATACGAGTAGACAAAGAAATAGTGTGTAGCTGTACAGGTGTAAGTACACAAATGTAAATGTTTACACTTTACAAGAAAGTACCAAAAACTTAATTGAAATCTGTCAGAGACCTCCCTCAAACGCAATGCGGAGGAGAACCACAGATACTTATAGCAACTGACTTTAAACTACTTATTACTGATGGCTACTGATGGTAGCGTCTCACACCGGCGGCAAACTATACCGGGAGAACAAGATTGATATATAAGAATGACTAGAATTGTGGCTAATCACTGAGGTCTCTGTAATAAGTGACCAAGACAAATTCAAACTGTTAATTGAATAGTTACTCTACGTTAATT
Source organism: Ectobius pallidus (assembly GCA_964059195.1). NCBI lineage: Eukaryota > Metazoa > Arthropoda > Insecta > Blattodea > Ectobiidae > Ectobius > Ectobius pallidus. The sequence continues at coordinate 110,688,880 of CAXKWD010000006.1, forward strand.
ATAGGTCACTAACTATCAATGCATCTTCAACCATAGGCCTCTGGGTCATATCCGGCCCGGAGGACCACAAAGAGATGTTCCCGCTCCCACGGTAGCTCGCAGGCGAAATAGGGACACGGGGAAACCTCTCCGGTTTGAAGGATGCTACACTAAGTCAAGTTTAAATACATTTATTGAGCCCCTTGAAAGATACAAAGAGCACAATGGACAAAATGATAAATAGACCCTTTAAAATACAAGATGGAATTTTGTATCTTGCTTTACAAATAAATTCCTCTTCCTAGCGGTGCCGAAGAAGATGAAATGTTGATGAAGTCAAGGGGAGACGACTTAGTAAGCTCCTTCTGGAAAATAAGGCATGTTTGCCTTATAAGACTGATGAATAGCTCGGAGGACCAGAGCAGAGCAATTTTTATAGTCGCGCTTGCTCGGACGACTGAGAAAGAATTTCACTATTCTTGAAGTGAATGCGCACTATCAGCAAATTATTTTAAGGTCGACTTGCTGCTTCGACCGAAAAGAAGAACCTTTAGATGTTGCTTCGACACTGCAACTAAAATTAAGCACTCTGAAATATTCACTTCACAGCAGTACTTACAGTAAATCCTTTTACTTAATGAGTTACGCATTCAAGTCCATACGGTTTGATCAGGGAAGTAAAAAACTTGGCTTCACACATTTGTAATTAAATCACAAATAAATTACTTTGATGAATGTACTAAATTGCGTCTCTGCAATAACTAGGGCTGGGAAACTTCAAATTCCCAGCTCGACAATAATAACTAGATTCAGAATTCTGAACTGAAAACTAGCCTGGCGAAAGCTTCGAACGAGAGAATAAGAATGAATAGCAAGAATGACAGACGTCACGACATGTGACGTAAAGCAAGAATCCCATTGGCCAAGAAAAACAATAAATAATTAATCTTGGAAATAAATCAATTAAGTTACATTAAAATACTAAAACATAAATAAGAGAATTAATAGCATTACTTTAAAACTGAATTGTTTCTTTAAAAACACAAAATTATGAATAAAATATATTAAAAAATAATCAGACTGAAACTTTGGGTTGGAGATTATAACATGACTATCCAAAAAATGAAAGATGCGACAGTCAAATGTTATTTCTTATGAGAATTGATGGGAGAAAGAACAAACAGATAAGTAAACATATTTAAAATTATATTGAAGACACAACAAGAAAAATAAAACAAACGAAGTCACAAGCCTGTTGCCATAGCAACACGAATGCTAGACGGAACACCCCGTGTGTACAAACTGAGCTAGCCCTACCGAGAGTAGGAGGCCCTTGCCTGAAAAGGATTCAGTGGCTTTTTCTAATTTCTAATTTCTATAGTATATAGTTATCTGAAATAGTAAATTTATTGTAGAATGTTCAGTTCAATAAAAGCAACAGTAAGCCTATTCCCAGCGAACCATCTTCCTGTGTTGTTAGCATTTTAATAACCAGGACAAGCAATGAAGCCAGTGGTGGCTTGTAAGTATACATTCGCAAAGCTACCTAATAAACGGCTCGTTTTCAGATCCAAGGTTACCGAGCTTTTGTGTTTGTTTTGTATACTTTCAACAGTATCGGGTTTCACTATCAATTGCGATACACCTAGCAATAAGGACAATTATTTTAATTTGATTCGTTAAATAAGATCATTTCGATTAACCTTACCATTGATACTAGCGCATAGGCTATATATGTCACTCAAAAATCTCATAAAAGCAGAGATATAATGTTAATAGGGTAATACTTTATGTTATAATACGAAAAATTTTATCCAGGCGTTAGAATTACTTTTCACAATAACCAGCTCTTCCACTAAAAGTTTCTTCGTTGAATTCAAACTTATAAACCCGCTTATATGACTTGATGAGTGCTTATGCAGTTATTCGATAGAACGATTTTGAATGGACCAAAAACGAATATTGTTGTCCAGAGTGTTATTGTTATATCGATAATTTACGAAAAGTGTTCTAGTTTTGATAGTTTATAAGGAGCCACTCTTGTAAATGATGTTTTTTTAAAACTTTCTTAGAAAACTAATGTAATTTTAACATATGAAGTTCTTTACTCTAGCCTTAAATTAATAAATTACACTACTATGCACTATGTCCACTCATATTTTGGTCATTTTGAGCGAAGACATTTTACATTAGAATACATGGGAATACATTATATAGATTTTATTTTTGGCTTTCTTTTAAAAGTGGGATATGACAGGCTGTTTCATTTTTTCCATGTAGAGGGAAACAAAGATTTTATTGCGTCAAGGGTCAATAAATGACCTTCTGGAACACATGGGAGATTTTTGTAGAGCTTCGGAAGATGCAGTGGTTTCTAATGTGGTTAAGGTTGGTTGATTCACACTTTGTTCTTAATACTACGTTTTGGCTTCTTCTTCCGCCTTTTTATTCCGGTTTCCACTTTCGCGATCTAGGCTACTTTATCGTTGTACCAGAGAAATGTATATTGCAGGGATTCTTAATGTAATCATAATCGAGAGGTTTTCGTTATTAAAAGTATCGTAAAATCGAGGGGAATGTTCAATCATTTAATGGAATAAATTCCGGGACAATCATACTCGTATTTTATCGTCATGTGTCGTTACATGGATAATGGTTGTACAGAGATTTCAATGTATTAATATAAATTCAGCTCTGAAATCGTTAAAGAAGTTGATCCCTTCGACTAGAACTTGCATTCTTGTAGTGGTCAGTAAGAGCCCATAAAATATTTTGCAGTTAAAGACAGAAACGGTAAAGTAGATGACAGCAAACTCCGCGATATTATAATTTGCTTAGTATTTAGAAATAACTGGAACAAAACTCTGGATCCAGTACTAAGTACTTTAAATAATGTAATAGTTAGAGATGAATGTGAAGTGATAGTTTCAATTTTTGGATCGTTGATAACTTAACTAAAATTAATCAATAAAATAAACAATATGATTGACCCCTATAAGTTTAAAAGAGCAGCCTTTCAGGAAGTTCTTGATTTAAATTATGATGTAAACTCAGCTGTTGAAATGTTTTTCGGCAAATTATATTCTTTTTTGATGAGAGTATTCCTAAAAATTAGGAGTATTAAAGAAAATATTATCTTTGCTTTAACAATATAATAATAACCGATTAACTGATTAACTAAGTAAATATATATAGATAAATAAAAAATAAGTATAGATGTTGTTCCCGCTCCCACGGTAGCTCGCAGGCGAAATAGGGACACGGGGAAACCTCTCCGGTTTGAAGGATGCTACACTAAGTCAAGTTTAAATACATTTATTGAGCCCCTTGAAAGATACAAAGAGCACAATGGACAAAATAATAAATAGACCCTTTAAAATACAAGATGGAATTTTGTATCTTGCTTTACAAATAAATTCCTCTTCCTAGCGGTGCCGAAGAAGATGAAATGTTGATGAAGTCAAGGGGAGACGACTTAGTAAGCTCCTTCTGGAAAATAAGGCATGCTTGCCTTATAAGACTGATGAATAGCTCGGAGGACCAGAGCAGAGCAATTTTTATAGTCGCGCTTGCTCGGACGACTGAGAAAGAATTTCACTATTCTTGAAGTGAATGCGCACTATCAGCAAATTATTTTAAGGTCGACTTGCTGCTTCGACCGAAAAGAAGAACCTTTAGATGTTGCTTCGACACTGCAACTAAAATTAAGCACTTTGAAATATTCACTTCACAGCAGTACTTACAGTAAATCCTTTTACTTAATGAGTTACGCATTCAAGTCCATACGGTTTGATCAGGGAAGTAAAAAACTTGGCTTCACACATTTGTAATTAAATCACAAATAAATTACTTTGAAGAACGTATTAAATTGCGTCTCTGCAATAACTAGGGCTGGGAAACTTCAAATTCCCAGCTCGACAATAATAACTAGATTCAGAATTCTGAACTCAAAACTAGCCTGGCGAAAGCTTCGAACGAGAGAATAAGAATGAATAGCAAGAATGACAGACGTCACGACATGTGACGTAAAGCAAGAATCCCATTGGCCAAGAAAAACAATAAATAATTAATCTTGGAAATAAATCAATTAAGTTACATTAAAATACTAAAACATAAATAAGAGAATTAATAGCATTACTTTAAAACTGAATTGTTTCTTTAAAAACACAAAATTATGAATAAAATATACTAAAAAATAATCAGACTGAAACTTTGGGTTGGAGATTATAACATGACTATCCAAAAAATGAAAGATGCGACAGTCAAATGTTATTTCTTATGAGAATTGATGGGAGAAAGAACAAACAGATAAGTAAACATATTTAAAATTATATTGAAGACACAACAAGAAAATAAAACAAACGAAGACACAAGCCTGTTGCCATAGCAACATGGCGAATGACCTCGCGAAACCAGCTAATGCCTCAAATCCGGCCAGACACGAATGCTGGACGGAACATATTGCCCGCGATAATTTCGCTCGTGAAATTATCTAACAGAATGTGACGTCAAGCAAATTCGTGAATGCAAGGATTCGAGGCCAAAACAACTATCAAGTCGCAATAAAGTCAAAATCGGTGGAGTGGGATGCGTCCGGCATCAGCACTCTGAATGAAAGCAGGTGTCACTGTCCCTCTTCACTGACAGGCAGAGGAGCCAACTTGATGAGGGGCCTCTTATAAGTGCCTGAGACAGTGCGCACAGTGACAACTCTGACAAGGCCGTCTGGGCCTGGGTGTACTTGGTGCACCAGACCAAGCACCCACCTATGAGGAGGTACATTGTCCTCGAGAACCAATACAGGGGTACCCAAAGGAACGTCTGGCAGTACCTTGTGCCACCTTGCACGACGCTGTAGCGTGTGGAGATAATCCACGGACCACTTCTTCCAAATACAAGTGACCATCTGCTGAAGATGGTTCCAACGGGAACGCAGGCTGTACCCACCAGAGAGGTCAGGACTGGGCACCGACACAATGGGCTTGCCAATAAGAAAGTGGCCGGGAGACAAATATCCAAAGTCATCCACGTCCTCAGATAACGACATCAAAGGACGTGAATTCAAGAATGACTCAATTTGTGTGAGAACAGTAGACATCTCCTCGTAAGTGTACTTACAAGACGAGGACATCCTCTTCAAATGGAACTTCAAAGAGCGTACTGCCGCCTCATGAAGCCCTCCCATGTGTGGAGAGTGAGGAGGCAAGAAACGCCAATGAATGTTCAAATGCGCAGTGGCGTCTTGCACTGCGGAGTGATGTTCTGATGACATCAAAAGCCTAGAGAGGTTCTGCAGGTCGGCGTGGGCTCCGACAAAGTTTCTACCATTATCACAAGTGATTGAACTTGGAATTCCACGACGACTTGTGAACCTTGACAATGCCGCCAGGAAGGCACGTGAGGTGAGCGAAGTCACTAGCTCAACGTGTACGGCCTTCGTGGACATGCAGACAAAAATAGCAACGTAGGCTTTAGTAGTCACCTTGGACCGCGGGCCACCAAACTTGAGAGAGAATGGACCGGCGTAGTCCACACTAGAGTTTGTGAAAGGAGGGAGAGGATTTACTCTCTCAGGAGGCAGATCAGCCATCTTTTGCTGAAAAGCCTGAGCCTCAAAGCGGAAGCAAACACTACAGCGCCTCCGTACACTGCGAACCAGCTTGCGAATGCAAGGGATCCAATACGACTCTCGCAAGTGCGAGATGACTAGCTGAGGTCCTGCATGACCTAGATGCAAGTGCACATGGAGAACTAACTGCCTGGTGAAAGCATGCTCTGCAGGAAGTAATATCTGATGCTTGTTGTCAAAGGGTAGGTTGGACCGACCTAGACGTCCACCTACACGCAGGATGTTATCCTGAATAAAGGGGCATAGTTGCCGGATCTTACTAGAAGAAGGCAAATCTTGCGAGGAAGACAATGCTTGAATTTCCTTTCTGAAAGCATTCCTTTGAATGATTCTAATGCAAGAATGCAAAGCTTCAGTAAGCTCTGACGGCAGCAAAGGGCCATTGATAGGTGACTTGAGTTTCAAGTAATTATTAATGAAACGTCGCACATAAGCCATGACCCTGATTGTTTTCAAATGTGAAAACTTAGTCAGCCATGGGCTTAAGCTAGAGGTTTCGATGGTGACTAGCGCTGCTATCTTCACCTCTGGGAGAGACGAAGACTCGAGCTCAATGGGCAAACTGGGCCACTGAGTGGAGTCGGCAGTAAGCCAAGAAGGGCCTGACCACCACAGAGAGTTGTTAAGTAGGTCAGAAGGGGTGGCTCCCCTAGAGATGAGATCAGCGGGATTGTCCTTAGATGACACATGCGACCAAGATTCAATGGCAGTGAATTCTTGGACGTCCGCGACTCTGTTAGCCACGAAAGTCTTAAGTTTAGAAGGTGAATGGTTTAGGTCTGCAGTTAGGAAGGCTGAGTAATTGGAAGACATAGCCTCCGAGCATTCAGGCTCTTTGGGGCTTGCTTCAAGATAACGCTTAGCCGTGGATCGGCGTCGATGACCATTGGAAGTATGGCAACGCTGTGAAGGGAAAGGCGCAGAGGGCAGTTTCCCGGCGAAGTACCAACCAAGGTGCGAGTTCTGAATCGTAGGTAACTCACAGGTGGAAATTTGCCCTGGACACACAACTTGGGCGCAAATCTCCACTCCAAGAAGTAGATCGACACACTTAGGACGACTAAAAAATGGGTCAGCCAAGGGAAGATTCGGAGGAATGTTCCAATCTTTGGTCTCAATGAAAGAGTTCGGGAACCTTTTCTCCGAAATCTCCGGAACGACAATGGCCTGTGCATTGTAGCGCCATGAAGTCACTCGCGACTGAATCGCGATGCTGGTTAGCTTATGTGTGCTAACATTAGTGGACAAAATTCCCGCTAGCGTAGTCCGCTGCGCATGAGGAGCTAGTCCAAGACGCCTAAACAGCCTGTTGCTAATAAGATTGCAGTCTGAACCGCTATCCAGGAGGGCTGTGGCCTCAACAGGCGAGCCGTCTGAGTCCAGGATGCGGACAGTAGCAGTAGGAAGCAAGCAGCGCTGCTGGGTCTGACTAGAAGCCATAACACCTGCAGTGTTGGCAGCCTGGTGACTATCGCTAGTCGGGTCGTGGAGGAATGTGCTATGTCTCCCAGCACATCTCCTGCACTGAAAAGTCCTACAATTGTTGGCATGCCCTTGACTAAACAGGCATACGCGACACAGTTTGCGGTCTCTAACAAACTGGTCTCTTTGAGCGAAAGTCATGCTCCTGAAGTCGCTGCATGAAAACAGGTCATGCACAGCAGTACGACAACAGAGACATTTAGGCCTCGAAGAAGAAGACTTTGACTTGGAAGGAGCCGGAGAGCTCGGAACTGACTTAGCAGCCTGACTTTTCGTGGCAGCATCAGTCATCTGCAGTATGCGAACTCGGCTTTCCAAGAAGACAAATAACTCCTTGAGAGTAGGGAGCTTCCCTATTTTGACAGATGACTCCCATTCTCTGATGAGGTTCATCGGAAGCTTGTCGATGATAATTCTGGTAATAATCAGATCTGACAACTCCACTTCTGTATTAAGGGAATTAAGTGCATGTACCGTGCTTATAAAATGATCCAGGTATTTCTGCAGGGATTCTGCAGAATACCTCTCAATCTGAGGGGGAGAGAAGAGATTGTCCAGATGGGTGTTGGCGATTAGCCGGTCGTTATCAAACCTATCAATCAAAGTCTGCCACGCCACCTGGAAAGTCGCAGCAGAGACAGGAATATTCTGAATGACCGTACTAACCTCTGATGACAGGCAGGACTTCAAGTACTGATACTTGTCCATGTCCGAAATGTGCCTGTGTTGAATTACCAACGACGAGAAAGTGTCACGAAACTCGATCCACTCAGAGGGGTTCCCATTGAACTGAGGAAGACGGATTTCGGGGAGTTTCGGTAACAACGGCGTGACAGGGTCGAGCGAGGAGCGCTGACTGGCAGTCTGCGCCTGCTCGGGTTCATATAGCTGTTTCTTTTCAGCTATCATGGAGTCAAAGAAACTGATGACTTTATAATAATCAGCTTCCACTGCGTGAAAGTCGAATTCATGATCCTGGTAGGCCTCGTCAATGGCCACCTGAGCATAATCTGACTTATAGGCCTTGAAGATCTCTACGAATTCAGAGCGGCGAATGCGCGCCTCATGAAGCGTAGTGAGATCTTCGATTTCGTACTCTCGCATAATCTGCATTTGACGCAGAAGTTGCGATTGCAAGTACTCGAAGCGTCTTATTTTAGCCTTTTGGGCAGCTTCGGCCTGGGCGTGGGCTTCGGCTCTCTTAGCCTCAGCTTCCTCACGGGCCAGGGCGAGCTGGGCCTGGGCTTCGGCTCTCTTAGCCTCAGCTTCCTTTTCGGCTAAAGCCAGCTGGGCCTGAGCCTGCCTTTCTGCAAGGGCCTGCTGGGCCAGGGCCTCCGCTCTCTTAGCTTCGGCTTCCTCACGGGCCAGGGCGAGCTGGGCCTGAGCCTCCGCTCTCTTAGCTTCGGCTTCCTCACGGGCCAGGGCGAGCTGGGCCTGGGCCTCCTTGTCAGATAAGGCCTGAAGAAATTTACACAACTGAGAGTTGCCTCTGGAAATGACGGCGTCGACTTCTGCCCTATAGGCTTCTTCAGCATCAGAATAATCCACACCGTCGATTTCAGTCTGCACAAGGTCGAACTTAGCTGCAAGTTCGTCTAACTTAGACTCATACTTTTTGAGTTCAGGATATGTGACATCCTCAATAGCTAAATTACTAATGACATTAACCTGCCGCGTAATCTGGGCCTTAATGGGAACTCGCTTGGCTTTAAGAGCCGTCAAACCGTCTGGACTCGACATAGCGACTTGCTTCTACAATGTCTGAATTAAATAGGTTGCCCGCCTAGAGCCGGTGCAACAATGACAAATTAAGGTTTGTTTATAAGAATGGAGTGAGTTGCCCGCATAGGAGCATACGAGTAGACAAAGAAATAGTGTGTAGCTGTACAGGTGTAAGTACACAGATGTAAATGTTTACACTTTACAAGAAAGTACAGAAAACTTAATTGAAATCTGTCAGAGACCTCCCTCAAACGCAATGCGGAGGAGAACCACAGATACTTATAGCAACTGACTTTAAACTACTTATTACTGATGGCTACTGATGGTAGCGTCTCACACCGGCGGCAAACTATACCGGGAGAACAAGATTGATATATAAGAATGACTAGAATTGTGGCTAATCACTGAGGTCTCTGAAATAAGTGACCAAGGCAAATTCAAACTGTTAATTGAATAGTTACTTTACGTTAATTATAGGTCACTAACTATCAATGCATCTTCAACCATAGGCCTCTGGGTCATATCCAGGCCCGGAGGAACCACAAAGAGATGTTCCCGCTCCCACGGTAGCTCGCAGGCGAAATAGGGACACGGGGAAACCTCTCCGGTTTGAAGGATGCTACACTAAGTCAAGTTTAAATACATTTATTGAGCCCCTTGAAAGATACAAAGAGCACAATGGACAAAATAATAAATAGACCCTTTAAAATACAAGATGGAATTTTGTATCTTGCTTTACAAATAAATTCCTCTTCCTAGCGGTGCCGAAGAAGATGAAATGTTGATGAAGTCAAGGGGAGACGACTTAGTAAGCTCCTTCTGGAAAATAAGGCATGCTTGCCTTATAAGACTGATGAATAGCTCGGAGGACCAGAGCAGAGCAATTTTTATAGTCGCGCTTGCTCGGACGACTGAGAAAGAATTTCACTATTCTTGAAGTGAATGCGCACTATCAGCAAATTATTTTAAGGTCGACTTGCTGCTTCGACCGAAAAGAAGAACCTTTAGATGTTGCTTCGACACTGCAACTAAAATTAAGCACTTTGAAATATTCACTTCACAGCAGTACTTACAGTAAATCCTTTTACTTAATGAGTTACGCATTCAAGTCCATACGGTTTGATCAGGGAAGTAAAAAACTTGGCTTCACACATTTGTAATTAAATCACAAATAAATTACTTTGAAGAACGTATTAAATTGCGTCTCTGCAATAACTAGGGCTGGGAAACTTCAAATTCCCAGCTCGACAATAATAACTAGATTCAGAATTCTGAACTCAAAACTAGCCTGGCGAAAGCTTCGAACGAGAGAATAAGAATGAATAGCAAGAATGACAGACGTCACGACATGTGACGTAAAGCAAGAATCCCATTGGCCAAGAAAAACAATAAATAATTAATCTTGGAAATAAATCAATTAAGTTACATTAAAATACTAAAACATAAATAAGAGAATTAATAGCATTACTTTAAAACTGAATTGTTTCTTTAAAAACACAAAATTATGAATAAAATATACTAAAAAATAATCAGACTGAAACTTTGGGTTGGAGATTATAACATGACTATCCAAAAAATGAAAGATGCGACAGTCAAATGTTATTTCTTATGAGAATTGATGGGAGAAAGAACAAACAGATAAGTAAACATATTTAAAATTATATTGAAGACACAACAAGAAAATAAAACAAACGAAGACACAAGCCTGTTGCCATAGCAACATGGCGAATGACCTCGCGAAACCAGCTAATGCCTCAAATCCGGCCAGACACGAATGCTGGACGGAACAGATGTATATATAAGCACGTTTAGTGAAGTACTAGCATTGATTCATGATCTTATATGGAATGTAAAAAGTGTTTTCCTAACTTCTCTCCAATACAAAACACCGGAGCTATAAAGTTTCATTTCTGAATTGAGTAGTTTAAGTGACAAATGGGTTGTCCCTCATGACGTCAAGGATGAACAAAATAAAAACAGCTATGATTGAGTTATGGTAGACGTAAAGCCCAGAAAAGACACTTCTGTCGTAATAGAAATCTCTCGAGATATGTTATTTTACCGAAGTAGAAAAAAATCAAACTTTGCTCCTCACGTGACCATCATACGAGGACGAGTCCGAAAATAAGTTTCCCCTGGCGACTATGTACAGAGGTGTGGATGAAAGACAAAAAATATGAGAAATTAAATATAAGACGAACCTTTATTTTCCACATAATTACCATGTACATAGAGTCATACCGCTTTAGAAACTTCAAGAAGCCCTCCAGGAAAAAATTAGGACTTTGCATACGGAAGAAGCGTCGAAAATATTTTTAAAAATCAATGGTAACTGAGAGATGCTTAACCCAAATATATACCGTATATATTTTTTTTTCTAGCTACACTATTCATAGAAACACAGATACAAACAAAGATATAGGTTTCAAAAATGTACCTTTGGATTTAGGTGACCTGAAAACGTGTATTAATGCGTGAAAACTCGTCAACGAACCGTCTATTTCCTTTATATACCCTACAGTGCCTACAGTACGGGTGTAGAAATAAAAAAGGAATTATCTTAATGAAATAAGATTTATAAATAAAATAAAATGAAAGACTTCCCTCAATCCCATGAAATCGAGCTTGTCTGTCTCCGCATATGAATCTTCCAACTTCCCATTGTGAATAACACAGCTCAATAAGAACATAAAACTTGGAATAAAGAATACGTAATTATCTAGTTGGTGGTTTGTTAAAACAAAGCGGGAGTGGCTGGTTTGCAGATAATTTTCCTCTCTTCTTAAGCAAGAATGAACACGAACTACGGTTTAGTTTTAACTTAATTGTATACATATTTGCACACCTATTTCAAATACCATAGTCAACATCAACTAAGTTCCTGTCTTTAGAAGCAAGATTTGCTGAATGCAATGTCTCCTCGTTCAACAATGCAAGTCTATAAAGTTTACAGTAAATTTAAGCATTTGACCATTAAAAGAACGCAAGTGCCAATTGAAGGGACCAGCTTCTTTAAATATAATGGTCTTGTTTAACGAATAGATTGTATTCATTGCTAGGATAATATATAGGTATCTCGTCATAGCTAGGGATTGGGTTTTAAATTATTCCGTTATTGCAAGCTGTGATATTTTAAAATAATTATCCGGTTCATTGTCATGGCAGTCAAATACTCCAATCTTATAATACCTAAAATTGACTAAATAAAACTTTAAAAATAAAAGTAGCTATTTTTTTCTTTTTAAATACGATAAAATACTTAAACTAACAGACCTAATATGTAATTAATATAATTTTAAACTTCTATTAAAATTAGTTTGTAAATATCTGCCTCATTTAGCATATCGCTCATTATTTCAAGTTCATTAGTAAATGAAACTGTAATATTGCATTTTGTAATTTTGTCATTTTGTTCCTCATTGTCCCGGTAAAGAAATGTTAGTGAACCAAATTCCCCGGTTGTTTAGAAGCAAATTAAAAACATCCTTAAGAAGCTTACATTTGTAGTTTATTCACAAAGTATGCTTCACCACTATGCCAAAAATAAAGTTTTGTACAAGCTGGGTGATTAATTGAAAAATGTTCTTCTAGAGTTTATATGGTCGAGTTAATTTTAAAATGAATTGTGTTCTATAAACTATAAAATACTGTTGAAAACTAAGCAAAAAGTGTTCCTATAGTTTTATTGTTCAGAACCATGGAAATTGTAAGTAAAAATATAATCAATTATTATATTTATAAGTTAAAATAAAATAATTTCAGTATGTTAAAAAATATATAAATACAGGGTTTATAAACATCTCAATATCCGGGCCCTAATCATAACTCACAATGGAAAGTGACCAGTTCAAATGAATGAAAAAAAAAAAGCCAAGAAACAAGATTATTTAAATCACGAACTGAACAAAATATCTAAACATATATATTGCTATATTATTTCCTTTGTTCTTACCATATGTATTATAGGTAGAGAATCACTGAGGTTGACCCCGAAATTCGATGTCGCTTTTTCAAAATAAATACACATTTGAAGTTAAATCCCAATTACCTCACCGGGGATCGAATCCACGAACTGGTTTGCAGTGCAGTGCCTCAACCGAACTACATTTCGGGGTGGTTTAATCCCATTGAAATAATTAATAATAGTAGGAGTTTTAATAATAACTAATAATAATGATAATGATTTTGATGATGATAATAATAACAACAACAATAATTAAATTTATTCATGTCCAGTAGCACATTAACTTTAACTCAAGTTCTGGTAGTTCTTTACCAGTATTCATTCTATTATACTGAAGTATGTTCGCAATTTGCTTTACCTACCTAGCCAGAGACCCTACTAAAGGCGGAACATCTTAATGACTCCAATTTGCAAGACCAACTTTTACGACTCTATTAACCGTACAAGTTTAATATTATGTGTACTAGCATTCGTGACTGGAGTTACAAACAACATGTGAAACTCCCATCACGAGCAGCACTGGCCTTCAGTCCACGCTACCCAGTTTCCCTGAGGCGTAGGCAATACAGGACATAAGCCAAACAAACACTGTTCCTGTGATATATATATATATATATATATATATATATATATATATAAAATTACAATTAAAGATAAGGAACAAAATTGTCAAAGTTTAATGAATTTACATAAAAATTATAAAAACTAATTACCAAGCCCGGATTTTGACATTAAAATACTTAAAAAATGAAGGAAAGGTGAAGTCAGATTGAAAAATTCAATGCCATAGCCGGGATTTGAACCAGGATCTTTGGCTCTCCGTGCCGCTGCTCTAACAAGCTGAACCACCAAGGCAACATGCCGGTTCAACAATAAATTCTCCAACTTTCTCACATTTTCCAGTACACCACCAGGCGTTCTCAATATGAGATATCAACCCAGTGGCGACTTACAGCCTGTAAGTTACTTTAAGACCCGGGCTTCATAGTAAACCACTAGTAGATCACAGTGGAATGATAATTCTTTCACACTGGCCGTGTATAGGCTAAGATGAAAAGGTGATACTGGGATATGTGAGTCAGTCAGAATTTAATGTTGTACTGGCATGTTATCATGGTAGCTCAGGTGGTCAGAGAAGCAGCACGGAGAGGCAAAGATCCTGGTTGAAATCCCGCCTATGGCATTGAAATTTTCAGTCTGACTTCACCTTTCTATCTTAGCCTACATACGGCATGTGTGAAAGAATTATCATTCCACTTAAAAAATGAGTTATAAAATGACTGGAAAATACAAAAAGACCCAAGAATTATAAATAAAAACGACAAAAAATTTGTATGATAATACTAGTTTATACGTCAGATTTGTGCCTATTCTACACTCATGTTGATGACCCAATTAAAGGCTTGTAATTACTTAATTGGTACCTACATATGGGGAAAAATGACGAAAAAATTACCCTAAAAATTGCCATTTTTATAATCCAGGAGTCATGATCAGAATACCTGCACTGGTGGAAAAAGTGTATGATGTACCAGCTAAAAGATGACATGTCATCAAAATCCGGGCCCTGCTAATTACCAATTTTATATAATGACTTTTTATCCATCATATCTTGCAACTTTGACTTCAGTTTTCTCGATAAAGGTTTTCTCATACCAAAGTGTTTAAAATCTTGTTGGATTATACACAAAACCTTTATTCTCAACTCTTTCTTTCTTTCTTTTTTTGGGGGCTTTGCCTAATTCTTTCCGTTACGTGGAACAATCATTAGGGCATCTGGATGTAGAGTCACATTTAGGGAAAATAAAACTCCTCTATTGGCGTCATTTTAAATTAAAATTACTATAACATATTATAAGTCAGCCTGGGCGATGTAGTCAGTAACGTGGTGAATTTCTTTGTAGAAGGATGCGGGTTTGATTCCCATCCAGGTCGATGGCCTTTATGTGTAAATAAAATGTGATAGGCCTATGTCTGTAGATTTACAAGTATATAGAATAACTGCTGCCGGGACAAAATTCCGGCACAGCGGGGACGATCCCAAATTTAATTTCATAACTTAAAATACTCATTAGAACATCAGTTCAATTGACTTCTTGATTCTTCATTTTTAGTTTTAGTAAATTTCCCTGTGTTCTATGGTAAATAAAAGATGACACGAAGATCTGTTCACAAACGAAAGATATACGAACAAATGCGAAATCGGTTGTTAGCCTATGGCTCCTGGTGTGGAAGGCAGGGCCAAAAAAAGGATTCAATATGAAGTTCATTGAATTTTTTAAAGCAGCGATCTAACCACATACCTGATTTTACTTTCAGTGTAGTACGATTCTCTTTGGCCTGTTTAAATGTTTAAGCTGTTCTATTGGGCAAGACAAATACAAGGGGAATTATCAATGTATGCATTAGGTGGCTGCAAACGTACAATATACGGTATCTTATTTTGAAAGAGAGCTGTCATTTTGAAATACCTTCGATACAATAATATTTCAGAGTATCTCCCTGACATCCGATATATGGTACAAAAGATAGCATATAAAATAGCGTCGCTGGGATTCGCTTACGTCACTGATGCATGCATGGGGCTGTTGAGAATCAAACAATGCAATGGAACGGATGAATTGCTGGCAACGTCGCACGGGTTTCAATGGTATTGGGAGTGACCTGGGAGATTTGACATTGTAATTAACAATGTCTATTCAAAGGTTCTATTTCCCTTGCATGTCCAGTCCATAGATGTATGTCACAATATTTGTAACCTGTATGCAGTATCATAGTTTGCATAAATATGTTCCATTCCGATTTCAGTTCCATTCAGACAAGAGTTAAAAACGTTATCCTTCTAGGTAGTATCTATGGGACTATTGTTTCCAATACGTGAATACGGATTCAAATATACACAGATCTGAATGTGTATTTTAGTAACTCATTGGCCTACATTCCAAAGAGTAGAATAACAAATATGCTGTATTTATTCGATAAAAGTTCAATTAAACTCTGTTCGGCTCAACGGTCTTATTGTCAGATGGCTGTTACAATCCATCCTACACAACCCTCGATAGGAAAGAAATAGCATATTTTCTGAATTGCATTTACTTGTATTATTCACTATGACATACCGTAAATACGTATACATTAAAACCAATTCATAAATAAATTAGACAGTTCTCTGCATGGAACACAATATATTGTATTGGGTTATAACATGTACCTAATGAAATATAAACGACAACAAACAGAGGAGTTCAAAGATACTGTACAAATGGTTAATATGAAATCCCTTCTATAGGCCTACTCTTAATGAAATTTTAAACTTAAAAGTGAACGCAAATAAAAGTAATTTTTCTTGTTTGCGTTTTATTTGTAAACTGTTAAATTCCTGTATTTGTGCCTATAAATATAAATTAATTTAAAAATATATCAGATAACTAAAACAATGCACATTAAAATATAGCACTGCCATGGAGAAAAAGACTTTGAAAAGCTTTAATTAAAAGATATACTATCGACGTATAAATCATATCTCCAATCTGAACACCTAATTTTCTTTTTAAATGTTCTGCAATTATTCTAAACGTCTATCTCACATATATACGTTAGGTCTATTGAGTTTCAAGGTGTACGAAATTTATGTAAGCCTGGCTTTATAATATATATATATATATATATATATATATTTGTATATTTTTATTCTCTATCAATACGAAACCGTTACCGTACGTCAAATGTAGCCTAATAAGTGTATTACAGTGCAAATACGTACATATATTTCGTACGAAAAATGATTTATTGTAAACATGATTGTTCCAATGATATATTCTGATTCTGGTTTGAATCTCTGCGTTATAATGTAGGCTACAACACTATAGACGGTAGAGAATTTCGTCCCTATTGGCGTCGTGCATTTGTTTCAGTAACTAGCCCCTCGTCGCTTCACTGCATGCAGTATAGTGTTCGGGAGAGAGGAGGAAGTCCTTGCAAATCGTCGACACACGTCATCATGTGTTATCGCTGTTAATCTGGCCCGTCATTTTGCCAGGCTGATTTTCCAGTGAAGGACCAGAAACGATTGTTTCTACCCCTCCCCCTCACTCACACTCACACTCTCTCTCTCTCTCTCTCTCTCTCTCTCTCTCTCTCTCTCTTCATTCTCTCCTTCTCTTACACACACATACACATCCCGTAGCCTTTACTCATTCCCTCTCTCTGTCTCTTCCTATAATTTATTTTCTCTATCTCTCGTATCCCAAGTTTTCTCCCATAAAATATATTTCGTACATCCCTTTTCTCTCTCTTCCTCTCTCTTCATCTACCTCTCTCTTCGTCTACCTCTCTCTCTCTCTCTCTCTCTCTCTCTCCCTTTCTACCATTATATCTCTATTTCGACGTGTTTATTACAAATTTGATGGTTGTCCTGGGCACATTCATGTCTCTGGGGAATTACCTGTTTATTCGACACTACAACTGGAAAACAATAGGTTCTCGTTTCATACACGTCCGGCAGTTAAAGCTTGCTCTTTCCCCTTCGACACCCTCTCATATTCTTTTATCTTATCAACACTCCGAAATTTACAACATCCGACTAAAGAATTATTACAATTTTTTATCCCCATAAACTTTGTACCGGTTTGTATATTTTTATCATATAACAGCTTTGCCCTATGTAGATAAAATTAACTATTTTGGAATAGAGGTTTTGTATGGGCAGTGTTTCTATTGCTTGCTGGTTCGCATATTATGAGAAAGTTTAAAAAAAATATATATATTTTCATTGGAAATAGGCCTAAAACTATTTCATTATATTCGAGTTATGGGATAGGTGCAGCTTAAATCAGTGATAAATTGACCATATTCAATTTTTTCTTAGGGAACATGCTTAATATAAATAATGACGAAGATAATATTTCAGATTTAAGAGGTTTGAGTATTTTTAGTAAGGTTTGCCAGTATTCTCCATAACAGCCTAAAATGTCGGGAAAGAAATTAAATAATAATAATAATAATAAAATCAGGTAAACTCGAATAACAAAGTGCCATATTGAGTAAAAAGGTCGTATTTAATAATCTATTGAGTTTTACACCTTGGCTTTTTTCTTAGAAAGTTTGATAAGTATATGTGAAGGAATACGTAGGATAACTAGAATCTTAACAAAGAATTTACAGCAAATGACTCACGTACAAGCCGTACAGATGAGTTAAAATTAAAAAAAAAAGTTTATTTTGGAGGGTAACAAATTAAAGATCTGAATTTTTGGAATTAAAATCGGTTTAGGTTAAAAACTATAATTTTCCCAAATTTCAAGTTCCAAGCTCATCTGGAAGTGAGTCGATATCATTGCTAAAAAGTGGGTGATTAGACTGTCGTAAAAGTGAATGACATTACGGTTTTTCATATTTAAGGGGCAGCTAGAAACACCAAACTTTGCATACTTATGGCTGTTGTATGTGCCAATATTCCTGCCAAACATTACGGTTCTATCTGCCCTACGTATGTAAAAACATTACATAACCTAAAAAATGTACAAAATGTATTTAAAATTTTAAAAAAATCTAACTTAATATAAGGTATAACCGAAGGATGTACTACAAAAGGCATACGACCAAACTTGTAGATCTCTCAAAATCAGTTACTGCTCTTGAAAGCGACTTACCGTTTAGTTAAAAAAGCCTCCAAGAAGTTCTACACAGACCTTAAAGTTGCATACACAAAGACAAATTCTCAGACAGCAAACACGAAAACTATATACGATGCAAAAAAAAATAGTGATATTTATTAAATGAGAATACAACATTTAGTTAAAATCATATATTGATGCTTTGCCGCAAAAATCATGCTGGTAGTGTTGTTTGTCAAACCCCAGTGTATTGCAACTTCAAAAACCCTATATGGACACGAAAAGCATTATTATCATGAGACCTGAATTGCATTTGATGAATTCAATGCAATATTTTAAGAAACTACCGATTTGGTTCAAAATCAATAGGCTTCGTACCATGGACGTTGTAAATGCGTACACCAAGTTTCTTGAAAATCTGATAAAGCTTATGAGATATCGCACGTGCAGTCACACGGACAGGCAGACAGACATTTTCCCCTCAACCATGCAATCTCAGAAAGTACCATTCTGGAACTTAATACCTTGCAACATAAGCATCAGTCTTCTGGTGCGTTTCATATTAGCACCCCGGCCTCCTTCGGACATGCATTTGGGGAAATTCAGCACTGCATAGAACACAGAGAGTATTACAGCCTCGTTTGGAACAAGTTGTAAACATTAGTTGTAAATTTGCCTCCACACTTAGATGTGCATGTACCTGTTTAATTGGGTCGTGTAACTGCTGCAGCATGTTACAGTATCGTCATTTATACGTGGATATATTATACAACCAAATGAGTACGAATGTATGGACAATGAATTTATACCAATCTCTCCTCCACTTTCATCTGTGGGAGGCACTTCGATACAAACTGGAAGATTGGGGGTTCTAAATTATGAGGTCACTTGGATTTTTCATTTGCCTTAATCCTTCTGGCAGAATTCAACCTTTAATAGGTACAGTTTCGGCACGTGAAGCCGAAGATCCCGGATTTGAGTCCCGTTGTTAGATCTTATTCCCCTAAATTTTCTCATGTAAAGAAATAAATACAAGAAGTTGAACACTTTATAGGCATATAAAGCTTAAACTCATTGCACTATTCTGCCATAACAGATCATTTACAATGGTTGGTACAAAGGTAGCACAATCGTTGGACTGAAAGGTTGGACGATGATATAATCTATATTATATTTATTGATTTAGAACTGAATTATTAAGTTAAAAATCTTCCTTCTTTCCATATCTACAGAATTAAGTTATCTTCCATCATGAATTTTGAGTTTGAAAATTGCATTAAGAAAATACTGGTATGCATTATTAAGTGCCAGAATAGTTCTTTATGAGATTGTGTGGGTGACGGGAAAGAGTCTGTCCGTCTGTCCATCCGTGTGCCTGTACGCGCGTTAGCTCAAATACGCTTTATCAGATTTTCATGAGACTTGGTATAAACATTCATACCGTCCTTGGAAAGAAACCTATTGATATTGGACCAAAGCGGTTGACCGGTACCGGAATAATGCCCAATTTAGTACCTATTTTATGGTAATATAATATTAGAAAAAAATTATCAAATGCAAATCAGTTCTCATGACAACATATTGTTTCACAGTGTTGATATACGGCTTTGGAAATTGCAATACAGTTAGCTTTGAGAAATAACACTACCCACATATTCCTTCACATCTGCTTATCAAAGTAGACATTTGTTCTTCCTTAAGCCCTGGTTACTGAATCGATCTGGAGCTTAACTCGGAATTTGATTAAAACATAACTCATTTTCTGCATATCATAATTGCAATTATCACTGATTAAACAAAAGCATTCTGACACTTTGTTACATCAGTTTACTTGATTTTATTATATCACGTAATGCGTTAGATGTGAGGTTTTTGTTATAATTTCGTTCTGTTGTTACATCATTTTTCCTTCACATATGCTTATCAAAACAAATAAAAGATTTAAACTACATCTAGCCGTTGAACATTTAAATGGAACTGCTGTTGATATAATAATGTGCATTCTATCGAAATGTAGCCTATGCCTACCGATATGTATTTTAAGTGAGTACTTTTCAGTTTAAACGTTGCTCTGAAAGCAAATAGACCTAATGTAATTCCTGATTGACTGATTTCAAATTGAATTTAATTCATTCATGACCTATATTGCTGCTTTAAACCTGAAACATGACAGCGAATCATAGGCCTACACTTATTTAATTAATATTATTGCCAGTGCATTTTGTGAAATTACATATTTTAAGAAAGTCTTACATCAGTGTACACGAGTATGAATTAATGTTAAGAATTAATCTGGAGCTTAATTTGGAGATCTATTACGAAAATAACTTTTCTCATAGGCCTATCATAATTGCAATTATAGCCTAACTGATTAAACAAAAGCATTTTGGCACTTTGTTATATCAATTTACCTGTTTTATTTATTTATATTTTAATCGTATTTATGTTCCTTGATTCAGAGGTTCTGATGAAATCCAAATAAATTATTACAACAGAAAATATGGATATGTGAGGGGTCATGAATTCATTCCACTTTATGCAACCCGTCATGTACATGCTAGGAGGTTTTCCGCTGTTTGTGTTTAACCGATTCATGCTACCAAAACTACAGCGAATTCAAAAGGGTTATAAAGGATTTAGTTTGCTAACAACCTCATTGTATATATACTTCAACCAATGAAAGCACACATAATCTCTCATCAGTTAACAACAACTAGGTTTTAACTAAACATTTGACGATTTCGTACTTTGCCACTTGTAGGGATGATTAGGCAATTAATTACAAATGAACGGGTTGTATTGGTTTTCAATGGCAGTTAATGAAATAATAATGGTGTAGATATTCTACTTGTGTGTAGAAGTGCGCTCGTCCTAACCGCTGAACTACTCGAACTGACAAATCGATAAAAACGGCTTGGGATTGTTACGCATGCAGAATAGTAAACTAACCATGACAATTAGTTGTTCTGTATTAGCTTTGTTTCAGTGCAACACTGACAGTATAATCAAATCATTCTAAAAGCTTTATTTAAATTATTGTTTGAATTTTATTGTTACATACATTATTACCTTTCATTATTTACATTATTTCAACATTAGTAAAGTAAAGTGTTCCCTATTACAGGCCATGGAGGCCCAGAGGGTTCCTGGAGGTTGAGGCTCCCAGATTTTTAGACATTCGGCACATGAAGGTGGTAAGGTTGTCAGCCTTACGCACCGGCCGCCTTTACCCCCCAGGATTGCTCCTGGTACTCATTTCTGTTAGAGGCTGAGTCGACCCCAGGGCCATAGTGCCACCAGAAGGATTAGGCCAATTGAAAAACTCCAACGACCTCATCGGGAATCGAACCCGCGACCTTCCGGTTTGTAGCGCAGCGCCTCAACCACTACGCTACGGCGTACCCCATTTCAACATTAGTACAGGTAAAAAAAACCAACAGAAAATACTATTTCTAATTTAGGGGGAAAAAATGTAAGGTATGCCCCTAGATGAGCAAAGCTCGTGTTTAGGGGTATAATAGATTAATATAAATCTATTTATATATCAATCCACAGTATACTACAAACGAAAATTATCAATGTATGAGTACAATGTATATAAAATAGTTTTGCATCATTAACCAGTGGTTTATATAGAAATTAAAATTGTGCTATTAATATTATATAATAATTTTTTTTTATTTTCCTCTTAAAATGTTTGAGATTGTAATTTATATATTCTGGGTGCTCAGCAATTAACATGTTACACAATTTCAAACCATAGTTTTGACTATGTAATTGCCCCTTGGTCACGTAAAGTGACAAATTAAAAACCAGCTGATTGTGCTAAGAAGAAAGTTTTTATTTATTCGTTTAAGTTTGTTCACAGGTCTATTATAGGACTACATAATATGAATACCTAGGTATCGTTATAAATTATTCTAGATAATGCCAGGGTAACTTGGAAATCGCCGATAAATTTACGAGCGATGATGCAGAGGGAATTTCTCTAGGGAAATTTTAAGTCACGAATTGCATTGCACGAGTTACATTTATAAGACCATTTAACAAATAATATGTCATCAAAATTTATAGAACATATTGAAATTGAAGGGGTCGGGGGAAGATAGTGTTTAACCTCATTTTAGGTATTATATTTTTTTAATTTGCTGAAATCTGCAGATCTTATTTTTAACTTTTCTATTACATCCTATGTTACTAACAAGACTTATTGACAGATTTAGTTTATATTCGGAAACGTTCGAATAAATAGTGTCTAAGAAAAATATATAAATAGTGCAGCAATATAAACTTTTACAAAAAAGAGAGTTAGAACCGTCTTTCCCCAACCTCTTCAATTTAATTATCTGAATAGGATTTTAGATCGAGACAAAACTATTAAAAGGCATTCATAACGTATAATCAATGTTACTATTTTCTCTGAACGAAGGAAACCCTTAGTGAACAGCCTTTCTGCTAATTCTGCTTTTTGAGGCTAGAGGGTTAAGTTCAATTGTATCTTGTATCCTGCAAACAGTTTCTGTTCCTATCACTGATCATCCGAAACATCTTTCATCTAGTAAATATCTGAGAAATTTGTTCATCAAGATCTTGATATTTGCCGTGGAAGGAGTAGGTCTGTGAAATTTCCACAGAAAAATTTCCAATACCCTTTCACCCATCCACAAATTATGGCTAGTCTATCGGCTCTAGTGAACACTGTTTATATTAGGAGAAATTAAAAACATCACACTTCAACATCATGAAAATGGATCGGGACTTTTGAACCATCTGTATGCAATCCAAAGATATGTCTCCATTCCCATGGTCATCCAAGTATAAGACCCGGAAAGGAGAGATAAATCGGTTAACGAAACAGGGAGTTTATACTCTTTTAATGAGGATCAAGTAGGCCTGAAAGGATGCTGTATCCATTACTACTGTATTCTTTAATGTGGGTAATAAGTGAATGGTCATTAAACTGAAGTTTTACATTGGATATAATAAATATTTCTATTTCAATGAGTGTTATTCCATGCATGGATATATTATTATTACTGGTATTCGTATGTTTTTGCTGGTGTTATAAATGAAAACATTTTGTAATAGGCTAACATTTCTTAAGATTTCCTAATTTAGTTTTGTGATTCTCTATCGACCTGAAATTTAGTTTTGAGGCTCTCTAACCAGCCTGAGAACTGAAGGCTTGAGGCAAAGCAATAGCTTATAGACTTTTGCCAGTCTTAAATATTTTCTCTTTGAAGATTAATCAGAGTAGGGCCTGCGACCATCGGGTTCTGATGCCAATAATAAAATAAGCAGAAAGGTCAACACATTAATTTAAATGTATTTCGCATCATTTAACATCCTTAGCTTGAAGTAACTCATGCGATAAGAAAACGAAATCCCATGTTTAATGGAATGGGTATGTAGATGAACGGACGCATAAAACTCTTTGCTTCAGAATGTTTTCTTTCGCAAAGCAATATAAACAGCGGAAAGGTCTAGTGCGGTTACCCTACTAAATCCTTGTAGATCTATTAAGTACCGTCTCTGCATTTCCCACTGGGCTCTAACAAGATATATGGAGAATAAATCTACTACTTCGATACTCGTATTTCCTTGTTTCACATTTATATGTTACCCTATGATTTGCTATAGTGTAGGGTATCCATATAATATGTATATAAAAACTGAACTTACAAAAATTAGAAAAACCCGGCCAATTAAGAGAAAAAAACTACAGTGTTACTCACCAAATTTACCGAACATTTAAATTTTACGTTTGTCTCGTGCACCAATAATTATTTTAAATCACTTAAATTACTTCTTAAAATTATTCTGCAGAGTGTAGATAATTTATTTCGCAGATGTAGATGCTTCATTGTCACTTTATACTTTTCATTTTTATAAATTTTATCAAGAAGTGCATTCTGTTATGATATTTTGTCATGAAAGTCATCATAAGATAGCCCATAAAAGTATGTTGACAACCAATACCATCATTAAATTTAAGAAAAACGAACAAGAAAAAGAGTATGTTTCCCTTTCAAACCTAGTTATTTACAATTATTATGTACACATATTATAGATCAGTGATAATATAATACTTAAACCGTGTTCTTTATGTGGTTATATGCACGTCAATAATAGCTTGAACTAGTACAATTCAAGTGTCTTATTACCGATTCACACTACAAAAACGTAATGAATCTATAGAAGGGGATGGCCTCCAATTCCTGAACTGTATAGCTTGTCAAGCTCAATGTCTGTGTATATACGTAAGTAATATTTTATAGCTTATCATTAATCACGAGCAAACCTAATACTTTCGTTACAAATTCAATACTTGTGGATTTTATCATACTTATATATTGCTTAAATTACATTTTGTTTTGTATTATTTGAGCAATAATCTAAAAGAATTTATGCAAACAATTTTAATACATATATTAAGCTTATGGACTTAGCCATATCAGGCTAATGTTATTAACATATTTGGATTTTATTAGTGCAAGCAAAGTATGTAAGTAGTTAGTATAAGTAGTACGTAAGTAGTAATACTAGTAAGTACATAGCCTAGGTGGAAATAAAAAAATGAAATTTATTTTTACAATACTTGTGCCAGTTGAAGGATTAACGCCCCGTTTACTTATTATATTGGCATGGCTTTCTAAAAGGCCTAATGATTGTAAAAATGAGGTCATCCATTAGTAGCCGAACAGAATGAACTACATACGAGTGCTGTCGTGCTCAGTAGAAACGAATGAATGCTACATGACAATTATCCTTATAATAATAATTTCTTTATTGCAATCAAATTGCCATTTTATGATGATTGGAGCAAAGGTGGAATGACATATGGCCGGTGAAACGGGAGTACCCCGAGAAATCCTGTCCGACCGCCTTTTGCCCGCCACAAATTCCATACAGATCCACTAAGAATCGATCCCGGGTACAAGAGGTGCAAAGTGAGCGGTCTAATACTCAGCCATGAGGGGTAGCACAATCACCCTTATACATAGTTGTTCTTATTCTATGTTATTGTAAAGGGATTCTACTTGCAGTAATTGCACAGTACAAAGTAGCTTAGGCCACAAGAGGTTAATTACAGTACTGGGCATTATGGCGTTATTCTAATGCCTATTTACAACACTGAATCGCAACACAAAACACGTTGCATTAGCATTATTACAGAATAAACTTTAGGTACGAAAAAATCACTATATACCTAAATGCTTTAAGCATCAAATTACATGTTTCTAAGACCGAAAATGGCCTCAAAGTTATAAGATCCATAGTTCCAATTACGCAAACCCTTCCTGTAGTTGTGAAAGCAGATACCGTGTTTTAACTCCCCTTGGTTTCCCGTTGCATATTCTAACCTCCTTGAACGGGAGTCATAAGAACATTTTACTGGAAGAAATAACAACGAGGATAATCTCCGCTATAATCCCTATACTAGGCTTGTTCGTAATTTTGTGAGTATACAAGATATAACCTCTTTGCTAAAAATACTTGTTTCTCCGTCTTTAAAACTTAGGGAACGTGATGCGTTGTCTTAATGGCTACATTTCTTAGAATATCATATTTGAAGGATAGTACAGCAGCACAAAATGTTTTGGCTAGAGATCTCCCTAAATGCATAATGCCGTATATCCGGTATTAAAAGTGCTCCGTCTCCTTCTTCTTATGGTTCGCGTATGCGATAAGACTTCAAAAGTAGGGTCTGAAGGAGTTAGTAGCACAGTGAGTGCATTAAGGTTACTGACCGTAATATTGTTTTAATGCAGGCAACTTGACCAGTATCCCTTACTTCGTCCTCTGTTGTAACGAGTCTGGCAAACAAGATAATTTGCTTGCTTCTGCTTGCATGCGAAGTGGACATTTGTATAAAGCTGAGAATTTCTGTATTCGACTACATTCCTTTTTTTTTTTTTACTTTCTATACCGTACCATAGGAGCTATAATTATATGCAATGAATGATTGTGTAAATTCTGTGGGCTAAATGTTAATTGAAATAACCTCCTCATTTTCTTTTTTTTTTCTTTTTACATGTTCCACCACAACTTTGTATGTAAAGATCCCTTCCTCGCATTACGCACATTTAGTATTAGTTAAAATATCTGTAGAGTCCCGATAATCCCGATTAGATGGGATGGAACCTGTCTGGATCACTGGAAGTCCGGATTAAGCGGAGTTTGTCTCAAAATACACATAATGTACAGTATTACAGTATATGAATAAAACTGTAAAAATATGTTTTTTATATAAATATAACTTTTGTTATAACGTAGACCTAAGATTTTAACCTACGAATTGATGTAGGATTAACAAAACAAAATATCTGTGATTAAAATCTATTGATCATTCATTACATAATCTGGGTTAACCGGATGTCCGGACGAACGGGGTCCGAATTAGTGGCACTCTACTGTATTAGAATTATAATAATATTAAGAGAATATTGTAATTGTCTCTATGTTATAAAGACAAATAAACAAGCAGATAAATAGGTAGAGGAAATACTGTAATCTACCTTCAAATTCGATGGTGAGCTTCCTGCACGTAATAAATTTGAGCCACCTTTTTGAGTTAAAAAACAGTTATCAGAAACAGGTCCACAGGTCTGTCTAAATGAAATTTAATATTTCTATTAAGTATCTCTTTAGAGATGTGACTAGAAATTGTCAACGGCCCGGGACTCCGATTCATATGTGCTCATTATGTTCGGAATAGAGTGCACAGCTGTACGGCGTTCCAGTATCTAGATTTGACACAAAGCAGATCGAGGAATTTTTTTACTATTACTATTTCATAACGAAAAAATTACCATGCAGGTTAAAATCAGTTCCTTTATACGCTATTTCAATAATTTTTGTGATGAGTAGTTGTCCCAAAAATATGAAATAAGTTCCTTGCCTCCTTTATTAAATTTTGAAAGGTATCATTCATGCAATTATTTTCAAAATCCGATTGTTCAGCTACTTTCGATTTCAATAACACCTCTCTTTACAAAATTTAAAGAATGTAATGTAAAGAATATAAGGGTAGTAATTTGATATCACTTTACTCATTCGACCTTTACTGGTTTGCTTTCATAACTCTATATTCTGTTAACATGATAAGTACTAATGAATATATAATTTAAACGAATTTAGCCTTTTCTAGTGAAATTCCCTTTCATCTTTATATGGTGGTTGGGGAAAAGACTTAGTACGAGTTCTGACTAATGCTATGGCCTAGATTGAAATGAAGAAATACCAAAGGGAAGTTTTCCTCCTCGTTAACAGCGAAATAACTTTTCGGTTTCAAAAGCACAATTAAATGGAAGGCAACTATAAACCTTCGTTCCCTACATATATTGTGAAGTGAGAAGGAAGTAGGTTACGACTTTTTACAAAATATATGTGACACGAAATTGAAATCGTGACTGTTATTAATAGAAGCACACTGATTTGGTGCTTTAGAGACATAGAGCATTTGGGAATGGGTCCTGTGCCACACTTCATTGCTTATGACGTTCTTATTGGATCGCTGTGGTTAGATGGGAGGATGTATGTCACCGTAGCACATGCCATCTACACCTGACACCAACCCGCAACGCCTGACAGAACCTTCTTATCATCTTTCTTTTGCTACTCGCCATTCCCTTCTCAGATCCCGATTTGCTTTCCTTCTACATCTAGGTTACTTGTATCTAGGATAAAGAATGCCTAAATTATTGGCCTACGTGTCACGAAGGTAAAAGGCTCACTGTATTTACTTTAGGCCCATGCGATTGTACTGAAAGTGCATTTAATACGTTTAAGAATAAAGTTGCACATCATTCATTCATTCATTCATTCATTCATTCATTCATTCATTCCTTTTTTGTATTAGCCTATGAACTTCGCTGGATTTTATCGACATCCCTTGAATTCTATAACTGAAATATTAAGGGACTTCTCATAGCATGTTATTTTTCAAAATTCTCATTAAAAAATACAAATGACTTTAATATAATTATCTGTAAATTTCGAAGATACATGAAAATGTAGCACAGTAAAGTTGCAGAGACAAATAAAATGAACCTTTCAGACCTACATATTTCCTCATAAAATTAACAGATATCGAGACAGAAATGAAATGAATAATATGACTTCAATGCATCTTTATAGATGCATGTGGCCTACCATTTAGCATTAATTTTGGTCCCCGCTTTTATAATTCTATAATCAGAATGTACCCTGAGCTCTCAGTATAACCCGTTACTAAATTGAATAGATACGAGGGAGAATCAAATGAAAACCGCAATTATTTTTTTTCTAAGTTATTATTTTAATGTAGGAAGAATGTTTGTTTGTATATTATTTTTCTATTTAGTCCCCTCCTAGTTCAACGCACTTAAGCCATCAGATACCGCGTGAGAAAATTTATTTTGGTTGGCGCTATAGCCACTCGTGCACAGCCGACTGGACTCTTCATTAGTCTTGAAATTCTGCCCTCCAAGGTGCTCCTTTAATGGGCCAAAAATATGGAAATCCGATAGCCAAAGCGAAGGAGATTGCTGAGTGCAGGTGTTTTGCTTCAACATGATAACGCCCGTCCTTATGCTCCTCGTAGAACAATGAAACCCGTCGACTAAATCCGCCATAATCGCCAGATCCTACGACCTATGTGCAGTTAAAGCATGCAAATAAGCTGCATAATATTATTATGTATTAAATAAACCTCAGCTGTAATGAAGTTCTATGTATAAAATTAAAAGATTCAAAAGAATAAATATTTACTTCCCAAATTGATCATTCATATCATTCATAGAAACCATTATTTATACACCAAGGTTTTTGGACATGTATAATCACTAGGGCCCGGGGGTTTAGCCACAAAAACATTACATCAGGTTAGTGGTGACTGGGATATAGCCGTATGTAAACACGAGGGAAGGGGTGACTCGCTTTCAGTGGCGCACTTTAATACGAACATTCAAGTTCAAGGGCAGTGCAGCTAGTCTAGTGAAATGATAGACACAGCGTCATAGAATAGTTTGCACATTTAATCGTAAATCACAGAAACATAATATATTTCCTAGTTAAACGAACATAAATATACACAGCCAATGCTTTAATACTTGTTAACAATATTCACAGTGAAAATTAAAAGGCAATTTATAAGTTACATTATGTCTGTGCATACGCTTTGTTGCAGTGAATGGCAATATACATTTTGAAGTTTTCAAAAGAAAAATATCTTCTATTTTCCTTCAAAGAAGATCATTAATGGTAAAAACTTCTCTCTACGTCTCATGACGTGACGGGGGGATGAGATAGGCTATTAGTTTCCCTTGTGTGGGTACACATCATGGTCTTCTGTAAGACCTTCCAGTGTACCTCGAAAGGTAAAAACAGTAGAAAAATCCTGCATTTTTCTGGAGATTTTTTGCACCTACCTATGAATAATTCCTCCACGAGTCTGATCGCTATGTGCCATTTAAGAAGAGTGATACATCTAGACAGTCCGAAATTGTTTGCAATGAACTTGACATTACCACAGTATACGTATTAATACAGTAAAGAAACTCAGCCCGTTTTTCTGCCAGACGGACATGCGCGCGCAGATTACCTAGCGATCCTACCGGCCATTGAGTAATACTACAATCACTACTGCGGGAAGAATGGAAATAAATAGGAGTCTTGAATTTTTATAGCAATGCGTGTTTCGAAAGGATGTTATTGTTCTGCTATAAATTGCAGTAACAATATAGGAAGAAATCCTGAATTGTATTTCTTCACTTTCCCAAAAGATCCAGAAAGGTAAGAAGAACAATACGTAATATTTATTGTATGCCTGCTGGCTTACTCTTGACACATGTTCTGGTGTGGTTATGTTTACATTTACTTTAATGTAATATTTTTATCTTTAATTATGTTGTAATTTCTAACAATCGATACTAATGAAATGAAAATGTCAGCAGTCTATATCACGGTTAAAGATAACAATATTTAGGATGTCGTATTGTGATCGCTTAAGATAACACAATATTTGCTGCGGTGCAGCTTATTAAGTGCCAGTATGGTACTTTATGAGATTGTGTGGGGGACGAAAAATGTCTGTCCGTCTGTCCGTCCGTCCGTCCGTCCGTGTGTCTGTACGCGCTCTAACTCAAATACGCTTTATCGAATTTTAATGAAACTTGGTATACGCGTTTATAATGTCCATGGGAAGAACCCTATTGAAATTGGACCAAATCGGTTCACCGGTACCGGAGTAAAACCCAATTTAGTGTATATTTTAAAGGCGCCATAACTCACATACGCTTTATCGGATTTTCATGAAACTTGGAATACCTATTTATAATGTCCATGGGAAGATGTCTATTGATATTGGACCAGATCGGTTGGGCGGTACCGGAATAATGCCCAATTTAGTGCCTTTTTATGGTAATATATCACAAAGGCGTGGATAACTCAAATACGCTTTATCGGATTTTCTTGAAACTTGGTATACGAATTTATGACGTTTTTGGGTACAAGCCTATTGAATTAGGGCCAAATCGGTTGACCGGTACCGAAGTAACGAGTATATCAATATTAATTTTGTAATCAATATTCTTTCAAGGCCCACAATGTATTAAAAAAACTTAACAAATTGCCAATCGTTTATTCATATTGTTAGCAACCTTGATTGATTTGTTTCTTCATAAGGATGTCAGTGTGGGTAAATAATAATTTAAATAAACGATTTATAACAACTAGCCGATGAATATTGATATTATAATGTGTATTCTATGGTTATGTAGACTACCGATATTTACATTAGGCTATATTTTACTGTGAGTATTTTTCTTATCGTTCCTGTGCAGCAATATACCTAATGTAATTCCTGACAGATAGATTTCATATGCTTATTATTCATTCATAACCTTTAAGGCTGCTTTAAATTGAAACAGAGATATCAGCGAATCGTAGGTCTATTGCATCATTATTATTATTGCCGGCACATTTTGTTTTTGGAGTTAACTCGGACATCTATTACAAAAATAACTTTAATGCATGGGCCTATCATAATTGCGTGTATCACTGATTTAAAAAAAAAAAAAACATACTGGCACTTGGTTATATCAGTTTACCTGATTTTATTATTAGTATAATTCTTGTTGTTGTTGTTGTTCTTACTAACAGACCAGCAGGAGCCCGCGGCTTCGCCCACGATAATTAATTCGATTAAAAATTAATAGAAAAATAATTGGCGGGTGCGCGGGCAAAGAGAGTTAAGTCCACCATACTAAAAAATTGAGATATGTCCATAGAGTTATAGATAAAAATGTTCTCTACATTTGTGTTAAGTCCAGTAAGTCATATTAAAAAAGGACGGTAGTTATGGATGTGTGCCTCATGGGTTTATCCATCTCTAAAGCTATGTAGGGCTGGTATACTGTGTTAAGTCACTCTAATTCTCAGCAACAAGAAAGTGGACTTAACTCTCTTTGCCCGCGCACCCCGGTATTAACACACGCGATTCATTCATAAACTAAACGATTAATACTTATGAGAAACGAAATATCCGGCTTTGGAGCGAGTTCCACGATTAGAAAGCGCCTTTATTATATTTGACCTTATAAACAAACGAATCGACCACGGTCAGCTCACAGAATCGAAACGAACAATAAATCCATGCAATATATTGAAAAAATTGCGATGCTTTTATTTCCAAGTAGGATGACAAAACAAGACACCCACCTGCAATTGATTTGACAATTGAAATATATTACCAAAAATTGATGCTTCGATAGCAAAAATATTCATATTTTCTGCCAGTTTTTCACTCATAACTAGCGAACGATAGCGATATTATCATATATTATTAAGTGCCAGTATGGTACTTTATGAGATTGTGTGGTGGACGAAAAAATGTCTCTCCGTCTGTCTGTCAGTCTGTCCGTCTGTCTGTCTGTCCGTCTGTCTGTCTGTCCATGTGTCTGTACGCACCATAAATCAAATACGCTTTTTCAGATTTTTATGAAACTTGGAAAACACATTTATAATGTCCATGGGAAGAACCCTATTGATATTGAACCAAATCGGTTCACCGGTACCGGAGTAATGCCCAATTTAGTGCCTATTTTAATAGATTATGGCGGTAAATACTCTGTATCGGATTTCCATGAAACTTGGTATACCCATTTATGACGTCCTTGAGAAGTTCCCTATTGAATTTGAACCTAATCTGTTGACCGGTACCGGAGTAAAACCCAATTTAGTGTCTACTTTAAAGGCGCAATAACTCAAATAGGCTTTATCGGATATTTATGAAACTTCGTATACGCATTTATAATGTCCATGGGAAGACGTTTATTGATATTGGACCAAATCGGTTGGCCAGTACCGAAATAATGCCCAATTTAGTGTTTTTATGTTAATATATAAGAAGTCGCGATAACTCAAATATGCTTTATTGGATTTTCCTGAAATTTTGTATACCCATATACGTGGAAAGACGTCTACTGATATTGGACCAAATCGGTAGACCGGTACCGGAGTAAAACCCAATTTAGTGTATATTTTAAAGACGCGGTAACTCAAATACGCTTTACCGGATTTTTATGAAACTTGGTATACACATTTATAATGTCCATGGGAAGACGTCTATTCATAATGGATAAAATCGGTTGACCTGTTTCGGAGTAATGCTCAATTTAGTGCCTATTTTATGGTAATATACCGGTACGTATTCGAAAGAATTTATTTAAAAAAATGAAAATCAGTTATCTTGACAACATAGCCTATTGTTTTACTGTGATCTTATGAGGCCTTGGAAATTAAAATACAGGTAGCTATGACAAAAAACATATTGATTTAATGCGCTTATCCAACTAGACCGTTAAAATGACCCAGGTGGCCGAGATGGTAGACCTTTCTTCTTCCGTAAGCCCTGCTTAATGAATAAATCTGGAGCTTAACTTGGAAATCAATTTAAAAAAAAAAAACATATTCTGCATATCATAATTGCAGTCATAATTAATTAAACAAAAACATACTGGCACTTTGTTACATCAGTTTACCTGATTTTATTTATTTATTTATTGGTGTTTTTACAAATACTGTTTATACAGTGAGTCCCACGCAAGAGTTGGCCAATCATGCGGGTTTCTGCGTCGCGGCGGGCACAGATCTAACTCCCGAGCGATCGGGTGAAGTATCTACGCAAATAAATCCGCGAACGGTGTAATGATTCAGGTTCTCGCAGTTACAGTTGAAAGTACAATGAAAATAACCACGTACCTCATCATAAGAGATGTTTGAAATGTACTCCTCTTGCATCCACAGAACTCTGGTACCTTTTTAAGAAATTTTCTTTCACGCGCATTAGTTCAGCTTCCGAGTCTGAGTTATTTTCTGTTGTGATATTGAAAATAAGTTCTTCTAACAGACAGTATGTGACTATTATTTATGGGAGAACTTGAAAAATAAAGTGTGTAGGTCAATTTCCCAAGGACAAAGAAAATGACCAAAATATGACTTTATATGAAAAATAAAAACGGTCCGATTTGGGTAGTAAATGTGCGATTCATGTTTAATTTGTGTTTTTTGGCGAGAATGGAGGTCAGGATAAAAATATGGCATGTCAGAAACATCCGAACCATAATAATAACTAACCCTTCATTTCCGACCAGCTCATTTCCTCCCTAAAGATGGACGCAGTGCTAGTAGCTCACGAAAGCCCAGAATTACTACATCCATCCACCCGACTGGAAGGCTCTAATCCGTTTCCAAATTCTGGAAAGTCCCAGGCCATGTGTAAATAAGATTTTACATAATTAAGTAGTTTTCGAAGAAAAATCTACCTATTGCAATGGATACCATGTCATGATTTTCGAAAAATTATTTCATATCTTTACGTTTCATGCTTCCTTAAGTACGAAACCACCGCCCGTTCAAAAAGAAAATTGTGATATTTATATATATATATTTATATTTTTACACGCTAGCGGCCGTAATTTTGAAGATATTTGAACCAAATTTTATTATGTTATTTCTAGGCCCAATAGTTCGGACAAGTTCGTTAATGAGCAAAATTGGCCCAAGAGGGTGGTCGGGGGAGGGGGTTGAAATTTTAAAACATTTATATCTCGGCCCCTATGAAGTATAGAGGGAAACTTTGTTTGAATAAATTAGAGTACTCCCTATGGAATTTGCAGTGATACCAACGATTCGGGGTTTTGGGGGTACGAGTGGGGATGGCGGAGGGGGGGGATGGAAATTCGAAATTTTTGAAACTACGTCTTGTGGGGTATCGTTGAAAAGCTCTTGATGAGTACTCTACAAATCAATAACTAGTTTCCTGATAGTTCTCATATAAGGCGAGATTTGAATGTTTGAAAAAGTGCTCTTTCCTCTTTTTTGGAGTTATTATTGCGGGTTTGTCATGCAAAGGCTAAAGAAGAAGAGTGCTACGCATTGACAGTAAATTAAACCAAAAGCACTTCGAAATCTACCTCAGCCTGTAGGCTTGCCTAAAGGTATTTTTTTGAAATTTGAACGTCTGTCGCTCGCCTTAGATTATCAGCGTCCTGCTCGCCTTTAATAGGCTCTAGAAGTACTTTTTTACTTCCTCTACCCGTAACATATTTACCGTAACATAGGAGAGCAAGATTTCTAGCCCAAATTTCGAATCACGTTTTTAATATAAATACACGTTTTGATGTTACCTGAATCCAAAAATGCTATTTTTCAGAAATATGTCTGTGTGTGTCTGTGAACAGCCAAGCTCTAGAACGAAAAATCATATGAAAACAACATTTTGTATTTGACTCAGGTATCTTTAGGGGATGTGACACTCTTACCCCTAATGCCACTTTTTATAAAGAAAATTTCATTTTTCGCCATTTTTCGAAAACGTCTCTTACGATTATCTTTAAATTTTATTCTTGGGGTGCTTATTCTAAGAGCTAATACTTTTTTTAAAACTTTTTTTGCATAAATTCTCTGAAGGGTAGTTATAAGCCAGCCATTGTTTATAGAAACTCAGTCTTACCTCGTGAAGAATAAAGTTTGGCATCAGGTTGAAATAACTGTATCCGTGCTCTTTGCAATACGGCCTCTTCTTCTATATCAGAGTGTGAAGTGAGAAAGCTGTATTGCCTATGCTTAGAGTAAAGAAAGTTACGTGAGTGCATTAATCAAATTTTATTTGGGTTGTGTATCCTTCGGGGATGTGATGTGGTAACGACATTCTCTTCATTTTTAAAACCAATTTACATGAAGAGAATGTCATTAAAAATATATTATACTAAGAGGCAAAACTTTTATTTGGGCAGAGTGTGTAACTGTTCTTCCGTTATAGCACTCAATTCTGAGAAAGACAACCTATGCATTGACTCTGGCATTGTTGTTGCTCTTAACTTATGCCCTTTTAAATTTATCTCATTGTCTTATATTGTATTATATAAAATACTATGGGTAGAGAGGCAGATAACCTCTGTCTTCCATGATACGAGGGTAGATGAAATATAAACGAGACTATTTTTCATTTATTTTTGTTTGCAATAAACACAAAATTAAGTGTTTTTCATTTTTGTATAGAATTTCCTGCTTTGGAAATGCATTTTTTCCGAGCAAATCTGTAGCTTTTTAATTAAAAAAAAAGAGTTGGTTGTGTCATTAGCCAATTGCGTACGAATTGCTCCATCCCATCAACGTTGTCGAATTGCTGGCCATCCTCAGCTTCTTGGACTGGACCAAAAAGGATGAAAATCGCAAGCTAATAAATCAGGACACTAAGAAGGTTGTTAAACTATTTTCTCCATTTTGGTACGTGTGACAGCTCTTGCATTGTCATGAAGAAGGATCTCTTCTTCTACCGGTTAGTCACGTCTTTTAGCCTCATTGAAAGCCTCGCAGTAGTACGCCGCATTGATTGCGCAACGATATTGTACAAAATCAACGTATAAAATGCTCTCCCTCCCCCCCCCCCAAAAAAAAACAGTCAAAAGCCTTCTGAATGCCCAGACTTGGCTTTCATAGGGAACTCCACGGCTTCTCACAAACGCCTTGTGCCAAGTGAAAACACGCGACGTTGACAGAGTTTGTTCCCTAAACTGTGCCAACAGTTTGCGCAAAATGTTGCGCTTTCATTTAGCGAGATAATGCATTGCGCAACGGAAGGTTGCATTTTTTTCTGATATATCCTTGCTGTATTGCAATCTCACAAGGGCGTCTGATCGCTCTCCCCCCCCCCTTCAACATGCCATAAAGTAGCAGCTTCCTTAGCTGAAAATTATGCCCTAAAATAGTCTCGTTTATATTTGGTCCACCCTCGTTGCAAATAAAT
Organism: Ectobius pallidus; assembly: GCA_964059195.1. Taxonomy (NCBI): domain Eukaryota; kingdom Metazoa; phylum Arthropoda; class Insecta; order Blattodea; family Ectobiidae; genus Ectobius; species Ectobius pallidus. The sequence continues at coordinate 110,725,563 of CAXKWD010000006.1, forward strand.
TGTAATGCCAGATCCAAGAAATTTTAATGTATTCTTCTGCACTCTGCTTGATTTATTACTCTCCCTATGTTTTGATCATAAGCGCGGTATTTCACAGGTTTCAAGGTAACATTATAATCTTGAGTTGCCATTTATGTCATAGATTTCATGAACAATCCGAAATTTTATTAGTATAAGAACATGTACAAACTGATAAGTCCGCTATTTTCTGTTGATGTTATATAGATTTTGAAAAGTTTGATCCATTTAAATTGCCACAATACTTTTGCAATGAATGAAATTGTGCTCTTTACTGTCATTGAAATCAATGAAAGCCCTGCGGATTTCATGAACAATCCACAATTTTATAGCATAAGAACATGTCCAAATTTATAAGTCCGCTATTTTCTGTTGATGTTATATAGATTTTGAAAAGTTTGATCAATTTAAATTGCCACAATACTTTTGCAATGAATGAAATTGTGCTCTTTACTGTCATTGAAATCAATGAAAGCCCTGCGGCTTACGAACTTTCTGCTGCCACTATTTTATTGCTGCTGCGTATACTTGGGCTTGTGCAAGCCTTCAGGTGCCAGCGTTTGTTTGGCACTTAATGCAGCCTGTGTTTGTTTGACGCTTCACCGGTTTGTTTGGCGAAGCCTGCTAGCTGTACTGCTAGCCTCATTTAGTTGTTCGAAGTTTCGCGTGGTTTGCACCACATTCTGAGACAGTTCTGGAGTGCTGTCCATTAAGTCTATATTTTCAGCTCTGTACTTGAATTGCACTATTTTGGGCTGGTTGGGGATTCCGGAAGGATTAACCTCGTAGTAGCGGAGTTTAACAGGGAATTCTGTAGCGAATACTACCAGGCGATCTTCTAGGGACAAGTCTTTCAGTTTGGCCAAGTTTATCTCGGACGAGGACAGTCGACGCACGTTTGCTTGTGGTAGCTTGATGCCAAGCGTTTCTTCTACTTGAGAGCTGTACTCTCCAGTTGATTTTGGTGCCTCTTCAGGAGGCGGTGTCAGTTTTGCTGATGGAAGTCTGTGTTCCTCAAGTGGTGTCGGTGTTTTGTCAGGCATTCTCTGATGCAGATTGGGGGTCAAGTCGATGGACTGAGATGGTCGATGCAAGTCGTCCCTTGCACTCTTTTCCGGCTTCGGTTCTTCTGACGGAGGAGATAGCAAGCGGAGGGTTTGTGCGGGAGGATCCCTTGCATCATAAGCGAATTCCCTGAGCTCTCTGATCAACTTGCTGACGTAGAGGAAGGTTTCCGGGAAGTACGTTCTACTTCTGGCGATCCTCTCACTGATTAGTTTATCGACGTGTTCTCGCAGTGTGGGTCTCTTCTCAAACAGTCTGAAGCTGTGTCTAGTCAATGCTACACTCTTCTCAGAGTGCGCTTCTACAGGAACTGGAAGGTTCGTTGTTGGTTTCATTAGTTTCTCATATCTGTTTCCTACTTCCTTTACTTCTGGTTTCTCTTCTTCCGGCTGATCGGCGGTTGCAGGATTGTTTTGCGCATGCGTACTATGCGTGTTGAGTGTCGTATCCGTGAGGTCAAAGACGTTATTTGTGCCTTTCATGTCACTTTGCTTATTTTTCTGATACATTGCAAGCAATGTGTGGGACGCTTGTATTTGCTCCTTGTAGGCTGTTTTCTGTTCCTCCACTTTTTTCATCTGCTGTAACTGATGAAAACTTGGGCGACGAAGCATCTTAGAGTCGTCGTATTTCATGAGGGTAGGCGGTGGATAACTTAGAGGCTGGGCGCCCATATTGGGTTGAGGCTTGAAGAATTGGAGTCTCGTGAGGATTCCGTCGAGTATGGGTTCTTGGGGACTGTACGCTCTGCTAACTTTATCACCATCCATTTTCACTGGGTCACTATGATGTGGATCGTACTTCTTCATGACGTCTTGGGACTCGAAAACCTCAGTTGCAGTCTTTTGTTCCTCAGGCTTCTTGGATTCCTCCAGTGTCTCATTCGAATGCCTGGGTTTTGATTTGGATAAGCGTTTGGAGGGAGTGTACACGATGCGAATTTTGTCACTATCAGTTTTCACTGAGTTATCATGATTTGGACTGTACTTTGCCATTGCATCTTGGGAGTTTGAAACCTGAATAAATCTCTTTTGTTCCCTTGGTTTTGTGGATTGGTCCAATGTCTCGTTGGAAGGCCAGGGTTCTGATTCGGATAAGCTTTTGGATAGACTGTACATGCCACGAATTTTGTCACCATCCCTTTTCACTGGGTTATCGTGATTTGGACTGTACTTTGCCATTGCATCTTGGGAGTTTAAAACCTGAATTGCTCTCTTTTGTTCCCCTGATTTCGTGGATTGCTCCAGTGTCTCATATGAATGCCTGGACTCTGATCTGGATAAGCGTTTGGGGATTCTGTATACGATGCGAATTTTCTCACCATCCCTTTTCACAAGATTATTATGATATGGATTGTACTTTTCTGCGGCGTCTTGGGACTTGAAAACCTCAATTTCACTCTTTTGTTCCCCAGGTTTCGTGGATTGGTTCAATGTCTCGTAGGAAGGCCAAGGTTCTGATTCGGATAAGCTTTTGGATAGACTGTACATGCCACAAATTTTGTCATCATCCCTTTTCACAAGATTATTGTGATATGGATTGTACTTCCCTGCGGCGTCTTGGGACTTGAAAACCTCAATTTCACTCTTTTGTTCTCTTGGATTTGTGGATTGGTCCAGTGTCTCGTAGGAAGGCCAGGGTTCTGTTCTGGATGAGCGTTTGGAGAGACGAATTTTGTTATCATCCCTTTTCACTAGATTATTGTGATATGGATTGTACTTCCCTGCGGCGTCTTGGGACTTGAAAACCTCAATTTCACTCTTTTGTTCCCCAGGTTTCGTGGATTGGTTCAATGTCTCGTAGGAAGGCCAGGGTTCTGATTTGGATATGGGTTTGGTTAGACTGTACATGCCACGAATTTTGTCGTCATCCCTTTTCACTGGGTTATCGGTGTATGGTTTGTACTTTGCCATGACGACTTGGGACTTTAAAGCCTCAAATGCTCTCTTTTGTTCCTTCAGCTTTTTGGATTGCGCCATTGTCTCGTAGGAAGGCCAGGGTTCAGATGTGGATGAGTGTTTGGAGAAACTGAATACCTCTGGTTTGTATGCGTGATTCTTTTTAATTTCTGGGTAAATCGTAGACGGAATTGCTAGGAAGTCTAGGGTTGATTCTAAAGTCTTCACTTGAACTGGAGGCGGGAATTTGGGTTCATTTCTGCTAGCCATTTGTTTGTTTCCTCTAATCAAAGTTTTACGAAGACCCTGTGGTTTAATCTCTACGTTCTCCTTCACTGTGGCTGCTGAGTCTTGTGGCTCCCCCGCGTAGGTAGCAGTCGCTTCAGGTGGGGATCTGAATCTCTCAACAGCTCCTGTCGGCATCTTGTAAGCCATGTACACCTTTGGGATGAATTAAAAAGATAAAGGACCCTTCATTATATTGAGTGCCAACTAAAAATCACCGCCGTCTCGAGAATTACACTGCCTGTCCATGCTTAATTTTAACATGGAGATCAGAGTATTGTTAAATCGCCTAATATCTCCAGTAGAGGCGACACAGTTCACACCCAGATAGCATGAAATTCCAGCATATTTCAGTTTCCGAGTTTATACTTCAGAGGGCAACACAGCATACGGTAATGTTAAAGGGTATTGCAGCTGGGTGTGAATGGTACTGCCATCTGTAATGTCGCCGCGTACGCAAAATTAGCCGTATAGGACAGGCAGTGTATACACGAGTAATGCAGTCTAAAAGGCAGTGCTAAAAATATACGACGGTGGATCGAAAAGTAACTCAATTTTTTTACAAAATTGAATCGGTACAATTACAAACAAATGCACACATGAAGGGACATCTTTTGTCTATTTTTCTATATAGTCGTCACGTTTCTCAACACATTTCTCCTATCGTGATACCAGTTTCAAAATACCCTGTTCATAGAAGTTCGTTCGGTTGCCGTATACCTATCTGCGGACTGCTGTTTTCACTTCTGCATCTGACGCAAAGCGTTGGTCCCATGAAGAAATTTATGACCGGTAAAACTTTGCGTCAGACGCAGAAGTGAAAACAGCATTCCGCAGATGGCTATACGCCAACCGAACGAACTTCTATGAACATGATATTTTTAAACTGGTATCACGATGGGAGAAATGTGTTAAGAAACTTGGCGACTATATAGAAAAGTAGACAAAAGATGTCCCTTCACGTGTGACTTTATTTGTAATTGTAACTATTAAACTTTTTGTAAAAGAAATTATTATGCTTTACTTTTCGATCCACCCTCGTATATTATATAGCATACTAACTATAAATTATGAAACTATAGAGACTTAAAGCAATAATTGCTAATGCAAGTATTTTTTTAATAGTTCATCCATGGCTGAGCAGTTAGACTGCTCGCCTTCCACTGCTGGGACCAGGGATCAAATCTCTGTGGATGCATGTTGAATTTGGGATGTACAAAATGGGATCAGGGCAGCCGGGTGCCCCGGTTTCCCGTGACGTAAACCTTATAGTCCCGCCGTTGGCACCACAATATCAACTAGACCTGAATAATGTTTTTAAATCTCGTGGCCGGCCTATTTGACATGTTTTTTTTTGTTTCCCCAGTCGTAAAGGCAAATGCCGAATTGGATATTTACATATCATGAATCATCCTCACTATTTCATCCTGTATCATATCCATTTAAATTAATATCAGTTGAATTTACTCCATAAAAATACTCCAGTAATAGAAACAATTGATAATCAATTGTTCCATGGCCTGCCCTACTGTATAGACACATATCCCGAACCCCTGGTATGGCCTCGCAGCTAAAAGGAGTATAAATTATTTATTTTGCCTGGCAGAGTTAAGGCCATAAGACCTTCTCTTCCACTCAAGCAGGTTAAAAATACAATGTAGTTTTACATTAATAACAAAGTAATGGATAAGATACTAATGACTAATACTAAAACTAAGGTTAAGGCTAAACATAATAATTAATTAAGTAAAAAGCATATGTTTCATAAAAAGAGTAAGTTTCATGGAAGAAAAAATAATATTACAAGCAAAACAAGGAAAATGTCAAATTAACTTATAATGGAACTTTTAAGTTTGTGAAATAAAGTTATAGGCCTGGGTAGTTATTTAAGTTATAAGAAGATGAAGTAATGCTAATATGTACAATGAGAGATGGAGTGACTACAAAGAGCTAGTTCTGTTCACTGGACAATAATTGTTTAATAAGCCCAGTTTTGAAAGAATGTACTCTCCGACTACCCCTGATATCTTGTGAGAAGGAATTCCAAGAACGGGCTGTGGCTATAGTGAATGAGTGAGAGTACAGCTGAAATAAAAAAGTGTTTTTAATAGTGCCCATAATGGCCATTAAGACACTCGTATGAAAATCTTGGAAAACGAGCATAGCCACATACTCCTGTTTTGATAAATGTCTTTATGGGCTTGTGTACTATTATTAGACTTGGGATTTTAAGGCAAATGCCTATTTTGTTCCTTATGAAATAGCATGAAGTTCTGTAAATTTGTTGACATTTCATGATATATCACTTACATTTATAGAGTTTTATAGTGCCCTAAAATGCCTATTTGGACCTTTGGAGCCTATTTTTGCTCTTTTAGTGCCTAAAATGCCTATTTTGTAAATTTAAAATAAAATCAAACTTCTGTAACTTTTACAATCATTTAATGGACATCCCTGAATAAAGAGCAGAACAGCAGAGGGTGGGTTTTTCACAGAAACTTGATTTTCCCAAACACTTGTCGCAAAAGAAATGCTGACTGACGGGGAGGATTCGCTCAAAACAACAAATAGCAGGTATATATATATATATATATATATATATATATATATATATATATATATATATACATATATATATATATATACAGTAAGAAGGGACATACCGTGTGAATTTTTCATATAATACAAAACTGTTTTTGATAAAAGTATTTTTAATTCTGTCTCTTTTTTTTCAATAATCAGCATGCTCCATTGCTTGCATCGCAATACTACAATTATTTCTGTTCAGAATAGGTATACCACGCTTTTTACAGTAAAAAAATATCACGTTACAGTTTAAGAGCATATTGTAGTATTTTAAAGTCTATTTTCTGTCTATTTACTCATTTTTAAAGCTTATTTTAAGTGCCAATTTTCTCTTTTAAAAGTCTATTTAAGTTACTTGTGTTAAAAGCCTAAAACTAATTTTTTAGAGCCTAAAATCCCAGGTCTAACTATTATGGTATAAGGCGGATTCCATGTTATACTATTTAATTACCTTAGGGATGGACTCAGGCATATATTCGGGAATCTTGCCGGACTTTTGAAACCTGAGGGCATGGGCAGGAAGTGGCTTGTTGGGAATATGGGACAGCTGCCTCTTTTCTGATACAGGACTTTTCTGATACAGGATTCTTCTGCCGGGGTATGTCCATCACAGACCTGGTGTGTGTTGGCCGTAGCTTCACGATTCTAAGACTGGCCGGTGAGGCGGACTTGGACTTGGTGAGGTGTCTAGATACAGGGTGATCCTTCATTTTCCTCCTTTCTGTCTTCGGCACTAAGGTGAGGTGGGGTGGTTCAGGTGATGCCGATGCTGAATCTTTACTGTGGTCGGAGTCGCTCGGTTTGAAAATATAAATTGACCTAATTTTCTTTCTAAATTTAGATATCCAGGAGTCCTTGGTGTTTTTTGTAAAACCACTAGACGTGGATTCGAAGTGGGCCGATCCATTATTTTGTTTGGTAAATACTTGACTGAAAATTTCGAAGGATTCTCGAAAGATGTTAGATGTTGCGCGGCAACGACGATAATCAACCATTTTCGCGCATAAGACAATGACAACCGAATCGCCGAAGACTGGCGAACTGATATTTTTGTTCTTTTTCATTTATAATTTCCACCTATGCTCAGTGTTTAAAAAGAGTAGACACTTATCCTACTTTATTAAACATAACTTATCTTATTATGGTTAACATATACAAGTAGCATACGCTACTAGTCTAGAAATATAAAACCTTGTACAAACAATGAATTAGTGATAAATAGGGTTCGGATGTTTATGACCTAAAAGAGCGGAAAATATGACTGCAAATATGGCCTTCAAATGACTAAATATGACCAAAAATCCTAAATATGACCTAATAAAATAACATATTTAAAAAAAAAATAAATGTTCCCGTTTAAAACTTTAAAAGACCTAAATTCTTACCTCACATTAATTCAATCAGATCATCACTTTTTAACAATTTTACAGGTGATTTACAGTTTTACTTCTAATGAACTTCTATTTTTAAAGAATTTTCTCTTCTTTGCTGGCTTCATCAACTCCAAATACTCGTAATATTTTGTAGATCTTGCGTGTTTCAATAAAATATGAACAATTGCATTAATTTAAAAATCTAACTTGCCTATTATTTTGGCATAAACATTAAATAATTGAAATAAATTTCAAATTTAAATCGACCATGTAGTACATACCCTACACAATTGTGCTCCTTTACCGAAATTATAACTGAAATATGACATTAAATTACAAATGTGGTTAAAATATGACCAACACCACAAAATGACCAGAAGTCAGAATAAAAATATGACATTTCATAAACATCCTAATCCTAGTGATAAATATTACTAAAAACTTTTAAAACTGTTAAAAATGTGCTTAAAGTCCATACAATAAAAGTCTTGTATATACAGTGAGTCCCACGCAAGAGTTGGCCAATGACGCGGGTTTCTGCGTCGCGGCTGGCACAGCTCCAACTCCCGAGCGATCGGGTGAAATATCCAAGCAAATAATGCCGCGGTCGGTGTAATGATTCAGGTTCTCACATTTACAGTTAAAATTACAATGAAAATAACCACGTACCTCATCACAAGAGATGTTGGAAATGTTTTCCTCTTGCATACACACAATACTGGCACCTTTTTAGGGAATTTTCTTTCACGCGTAATAAGTTCAGCTTCCGAGATGGAGTTAATTTCTTTTGTGATATTGTCTTTAAGTTCTTCTTATGTATGGGAAATTGACCTATACACTTTATTTTTCAAGTTTCTTTATAAATAATATTTACATACTGTTAGAAGAGAAAGTACCTCTGTCTCGGAAGCTGAACTTACGCGCGTGAAAGAAAATTTCCTAAAAAGGTGCCAGTATTGTGGGGATGAAAGAGGAGAACATTTCTAACATCTCGTGTGATGAGGTACGTGGTTATTAAGTGCCAGTATGGTACTTTATGAGATTGTGTGGTGGACGAAAAAATGTCTGTCCGTCTGTCTGTCCGTCTGTCTGTCCGTCTGTCCGTGTGTCTGTACGCACCCTAACTCAAATACGCTTTTTCGGATTTTCATGAAACTTGGAAAACACATTTATAATGTCCATGGGAAGAACCCTATTGATATTGAACCAAATCGGTTCACCGGTACCGGAGTAATGCCCAATTTAGTGCCTATTTTAATAGTTTATGACGCCTTTCTAATAGAAAGGCGCCATCACTCAAATACGCTGTATCGGATTTCCATGACACTTGGTATACCCATTTATGACGTCCATGAGAAGTGCCTTATTGAATTTGAACCTAATCTGTTGACCGGTACCGGAGTAAAACCCAATTTAGTGTCTACTTTAAAGGCGCAATAACTCAAATACGCTTTATCGGATATTTATGAAACTTCGTATACGCATTTATAATGTCCATGGGAAGACGTTTATTGATATTGGACCAAATCGGTTGGCCAGTACCGGAATAATGCCCAATTTAGTGTTTTTATGTTAATATATAAGAAGTCGCGATAACTCAAATATGCTTTATTGGATTTTCCTGAAATTTTGTATACCCATTTATAATGTACGTGGAAAGACGTCTACTGATATTGGACCAAATCGGTAGACCGGTACCGGAGTAAAACCCAATTTAGTGTATATTTTAAAGACGCGGTAACTCAAATACGCTTTACTGGATTTTTATGAAATTTGGTATACACATTTATAATGTCCATGGGAAGACGTCTATTCATAATGGATAAAATCGGTTGACCTGTTTCGGAGTAATGCTCAATTTAGTGCCTATTTTATGGTAATATACGTATTCGAAAGAATTTATAAAAGAATGAAAATCAGTTATCTTGACAACATAGCCTATTGTTTTACTGTGATCTTATAAGGCCTTGGAAATTAAAATACAGGTAGCTATGACAAAAAACATATTGATTTACATTCGCCACTACCTTCTTTATTTCTTAAAAGCCATGCTGTTAAATCTGGCAACATCGCATCGGTAGTCCTATCGGCTATGAACATGTTGTAAATAAAGCAATGAACTCCATCAGAATCATCGAAAAATTAAGCATATTTCAGCTTAAAGTAATCCCAGTCATCGCCTATTGTTTAGAGAACATCTAGATACACCTGAAGACCAACTGGAGAGCATGGGGAAGGTAAAAACCGTGTACATAATGAGAGATTTATATAAACCGTCACCTGTAATTGAGTACACCAGAGAACAGTTTTACACAGAAGAATTTCGTGTTTATCAGCTACAAACGAATACCAGAGTGAGGTACGGTATGATATTAGTGTCCTTAAGGAAGAATTGGCTGGTATTAAAGAAGAATTGAAGAGAAATAGAGTCACTTCTACTGGTAAGAACTTTTATCAAGCTGCTCACAGTAGGCCTAATACATCTCAATGTGGCAGACGCCAAATCGTATATATTCAATCTCCTATCCTCCCAATATTACTACCAGCGTTTTCCTACAGTTTGGTGAAGGTAATGAACGGGATTCAAACCTTAACCTCAAAAGTGCTGGCGAATCAACACAGTTCACCACCGGATGATGAACGAATGAATGACTTGACAGCAAATAACGGAAAGCTGAGTGTTCCCAAGGAATTAGGCAAAGTTATTCTTTTCAGTGACAGTCATGAGCGTAGTCTTCCACAAAGTGCATGTGACAAGAAAGGAGATATCAGTGTTCTAGGTTATATTAAACCTGGGACAACTAGCTCAGTGGTGGTACAAAATGACCCAGAGAAGTGTAGCAGTTTAATAAAATATGACTCTGTTGTGGGTAAAATAACAGAGTTCGTAGGCCTAACAGGATAAGTGAGGTTATTATCAATAAAATAAGAAAAAAACGCGACATCGTAACGTATGAGGAGACACTGAAAACTACGAATTCCTTCGGATAGGCTATGTGGAGTCACCGCGCATTACGTTATTATGCACATCACAAGTATATGCTATGTAATACATATAATAGACTTACTGATTTCGCCTAAATAAAATCGGTATTTGTGATAAAGAAAAATATCTGCATTAAAAACGTATTCAAATGATTCCCACAGACCACCACAGATAGGACTACCTCCTGTGTTGTCAGATTTCAAGCAGCATGGCTTGTAAGATATAGAAGGCAGTGCATTCGCTTATCCAACTAGACCGTTAAAATGACCCAGGTGGCCGAGATGGTAGACCTTTCTTCTTCCGTAAGCCCTGCTTAATGAATAAATCTGGAGCTTAACTTGGAAATCAATTTTAAAAAAAACATATTCTGCATATCATAATTGCAGTCATAACTGATTAAACAAAAACATACTGGCACTTTGTTACATCAGTTTACCTGATTTTATTTCCTATGTGCATTGTAATGTATATGTCAGGGCCGGTTATGTATACAAACATGTGTGCCGTGTTGGCAGTCAAGAATGGCTATGTGAGCTCTAATGCACATGGCCATTTTGCAGCATGTAGCCGATTTTTTTTCTTTGCTTGCACAAACCTGACAATGAAAGATACACATGCCCGGTTGTAAGGATCAATGCTAAGGAATATCAGTGCACATAACTCAATTTCGTAAAAAAGTGCACATAGCCGATTTTACAGGCGGTACGATATTTATTTTCTCGAACACGATGTAGGCGTAAAGATGACGAAAACATAATCTTACATCATAAATTCTCGGATACATGTGCCATTAAGGTGTTTGCGACAGTAAACTAACATGACATCATTATCCAAACCTAGGCAAGCAATAGGCTTACCTAAAAAAGGCTACTGTTAAGAAGCGTATCTAGTCCAAGGTTTTTCCCACCTTTAAAATCAACGTTTAAGTTATAAATTATATTAAAGAGTGACCTTTGAATATAGGTTTGTCACACTGCTCGTCCTCAACTTCATTGTTGAGATTGTATTTTGTTTCTGTATCTTACGGCTTCGATCTACCTTCAATTGTTGTAATGATTTCAGGTGTAAAAAATGGGTCATCAATAGTCGGCGAGAAGACCTACTAACAAAAACTGTAAAATATTTAAATGTAAATTGCCGCCTATGTTTGGAACACTTCGAAAACAGCCAGTTTATGAATTCCAATAAGAACTCTTTAATTAAAACTGCTGTACCGACTGTATACTAAAAGCAGTTTTGGAGTATTAGAAATTGAGAAATATTGATAGAAACCTATATTTTTATTTGAATTTTGTATTGTATTTTATGTAATATTGTATTATTTTTGTAAAATGATGACATTTCTATTCTAATGTAATATTAGGCTACTTTTAAAAATAAAAATGAGTTATAATTGGTTTACCAAGAATCATCTTGAAGTTATTAAAACTTGTAATAAGAATAGCCCTAGGAACTGCAGTGCAAGTTAACTATCCGTCACAGGTAAGTGGCATTTAAAAATTGTGCCTGATCTTAACTAAAATATAATACATGCTTCATTGTTTCTTAAATTTAAAATTCAGTTTTGAAAGAAGATTTTTTTCTCTTATTATAACATATTTTGTTATGTGTTTATGCATTTTTCCAAGTTATTTTATATGGTGAGAATGCAGTTTTACTCAACCGCCGCATGGAGCGCTAGTGTCGCCCAGCTAACAAGTTGTCATAGGACTTTTAACACACAGTTTCCTTACTGTATTAATACTTATACTGTGATATTACTTAGTAGCTTTTCTAAACAAAAGGCTAAACATTTTCTGGAGCAGCACCCCCACTCATTTTAGCTATGATCCGCCACTGGTTGTCAAGAACGCACGACACACAACGACGTCAACAGAACACTAAACTGCCACATGCAGTGCAAGTTGTTTACTAAGTCAGGAAGCTTTCTATGCCTTGTGCACCACTAACTTGACGAATTATTGGCTAAACCCCCGGGCCCTAATAATCACGTCTAACTTTCCGGTTAAGAATATTTAGATTAAACCAACTGTAATAATCATTCTTGTAGAGAATCGTAATACTTTCATTAATCTCTTGAATACTGCATGGAGATGTAGATTTTGTTTATCTGCTGTTTACCACTTTTTCAAATTAATAAAGGCGGAAAATATAATAGATCCTTGATCGCAACTGCTATTCCATGCGGAATAGTGTGCGTTACGGAGCTCACTACTTGCTTGATGTTGTGGACTTGATTCCTTTGTGACCCATTTTCCACAACTGTTCCCACATGCTTTCTCATAATGTTGGATTCAGAGAATCATGCAAATAGTGACCCTTATTCATTCTATTTCATACTTATTCTTTCATCAGAAAATCTTAACAGACGTAGGGTAAAGTAACTACACTACGATACCAGTGGTATAGTATCAAACAGTTAAGAGGACATTATATTGGATACATGATTAAAAAGATGCCTGGGTAAAATAATGTTACAAACATTTATTACAACGTGAAATTTAGCAAATATGTACATTCTAATATTTCAATTTCATCCTGCAAACTTTTCCTCGGGAAGTAATTTCAATTTATATCCATATGTTCGACGAGAATTAAACAAACAACACTGTGTACTATTGAAGTTTACATTTTTATTTTTACTCTGTGTATACGCGAAAAGTACAAACTTGCATGTATACTACAGGTAACTTTACAAAAAAATGTATTTCTGTGTTATATACGTCGATCTTTCCTCACCTCACGGCGTTTCATTTATTTCAAATACCATGCACTATTTGACGCCTAGTTCTCTGAAAAAAAGTTGAAAATAAGTATATTGATAAATTAATAGTTTGCCTACCGGAGCGAATATATACTGTATGTATGGAGTAGATGTCTGTCCTCCTTATTCCCAAATAAATGTTTTTATAGGACAGGAAATCCCTAACGTTAAATGCAACACACGGAATTTAATATCCTACAAATACTATTATTTGGGACAGTTAAGGGGACAAATCTATTTTAATAAAAATGAATTACCAAATGGTTGTTGCTGCATCACTTGAGAACGGCTCGACCGATTTGGCTGATATCTTTTTTGTTGTGTTCGTAATTGTCAGGACAAGGTTTGTATGAAAGAAAATTTTGGGAAAATCCACGAGAAAAGTAGGAAATGTGAAATGAGGCACAGTTAGAGAGTTCTGCTGTCAATTGTTTACATAAAAACATATTAAAACATTTAAGTGTGACATATTCACAGTTTGAGAGTTCCGCTTTCAAATGTTTTCATAACAAACAAACAAACAAACAAACAAAAGAAAGAAAAAAGTGTGAGTCAACCAAGCCAGATCAAAAGTGTGTATGTATGTATGTATGTGGCTATGTATGTTCCCTGTACAAATCTACATTTCTTGACCAATTTGCACGAAATTTTACACACAATCCCAGTTTAACCCGGGAAGTAACGCGGTACAGGCTTCTTCTCCGACAGCCGTGTACTGCGTGTTATCTAAACACAATCCGCAAGGCGCTATTTATCATATTCAGTGGTATTGAGACGTAGGCATTCACTGTGTCCCCTGCAATGACGATACAGGCTTATTCTCCGACAGCCGTGTACTGCGTGTTATCTAAACACAATCCGCAAGGCGCTATTTACCATATTCAGTGCTGTTGAGACGTAAGTTGTATGTGAAATAATATACTTTCTTTTTGTATTTTATTGAAGCTAAATTCTGGAGTTAAAAATGGTTCAGTTAGTAAGTTCATTATTGCAATTTGATCTGAATTTAGTTTGGAGAGAAAATCCACAAGGGATAGCAGCCCCAATTATAAGGAAACCCTGAGGGTTCAGCTTAATATTAAATCTACACCACACACACACAAATATATATCTAAATTAATAAAAATGAATTTCCAAAATGTATGTTGCCGCATCACTTGAGAACGGTTCGACCGATTTGGCTGATTTCTTTTTTGTTGTGTCCGTTTTGTCAGACACGGTTTGTATGAAATAAATTTTTTTTGAAAATCCACGGAAAAAGTCGGAAATGTGAAATGAGGCACAGTTAGAGAGTTCTGCTGTCAATAGTTTACATAAAAAAAGATTAAAAATTTGAAGTGTGACAAAAGAAGTGTGACATAATCACAGTTTCAGAGTTCCGCTGTCACATGTTTTCATAACAAACAAACAAAAAGTGTGAGTCTTGCAACCAAGCCAAATCGAAAGTGTGTATGTATGTATGTGGGTGTGTATGTATGTATGTGGGTATGTATGTTCCCTAAACAAATCTACATTTCTTGACCAATTTGCACGAAATTTTGCACACATACCCAGTTAAGCCCGGGAAGTAACGCGGTGAACACTCACATCCAAACAAACCACTCCTTCCCTTGAAAATTTATGTAATTTCTGAAAATATTATACTGAAAAGTGAAATGCAATTCAGTTATGATGACAACAGTGTACTGTTTATAGTGTTCACATAGAGCTTTGGGAACTATATAATACTGGACTTCAACAGATTCTGATGCTATCGATGTAATACATTGGTGAAAATAATTAATGAAAAATGAAATCCACGAATATAAAGGACAGTGTGATGCAGTCACATAACTTTCTATACCCTCAACATGGAAAATATCATTTTCTCACTTCACATTTTGATGTAGAATAAGCGGTCGTATTGCAGGGGCAGATTAAGTGTGTGCCAGTGAGTATGCTATATCAGAGGTCGGTAACAAATCCTATCCACTGATTCGTCACTCATAGCTGTAGGCTTTGTATAGGGATGTTTATCATAGGCCCCAAACTTCTACAAGAAGACAAAATAGGATGGAACATTTTCAGTCCTATGCCCGCAGTATATTATGTCCCAGGTTTTGTGGGAGGAAAGTATGAAAGTGATATTGAATATATATATATATATTTATTTCAGCTCCGAAACGGTTGTATGGTAACAAGAGAGTGAGAAATAAAAATTTCCATAAAGACAGTATAATCTTATATAATCGGAATTTATGTTTCTTCTTATTTCAACCCCTCCCAGGCATGGTGTGTAGAAGCAACGGAATGCAACATTCGACATCCTCTGTGAGCCATAAAAAGCTATATCTAGCGCTTTCTGAGGGAATAGTTTGAGTGTGATAAGTCGTTCTTCCGCAAGTTCTATGTAGGCCTACATATCATACAAGGCCCTAGAGTTTGAAAATCGAAAGTCCTTCTTAAGTTAATTTCAAATTACAAATAAAAACCCGGGCAACGCCGGGCCTAGAGTAACTATTAAAACTGGCAATGAATTAATAAAATAATTACACTGATAAACTGAAAAGTTCTTTATCTACGATACATTGTTTACCAAGAATACTTTCTTAAACTATCATTTAAATTTCACGAAGGAATCTTGAAAACATACGGGTTATTCAACCGTGAGTTTTGCGCTTAAGGTTTAAAAACACTTGTGATTTTGCGAGGCGGGGTTGGTTCAGCAATTTTGGCACGTCCCAGTTATGGCTGCGAGTGTATTGCGTGCGGAATATCATGACTGAGTGAGTACGTTTAAATTTGTTACAAACCCCTCTTTTTTTTAGATTCCTTTATGAAGCTTTTACAGAACGCATAATATACAATACTTCTTGTCCTTTAAATTTTTCAAATCACTTACGCATTCAACCTTGTTATTATCATTTGTTGAACATATTTAATGTACTTTATCATTACATATATTTCTTCATATAAAATTTGTACCAATGAATTTTTTTAAAAATTGTAATTTTCTTAGCATCTATATCTCCAAAACCTAATTTGAAGTATGATGAATTAAGGAAAAAAGAAGGCAAATACGAGTTAAAGAAAATACTTGGAACCCTATATAATAAGAAAACTATTTTTATAAGCCTATTTGTGTTTATAATACCCTAGACACCTGTTACAATGAAAATACATTTAACAAAATTAAAAATTGTTTCAAGAGCGTTTTTGATTTACTAATTTGCATGGAATGATCCCCTTCTCATTTTCCATATTTCAATCCTACATGTTAATTTGAAGTGTGTTTGGCGTTTTGAAACAGACACCGTTTATGAGTAAACAATGACAGTCTTATCAGTGTACTTTCATATTATGTTAACAATGAATGACTTGCTGTGTTTTAAAAATGCTAGTATGGTACAATCACGTAATACGTATTGAGCTAGTTTCTGCAGGTGATTTTTTCAATAATAGACACAAAAAATACAGGTACTTGCATTCGTCATACAAAGGTGTGAATATTGCTTTACAGCAACTGCGTGTGGATTGTATGCTGATTAAAATTTAAACGATTTTCGCTACTGAATAAATCAGGCGCGCGTGGCACGTAAACGCGTACGTGAACAATGTAAGCGAGCCTGGCTAGTCGTTAAATTTGTAAACGAAGCCTAGGAGGGGGAAAACGAGCATGTGCTTTGGTGGAAAATGTAAATATCGGCCCTGTAATATAGTTAACCTGACTTTTGGTCCATATGATGCAAGAGCTGTACTTTTACTCCCGCCTCGCTCTCTCAGTAGCAATTATAGCATTAAGGTAAATGTTGAGTTCATTATGATATATTTGCAAACATTCTTCCCAAATTTTGGTTCAGTGGAGCAAGAGAATATGAATCAGAATCTATTAACCTTCCCTTGTTATCCTCCCTAATCATTATCATTCTAGAACCAACGAATGAATTTTTCCTCCAAACATGGAAAGTAAAAAATTATGTACGTTTATTACTCAGCAGATAAGGCTCTCGTTGAATAGTATTCTATGGAGAGACCTGACAAAAGGTGCAAAACGCATGAAAAACTATAGTAGAGAGTATTTTTATATAACGCAGGACATTGAACAATAAATAACAATAACTTGTTCCTGTGTATTTGTAACTTTGTACTTGTATCATACTTATTTTATTGTAAGATTGTAAAGCTCAGTTGTATTAATCCTGGTTGAATGGAAGAGAAAGCCTAATGGCCTTAATTCCACCAGGTAAAATAAAACAATTCTAATTCTAATTCTAAATGAAAGAGTGCGGAAACGAATTATAGCAAAGGAAACAGATGGACTGCGAAGAAGCATGAGAATATCTACAGTGAATCCCACGCAAGAGTTGGCCAATGACGCGGGTTTCTACAACGCGGCGGGCACAGCTCCAACTCCCGAGCGATCGGGTGAAATATCTACGCAAATAAATCCGCGATCGGTGTAATGATTCAGGTTCTCACATTTATAGTTAAAATTACAATGAAAATAACCACGTCCCACATCATAAGAGATGTTGGAAATGTCCTTCTCTTGCATCCACACAATACTGGCAGCAATAAGGACATTTTCTTTCGCGCGCATATGTTCAGCTTCCGAGATAGAGTTAATTTCTCTTGTGATATTGTCTTTAAGGTCTTTTAATGTATGGTAAATTGACCTATACACTTTATTTTTCAAGTTTCCCCATAAATAATATTCACCTGCTGTTAGAAGAACTTAATACAATATCACATAGGCCTATCGCAAGAGAAATTAATTCTGTCTCGGTAGCTGAACCTTTCCAAAAACACTTCAATTGATAAAACAAGCAGTAAATGTGCAGTTCTTAAGAATGTTAGGAAGTGCCAAAATGGTACTTATGAGTTTGTACGATGTGTCTGTAGGCGCGATAACTCAAATACGTTTTATCGGGTTTTCATGAAACTTGATATAGCCCACGCATTTATAACGTCCATGGGACAAAGACTATTGATTTTGACCAAATCGATTAACTGGCCCAATTTAGTGCCTATTTTATGGTAATATATTAGACAGAATTTATCAAATGCAAATCAGTTCTCATTACAACAGTATTGTTTTACAGTGTTCAAATACGGTTTTGGAAGTTGCAATATAGCCTACTGGGCCTTGACGAATAACACTGCCCACATATTCCTTCACGTAGGCTTGACAAACTTTAGTCCTTTGTTTTTCAGTAAACCCTGCTAACTCGGAGATCGATTACAAAAATAACATCTTTTTTGCTTATCATATAATTGCAACGATTACTGATTAAACAAAAGAATGACAAATAAAGTAAAGAATACAAGACTACTTCTTAGAGTTATGAATATAATACAAACGTTTTCAGATATTGGCCTATTAACTCCATTGGGCACTTTGTTACATCAGTTTACCTGATTTTATTTTTAATTAAATTATTCCTCACGTAATTCTAAAGTCTCAGTTGTGTTCAAAGTCTGCCGTATGACTATTTTGATACCTTCATTATTTAACGATATAATTTTGAAATTAAGTTAAAACTTTACAGATATGGGAACAAGTGGTACTAGAATAATGAAACTTAAAACAATACAGTGGTGAAAGAATGGAAAATGTTTAAGAAAATTTGGCTTCAGAAGCGCCATTTTATACAAGCCAGCAGTATTGCGAGGCCATCGTTCTCGTTTACTGCTTTTATTCCCTGGTCGGAATTTTTAATTAATTCTGAGTCTTTTTTTATTTTTCAGATGTAATGAGCAAATAAGCTATTACTGACAGTAACATGAGACTGCAGTAGTGAGTCACGTATTCAATATCCTTCCTTCCACTCTCTTCGTGCGCACACAAATATTCTGCTTTTATTCGGGGTTATTTGTCTTCTGTATGTACCGTAGTCTATTGCTCATGATTAGCAAATAACTTTCGTACATGTATTGTCTGAACTATTTCAGTATAAGAAAGTAATTGTGTGGCTATTTCAATACATCTAGGTAACTTAATTAGTCATTTTATATAAAACCTATTTTGCAACAATTAAAATTGTATAATTTTCCAGTGAAGAAGACTTCAATTATTAAGCACACTGGCGGACAAAAATTCCGGACACTTGCATTTTACGTAGTAAGTACGTCTTAAATGAACATAAAACTTTTCAAATTGAGAATAATCTTACATCTTGAACAAAACATTACATTGTTTAAGCAAAAATGGTATGCTGGGTTTTTTTTTCGGCATTGTAAGATACGCTCTGCTCACAATCTCAGGTTCACAAAGACAATAAACAAGAACAGACTTCAATTTTAAGCATTTTAAACAGAAATTATCAATCTTTATTTTCTCATACCACCAGCTGTCCATTTTATTCGGAGCTTATGATTTACGATACTTGACCACGGATCTTCCAGAGCAACATGGCAATAAAATGGAAATTAACTTCAGTATTTTGTTTTTCGGAATGTTCTGTGGACAATAATTTACAAAGCAGATATGCCTTAAGAAATATACCCCATTCTATATTTCCACTACTTTCCATAAACCTGAGTCTACCTGCTTTGATTCCTGGAAGTAAATGTTACAAGGCATCGAATTTTAAAACTTATTTAAGGTTGCAAAAAAGTTAACTAAATCGTATACGTTTATTTTTAACATTGCAAAAAAGTGAAAACATGCATCCATATGCACGTATTAGTGAAATATGCACTCACCCTTAAATATTCACTTAAATAATTATATATATATGCACTATAAAAGTTTCCCAATCGCTCCCCATATTTCCGTTACTTGGATACATTTTACTCATGGGGAATGAAACATGCTAATATGAAAAAATCCGCTTTCTAGTCATCATACTAACATGTTCAGTTAAATCTTGTTAACTCTTTGAAAATTTAACTGTAGGCCTATTTAAAAGAAAGACTAATAAAAAAAGTTTGTTTAAAGTTAATAACCGAGAAAATACTTAAAAACCACTTTATATCCAGTATTAATATATTGAGATAGGGGAATGCTAAGTGCGTCATTGGATAATTGAGGAATAGTTTTGAAAAAACAAACCGAAGAAAATCTTCATTAAATTTCCGAGTGTCTCCGTCTACGATAGCCACTTGCCGAGTAATAAAAATGAACAGCAATTCTGAAGTTACAAGACTTCTCAACATTAAAACTAGTACCATTTTAATCTTAATGGTATTCGATACATCCGTTACTTTCAGGCGCAAATAGTCGTATATAACATAGTTGCTGAATTAAATCGCTAAAACAATATATAAAAAAAGATAAAATTGAAATTGTAAAATTCGACTATTAAATATATTTAATGTATGGAATATTGATTTAGGCTTAACAAAAGGTAGAGGCTTTAATATATATGACCTACATGTTACGTATAAGAAAAAGAAGCAGGTAGGCTAGGTTTCCGACACTGGGTGCATAATATTCCAGTTTGAATAAATTAGTTTGATGGTAAAATGATGAAGAAACACAGCCGTAGAAAAATGTCGTGTTAAGTGCAGAAAATTTATACATATAATTTATAAACATAAGAACATAATTTCTGTCTGTCTGGTGTTTACCTTTCCTACCAGTTGTCGCAGTTTTCTTGTATAGTATATTCACCCTCGAGCGATATAAACTAGAGATTCAATTAGTTGACATTGCACACTGCATCCAGCGGTTTCCTATGGAATTTCTCTGCCAAATTCAAGACACAAACATCACACTGCGCGCTTGCATATTAGCTAGAGCACCATAGAGATCCCACGTTATGTTGTAAATTACATTAATCTCGCTACTCGACCGCAACCTCCCCCGTGGGTGGGGAATACGGCAAAGAGGACTCTTACCTACGTCGAGGATCAGATGCTAAATCGACCTGATGTTGTCTACTCGCAGGGGATATACTGTCCGCTGCAGAAGTGACAGAACCCCACAAAGGGACAACGAACATTATTCTGTATCAGAACGAAATTTTAAACTTTCTGTTTCAGTAATTCAGATAACTTCTCTGGCTAATCAGCAACGGAGCCAACGGCTCTTACAGAGACATTCTAGAATGAATAATATGACGTTTTTTCTCACATATGAGAACAGTCGAATCGTAAAGAAGTGTACAAGCAAACGATCCCGAATCGATACACAGCTAATCCTTTAAAATAAATTTAATTTCGGTGCAAGACTTGCCATCGACAAGGGCCGGAATCGAAGCCGCGAACTTGAGAGCCGAAAATCAATGAATTACTTACTGACTGTTCCATTCAGGCTAAGATGCCATGTAATAATGAAATCCTTGATTTAATAATACATTTTATACAACTTCAAAATGGAGTGGAAAGTCTTTTTTTAAAACTATTTATACCTTACATAGGCCTAGGTGGCCATTGTGACATTTTTAAAACTACGAAACATTTTTAATGATTAATTATATATACGAAGATCGCAGTTCAAAGTGAATAGTTAATTATTTTCATATAATTTAATCTCCATAAGAAGATCATGCAAATTTTCTATAGCACTTCTATAATTTTTCACTCCATCTAAAGTTTTATCCTGAATCCAACAAGACAGTATTAAAGACGCCAAACAAAGATCTCTAGGAAAAAGAAAAGGAGGTGAACGTCTCGTTTGCGCCAGACATCATGTCTAATAACCAGAGTAACCCAGAATCATAATAAGCATAAAAGTGTAACAGGGCTTTAGACAGGTTGCCATCCAGAATATGATTTTGGGGGTCTAAGAGTCTGGATAAATGATCAAATCTTATATATGGATAAACGAAGTTTTAAAAGCACAATAAAGCCTTATTAAAAAAATAAAGCATAAAAGCACATTCCTCAATCCCTGTTATATAAACACAATATGTAATGCAGAATAAAGCATAATCCTTGGGAAATTAACAGTGTTTAAATCTAACAGTACATTTTAAAAAAATGTTTCCAGCAACAATGAACATTTTTTACGTAACATTTAACGGTTTTATGGTTAGTGCAAAATCTTAATCAGAGCAGTTACCATCTACTGAATGCCAGCATTCCAAAAATTGCTATAAATGCAGTTCAAAGGGTTCTTGACATTTTCGCAGATTATTTTGTGACTAAAAAATGGGAATCTTTTAAGACCCTTATGTTTGGAGTGCATTAATTTTGAAAAGAGGTAAATTGTACAAAGTCATGTGGAAAGTTTTAAACATAGATCTTGGAAACAGAGTGATCGACATGTTCAAATTCAAGCGGTCCTAGCAGCATATTTACCAGAACTAACTTAAACCTCAAACATGACAGCGAATGGACGTTTTGAAGAATAATATGGAAGAAATGGTAAAAGCATGCACCTAAAACTTGGAATTAGCCTCAAGAGTATTGTACAGAGACAGAGTGACCAAAATATGACAAGATGTTCATTCTTTAGCATTGTTCTCTTACTGAGTGTTCTTGGTAACTTAATATTTTCACAAGATGACCTTATTTTGTTGGCAAAAAAAGTCATTTAGGATACCGAAGTCTACTTGCATGAAATAAATACGCTATAAAAATAAATTATAATAAAGCATAATCATCAAAATGATAAAGCATAAAACAAAACATAAATCTTTATATGAGTTTATTTGCTAACAACGATCCTAAAATGGAAGATGCGGGCAAAGCATTTAAGTCAGTCTTCAATTCACTATTCACGCCATGAGCGTTGAAATCTCAAGTATTTAAATGCAAAGAGCATATCATTCCTCCTTATGTATTGGCCTAGTTTAGGAAAATGCAAATTCCACAGTCAATGTTTTATTATTTTCGGAATACGGTTTTATTATAAATGTCGTTATACTGTTTTTGATACGATAATGTGAAGTTAAGATTACCAAGTGCCTACTGTATGAAGAAAGATTAATTTAACCTCACAGAGTTATTTCTACATTTATCCTGTACCCGAAATTCGTTGACGTCTTTTTAAGATAAATAGGCCTACACGTTTTGAAGTTCCCTTTAATCCAAAAATACTTTCAGAAACATGATTGTAGGCTCTGTGCGATTAACATGTTTTGATAATGAAAGCTCTGGATTAAATATCTTCACAGAGTTATTTCTCTTACTTCCGATTCCATTTATCACAAAGAAAATATTTTTCGCGATTGTCTCGAAAACATCTCAAACTATTTCCATTAGATTTCTTACATGAGATGTTTTTAAAGAGAACTAGAAATTTTAATTGAAATATTTTTTCCGCAAAATTTATCTGAATAGTCTTAAATCTGCTACTGTTCGTGCCAACTCAGTTTCCAAGTCCTGTGTAGCGACAATGCAGGCTGAGGATGAGACAACCTAATATGCATTCGTCGCAACATGCCCTCTTATTCTAAATCAGAATCTGAAGTGAGTTGTATTGCTCATGCTTATTGAAAGTTATGTGAGTGCATTCCATCAGATTTTATCTCAGGTTTTATCTAGGATCAGGGATGCGACACGAAGCGAGGGAACCACTTTCTCATAATTTTTACAACCATTTTACATAAAAAGAATAACTTTTTCGTGATTTAAGTCACTCATATCATACATAAACTTAAGCTTTATGTCTTGTCTTGCTAATAATGCAACTTTCAATGAGGCCTAGGCAACTGAATGCACACTACTGCAATAAAACCGTGTACTCTGTCCTAAAATATATTAAGGGTATAGAAAGTTATGTGAGTATATCACATCAGATTTGTTGTATGTGTGATGCACATTTGCAACTTGTTTATAAACTCAAATGAAATGCCTTCAATTCAGAAAAGTTAACTTCAGACTTTATGAGAATATTATAGGAGAAAAATTCCTGACACTGGGATTTCAACCCAGGATTTGATTTCTCCTATAATATTCTAATGTTCAACAGAGACAATTATCTGTGGTTCATGAAGCATATATCTGTGGCTTGGTTCTAAATGGAACAATGTCAATTGCTTGCAAAAATGAAATTTACATTATTGAGCTCGGCTAGTCTTTATCTTTCGTATAATAAAGGTGTCAATGTCTGTTGCTGTTAATAGAAATAATACAGAAACCTTAGGTGCCAATTTCGGAAGTTCTCAGCAAAATATGTTACTTCTACAAAGGCTTCAAAGTCAGTTATCTCAAAAGCAAGTTTTATGACATTGGCCCTTTCAGAACCAAGCCACAGCCATTCAGACTTCATATATTGTTCAATAATATTTGTATAAACATTACTACGATACTATCTTAAGTTTTTATTCATTTTCATGCTTAGTGGCTGCTGTAGAGGAAACTGTAATATAAGAGCTATAGCAGAACAGGAATAAGCAACACAACAGTTGCCGTTTTCTCAAGTTTCGATAAGAGTGGCAGCGGCACTGTGATCACAGAAGCCTCTGAACAGCTTCAATCAATAGAAAATCTCAACACGCGAAACAGCTATTACAACGTCCAACCTATAAATTACCTATTGTACCTAATATTACCCTTCATTATAGATTATTTCTAGGGTGAAGTTGAACCACAATTGCCGGAATGCCGGAAGGTGATATACATTATATACGATTTATTTACAGCCGTATTGCAGTTCTTTTTGTGTATAGTGGTTAAGTATCCCGTTTTTGTATATAACGGTTCATATACTGTCGTGTCCAACAGTAACCCCAATCTCTTGCCTGTTTAACATATCAGGTGTAGGCCTAAGTATAAATTTCCATACAAATTCGTATACGTTTCAGTTCAAAATTAAGCTATAAAAACCCATCCCACCTTAACTTCCCACCCACAGACCTCAACTCTTTTTCCATAACAATCTCAAAGTCCTTTTACAATGGTCTGTCTATAATAACTTAATAGAACATTATGAAACGAACCTATAATGACTGTTCTATTGTATGTAATTAATATTATTTCCAACTGGCACTTTGTTTTATATCTTGCTTTATATCTTACATCTTGGCGTCTATTAATTTGGAACAAGTCGCACAGTCCAAACGCAATAAGATCGAAAAATTTTATCTTTCTAGCTCATCTCTAAGTGGGTAAACATTAATATCAGGGAATGGGGGAGAACACTTCAAAGTTTATATATGGTTAAAAGTTAAAAATCTGACATTTCTGCAATTTTTTCATCGGTTATAGGCTAAAAGCTTTAAGTTTTCCAGTTTCAAATTTGTAGCTCATGAGAAGTAGGTCAACACGATCACTAAATTGTTTATCAAGGCTGTCGTAGATGTGAATTATGGCTATCCAATCACTTTTTCCATACATATAGGGCAGCTAGAAATACAACATTTATCACACTTTAGCTGAATGTGCCACTATTCCTGCCAAATTTTACGGATCTAATATGAGGAAAATATACTAAATTTATTCAAAATAAAAATATTGAACTATCTAAGGTATAACCTGTAGAGAAATGACAAAAAAGTCTAGGACCATACTTCCTTGTAAGTCTCTCAAAATCCGTTACTGCTCGTGCAATAGGGTTTTTATACGACTTATCGTTAAGCTACTATAAGCTTCAAAAGAAGGTCTGCGTCCGCCATTTTGAGAAATTTTCGGGGGTAAAAAGTTAGAAATTGGAAATTTTTGGAACACTTTCGTCGGTTACAGGTTAGCAGCTACAAGAAATGTTGAAGTTTCTTGCTCATCTGGAAGTGGGTAAACAACTATGTCAGTGAATGGGGTAGCCATGTGGCTTCAACGTATAGTGATGATTTACTATTTAAAAAGCTTGCGACCGTAAATTGGGCATTCTCCAGGAACGGTCAACCGACTTGGTCCAAAATCAATGCGACACACGGACGGAGGGACAGGCATTTTTCCGTTCACCAAATAATCTTAGAAAGTACCATTAAAAATACGAAAAGTTGTCCCAAAACTCAACTACTTTCATCTATTAACCCTGTTATTGCTATGATGTTCTTATCGCTGTTCAGTTCTACAATAAATTATAAGTTTATCATAGCCATAAAATATACTATGAAATCTTGATAATTACGTTTAAGAAAATCCCACTCATTCACAATGGTAACACTGTGTATGTTAAAATAGCTCATAAA
Organism: Ectobius pallidus; assembly: GCA_964059195.1. Taxonomy (NCBI): domain Eukaryota; kingdom Metazoa; phylum Arthropoda; class Insecta; order Blattodea; family Ectobiidae; genus Ectobius; species Ectobius pallidus. The sequence continues at coordinate 110,751,539 of CAXKWD010000006.1, forward strand.
GAAATGATTATTCGTTAAATAGTAATTAACTTAATATGAGATAAAATAATGATTAGGCTATTAATAATTAGTAATGAATGATTATTCGTTAAATACTAATTAAATTAATATCAGATTAATTCATGATTATTAATAATCAATAATTAAAGATCATTCTTTCTTTTCTTTGTCGTATTGTACCTCTCCCTTTTAGTATTTAAGCGACCCAAGCCGCCCGGGCCTTACAGGGCCGCAACCTGTCGGGAGAGGGATTATCTATGGATCACATACATACTTTTTTGACCAGACAAGGAAATGGAGGGCCTCCCCGGGTGAGAGATCAGCCCAAACAAGGCGAGGATGGGATGAAGATGATAATGACGGCCAGATGATATATGGGGACCACAAGGGCATAAAGTTATCTGACATTTGTCTCACAGATGAGGAAAAACACCAGAAAAAACCCGAACTAGGTAACTTGTCCCGACCAGGAATCGAACCCGGGCCCGCTGCGTAAGAGATGCGAACGCATCTCGTACGCCACAGCGGTGGACTAAGATTATTCATTAAATACTAATTAACTTAATATAAGATTAATTAATTATTATTAATAAATAACGACTATTCGTTAAATATTAATTCACTTAATATCAAACATTTTCGGAACTTCATTTTGCCATGTGTTTAGCAGAGTTTAACTACCGAAGAAAACGAAAGATGATGTTGATAGAACTAAGATGTTAGAAACATGTGTTTTGGCCACTAAGACTTGGAGAATTCCAGTCACGTGGATTACTTCTCTCCCCGTCCTCTTTCAGTCACTAATCGAATTCCTAATTGAAGTAAGATGTCAGATCGCATTAAAGATTCCTAATTAACTAGCTGAAGTAAGTGAATTTCACACCGGTGTTGAAATATCTCCCCCGTCGGTGGGAGATTCGATCTCTCCTTCACTTCGCGTGATCGAGCAGACTACAGCTTTCTTTCACTCTGAATACTACGCTATATCTCAGCAATAAATTTTACATTAGCACAAACTTCGATAGATGTCTTACAATAAATAAAACATGGTTACGTCCGCGGGTAGGTCCTATACTAGAAAACTACACAAATCTTAAGGAATAATGAAATATAGGCCTACCAGAGATGGAAAAACTCTTAAATTTTCTGAAAGATTGCTACTTATTTCCCTCAGGTTCTCTGAATTCCACCTCACGAGTCTGAATGCACCCCGTTCTAGATCACCTTTCTGAAAAAGTCATTAATGTAATCCAATTCCGCAGATAGCTAATTACTTACCCATCTGAAAGACGTACACACTGACAAATTGACTGACCAATTGACTGATTGACTGACCTATTGACTAGGTCTCCTCTGTAGATCATCTTTATGAATAACATTGAGCGCCATCTCTTACTATTGCGTTTTTTTTCAGTGCAACATAAAGAAACTAGAAGCATGTCGCATTTTCTTGGAAGTCGAGAAATACAAGAAAGGTTATGTATCCATATGTGTGCAGTAAAACTTGATTGAAAGAAAATTCATTATAAAATACCATCAATAACAGAATACATTTAAGAAAAAAATATATTTTAAAACACAATAATTCTATTCAAAAGTCATCCGTCTCCCCGAACACCAACCGTAAAGTCAAAAGGCAGTTATTTTTAAGCCATTTAAGAAACCCTTATCAAATTTAAAATGTAACCAGTTGGATTTGTTAAAACCTTTCAACAGAGTAGGGGTAAAGTGCCGGATCTTGAAACGAGTGGCCGAATGGAATAAGGGCCCATGCCACATTCCGATGATATCCTGCCGTATTTTATAGGTGTCCGCAGATTGCTGCCTTTGGAAAATACGTGCCTTTATTTGAAGGTTCAATTTGGTGATAATTGGCATTATAATTGAGCAAGAATTGCGTTGTTAGTATGGAAAGACAGAGTCAGACTGAAAAATCTAATGCCTTAGCCGGAATTTGAACCAGGATCTTCGGCTCTCCGTGCCGCCGCTCTACCATTGAGCTACCATGGCATCATGCCGGTACAAGAATAAATTCTCCAACTGACCCACTGTTTCCTGTTGGTAGTTATACATGTGCCTCAATATGATGAAAGTTAAAACGAAGTGGGCAGAGAGTAGCATGCGCCCAAAATAGGTGCCTGTAATTATTAACGAAATTAACGGCGAAAATAAAGTTAAGAAGAAGTAAAGGAATGCAGAAATCTCAATAGATAGCAAAAGGGAAGTTGACGTAAATATTATGCATTTTCTCTTGATGGTTTTTCAATCTTACCTCAATGAAGATATTTATATTAAACACTGCAGATTAAAATGTCCATAAGCGGGAATCAAACCCAGTCTCGTATGCTGAATTATTGATAAATTTCATCTTTCTTCTTTGAGGGAATACAGATTGATCAACTAAAATATTTTTTTAAGCCTTATACCCTCAAATAGCAATAAAAAGGCCAGTAATTGTGTATATATATATATGATCAATCGTATGCTGAAGTTTAGCCACTCTTCGCCCCAAGACTGTTAGAGAAATATTTTAATGGCACAGAAGACCATTTTTGGGTGTTCAGTGGTCCTGACGTCAGCATAGCACAAAACAGACTTATCGGCTACAGTTAGGCCTACTAATGAAATCCTTAGAATCCGCACGGTAGTTTAAACTGGGACTCAATCTTGCAGCAATAATTATTTAATTTTCCAAAGCGACAATACTGTACCCACGCAATTGTGTACACAGGGTCCAAACAGGCTAGAGGAATATTTGGAATGAGACTAAGTAGATCCTATAGGAGCCGACTGGTTTCTGCGACAGCGTATCAAGCTGAAACCCGATTTCGATTCCCTCACGGGATAAATTTCCTTCTTCAGAATATAATCCATTATCTAAAATTTGAGGTTTTAGTAGGCTAATTGAATATGGAGCAAAAATCAAACGTCCATCTAACCCCCTCCCAAAAAAAAAAAACCACGGCCTGCCTCATGATTTATGAGCTCAGTCTATTTTAGCCGCCAGAGGACAAGATTGGGTAGATCTTTATAGCATTATTTTCTCAACCGGAGTTGCAACATTTTTATTTACCTAGGGCAGGCCATTAACTCTAACGAGAAAGAGTCCATCCCTTACCAGATCATCTTGAACCATAGGCGTAACGAGGGGGGGATGTTTTGGGGGTTTGAACCCCCCCCCACCCATTGATTAAAAAAGGGAAAATTATACTATTTATTTCATTATTGTGATATATCACCTTTTTGAAAAATCTGCTTATAAATTACTTAATGAGTTTAAAGCGTGGGAAGCTTAAAACTCGTTATTGTGCATCTTAATTTTTAAAACTTTCCGGGGGGAGGACCCCGGAACCCCTCTCTCCAGATGTTATAACCCCCCATATGGTCGGCCTGGTTACGCCTATGATATTATAGGTTATAGTAATAAATATTAATCCAGGGAATAACAGCATAAGCACCTGCATCCTCCTAACCATTCATCTGATTTCATTGTCTAGAAAAGAAAACCGTTCGTATTCCTATCACTGTTGTAAATACACAGTGGAGGTAGGCCTTTTGTATCATATTGTCTTGCACTGTTTTTGTCATTTATATTTTATTATTATTGCTTTTTGAAGTGAAACTTCTTTAGCTGCGGTAGGGGTAAATCCAGAACTTGTGTCACGCTCAAAAATCGTCACGAAATGAGTGTCACACTCAAAATCGTCACGAAATTAGTGAGGTGTGACGGAACGGACTGCACAGAAAACAACCAACTCAATGATTAGGAGTAATCAACTGCTATACGATTTAACCCTGCAGTGCTCGCGCGCTATTTTAGGACATAGAAGCTCGAGCGGTGTCTGAGAGACGCCGTTCGTGTTTTACATTGTTTCTATTGTTTTATGTTGTTTTGAGTGTTCATTTTGTTTATTGAGGGTTGTCATAGTTTACTTAATATTATTGAACATGTTTTGCATACATTTCTTAGTTAAAAATATGTGTATTAAGTCAATTTATTGAAAATGAACATTTAACTAATCATATTGGACACAAATCAATATTAGCGAATTATGACTTTAATTAATTAACAAAAACAATGTTGTTAGGCATGTAACCATTTTAAAATAATTTTAGATTATTATTGTCCTAAGACTGTGTAGGTATAACAACTTTTACTACTAGTTACTGATGATCTCTTCTTATTCCATTTCGAAACTTTGTCCTGCCCTACGAATTATTTAGGCCTATCACATTCACTATAATCATTATCATCATCTGCTTCTTGTTCAGTGTCCGTAGACTTACTTATAGACTCCGCAATGTCTTCTTTAGGATCACTATCGCAATCAAGTTCTTTCTTCTTCTTCTAGCAACTTTGCGCTATCTTCCAATCATTTGGATCAGAAAGATTATGATATTTTTTCTCCTTTCCACTCATTGCCAAGCCTAAAGATAAATAATTTCCATCAGAAAAGATTGGTATTGTAGGTTTATGATCACTAGTTTCTGCAAGAAATTTGTTTTAAACCAGTAACTTACCTTGTAACAGTAAAGCTCACGCGGCGTCTCACAGACGCCATCTACATTTTTGCAACAATAACGTCACTCCACTCTTGCTAGGCGAAAACTGGAGGGTTGCCGCTTGGATATGTTATTTAAGAGTAGTTGACCGAAAGGTAGATGGCAGGTCAGCACAATGACCTCATAGGTATTCTAAATATGGCGAAATGAATCTGGTCTGGCGTCTGTCAGACGCTGCGCGAGCACTGCAGGGTTAAAGGACAAAATAAAATACTCAATGGGGAAACTAACGATAGAAGGTTATGGAAAGGAAAATTTTCAGACCTCGTACGAGGACCTGCAAATGGGTATAGTAATAGTAGTAGTAATAATAATAATAATAATAATAACAATAATATTAACAATACTAATAATACTTGATCAATGGCAATAGACAATTCCTGAGCAAGCTAAAGGAATATTATCTATTTTATGGAACTCGGAGATTCATAACCGCGCTTAAAAAATAAAAAAATAATCATAATGAGACGCAAAACTTTTGCCTCTGTTATGAACTCTTATTTTAAATGGAACACCCTTATATTTTGAATAGTGCTCATTGAGCGCTTTTTCAGAAAATACCCACACGAGATACTTCTTTGCAAATTTATTCAAGAAAACAGAAAACTAATAATATCAGTAAAACGCTTCTTTTGTGATCTGCCCCGTCAAGCTCTATGCGGACCGTCATAACCTCAGCAGAGGTTAAACTTACATTAAAGTTTACTTTTTTGTATGTAAGAGGTACATTTTCTCACCTACAATCTTGACATTTTATCATTTGTTTATTTAGCTGTTTTACTTACACTGAAAAAAAAAAATTGAATCGGTTAGTCTCTAAAATATTTTCAGGTCATAATGTACTTCAAAATGTAGTTATTATTTTTTTAAATAAAACATCACATTTCAGTAAAAAAAATATGAAAAATCCTTTTTTCAGTAGGCCTACTAATACAGGATGGGTATCTTGATCTAGTCTCTAGCTTAATAGTAGATTTTGAGAAAAGGTAGGTGGTTGTACATGGTTATTTAACGACGGTTATGTACTGAAACTTAGGCCTGTGGCTGTTGCCAATGTGCCGGAATTTTGTCCCGCAGGAGTTCTTTTACATAGCAGTAAATCTACTGTCACATTTATGCACACACATAAACGACATCGACCTGGGCCAGGATCAAACCCAGCGATACTAAATACGCCACCCAGGCCGACGAGAAAATGTAAGCCTACATTGTATTTAACATTATAAAGATAGGCTATTCCGTTTCCCCTTATTCTATTATCGCTTGTACGGCGGCTGAGACCCCCTGTCTGCTACACAGCGGCAACTACTCCAGCACAGGTGTATTGCGTGTGCTCTAACCAAGACTTCGCAGGCAGTCATACCCTAGCCTGTTGCGGATAATAGTAACTTCCACGTTAAAGTGATATGACGTACTTCGATACCCAATGGCATTACCTTTGTATCAGTGCCCTTCATAACTCCGTTAGCATTGACTACAGAGGGAGACTTTCTTGTAGCAGTTTTACGACAGAAGTTCTTTTTGAAGTGAGTAAACCGAGAGCTAACCCAAAGTTGCGTTACGAAGAAAATCGTCACGAAAATAGCGGGGCTGTGACCGATTGCACAGAAAACAATCAGCTCAATAAAATTTAAAAAAATAAAAAGTCCAAAATGAACAATACAAAATTCAAAGATCCAAAATTTAAAAAAATTTAAAAATCAAAATTAAAGAAGTCCTTAAACCCAAAATTAAAAAGTCCAACAATCCAGAATTGAAAAAATCGAAAAATTAAAAAATCCAAGTTTCACTTCTGTTGCGTGGCTTTCCACGCACCCTATTTTTTAAATATTTCCTTTAGATTGTTCTCATCTTCGTATAGCATTTTTATAATTATCGTGTCGCATCATATTGTATTGTATTATTAGTGTTACACTTATTTCTTTGTCTTCTGCATAGTAAACGCAATATAGCCATGTGCGCTGGATTTATTCTTTTGAAAATTTATTGAAAGAATAAAGATACCATACCATACCAGATTTCAACCTGGTACTATGATAGAGGGGAGTTAAAACAGCTCAGCGATAAGAGGGTTATTCAGGTCATAGGCGTAACGAGGGGGGGATGTTTTGGGGGTTTGAACCCCCCTCCCATTGATTAAAAAAGGGAAATTGTACTATTTATTTCATTATTGTGATATATCACCTTTTTAAAAATCTGCTTATAAATTACTTAATGAGTTTAAAGCGTGGAAAGCTTAAAACTCGTTATTGTGCATCTTAATTTTTTAAAATTTTCCGGGGGGAGTACCCCGGAACCCTCCTCTCCAGATGTTATAACCCCCCCCCCATATTGTCGGCCTGGTTACGCCTATGTCTTGAACTAACTCGGAGATGCAGCATCACGTCAACAGACAGCATCTCCCATCCAAACCGCTGCAGCTGCTACATTTGTCTTTCCGCTACATTGTGAATTTATTGTAGTTTCGGGGCACGTCATCGTTTCCAGTGTAGCAGTCGTTTCTACTATTTTCCTGGCTTGAGTTGATAATTTTTTTAATCAAATAATTTATAGGTTGTCCTCACGAGGCTAAGTGCACCCTGTTTGCAGAACACTGTATACCACACAAATTGGAGAAGATAACTGAAATCAATGGAAACGAAAGCCTTTTGGAGCTCAAATTCAAAATGAGGTCCGTAGGAATGACGTATTTCTTTTGACTGGAAATATCCAAAAGTAATTTGGAAATAACATGATTTTTCTCTGTTAGAGTATGTTTTCATGATGTATAATATAAACTTTTTATAGAAGTAAAGCTTTTACGAACTATTTCAGTGTTTGGTATTATTGCGCACACATCAACACATATATATTTCATATATTTACTTCCGGTCCCCAACCCTTTCCTCGTGTTTTATGACACCATTAAGTCAGTGTGCCTTTTATAGTGAATAAACAAGATCCGTGTATAAAATATATCTCATTTTTGTTCTAGTTTACTTTATCCGAAGTTTACAACCTGCGCCATATCACTACCATGTTGTTGTTATTTTTTATTATTGTTAATCTTGTTGTTCTTAGTAGACTAATGAATCAATTCAAGAAGATTATTCACTCCGATCAGCTAAGGTCTGGCCTTGGTATGTTAAGTGTAAACGTCTCCCATAAGATTAACCCATTTGGGACAAGTTACTGCCTTTGATCAGTGGTAAAAAGGTATTAGATCAATATAAATTGCTCAAGTTTTTAAATTAATACTAATATCCAGGTGTGAGGCTTTCGCTTACTTACCCTCTTGACAAGCGCTCAAAAAACTGGATGTAATTAAATCCACTCTTATACAATAGTTTACAGTCAAATAAGAAAGGCGCATATGATTAGAGAAAGGAAAGCAGGAACACTTTGATTGCTATATCTCATATAGGCCTACTGGGTACGTGCTGGGAGATCAAGAAAGCATGATACACACGCAGTCTGTTTGTAGAATATCCGCAGTAGGTAGCTCATATAGCATCTACTGCTGCGATTTTTTTTAGCACGTTCAGATTAAATAATAATGTTTTTTTGTGTGGAAATAAGGTACCTATAAACATTATACAATATTCTAGGCTTACATTCCAAAGAAAACCGCGCTTTAAAAAATATTTCTACAGCTTAAGATCAAAACATTTTCTAAGAACTCAAAGAACAGTTCGGAAATACGAAGCCAGGGTCAGTAAGAGCTGATGAATATTACATATATATATATATATATATGTGTGTGTGTGTGTCTATACGTAGATTAACAGCTGTCATAATCTTTAGATTAACAAACACAGTCCTACAGTGAGTTAGTCTGCGTGAATCAGACAAAATTATGATTGCCTACTTCTGCAGTAGAGTATGTTATTGGCACGACTAAACTCAAAATATGCACATGTGGCGCATAAACTCAAATATGCACATTCTGCTGTGAATCCAATAGGCTATGTCGTATTTTCACAGCAGTTGCCCTTATTTACATCTTGATGATTCCATTTAGCCTTGATATTCACAAATCATGTTTCACTCTGCATTTGGAGGGACGACTCTTCGTGGAATGCTAACTTTGACTCTAATGTTGTAACAAAAAATCTATTTACAATAGTTGAGGATTTACTTATCACAGTTTGTGGTGGAGAGCTGTCGTGGTACGGAAATGAATAAAATGAAGCAACCTGAAACAGGAAATTGAACCAAAAGGATCTTATCGTTGAAAATACATTTTCCTTTCAAGATAAGTCGATCATGATCCCGCATGTGTTCATAAACACCCCAACCGCAGATTCCTTTGCATAAATGGATCAGAGAGGGCGAAGTTTCTTCTCAGTATGTTGAAAAGGCACAGATACAACGGCTTTAAGTAAACAGCATAAAAACAACTATAATCATAAATTTTACCATTCCGATAGTTTTGTGTACCTGTACATTTTATTACTGTATATTGTATATTATTTTGTACGAGAGCATTTTAGTTAAAACCCCTGTGCTAATCGATTTAATTTGATGCTAATTAGCAAACCAGTTGTCTTTACGAATTACAACTAATTTAAGAGTATTCCTGTTGCTGACAGAATTATAACTAGGATTGTAATTTTCTAAACTAAATCTTCTCGTAGTTTTTATCAATATTAGATATATACAACTAACAATTTCAGGTAAAAAAATCCCTTTAGGCAGGCCTACAGGCGGAGGTAGATTTCGAAGTGCTTTTGGTTTAATTTATTGTCGCTGCATAGCACTCTTCTTCTTTAGCCTTGGCATGGCAAACCTGCAGTAAAGAGGAAGAGCCTACAATCAATTGTTTTGACAACAATAATAGGATATAATATTCTGGGAGGCCGTGCGCAAGATCAGCAATGAATAAAATTAGCAAAGCCGCTAAACAAGACAAAATTATGATATTATAATAATTCTTTCAAGTGCCATTATTTTCAAACATTAAAATATCGCGTCATATGAGAGCTATCAAGAAACTATTTATTGATTTGTAGAGTACTCATCAAGAGCTTTTCAATGATACCCCACAAGACGTGGTTTCAAAAGTTTCGAGTTTTCATCCCCCACACCCACCCCCACCCCCACCCTCACTCGAACCCCCGAATCGTTGGTGTCACTGTGAACTCCATAGGGAGTACTCTAATTTATTCAAACAAAGTTTCCCTCTATACTTCATAGGGGCCGAGATATACATTTTTAAAAATTTCAACCCCCTCCCCCGACCACCCCCTTGGGCCAATTTTGCCCATTAACGAACTTGTCCGAACTATTGGGCCTAGAAATAACATAATAAAATTTGGTTCAAATATCTTCAAAATTACGGCCGCTATCGTGTAAAGATATATATATATATATAAATATAGCCTATATATAAATATCACAATTTTTTTTTTTGAACGGGCGGTGGTTTCGTACTTAGGGGAGCATGAAACGTAAAGATATGAAAGAATTTTTCGAAAATCATAAAGTGGTATCCATTGCAATAGGTAGATTTTTCTTCGAAAATCTACCTAAAAAACAATTCCAACTGAAAATTTGTTGAAATACATTAATCTTTTGGAAAAGACCGACTGAATAAAAGTTTATAAAATCTAATAGCATAGTGTATAAATGTATTGTGTGATCCATAGGATCTTTTTCCCCCTGTAGGGTCCGGCATGGGCCGCATCAATGCCCCTACAACGGGGGAGGTAAAACTCCGTGAAAGAAGAAGACAAAATGTGACCGTTATTCCTAATTGCTAATAGCAAAACAAAAGGTGATAATTAATTATAAAGTTCATAACTGTAATGATTTTTACGTGCATGATTAATTAGCTGACCAGTTAAAACTTCAAAAGTACAAACCATCATTTAAAAAATTAATAAGTGAACTTTGCTCTTTAATTACTTCAAACCGTAATTCGTAATAGTATATTATGCAACAAGCCTAAAATGGCATTTATTAAATATACAAGTATGTTTTACATAAAAGTATCTTAATTATCATTATACGGAAGTTACTACGACTGTTTTTGTTCTACCATAATTAGTGTGAACGTTGAATTCTGGGATTTATATTCACTCAAACAGACGGCAACAAGCCCGCTATGACCTTTGCAACATAATAGTTGACGTAATTCATGTCTTCTGCGAGAGATGGAAGATTACGGCGGCAGTCAAATTAAAACTTCCTTTTGCAGTTTTCCTCACACCAAAGGAATTTTACAGGACGAGACTAATTCATTTTAGTACCATATTAAAATTAACACGAACAGATTTGATTTTATTTTAAATAAAGGCTATTAAATATGCAGATTTCAGCTGCTACACTCAAGGTCTCAAGATCGTTCCGTGTTCGATAATATTCTATAACACACCAGTTTCGAAATGGAAATCAGTGTCGAAATGAATGTCATTATGATACTGGTTACGTCACATATAATAAGCGTATTACGGTATGGTCTAATAGCATAACAACAAAGTTTCCTTTTTGAAGTGAAACTTCTTTAGCCGCGGTAGGGGTAAATCGAAAGCTTGTGTAACGCTCAAAAATCGTCACGAAATTAATGTAACGCTCAAAATCGTCACGAAATTAGTAAGGTGTGACGGAACGGGCTGCACAGAAAACAATCAACTCAATGATTAGGCTTATCCAAAATTTTAAAAAATCCAAAAATCCAAAATTAAAAAATTAAAAATCGAAAATAAAAAAATTAAAGATCCAAAATTTTAAAAAATCAAAAATTCCAAAATTAAAAAATTAATAGATCCAAAATTCAAAAGTCCTAAATTTAAAAAATAAAAAATCCAAATATCCAAAATTTAAAAATAAAAAATCCAATATTAAAAAAATAAAAAATTTAAAAAATAAAAATTCAAAATCCAAAATTAATAATAAAAAATCCAAAATTAAATAATCGAAAATTAAAAAATCCAAAATTTAAAAAGTCCAAAAGCCCAATATTAAAAAGTCTAACAATCCAGAATCGAAAAAATCCAATAATCCAAAATTTAAAAAAATCCAAAAATTAAAACAAGTTTCACTTCTGTCGCGTGCCGTTCCACGCACACTTTTTTAATCTGTTCAAAACTTCATTTTATGCAAGTTATGCAGATTGCTTTTACATAAAATTTAATCGATCCTTCCGGACGTAACTGATTATACAGATTATAAAGGTCACTATAGAGTTGACAAAAGCCGGTGTATACTTTATCCATTTTAATGAAGCAAAGAACTAGCTGGTCTATAGAGTGGTTTATTTTAACATCACTTACATTGTAATTAGCTTTATTTCTAAATGGGAATCTCTGGCTACTAATCAAGTCATGGGTTCATCTAGAGATTCGAGTTAAGCCTAGAACGACGAGAGTGACATACTCCAATTTTACGGAATAATCCGTTCAGGGAAAACGGATGGAGTAAGCAGTATTCAATTATTGCATAAACAGGTTTATTGGTCAGGGATTAAACACGTGTGGAAAATTACCATATGCATGGCCTATACAGTAACCAGTCGTCACCTGAAGCCCCATAGCAGGTAGAGATAATGATATTGTGACAGCTTGATGGTTGAGACATAAACTGCATTAGCAGATTAAATTATGGAGAATTTGTAGAAGATGACATTGCACATTTCCGCACTCAGGACATCATAATTAACACGGTAACTTTCATCACAATTCAGCGGTTCTGTTTATTTTCAAATTGGATTCTTTTTATTCCGAATACTGCATATTGATTTTATAACTGGGCTAAGAATACTCATATAATTATAAAATCGCACACATTCGACATTTTTCTTAGCCTTTGAAGTCTGAATATGGTCACGTTATAATGACTAGAACTACTTTTGACATAATTTGATTGCTTTAAACTTATCAATAAGTGAACTTTTTTTCTATTGGTCAATATGAAGTTAGCATGGTCCCTAAGCAATAGGCTATAGCCCTAGATGAATTAAAAGTGTTGTATTTTACAATCAGTTTGAACATTTATTTATTTATTTTACTTGCCATTAAGTATTTTTTTCGTCCTTCCTTGCAGTAGACATCCTTATTCCTTCTAACATATTTTATTTTAACAACATGCCCCATTACAAGTATTATTACATCGTTTAAGTTCTCATTTCATACAATTAAAAAGATACATGATGTATATAATTTGAAATTCTCAGAAACAATGTTTACACATTTAATAATTTAAATGTTATTACAACTAAATTACAGTGAGTGCATTCATGTAACTAACAAGAGAGAGATATCACATTTAAAGTTTCAGAAACAATGTTTACACATGTAATAATTTAAATGTAATTTTACAATTAAATTACAGTGAGTGCGTTTCACAGTATTTTATCTCTAATTCCTAGGTAAATAACATTTTATTCCGTCCCAGATGAAAGAAAAGTATATTTCCAGTTTACTGTTGGTCCTTTGGGGTTTCCTCATGTTCGTATGTTTCCTTTGTCGCGTCGTACCTTATGTTATTGTTCACATTAAAGACGAGTGAGAAATAGTGTAAGAAATGCACATACAAAAGTAGAGAGAAGACATAATATGTAATGAAGCAAGGAATCACATGGCAATTCAATTTTCACACTTGGATCTTCAGTTTTTCCTCTAGCCCATCTTCAAGGACTTTGTGTCAGTAAGTAAGCAGCAACTCAATGAGCTATAAGAAATAACATCTTAACGTCTGGAGTTAAAAAAAAAAAAATAGTTCTTTTCAACTTACAGTATACAGACGCCAATGCTTGTATTGATCTGATAGGAATCGAGCTGCATAATGAGAAGTGGTGGTCATACCTTATCCACAATAACTAGTTGAGTTTATAATTCGCATATATTAAAATAGCGCAAAATGATTATACCTTAATACGTCTATTCTATCGATATAATTTTTCGGATTAGGAAATAATGCTATTGCATTCAACTTAAGAAAAACATTAGTATAGGACAAAGTCGTCTTAATAGGCGATGTTTCTGTCTTAGTAAAACGCTATCGTGCCCAGGTCTGGTCTAGATATAAAATACATGGTTTTAAACACTCAATTTATGAAATAAGGTTCTATTAAAAATATACCAAGAATTTTCACCATTTTTTTCAGGCAGCTGGATCTTCAGTCTACAGTCATCCTCATCTCACTCTCGTCCAAGTTCAAGGAATTGAGCTATATTTTCACATACTCCAATAAACGAGGTCTAGTGCTTTAAAACTTCCATTTTTGTTGCAAATATTAACCTTTTATGTATATCTTACAAGGATTAGCATCACCTCAATGAATTTTCATATTTAATGGTGAATTTCAGACCCATCAGCAAACTGAATAAATGTTTTCGAGCTCTATTGTCATTAGGATACTATGAGTATTTCTTCGCAACAACGATATTCAAGGTGAGCGTATACACTATAACTGTGCAGATTTTTAACAGCTTATTCCTTAAGTGGAAATATAATAAAATACTATTTTCGTCTCAAGTGAGCACTTTTCTTATAAGAAAAGATTACGCCCAAACCTTATGCGGGCTTTACTCAATAAAATAATATATTTATCTGGGCTGTCATTATTATTTCACATCAGCAAAGGAAAGAATAAGGAATAATTTTCCTTTGCGATTTTTTTAATAATACATAGTCCATTGCCACCCAGGGGGTTGTTGCAATTCTGCGAACCTTTCAACCCAGTTGTCTTCTTATTAATCACAAACGTACGGTTATCACAAAAAGTAAAATAAGCTTTATACTTATAATTTAATCTTATCTCCTGCCCCCTTCAATCTGGAGTATTATTCTTACAAGTACGAGATTTGAACACTTTGCAGCCTCTTTGCATGTATTTTTTTTTTAATTCTGGCGAAAGATTGATTGATAATGCGTTAATCATTAAAAATCTCGCTCGTTGCTTCTTGTGAATATTGAAAATAAGTAAATATTTCCTACTGATGTCTTAGGATCTAGCTGTCTTTTTGCATTGCTGCCATATATTTAGGCCTGCTCAGAAATGAGTGCATTTGTGTCTGCAGCCGTATCTAGAGAGTAAACTAGTATTATTGATTTCTGTCATCTTCAGTATGTTGTCGAAATGGTTATTTCCAGTCTGGTGCTTGCTTGTCCTGGTATGCAACAGATGTCCTCGCATTAACACCCCTTACGTCACTCCATCACTGGCCAGCACGCTCAGAAACTTGTTTCCAGTTAATGCTTTATAGACATTCCACTTGTATTTGTACCACACACACACACACACACACACACATATAATTTTAACGAATTTTGCTCCACTGTCGACTGTCCATCGTATCTTCGTCTAGTAGTCGTCTTGTTACCATGCTTCCCCTTACACCATCCTTCCGGCCTTCCTTTCCTTCGTCTTCCGTCAGGGTCTCAATTCATCGTTTGGGAAATCTTCCATCGTTCATTCTTTTCACATGACCGTACCATCTTAATCTGTTCTTTTCAATAATTTCTACGACCTCTTCATCCATAATCATTCATTCTTTTATTGCGGTATACCTTACATTTTCCCTCCTTGATTTTCTTGCTGATCCTCCGTAGTAATTCATTTATGTCGCTCGTAATTTTGATTTCTTTTTTTTATATACTGTCCACATTTCCGTTCCGTATAATATTATATTTTCCATTACTGACTTGTATATATTGTATTTTTGTTTTATTCATGACATTACTGCTCCATATTAATCAGTTTGATATTGCTATTGGCCTATCTTTTTTTAATTTTGAAGATCCATCCAGTTGTAAGCCAATCCCAGATAGACCTACTTGAAATAACTACTTGAATTTCCAATACTTCTATTTCTATGTCATATCTGTGTTTGATGTCACGTACTTTGTCAGCTTTAAACTGTCTAACTGGATGGGCACTAAGGATAAGTATCATCCCTGCTGTAGGTGATGTGAACTGCAGTGAGCTGCTATAATAAATCATGTCATACTGAGATTCAATACTGACCTCTATAATTAATTATTATTTAACGCATATTATCACCACAGAAACACAAAGGAACATGAAAATTAGCCAACTCGAATTGAAATATTTTTGTATTACGACTGGTGCCTCTATGTAGTCACAACTGTTGAACAGCGGTTTTCGAGAACAAGCAAAGCAAAACAGACTGAGGTTCAACTATCTGAGCGGAATGAATTTCGCCTCCTCATCTCTGTCCACTGACCGCAACACGACAGGGGGCGCCATATGCCAGATAGTGTGGCATTGTGGTCACATTGACTGCTCTAAATTGAAACTAAATATTATTGTTCGCATAAAAACCAATGTCACTTTAATAAACTGGAATATCCTTACTGGATGAGTGAATCTCTGAATGACAGTTGAGAGTAATAAATGAAAATGCTACTGTCTCCACCACTCATTCCGATCCGCTTACATTATTCATTTTCCACTGTCAGTTATGGAGAAATGGGGCTTGTTTCGAATTTGTAAAACCAGTTTGGTCATCATAGCAATAATAAAAATGAGTCAATGGGCAGTGAAATGTAATGAATTCTGTTGTCAGAGAGGCAATGAACAATATTTAGGGATAGCGGTAAACCATTTAATGACCAATGTTTCCTAATTAATTTCTGAGGGGTTCTTCATGTGAAATTAGTACTTGAAAATTGAACAATACACAATCAAACTACAAAATAATTGTCATACATTACGGTGGTTATTGTTGTTAATATAATTATTATAATACAACCTACTAGGCGTTTTAACAAATTCGTATTAAAATAAAATATAAATAAATTAAAGAGTTAAATTCTACCGGAATATTCAATATAGGGAAAGGTAAAAAATTAATATATAAATTAACTAATTAAAATACAGGAATTAAGAATACAACATATAGAAAAATGAAGATATTATTATGAAATTAACTTATTGACAAATCTATGCTTTACACATTTTACACACTTTTGAATTACCAACTGCTTAAGATTTCGATATATTTGTTTTTGCACAATCTTCTTTCGGTAAAATCGATGTTAAAGCTGTTTTGATTCTGTACTTTAAACTTATTTTGATTTGAAATAGAAGATGTGTATCTGCTGGCAATATTATAATGTCTTTTCCACATTTTTCATTTTTGTTTGCACGAAAGATGTATTGCAGTTGCATCACATAGTTGTTTTGTTCTTAGAAGGTTTAAACTTAGGGCCTATATAATTAACTTTCTTAAATAATTTAATGTTTTATGTAAACATGCTTTGACAACATGTCTGTATGTAATGACATTATATAACCTAATATTCCTTATCAACCGAATTTATCAATTACTCCATTACTGAATTTGTACTAAATAAACTAAAAAAAAGTACATATTGATGTAAAAGAATAAAAAATATTATATATTTATGAGCAGTATTCGCACTTAATTGCATATATATATATATATGAAGATTTGTCATAAGTAAAATTAACAGTCGTTAACAGTCCATTCCTTTCGTTCTTCAAGTAAAATGGGAAAAGATATACGGTACTATGCACTGATAATTTAAACTACTGCCATTATATTTTTATATTAAATTAACTGTTCAATATCTCTTATTCTTAGAGTAAAATGAACAATTTTGATATTAATTATCCAACCAGTAGAATTTAATTACATAATTATTATACTTCCTCCTATTTGAAACCATGGAAATTACAACCGTAGGCCTATGATTTAGATGTGAATCATAATCCAGAATTTTTTTATCTTAGTTAATATAATATATAAGAAAAGTATGGGAGACATAGTACATATGACACTAATATACAGTGGGCCAATAGTAATTAATACATACTTTTGTTTTCCTACGATGTACTCCCTATGAAATAAGGCAAGAACCTATGGAAACCCGAGAATTACATTAAGCTGTGCAATACACTACATCTGTAATAAAATTGTGAGGTACTAGTTTTAAATAATGTACAGAATTTGAAGTACATTTTGCAAACTATTATAAGAAAGGCGCAAAAATAAATAATATATTATGTGAACCGAGATCCACAACTTACTCGAAAACAAGTAGTAAGAAAGTCAATATATTGCTGAGAAAGTGGTATAAATAAGAGGAGACCTGCTTTAGGTTTAGTCGCAAGTGTTGGTTATGTACGTGGTTCCCCATGACTTAACCAAGCCACTGTTTACGAGAAAGGGGAGGTCGGCAACTCAAGTAAAGGACACCTGAGTCCCTTTGTGTACTTCATATTGACGCCAAGATGGATGACAAGTCAAGAAAACAACTCACGTCACCTGTGTTCTATCATCCAGCTGACGCTAGTATTTGATATTAATCTATTCTGTTATGAAAAAGAAATTCAAGAGCTGGATACATAAATCCTTCCTTTGTTTTCTTTCAAGATTTATAACTAAACGAACGTGGATTCAATGGCATGACTTAGCGGAAAACAAAGTAAGAAAATCTATCTTATTCTTATTCAATAGAATATAGGCTACAGTGTACTAAAAGTAATAAAAGTCTCTAAACCCTTAAACATGGACGTGGTAATTCTAATATATTAACATGGAAGTGAGGTCTGAGAAACCGCTCAGATATAAGTAACTTTTCACAACGAAAAAACTTACAAAATGTGAATTTTAATTATTATTAATGTAAATTGACTCCTAAATGTATAATTAATGAATAATTATTCATAGGCCATCATTTTATTGGAGTCATATGAGTCACTGCATCTCAAATGCAAGGAAATGCACAGTTTCGAAGGTATGTTAATGGAATCTAAAGAATAATGATATAAGGCAAACAAGGAATTTAGACGGCCCGCATTTAGGGGAAATATGAAATACAGTAGACTCGTATTTGGGGAAAACATTAAATTACAAGACCGAATTTTCAGTAAATACAGAATCATAGGAAATACTAGTTTCTTTAAAAAGAAAACAGAGACGCGTTCAGTAGGCTAAAAAAATATTTTTTAACAAACTAGTAAAGTAGCATACTTTTTATTATAAGTAGGGTCAACACTCTAATACCGAAATAGTGTCCTACACTTTTATTAAAAAAAATTATATATAAAAAATACACATAGCCTACTTAAAAACCATATTTAACCAGGTTTTTTGGAAAGATAACATCGTTGCAAGTGACAAGAGATTAATAATCTGTACTTTGTAAGTTCAACTTAGGCTAATAGTACCATGCTAATGTAATTCTTTGTCCATAAAGAGTTTCTTTTTTAATTTATAACTTTAAATGCTACCCTGAGGTCAGCAGCGTTGACTGAGTATCATTTTATTGCATGAACAGCATTGTGTTTTTTAGTGTTGATGTGTTTTCGTTATTACCTGCATTATGGTAACTGAAAATATCAACTCTGCTACATAAAACATAGTGAATCCTCTTTGTTCCCATAACACTCTCGTCCCTCTGTAATCTGTCTTTATGTGACTTCATTCGAGTTTAATATTTAAAGTATGCTCTGTTTCCAACCAGTACACATATTATCGCTGTAATCAGTTTACCCTTGCAAATGAGCTTTTCTGTTCCGGCAAATATTACTGCATTAACATAGTTTTATTAAAACGTGTTGATATAAATAACAACCTTCGCTAAAAGAGATCAAAATGTGATATAATACAAGGTATCTCGTAATATTATCACTTTAATTTATTTGATTTTGTTGTTTTTTATCATTTCAATCGAGAGAAAAGGGTTCTATGATGTAAATCCGTATCATAATTTGTCATTCAAATGAACAGATTTCCGGTGTTATGAATAATCTATTGAGCTTTAAATGAAATAAATTGTTTTAATGAAATTTATAAATATCCACTAATGAAATGAGTTTTTTATACAGATGTGAGTGAAATCGAATAGATTATTAATAATAATAATAACTAACTTAATATTTTTAACATAATTTCATATAATTAACTATACCACATAGTATAAAACCCTTCAGGGCAAATTTTAAATACATCATCCGGGGTGGATTTAATAAACAGTCTCTTAAAGTAGGCTACTGAATAATTTCTTCCGAAGAACAAATTACTGAATACCAGAAAACGTCATTGAAGATAAAGTTTTTAGAATTCATATCTAAGACTGTTTACAAACAATTTTGTATTGCTGCACCATCGTGAGAGATGTAAATGCATAGAATAGGTGAATAATGTTTCAGAAGTCAATGGAAGTACGTGTACACTGAAGAATAGCGACAATAACTACTATCCGACTGCTTCCCCATCTACATGTGTCTTCCTAATTCACTCTTCAGAGTATATTGGCATAACTGTGGGCAAATGGTCAGAGTACCTGCATACCAAATCATTATTGGTGGTATATTGTTCATTACAGCCACTACTTGCTTAACAAGTAGCTTCCTAGTTGAAATGACATGACTGAGAGAAGCCCTATCCAGATCTACAAATTTTAGATAATTCCGAATTTTGTTTAGGTTCTTAGACCTACACGGATGTTTTTAGTAAACAGAAAACCAAGGATCCGGTCTCAAAACATTCTACAGTTTAATTATACAAGACAGAATAATATTAACTGGACTGACTGAAGCACTTTGAACTTCCATTTGAATATCGCTTACCTATTTCCGTGTTTGTTCCTAGCTGGTATCATCATAGCTCATAGCCTATGAACAACACGATTTGTAGTCTTGAGATGGAAATATAAAGGATGATTTACATACGGCTGACCCTTGCAACAGCACATGTGTGAGTCGTGCGCTTGTATTATAATAGTAAGAGTATAATATAACTTCAGCGTATAACAACTGTCGAATGCGCTGACCATCGTTCCTGCGGAGACAATATCAGCCTACAGATCCATACGAAGCTTTTCTTGTGGGATGCTGCATTATGCTTTCTGATGTGTCAGTATATCGTATTGATTGTAGTAACTCTATATGGATTCCACTAGCTGTTATTTTATTCTCAATTTAGATTTGTCCCCAATGCTAACGGTTACGTAGTTTATATATTTCACCAAATCTATGAATTATTTTATATTCTAATAATAATCGAAATACCTAATAAATTACCATATATTTCCGCAGATTAAGACGACCTTCAGATAAGACGAGGTATACATTTTCACAAACTTTTATAGTTTTAGCATATGTCTGTCCTATACGACGACCCCCAAACTATCAGAAGCCTATGGATTTATGTTTATGAAACAACTTCAAAAAGCGTTTTTTTTTTTTTCAGTTGATCGCAAACGTGATGGCAACCATCGCAATTTTATAATCCATAGGGTGGGTAGTAGAAGTTAGGGCAAAATAAATATAGTTAATTAGAAAGACTGTTGGCTATTCTTACCGGAACAAAGCTAAACTATCTTTTTTTTAAAAAAATGGCGTCACTGAGCACAGTCGCACCACAATGGAACAGAATAATAAATACTCCCATTGTGCGTGGGCCATGTGATACACGTACCGGTAAGTTGTGTAAGGGAAAATGGGGGAAAATGGGAAAAAAAAGAAACAAAAATAGGTTTTATTTCGCGAATTATGGCGATTGTGGTTTTGATTACGAAAGTCGAGTTATTTGGAGGCTTACATTTGCCTGAAAATGGTACATAATATCTTGATATATCCAGATAATAGAATACATCGTTTTATAATGGTTTTAATTTATATAAATTGCAGTATTTTTTTATTTTTCTTATAAGACGACCTCGGATTTTCTGGCCCCCCTTTTTTTAAATGAATCAACTATCGTCTTAGTTGCGGAAGCATACGGTAATAGAAATGCCAAAACTAAATGAACTAGGTTGTTACTTTGTTAGATTACTAGAAAATCTTTCCCATCAGTAGACCCTACACTGGGATAACTTATGGAAAGAATTGTATGGCTTGGAATAATTGCTTCACTAGGCCTATCAATAATATGAGACATTTAACAAATCATATATGCCTCCTAAATCATAATTTTACCATATTATCGATGAATTACGCAGTAGTGCTTGTTTCCAATATTGTCCTTAAAAACGTATAAGAGTGGATACTGAATCAGGTTTTATCTTTATTCCATCGTGTTTACTTAGAGATAAAGCTATATTTAGTTCCTGAACTTCCCTGTCTTCCATTCCATTTTGCTAAGCTCTCCGCGGTAGCAGAGGGTAGATCCTTAACAACTTTTCTTTGCGGTTTCTGTCATCACTTATTTACAATTTTTCCTGTACCTGCACTGAGACAAAGTAAGTATTTTCAAAAAATATGAAGTAAGGTGTTCGTGTTGCTTTGTTACCTCCCCCCTCATTTTCATCTCTCCCTTAATATCTTACACCTTCATGTTTATTGGAGCAAAGCTCTTGCTATAGGGTGCATGTATCTCCTTAAATTTTAATACTCTGCCTCATGTTATGATATCATAAAGGTTTGTTGTTTCGTTACTAAGAAAATTTGTTTTATCTGTAAATTATAGAATCAGAAATTGACAGCAAGGAGAATATTCTTGTATATGCTCTTGTAGCTGAAGATTTTGTTGTTTCCGGGATGTTTAAATTGCTAGAATATATAAAGTTTTGTGGTTGGTGGCGACACAAAGGTATTAGGAATACTCCCAGACGAGGTACTTCTGTTTCGCAGTATATTGTAGGCCTACTGTACTGCGATGTGTTGCAGGATGACTAACTATGCTTCATGCAGCAATAACAGTGGCGGCTTCGGCGTAATATAATAAAGCAGGAGGCTAAGCCCTCGCAAAAGAAACTCTAGGAAGCGACTGTTACACCCCCCCCCCCACAGCCATTCTGTCAAATTCATCTGCTAGTCATGGTGGTAGTTAGGTTAGGACGAATTATATTAGTTTAGCATCGGCTTAGTGAAGTGCATGTTTTTTATTATTATTATTATTATTATTTTTTTTTTTTCACATCCAGATTCAATTTCGCGCGTGTTGGTCACTCGGTTCATTTTTTTAAATGCGATATTACATCACCAACGTCCAATCATGCTATTCGTATCGGTTCTGCAGAGCCAAAAGGGTGAAAATAACGCTGGTTTTCGCTAATAAGTAGCCTATAAAAGAAAGTTTCCTGTTTAGGGCGGGCGGGTTTAGAATAAATCACTCTTGAAGAAAACAATCTCTCCCGAGAATAAAATGTGTGGGGTTTTACCTTATTTTATTAAGTGAATCACGTTTTAAATTGTGGGAAATACACCCCACTTTGTATTTTGCGAGAAATTACAACAAATTAAACCCACATGTTTGCAAACATACCGTACCACAGCTAATAGAGATTTAAATATTTATGCGCTATTTGTCTGCTAAGTAATTTTATGTTCAGATGTTTCAGATGTCTCTTTCAATCCATGGTTTTCATGCTGTCAGCGCTTTGGTGATATATCCGAGATTAGAATTTTGCAAAAAGTTAAGGGAAAAAATAAATTGACATTTAATGGTGTATGTAAACGCACAGTCAATAAAGAAAAGGTAATTTTAAAGAAACGAATCGTTGCTCGCTACAATTTTTTCCTTTATAGTTTTACAGGAAAACCCATCCAGTTTACTTTTAAGATTTTATTATTTTCTTTTCACTTCACTACAGGGCTGTTAGGAAAGGGAGAAGGTGGCTTTGGAACGATCCTGAAAACTTCTGTCATTAGGCTCATTGTGCCTACCTCCGGGAATGTAATGATATGCATGCCCGATGGCCCCCCGTCAACAGACACACCGCGAGCCCCCATGGTACTCCCCTACATCCAGCAGATACCCCTACAACATCATGTGTGCATCTGCCTCGGTACCTCTTGGGTCAAAACCAGAGTCCCCAGGTTGGCGGCACACCATCCAGCAACTTCACGACCATAAGCCACGGGGAGGATGGGAGAGGCCCAAAGATGGTGCTACAGCAGAGGTAAATCGGAAACCAGGAAAGGAAACGGGATGACAATGACGAGGGGGGAAAGTGAAGATGAAGTGCAGACTGTTGGTGGAATGAATGAGCAAAATGGGAGAACCCCGATAAAATACCCTTTTGGTCCAAAACGAATGAGCGGGGCTGTTAACATGATACAAACTTTGAGATACCGGTACACTATTCGAGGCTAATGTCTTCTGTTGTTCATTATAATAGACCATGGGAGGAAGCGTTAGGATCTAGATACGAAACACCCTAAAAACCAGGTACCAGGTACTATGGATCTTCAACTGAGTTATGAATTCTTAACAATGCAGAACTGGGAATTAGAAATTAAGAATGAAGCTTGTGAAAGATGAACCTAGTCATAATATAGTGAAGGGTCGTATACACGCCCATGAATTTAACAGGAACACTGGATGCACGCATGAAGATAATTTCCCATTCCCCATCTGACATTTTTCTTCCTTATTCACGCTGGATGAAAACACTCCTTGTCCCAAGCCTGACACGTAATGCAAACTTGCGGATGTGATACGCAGCGCATGTAATTGGAAACCGGGAAAATGGAAACAATCTAATCAAAGTTGTGAAAGCGGGAGCATTGTATTTAAACATGCGATGCGTTTGTTATGAATTGCTAGCTAACTGGAATGCATTCTGTTGATTCAGAGTTGTATTGACATTGGCATGGTGGCAGTTTCATTGCTCTGTATGGGCTGTACAATGTCCTGCAGCCTCTTTAAAAAACAAGAGAATGGCGTACATACATTCTGTGCAAATCCGCAGATCGAAAATGAACTGAAAAATATCAATCACTGTAGGTGTAGAATTACGTTTTTGAACAAGGCAGAGTTCTTCATCGTAGGACTACGTAAAGAAATATGCCTAACAATGTGTTAAAAATCGTGTACCACAAATCCAACAACTACACATCTTTAACCCCCAATCAGTGATAAAGATCTCGCACGAAATCTGTGCAGATGACGACCGTTACTCGCTAGAGAGATACATGCTATTGTGTTAGAGAGAGAGAGGTAACTTGGCCTTTATAAATAGAAAGGGAGGCACTGTTGTGCGAGAGAGATAGGTAGCAGGCCAGTCGACGCTCCAGTCCCCACGAAAACATAATGCAATGACGTAGGCAATCGGCACAGATTTCATGCGGGATCTATACAGATGTACGAAACTCTATACGTACTGGAGGTAAAAATCGCTTTCTATATCGCCTCTGCGACAACTTACCGACTGTTTTCAAGCAAATTATGCATTACTTATCTCTGAAACAGATAGTGCTTGAGCTTCAGGGGCCAGCAGAAGGACAGATAACGTAATATATTCCTGTTGGATGGTATTTAATATGTTCTATGTGGGCAGACTTTCGTGATGAGCTGGGGCTACAGCTATTTTAGATTAATTTTCCTACTATCGATTTAAAGATTTCTAAACTATCGGCTAATTAAGTTACCTGGTGAAGACTGGAATCGTCGTAGCCTTCTTCTTGTACACAATCCTCAGGCAAATTAAACATGCAGCATTACGCTATATTCAAAAGAAGAAAGAAGAAATAGTAAGTCGAAAAATAATGTGTTTAAAGGTTCATTGCTATGTTATTGCCAATTCCAGACAAGCTAATAAATAGGCGTAAGTTAATAAGATACTGAAATTATAAGATGTTCAAAATCAGGAGCCTGTAGACGAACTTCCTGCGGTTAACAATTTTGTAATAATAGTAATAACAATAGAAATAATAATAGTAATAATAATAACGGAATGTTTAGTTATTATTTTCTTAATTACGAACACCACTGGAACTTGATCAGATAATTTTCGAGGCTAAGCTTGGTAATGTCGGTCTCGGTGGTGTAGAGGATTGGAAAATAGCACCCGAGGTCGATGGATTTGACAGGACAAAAAAATCCTGGGCACAAAGTCATCTGGAAAGGACTATAAGTCATGGCTCACACGTTGCAAATTTACGATAAGTTTAAAAAAATAAAAGTAAAATAAAATTAGAGCTTCTGGAACAAATTCACCGGCTCTATCACGTCCAGGTAACACCTTAATTTCTTCTAGCTGGTCGTTCAGGCAATGGTCTTGACGCCTATCGCTCTGTCCTTTGTAAGAAAATAATAGTAACTAAATCTACTATCTTGAAAACTCTACCAGCAGTCCCTGTATTCTGTACGCGGAGAGGATAGGATATTTCCATCCCTCCACTCAAATCTGGAATATTGAAGAAGTTGTAATGTAACACTTTTAAGAATAACGAAATATTAACAGTAAGATAAACTAATACCACGTTCACTATTTCTTAAGTTCTTTGTTCGAAATCGAATAGATATAATAACTATGCTGAAATTCTGCTGTCAAAGGAAGTTTGTGAATATACTGTCTCTATGCTATTGAGGTTAAGTCAGTAACATTATGGCAGATGGAACTGCACATTTGGACAGAGTAAAGATAATACTGCTCGGAGCGAAGGGTATCTGGATCGATAAGGCTGTGGTCCTCAATTAATCATCTGGATTACAGCTTATGAAAGGTGCGGTCAAATATTAAGCACAAGTTTCAGCAACAACTCTATGAAGTAGTTGGTAATGCAAACAGCTCTATAACATACTGTGCATTTCAACTACATCTGTAATGGCCGGGGCTTTCTAGGGGCTCATACACCAAAAAATTTGATTTTTTTTCTGTTTGTTTGTTTTTTTTGTTTTTTTTTTGTGCACACAAACAGTTTCGCGAGCTGTAAGCCAAGACACGGTGTTATTAATATTAATAACGTTTCTTGGAGAATGCTTTCTTATTTGAATGCATAGAACTAGAGTCCAGATTACACATCAGGAAGCGATTATTAAGAATTTTAATTTGTAGGTAAAAACATTGGATCCGTTCATTTAAAACTTTGCACAATTATTTTTGTTATAATCTTTATAATCTTGAAATGGTAGATCATGAGGATTCACATTTAACTTAAAATGACTAACTTGAAGATAAAATTGCAGTACAAATTAAATATTATGTGAGTTGTAAAAAAATAAACATATTTTAATATCAAAGTAGATATGACGCTCACCAAATATGTCCTACAAAATATAAACTCAGATTTAAAGGAATATTTTAACCAGAAATAGCGTCTTTACTTTAGTGACTTTAATAGTTTTTAAAGGAAAATATGATTTTTATTTTATATAACTTATATATGCATATGCGTGTGTAGGCTAACAAATGTTTCGTATACAAAATTAAAGTTATTCTCATGTAGAAAAAGTGCGCTAATTTATGAAAAAATCTATCTAATAAAAAGTAACGGAAAAATCTATCTAATAAAAAATTACTATTTTATGAAAATATAAATGTATTTTGAACCTCAAGCCTCGGCTTATATGTCAGATTATTTATAGGCCGATAACCTAGTTATACCTTATATTATAGGACTATTTTGTTCTATTCTGTGTTAAATGTCCTTGCATATTCCTTCTTATGTAACTCTAGACAAAGTAACATAGAACTGAATTGAATTGAATGTGGATTAGACAAAGCGAGCCCTTTGGTGAATGATGGATCAAGAAACAATAACCTAAAACATTAAAGTCATTTTCCTGTAACGTTTATTTTTTATGATTTTATTTACCTTTCCTCGGAAACTATTCATCTCAGAAAGTTGAATTTCTTACAGCGTATTTATATGTTATATGAGCACACTTTGACGTTTCCTCAACTTCTTGGTAACAATATTAAGGCTAATGAAAGGATTCTTCAGCTCTAAAATATGAAAAAATAAGGGTAATTATTTTTTAAAAACTTCTAGATACTACAGTTTTTAATATACCGGTACTTATCTAAAACGATGTAAATTTCTTGCTAAGGAGTGTAAGTGTAACCAAAAAATTTCATTTGTCTACTATATTCTGTTTTTGAGAAAAGTACATTGAAATTGACATGGTGGAGATAAAAGATACCTTCTTCCTCAGCACTGGAAAATTATCAAAATTATAGTTTCATTTCCGTTTTTCTAATTCAAAGATTTTTACGTGAAAAGACTGATTTAGTTGAATATCTTGAGAGAAAGATATAATTGTGCCTTAGGAAAATAACTATGCATTGCACACTAGCTTCGGATGTAAAATATAAATGCTTATTCTGCAAATCCATATTTAAATTTTAATAGAGAATATTGGGAAGCAAAAAATTATATTTTATCTGCACAATACTGAACAAATAAAAATTAATAGGTTAATAACATATCCTGCATTCATAGCCGTCTGATCCTAATAAGGTTGAGGTTTCGGATTTTTGGATGATAAACTGGAACTGTGCCATATAAATATTCCAAATCCTTCCATGAAAGAATGGATAGCTCATTGAAATTCCATACCATTTCAAGAACTTCAAACTACTTAGATTTCTTCTGTAGGAAATGGGATGACCATCATGACTACAAACCTTAAGTGAGTACAGAAAATCTAGAACCCTTCTTAAGAAGGATTTGTTAGGGGCCTGCGGGAAACAGGGTAGGCCTACAGCTGAAAGCTTTCAACCAAATGACATTACGACTTGTCAACCAAGAAGAAATATATCTGATCTGTAACAGTTCACTAAGGCGATATCATGGTATTAACCCATGTGTGATGCCAATATGACTTCCTGTTTTGGTCGAAACCAAGACATTAAACAGATCGTTATATAGCCTAATGATTGCTAATCAAAACAAAAAATGGTAGTAATCGAAGAAACGTCTAAGCCCGTCGATAGCTAACAGACTGAGACAAAGTAGCTTTAGTCCCGTAACTCAAGTCTACTAACTGATCTTAGATATGGGTTTCACTCATATTGACGAAAATATCCTGAACCTGAAATGAATACCCACCAATTTTTTGGTAGAAGAAGAAAGAGGGAAACAATAAGCAATATGAACGTTTCACATTACATAATTTGGTGTTTACAGTCTATTATGAAAGAAAAAATGACATCTTATCTCTTCTAAAAAGAGAAGAAACAAAAGAAGAAAAATATTAGTTGTAATGTGCGATCATTTTCACTTACCACCTTGCCAGTGAAAAAGACCACATCAAGAGGTACCGGTATGAAGTTGTAGAAGAACCTACCTGTAAAAAGATAAAACGTTTATTTTAATTCATGCAAATAACTGTACACAAAATAATTTTACTAATCTATTAACAGTCGTAAAATCAATATAAAATCAGTCAGTCTGCAGAGGTACATATTACTTATAAAATATGAAATTAGGGAATTAGACTCAAAGCTTGTTACCTGCGGATATATCCGTATTCCCCTCACAAAGAGTTAAAATAAAGTTGATGCTTTTAATTAACACCAGCTTCACTCTCAATTTATATATTGTCGTCGCTTGCCTGCTTACTTGCAGCCAGCTGCTGCACTAAACCAACGAAAAAAAGCATTCGTTACATTGGCCAATGAGTCTTGAAAAGTAAGGAAATTGCCCATACTATGTTGTTATAACTTCGCCCAACTATCTAGGAGCCTGCCGTTAATGACCGGTCACTCACATTACTGACCAATGTAATTCAACAATGACGTTGAAGCGCGGCTAATGACACTTCCCTAATTACACTGCCCAACAATGGAAATGTTTCGGGCTCAAAAATAGCTGATTCTTATGTATTTCCACCTGCTGAATTAAAAAAATCACCATAGAAATTACCGATTAGCTCTTGTTTTGGAGATACAGTGATATTTTATATTCTCTATAGTCAACATTTTCTGTTTTGGGAAAATTTGTTTTTCGATGTTGGCACACTTCTCAACTGTCAAAATCGGTCAAAATACAACAGTAATCTAGCTGTGGGTAGATTATAAACGTAATCACTATTGTTGTGACGGTGAATTTCGTATTATCAGTTGTAATTAGTGCAACATTTTTTGTTTTGGAGAGTTTTAAAGAGCAAAATTTGTTACATCAACATGCCACGGAAATGTGTAAATTTAATGAACCATTTTTGTTACATTTGTGGTGAAATAACGCCTCTTGTGAAGACTACCCACCATCATTATTTTGGTATGAAGGTAGGGGACCAGGATAAGGCATGGGCCCCACATATATATTGCACCTCATGTTCAGTTTTATTACGAGAATGACTGAAAAATTAAAAACGATTAATGCCTTTTGCTGTGCCTATGGTTTGGCGGGAGCCTACAAACCATACAGATGACTGCTATTTTTTGCTTGACTCCGCCTATAAAGGCTTGATCGTCAATAAAAAAAGAACAGTTCAATACCCGAATCTTCCATCTGCTATTCGACCTATTCCACATTCAGACAGTTTACTAGTTCCTACTCAACCCCAAAATTATGAGTTGGAAGTAGAAAATGAAGACAGTGTGGAAGAAGAAGAACTCAACAAGCCTTCAACATACCATGACCCTAATTTTGAAGTAAAAGATGATCAACCGCACAGATTGAGCCAATCGGAGTTGAGTGATCTCATTCGAGACCTTGACTTGTCATGGGAGAAGGCAGAACTTCTAGGGTCAAGGTTACAGCAATGGAATATTCTTCAACGTGATGTCAGGGTCTCCAAATACAGACAACATCAACGGAATCTGCTTTCTTTTTTGAGAAGAAAAACAATCTTGTTTTTTGCTATGACGTTAATGGTTTGATGAAAAGTTTGAATTTGAAGCATGATCCCACTGAATGGAGGCTATTCATAGACTCCTCCTAGCTTATTTTGAAAGCTATATTGCTTCACAATGGCAACCGTCTTCCTTCTATTCCTATTGGCCATGCAGTTCACATGAAGGAGACTTATGCAAACATGAGAGCCCTCCTCGACTCAATAAAATATGTTCAACATAAGTGGAAAATCTATGGCGATCTAAAAGTCATTGCTGTACTCCATGGATTGCTATTAGGGTACACTAAATACTGTTGCTTTTTATGTATGTGGGACAGTAGGGTTAGGAAATTGCATTATATTCAAGGAGATTTCCCTGCAAGAAATCTTAATTCTAGTGAGAATAATGTCATTTCTGAGCCACTTGTGGATCCAAAAGAAGTTCTTCCTCCTCTACATATCACGCTGGGTTTGATGAAGAATTTTGTCAAAGGCATGAACCAAGAAGGACAGGCTTTTAAATATTTGAGAGAGAAATTTTCTGGACTAAGTGATGCAAAAGTCAAGGAAGACATCTCTGTTGTAAAGGTTCCTGCGTTCGACATACTTTTAGAAGGGGCAAAAAAGGAAGCTTGGGAAGATCTCAAGGGAGTTATGCATGGATTTTTAGGAAATAAAAGAGATGGTAACTACATTGAGTTGGTGACAGTACTTCTACAAAAATACCATCAACTCAGATGCAACATATCCCTAAAAATTCGTTTTCTCCACTCCCATCTCAATTTTTTCCCAACTAGTTGTGGAGCTGTTAGTGACGAGCATGGAGAAGGTTCCTCAGGATATTACTGTGATAGAGCGGAAATATCAGGGCCGGTGGAATGAAGCAATGCTTGCGGATTACTGCTGGTTTGTGTGTAGGGATGCTCCAGAACTCACTTATAAGAGAAAAGCAAAAAAAGACAGCGATCTCATGAAGCCACCAATTGATTCTCTGTAGACCCAACGACCTGGTTGGTTTTCTTTAATCAATTAATCAATGTTAACTGTCATTAATAAAAGAACGATCTCATTTTTAATGTTGTTAGAATATGTAATTAATACATAAATACTTAAATTTACAGTTTTCTCTTAATCCTTTAAAATTAAAAACTTTCAGCTGTTGTTTATCTCAGAAACTAGAGCTAATAAAAATTTTTCTTTGTCATATTCGTTTTTATCAACCCAAAATTAGTAATAAATGACTCATGAAGTGAAGAAAACATAAAAAAAAAATGTTTTTTTGTTGGGCAGTGTTATTTACTTCATTACCCGTAACATTATATACCTTACTTTTATTTATTTTACACTACAATAGGAACTTATATAACGGCGTTCACATTTCTTATTAATTTTTCTTAGCATTCAACAAAACATAATATGTGTTTCATAATTTGTTCATAATTTAATGCCCATTTATGGACAAATTGTTAAATTTTCGAATATGTTTGGTCAAGATGTATGGAATTACTTATCTGTATTTCTTCCCTATAGAAAATATATTTTATGAATTTAACCTAACTGCAGTGGAATTAGTAAAATAAATCATCTCTGTAAATAAAGTTCAAAATTAGTTTTTTTTTTAAATCCCGCCCGGATTAACAGATGTCCGGACGAGTGGTGTCCGAGTTAACGGCACTCCGCTGTAAAACCAAGCTTTATTATTTTTTCTACACAATCACACATTTTTAATACTACATGCTGGTACTTACAATGGTTCAGAACTAAGCTTACACAAGTGTTCAGACCAAGTGACTTATAGAAACGACAATCTGATACTACTAGTTTTGGGTTATTTTAAACTGAGAAATTCCTTTATAACATTATTTAAGCCTTGATAAATTTTCCGTAATCGCTTAACATCTGCTCCGCGACCAAAGTCTTTGCATAGAAGGGATTTGTAAGAGAGAAAGTTATTTCCGTAAACAGGAACTAGATTTGAATATATGTGAGGTATCGCTGGTTTAAGGAGGATTATTTAAATGGTTGTGGAGTGAAATGTTTGCAGCAAGCCACCTGTTGCAGTGGATGAATAATTTCATCGATGACTCCCTCGTGATGTTCGATATCTTTGAAGCAGTAAGCTAAGTACACCCAAAGGCTACATTTTGCATGTACGGCATTGTCTGTCTAATATTTAATTAGGATTACTTCCTCTGACAACAGGGCATTTAATTTCTTTGTCAAACGAATTCCCATGATTTATATAATTAATTTATACTAAAAATATAGGACCCAAGTCTTTGCATAGAATGGATTTGTAAGACATTAACTATTTCCGTAAACAGGAACTAGGTTATTCTTTCTTTATTTAAACAACTCCAGGATAGTTTCTAAATCCCTTAGGTTTACTCGTATAATTGTTCGGTTTCATTTGTAAAACTTTTACAAAATCTTTACACAGTTGTAACAGTTTATGCAGTGTCATTAAAGCTCTTCTTCCTCTTCCAAAAACCAGAATATATAAACTACAATGAAAGTATTCTCACGATAAAAATATATCTACACTTATACAATTCAACGGCCCTAAATAGCGTGCTCACTCGCTCGCCCGCTTCGTGAAACATCGGGTGTACTCGGCGATGTTCGTCTCTAGCAGTGTAAACTTTCACGAAGAGTACAACATTAGGAAAACCGTTTCTTTATTATATAAAGCCTAAGTGAAATGAACACAGTGAACAAATATTCTAATTTTATTTTTACTTACAATTTTCATAGCTCTGAACCACAAACATTTTTAATAAACTACCAGTGTAGATTTCTTTAAAACCCTGGAGTCAATGGCGAAGCCGGGGGCAACAGCTGTAAAATATTGATGGTTTAACTCTTGAAATGTCGATGATAATAAAAATCCAAACAAATCATTCCTTCCCTTGAAATATTATATAATTTCTGAAAATTACACTGAATTGATCAAATAAAATTCACATCATATTCATCTGTCAACAAACAGTTGAGAAACAATACGTATTATGTGTTCACAGTTAGCTTTGGAACTGCATAATCGAATCTGAGATCGTTTTTTCAGGCGGCGCTTTCTAATCGTGGAGTGTACTCTGAAGCCGGAATTTTAACTGTTTCATTAATTATTAATGGCTTAGTTTATGAATGATTCGCGTGCAAGTGTTAATAAATGTAATGCTTTAATAGTTATTATACTCTTAATTTTTTATTTTTAAATTAATTATCGTGGGCGAAGCCACGGGCACCTACTAGTTATATACATGGGTCTATATAATATATATGTATATGTATATCTGTATAAGGACAAGTACCCAAGACGTATGTGAGTGTTTCTTTCTGACTGCTGCAATGACGGCAATGGTGACCATCTAGTGATTTAGCTGGTAGTGCTGGAACAGGACAAACATCAGCTGTAAGTTTAATTGCGTCCTTCCATTCACATTGCAGAATGAAGTACAATAAATGAACTAATCACTGAGTTAATTGCTTTCTATGCAATCCGAGACGGGCTATGCGGAACTTTTTCTCGCGAATTTAACGATTAATTCCAATTAATCTAATTAATTCTAATTAATTCCAATTAATACGTAACTAGCAACAGATAACGCAAAATATTTTTGTGCATTGTAATCTTTAACATTGACATTGTATTAAGTTATATATTATTCAAGTACTTATGTTCGAATTTTTCTTTGTATTTAATGTACGTTTCTTGTATTCAGGTATATCATTTCTTGTTTTAATTTATTATTATTATTATTATTATTATCATTATTATTATTATTATGTGTGTCATGTTTTTGTCCTGACTGAGTGGCAGAGAAAGCCTTATGGCCTTAACTCCGCCAGGTTAAATAATTAAATAAATAAATAACATAGGCTAAGTATATTCATATCCAAATATAGGCTATTTGATCTATTCTTGAAGTATATTTCACGTTCTTATTATTGATACTGTGTTATTTGTATACATATTAAATACTTTTTCTTGCATCTCTCATGGATTAAATGCAAGTATTAAAATGTTTATTACAATTTCGTTTATTTATTCACAATCTACAGCCTTTACAGAAGAATTTTAATGATGTGAATACAGCTTACAATAAGAATAAGTCTATAGGCCTATCATAGTTTGCAAAATTTGCAGATCTTTGATTCCCCGCCCCTTAACAGGTAAACTAGAGAATGCGGGAACAATCTGTGCTTCCGCAGACAGTTGACACAGCAATGCCGCATCTACCAACAATACAAAGCAACAACAGCAGCAGAGCGACGGCCTATTGCGGTAAACCGGAACGATTGATCGAGAGAGAGAAAGAGGGAGGGAGGAGTCAGAGTGAGAGAGGGAGAGAGAATTAGGGAAGACTCGTGAGGCAGAGGATCCAAATGGCGCAGTCGTGTGCGTATGTGAATAGAACTGGCAAACTTGAGGTCAGGATGCGATCAATCTGTCCTAATACTCGCGTTAAATTAATTCTTTGTTATGCGAAAATGGCTTGTGGGCAGAGAATTCCAATTTCGGAGTTATTAAGCAACGCTTTCTGACCACTGACCGTGAACATCCCATGGATTGATAGCAACATCCGTGTAATGTTTTCAGTATTT
Source organism: Ectobius pallidus (assembly GCA_964059195.1). NCBI lineage: Eukaryota > Metazoa > Arthropoda > Insecta > Blattodea > Ectobiidae > Ectobius > Ectobius pallidus. The sequence continues at coordinate 110,786,131 of CAXKWD010000006.1, forward strand.
TCAATTCGTTGTACAGTTTGTAAATGAAAAACTTTCAATATGGGATGGTTGGATGCAAACGTGGACATATAACAATAGTACAATATAGGAATAAAGGGATCTAAAGCAGAAGTAAATACCGATGCGGAATGTTAAAAATGTATGGAGTTTCTGATTATGATGTTCAAAGAGAAATAGTGAAAAAATAATGTTCAACACAACTCAGGAAATGAGCTAAAAAAAACTTAAATTTATTCACTTAGGCAGAGGTATAGCAAAGATGATTTCTTTCAGTAGTTTGTGGATATTTTTATTCAACCCGAAAATTCAATACCCAGTTTTACTACAAACTTTTATTTTGAGGTCTCTGGAGTTTAAAAATAAATGTTCAGAAAATTTTCTGTGTGTCCTTGAGAGTGTGGTGACTGGTGAATTGCATAGGCCTAATTTAAGAATGAAAATCTAAAAGTGTGCCCATGTGAAAGGGACCAGTTGTTGACGGATGAGCCAATGATATTTCCGGACTATTTACATTTTAAATAGTAAATTAGTATATTATGCAACGAGCCTATAACGACATTCATCAAAGTGAGGGTAAGTTTGTGAATAGTACATAATGTAACGAGCCTATAATGGTATTTATTAAGATACGAGAATGTTTATGAAACAAGCGAAGTTCGTTTCATAAGTTTCACACGAGTATCTTAATACCGTTATAGGCAAGTTCCATGGGATCCGGAAGGGGCGGGGGCAGGGTAGGGTAGCCAGAGAAGTCTTACTTTCAATTTTCTTTTTAACTGAGATGGTGTAAAAGAATTGGATATTTATATACCATGAATCATCCTCGCCATTTCATCCTATATTATATCCATTTAATATCAGTCGAAATTCATTCCATAAAACACACCAACAATAGAAAATATTTGGCAATCATTAATTTCATGGCCTACTGGATATACATAGATCCTGAACTCCTGATATGGCCTCGGAGCTGAAAGGAGTATAAATACAGCTGAATTTAAAAGAATGTTAATCTTATTGAAAAATGAGTTTGAATTTGTATCTATATCAACGCTATTTCACAGTAAAGCTTTTTAAAAATGACATTTAGGCTACAAGTTACGCATGGCAATTATGACGATTCGTCCTGTTATGTCTGTACTGTAGCCTTCTCCACAAACTAACTGGAAATTTAAATTAAGCGTCATGCGATACAGTCTCATGACTCTCAGCCCTAAGCATAGATTCCATGATATTTACGTGTTTCATTTTTTTTTAAATATGGCCGCATTGCAGCATCATGCAAAGCCACATTTTTAAGCGAGAGGAATTTACTCCTGGTTTTAAGAAGAGATGACTAGCTCATACTTCAGAATATTTCTACGAGAAATGTTTGAAATAAATACTTTTAAATAATTTTGTATGCACCTCGTATCCCAAGTTTAAATGAAATCTTTTTTAGAAAATTGCGGAAAACATTTTTCTACATGTAAAATGGAAGTAAAAGTAAGAAAAATAGTCAATATGAATCAAGTCATACCCCGAGAGATATTAAACCCAAATAAAAAATTTCCTTTGGACCATTTAGATCATGAATCGGTAAACATTCCAGCTCAACTATACGTGGAATTTCAAACAATCTCATAATTTATCATATTATTTTTATCGCTCCTACGTCCACTTGGTTTTACGTAATTTCACAAGGACTGAACACTGAAATATCTTCATACCTTTAGCTTCCTTAATTAAAAAAATTATTGATCACAGCGATTGGATATATAGCCAATAGGCTAAGCTGTATGATTATGAAAAATAGAGATAAGAAAATAACATGCATATAATTGTACGTGTGGTGAAGCATTGAAAATCCATTACAATAAGTACTACAACATTGATAACATGACATTAACCTACTAACAAGAAGTTTTTAACAAAAAAATAAATAACTATTGAAAAAGTACTGATGTAGCGAGACTATCGCTGATAACGTGGCGATCGATACAATATTATAATGATCGACTGTCTCGCCATGGGCTCTCTACTTTAGAATAGCACAAACATCGACGTGTTTTATTCATTTTCGTGGTTTTCATTATTCTTTACATTCTGTGAGTATTCGCTAAACCGTCACAGTAAATGTAACTCGAGGTGCGTATTCTTTCAAGTTGAAGTTTTTCGTGAATTTATCGGCAAAATCCGGTCATCTAGTTACATTACCTACGATAACATTTTTCGTTTTCGAGCTGTTCACAGAAAGAAACACAGACAAACATAGTTGCTTCTAAAAATTCTACTTTATAATAAATTAAAGGCTCAAAGGATCTGAAAACGCGTTTTAATTATAAAAAAATCTCGACATTGAACTTCAGGGTCTGCCATAACACTTTACCTGCCTATAGTAACTATGGTACTAGAGGTGGCATAATGTAGGCTTACCTTTGAGGGCAACATACATTATGAAACAATAAAACTAGGGATGGGTCGATACCAGATTTTCTCGATACTCGATACCGATACATTATTTTTTCCTCGATACGCGATACTTCGATACTCGATACCTTCAACATTTCCAGTTTATATAAAAAGGTACATTAGAAATAAAAATTTTAGAGAACTGTGTAATACCAACTAAATGAATTAAGTCTGCATATTTAATGAGACAAAATTTAATATCATCAGTAGCCTATAATTATTTTTAAACTCTACATTAAAACTAAAATTTGTTTTTAAACAGTCCACTTACAAGTTTTTGTTAAAAAATACTAGCATTCTCACTTAATTGCAGAATTGCAGAGTTACAAAAGTATCGAAAAAGTATCGAGCTAGTTTTCTGAAGTATCGTTCGATGCCGATACCATGCAAGTATCGAGAGTATCGAGGTATCGAAAGTATCGAGGACCCATCCCTAAATAAAACATTATGGACACAAAGTACTGTCATTTGTCAATCAGAACATTTATGCCTCAAATTATCATGCCCAGTATTTGTAGTAGGCCTATTTGTTTTACCTTATAGGTTACACAGTAAGTCACAAACGAAGAAACGTTGGCGAATATCCGTTACCGTTTACCGATCAAGAGGTAGGAATGGGAGTCTGTTGTTAAACAAGGTTTTATACACAAACAGCTGCAATATGGAACTACATGGGTCACAAACGATATAGAACTCTAATGCAAAACACTTTGAAATATGGTTCATTTTAGTTAGAGCCAACCGCAGCCGGATGAGAGAATAGAAGGAAGAACGAGAGGAAAAATAGCATTACATACAGGGTTAGCCCCCCCATATATGCCATATATCACATTGCGTTATTGGAAAAACCCTGGGATGCTACTCGCAAGTTTTCGGGAGCAAGAGAAAGAGGAAGAGCATGTAATCTACACAATATTTGCCGCAGGTTCAGTTCTGGCTTGGGTCCTAGAACAGAAAGAGAATCAATGTGTTATTTATCCCTTGGGATAACGTAAAACCGAAAGAATCATATCTTTAACTTCTTTTTCCGTTTGCTTCTTTCAACCCATTTATTTCCATTTTTTGTTAAAGATAATAATAGCATTTTTCATATGCTATTTTTATAAGATTACTAAACAACGTATCCATATGTGTTTTAACATAAAAATATACTCGTACTTTGGACTTTCCAAATGGGAACAAAAGATTCGGATAGCTAAGTGCATTTTCTAGAAATAAATTGAAAAGTAAATGGTGTTAAACACTACTGTTGTAAAAGAAAAATAAGCTAGCCATGAAATGAAATTTTATCCAGCAAAGTTTATGTAGAGACAGACATTCCTTTCAGAAAAGAGTCCAGGAAGGAACGTAAGATTTTGTACAACACTTGAATTACAAGAGATTCCTGAATAACCCTCACCACACAATAACGTTACAACTGTGGTTCTATAAATCAGCAGGTCTAAAAAAAGAAGAATTTTTATTGTGATACTGCACACACGTAGTAGCAATTAAGGCAATGAGGATTACGTAAGTTTTATTTCACCCAAACTCCAGGCAACTTTTGTACGTGTTAAAAACTGTCCCCGGAACAAACAAAGGACTGGCTAAAAAGCTAGTACCCATTTCCATAAAGTGCTTCTTCTACAATTATTGATTATACTTTTCCAGCTACCAATTAAAGAACAACTGAATGAAAAATCTTTAAGTATAATTAGAGATACAGTATGTTGCGAAGAAAGTGGCAATATAGCAAGGTACTTAAAGATTATCCTTGAATTAAAAAGCCGAAAATTAATGCTATTTGTAAAGCATTCAGCTCGATGTGCCAAAATAATTATTTATAAAAACAAATTTAAATAATCCGAACAACTTATAAAATCGAAGTCTCACATTGAATGGTACGTTTATGAGACATTTAAGTTAGACAGTTTCTTTATTAAAAATAATCAAGCATGTGTTATAAAGGCCAGGGCCTAAGGAAGTAATATTCTCTACTACAGAGTAATTTTTCTTTTCTTCCTGGACCTGTTCAGAAATATGATGAGTAGTCTGGACGAGTCCACTATCAAAATATTGTAGTTTGAAGGGGTGATGTTTTATTCGTTCGCCAGTATTCAAGGAAATCACATCGCGCTAAGCTTTACGGCTACGACTGTCATGACTGGCGGGAGGAAAAGATGGACTGTCTCTCTCCATTCAACTCCCACCTCTGAATGTCCTTCCCCTCACACGCGTTTCACCAGTGTCAGGAGCAAAAAATTATACTGTACTCCGCCGACGACAGCGTTCCGTAGGAGAAATGGCAAAGGAGAGAAACGAGAGAAAAGGTGGCGAGGAAGAGATAAAGGAATAGGCCTAGAAGGGACGAGGGAGATAATGAGATCGGTAGTGTAGACGAAAGGGAGATAGGGAGTAAGGGTAAAAAGGGACGTAGCCGTGGAGGGGCCCGAAGGGCCTGCCTGTCCCTCAAAATGGGGGGAAAAAACACAAAAATTTCGTTAAATTAAAATTTCGTTAAATTAAAATGTACTTCTGATTTAGTTTTCTTAAATAAGAGCTTTGTTACCCTTAAGACTTTCATGTTAGAGTAGCAGTACTTACTAACAGTTGTAAAATTAAGCCTTCAAATGTCATTTTAATGTTTTTTAAGTTGTTATTTTTCAACAGTAAGAAGTGTTTTAAAAAGGCATTTTGTTCGTAACTGAAATAGACGTTAAATGAGATTTGAAGTCTTAATTTTACAAGAAAAAATAATTACTCCAGACCCCTGGTGGGTCCCTCCCGAGCCAAAATCCTGGCTACCCCCCTGAAGGGTGAGATTCAGAATCACAGAAAGGGATGTGGCCAGGAAGAGAGAGTGTGAGATGAGAGACATTAGAACCGAATGTAGTCAACGTTCAGAACGAGACCATCTCGATTAGTTTGTGGGTTCCAGTCAATCAATATGTGTACTTACAGTAGAGCATCGGTAATTCGAGCCCCGGTATTTCGAGGTTCCATGTAATTCGAGCTGGTCTTAAGAAAATTAAAATTATCCATAAAACTAGAGTAAAATCCCGTTTTTATACGGTGTCCGCAAGTAAGTTTTACGCACTTCCGAATGTGTTACATTTTGAGCTTTCTTTCAATTTTTCCATGTACAAAAATGCAGGTTAAACTGTCCCACTTAGGGTTTTTGTTCATAATACACAGAAATAACCTTGGCTTCAGACTGCTAATGTATTTCTATTACAGATTGACAGAAACCGTTAGGTTCGATTTTTCTTTGTCGGGACCTCGTGTCAATCAATTGTACAGTGCATATTTCCCCATCCTTTCAGAAAAGAATACTGTATTGTTACAGTAATCCCTACAATGGTAATTAAAAGTGTTTTCCAAGTAGCTTCGCTTTCCCGTTCCACTCCATAAAGGGTCAGACAATGACTTAATCCCTAAAGGATGCCGATGTAGCAAATTGGAAATGTTTGACAATATATACATACAGGCGTAACACAGGTATGTAGGCCTACTATATTGTTTATTTATTTATTATTTAAACCATTATTGTGCTCATTAAACATTTATTTGCGATTTACCCATTGATTTAGTGAAATTTCCGTATAATCCGAGTTTTTTGTAATTCGAGGTAGCCTCAGCCCCAATTAGCTCGAATTATCGGGGTTCTACTGTACTAGTACGACGCAGACTGCTTGAAGAAGCCGATAATGCCGGAGGTCGCAATGATTGTCGGCTTGAAGAGGCAATATGGAAGTCGTATTATTATTTTAGATGGGTCCAGATACAGGAAAAAGGCACGAGACTAGTGTGAGCTGGCCTTAAGATTATCGTTTAGCATGATTATGATGAAGGCAGGACGAACCGCATTGATCTCCTGTAATAATTTACACCATGGGATATTGAGTGAAAGTAAACGTCTTCAGGTACTAATTTGAACAGTCAAACCCAGCCGATTCTAGAAACAACAGGAGGTACTTATGCGGTAAACATCAGAGTACATAAATCCTGCTGTACACTTTCTCCCCTGTACGCATATGGTGATAACCCCAGGGTATTCAGTGAACCTTGAGAGGTAATTTCTTGCAGCGAAGCCCTGATGTATATCATTGGTCAGGTGATGAGGAACGACAAAGTGTTCAGCGAAATTGAAATAATGTGAAATGCGAGTTATGTTAACGCGTGACCTATAATTTGAATCACATTATTTAAAGTGTTTGCACATGTTTTAAAACACGTGTGTGCATTTTACACGATTCGTTAAATTTCACCTCCTTTACCTGTCAAGCTGGAAGAAAACCAGAGTGCGATATTCTTCTGGCTTATGTTATGTGATTCATATGACACGTATTGGAAAGACACAAAATAAAATAATATGAAGTGTATAAATTCTAGAGTGATAGCGAAAAAGCGAATAAGTCAAAGTTTCAGGAATGACTAAAGACTATTTATTTCCGCAGCATTGTTACACTATTTAGTTCAGTCCACCAGACATTTTTACACAGTATCTTATACTATGTAAAAATATCTGGGTGGACTGATCTAAATGTTGTAAAAATGCTGTGAAAATAAATCGTTATTTGTCTCTCCTAAAACTTTGGTATTTTGACTTATTCTGTTTTTCCCTATCACTCTAGAATTTATACGTAATTAAATACATTATTATGTAAAACCCTGTAAAAGGTCTATGATCTATGTCATCAAACTGGAATTTATCTTTGTAATAGGGAAATGAAAATGTGTATGCCAAATACCCTCGTTTCCCTTGTAGACTATACGACTGGAAGGCAAGAATAATGGATTTCTGGTTCTACTGTGAATAAATTGAGCCTTAATATGACTGAGTTCTTTAGTAATAAATCATAAGTGTAGGACTACATTAAACTATATGTGAAATCTCACACCCACTTACACGCTCTATGAACACATTATCTGAAGGCACTCGGGGTGGCAAAACACTTCAACTACCTGTCCCCGTCTTTTCATGTATGGTGGTTATCGTATTAAAACTATAATCTAAGTGGGTAGTTACGCAGACTATTAGCACATCAGATACACGGCAAGTTCGCTGCGAACTACTTTGCGGGTAGGCATTATACAGCAGTAGTTGTCAACCGGAGGCCAGACACGGGAAAGTCGTTATCGCGGTTAAGAGTTCAACTCGTGCGAGGTGGGCCTAAGGGTCTGGAAGCTTCTTCTACTTCCCTCAACCCCCTGCAGTGAAGGAAGTAAACTACAACTTCAGATTCCGTGATATGGTTAAAACATGACGCTGTATAATTGCCATCATCGAAAGGTTGTGAGTGAGACTAAGTTAAGTACAATTCCTAACCTCAACAGACATGAACAACTTTCTGTGGAGTGATAACATCGATTTTCTTCCTCCTTACAGTATACCCTATCTGTAAGAGTGTTCATACGTACTTTTGAACAAGTAGTCTAACTACTAACAAAGCAACAACTCAAGAAGGTCGTTATCGTAAAGACAATCACAGGTTCACCAACAGTTTGGAAAAAATATTATTCCTATACTCTGAATATATTACACTGTAACCAATACCATTATAATTTAAGCTAGATGAATTTACTTACAGTTCCAGTGAAAAAAGCAAACCTTAATCATAAAACTCAAATCCTTCATAGTAACTGTTATATTTACAACAAAGAGATTTTGCTTCACACTGCACTACAACACAATGGAAGGGGTGGTTTATTCTAAAAAGTTTAGCCTAAAATGTTCTCTTTGTTCTAAAGGTTCTGTGTTCCAAGTCTGGTAAAAATTAGTCAAAGGATGTAAATTTACATAAAGGTGTTATATGAAATATTTAGGGGTTGTTTGTTCCAAAATTAGTTTTACCTAAAATTTTCCCCTGATTCAATAGTTAAAGTTGGTAAAATAATACATATTTAAATAGAGGTAATATAATAGGGGTTGAAATATTTAAGGGGTGGTTTAATCCAAAATTAATGTTGCATAAAATGTATTCTGTGTGTAAAGTTTGGTAAAATAGTTTCGAAGAATGTAGATTTGTATAGAAATCACATAATAGGGGTTGACAATTTCATAAGGGGTGGTTTCGAAAGTATCATAGAATTTTCATCCAATTCTACAGCGTGCATGTGTAAAATTCTGTACAAGTACATTCGTCAAATAATGTATATTTGTATAGAGAAATTGCTATAAATGGGGTTGAAAATAAGGGAAGGGATGGATGTACCGTCATTCGATCTACAATGCATGATTTACAATTAACAACAACAACAAAATATATCAGAAATTTTGAGGTTTTCTCGCCTGTGTAAGAGCTTTGTCACATCGTGTTCCTGACCTTGTATGCGAGTAAATCTGCCATGAGCGTACGGTGGGGGAGGGTTGAGGGGTTGAAACCCCTCCCGAAATATCTGCGATATTTAGAATTATAACATCATGTTCAATAATTATTGATTATAATTAATCAAGTAATAATAATTAATTAATTATTATAATTAAAAAGAAAAAACATTGGTATGGTTATTTTTGTCATTTTACGCCACTGTATGCCCATTACTGTTTTACGTTCCGTTTATCTAGCACTTTTCCAGTCCATTATTCAATATGGCATTCTCGTCTGGGGAGGATTAGCGAAAACTACCCTTAAGCCCCTCTGCCTTTTACAAAAAAGAATAATAAAAATCTGTCTAAGAAAACACATTGATTACCCAACTAGCCTAATATTTTCGGAATTTAATGTTTTAAGTTTGGACCAAATTTACAAATTTTCTATATTAAAATATTTTCACAAACATCGTATAAAATACTCTTCCAGTGATCATATCTACAAAACTAGACGAAATACTAATTTACTCCTATTAGAACCCAAATGTCTCACATCGGCAGGATTAAAGCATAGCATTAATTTTGGACCGCGCTTCTATAACTCAATTATCAGAAAAAATCCTGATCTCTCAGCATACTCCACTGTTAAATTTAATAGATATGTAAAGAATTTTTTGTAATTTTTTAGCTTTTAAGTAATTTTTGTTTCACTCCTTTTATGTATTTATGTTTTTATGTTTAATGTTTTTGTTTTACTTTCTTTTTTAGTTAAGCACATTATACCCTCTATTTCTTTGTCTCTCCTCTTTCTTCACTTTGATATTTTTGAAACGGCACCCGAGCACGAGCAGTCTTGCTCATTCGGGTGTATTACTAAATGTAATACCTCTTGTAATATCTCTTGTAATAAATAAATAAATAAATAAATTATTTTATCATATTTTCTTACATAAGACAGCATTACTAAAAAGAACTCTTGTAAATTTTATTTTCTCATTAATGATTCTATACTCTCGTAATTTATTTAATAATAATGCCCATACTTTATCTCAATGAGCAAATGATCTGTAATAACTTCTACTGTAGAGGAAAGCGTAGGCCTATTGTTATTAAATAATTTATTAATACTGGTGGGTTTTTAATTGTGTACTTCTTATAACAGTGACGCGTTGATGATGAAATTTCCTTTGGAATTTCTCATAAATAATTCGATGACGCGGATATTTCTGTGGTGTGATCGGTTGGATCTCAGGAGTTCAATGGATATCAGCTTTCAACACGTAAAATCAAATTTTCTGGAATGGACTTAGCTCCAGAAACCAGCACAAGTAGTTAAAACGAAATTACCAGGTATGCAATCAACTTGCCGATACAGAAACTACAGAATATAGATACAATGATTCAAATGTGCGCAAGGACATGGAGCTGAGACACCATTATATTCAACCCCCTCCGAACAGAATTTCACCGTAGGCTACGCCCATGAAATCTGCCATCAGTTCGCTCCATATAACCTTTAGGGCCTGTATTACCACCTAACGACAATTCCTCCCGATACGTGACTTCCAGATAGCTTAACTAGAAGATGTCTTGTAATACCACTGCTGAACTGCTATCAGGAAGAACACAGTAACATTTTGTAAAATGGTCCTTAGCTGATTGAGCAAAGAGGTGTGTTTGTTGTAGTTCGGTAGGCGTCCGCTAGGTGTGGCAGCTCGGATTTGTATTTGTACAATTAAATTACACAAGAACATATCGTTTTAAGTGCATTAACCGATTCGTGCAATTATAATGCATTCATAACTGAGCATAAAATGACATTTTTGTGTAAATTAAATCTACCAGCGTCAGTTCTAAATTTCAGGTGACTTTGAAGCTTCGGTGTGCTGCCATCTTGTTTCAACCAAGCTTTCCTAACTAGCAGTTGGAAATTTGTCAGCCACTGCATCCTCCTGCTAGCTTATCTGGAAGTTGTATTGTCAGACAGATTTTATCAGGAGATCATAATATGCAATTCTTGGCCAACTTCCAGATAGGTACTCTATCTGGCAGAAAATATGATATCAGGTTGTCGTCGTACAGACCCTTACTGTCTTTTAAGGTAGAGACGATCTATAGGGTGGACAGTGTATACACATTCCATTGTCTAATATATCTGCGCGCCGACTATAAGATAGAAAATCGTATAACGTTCACGTTCCGAATACGAAAAAAACACTGAAACATCATTTAAATCAGGGCATACAATTTCAAGTCTGTAGGCAGCAGCAAAATCCATAATGTTTACAATGTTTTAGCATTACAACCATTTGGTAATTATGAAGAGCTATTTGTTCTTTACATAATTATAAAATATTATTGCTAATTGAATGAATGAAAGAATATTTATGAACTACAATTGGGTTTCCTTCCGGTGGCAGTTACAAAGCTTATTAACTATACACTAAATACTGCTTAATAGTAGGCTACTAAAATCTAATATTAAGCAACCTTAATACTATTTAAAACTAAATGTCTTCACAATACTTGTATGACACGCTTAAAACCTCTCCGTCTTTTTCACTGTCACCATACGTCACTTCTATCTCACTGCCTCTGTTAATTGTCATTTAATAATAATATACTATTGGGGGGAGGATTCAGCTATTGTGGAGCGATTTCAGCCATTAGAGGACTATATCCCTTTTAAATATTAAAAAATAAATAAACAAACAAAAAATAAAGAAATAAATACTATCCCCCATTAAAAAAAACTCATTACTAGTTTGTATTTTTTTCACGGCACCAACTAATGTGTAAAAATAAATGTTAAAACAACAAAATATTTTAGAACTATTTCAACTTCAAACACAGGGAATCAAAACCAATCAAAATCGCGTAGGACATTTAAATTATATCGATAACTTCCGGATATTTTTGAACTCTTCTCAGTAAATTAAGATTTTTTTAAATATCAAAAGTGACTGGTTGTGGCTGTGTACTATTAATTTGAATGTTAATGCGGAAAGTATAATGACATTATATTTATTGCATTTCTTTTCTTAAATTGAATCTTTCTCGCTCGCCGATCGCAAAGGCAATCTGACAACCGGAAATTTCGCGCCCCGATTTATATAATATAGAATTTAATATTACTTAAATGTATATTAACAAGCAGCTCTATTTAATAATGTGTGGGGGGACTGACATTAATTATATCAGCAAGTCAGGTCTTAATTTATTATTAGTCACAATTCCCTTTAAATTAAAGCGATTTTACTTTCGAAATGAAATAGCACAATTTTATTTCAAGCTGGTGTAAACTTCTCCTTAATGTTACATACAGCAGATACAGCAATTTAGTGCTTCCCCTTTTCTATGAATACTCTTGTCTTTTATTACTAACAGAGGGACTAGAGTGAAACTTTTCAGACACTCTCCAGTGTTTCATGTCTGGCTGGTTAAATAGTTACCCTGTGAGGTGAAGTTGAGAGATATACCGAATAAGCTTCCGAAGTCCTAAATGTAATGGTTCTCTCTGTAGCTTTATGTTACACCACATACTGAGTATTAGCGAAACTTTACGCATAACAAGGCAGAAATAAAAGCGCTAATTGCTTCCCAACTTAAAAACAATAACATACACTCGAAATGAATTTAGAGCTAAGCTAAAACAACTCTCAACTAAATCTCAGTCCTTTCCCATCTAAAAGAGTCTTATGAATGTAATTACTCAGGCAATTAAGAAAAAGGTCGAGAAACATTTATCCGCAATTGCTCTGATGACTGCCATAAAGAAAAGGAGTGTTTGAAGTTAGCTTGTTTTAATTATCGGAACCCAGCAGTATTATACTTCAGTACTAATGAAGACCTTTGATGTCGATAGTATCGTCGACTCCAACATGAAAAATATTCGTATCATTATCAACTATACAGAATCATACAAAATGGTTATTCGGGTTACAAAAGTTCCCTATGCTTATGATAGTTGGGACTCAAATTTTTTGCACATTCTAGTATGTGAATTTTTAAACTGTGGGAAGTTTCGAGCATTAACACGATTATTGGTTTAGCTGTGGATTAAATTCACTGATTCTCTTTAATTTTTACAGATTTACATATTTTAAATCCTTAGGATAATCGTTTAGATTCTAGAGCTTCTACCAAAACTGGCAAAAAATTAAATAAATACTTATATTCTTTCTTTATCTACGATACGTTGTTTATCGCGAGGTAAACACTTGTTTAAAACTCCTTTGAATTTCTTGAAGGAATCTTGAAACAAAAATACGAGTTATCTAACCGTGAGTTTTGCGCTTAAAGTTCAAAATCGCGTATGATGTCATGAGGCGAGCTTGTAGTTTATTAACTGTTTAATAAAATAATTTTCTAAAACGATTAGCTTTTATAATCCGGGAAGTTTTTACCCTCCATCTTGTTAAAAAAATATTCGATTATTAAATGTCTGCAGCAAAATAAATGAAATTTTATGACAAAATCTAGAAATCAGAACACTAAAAAACCTAGATACTAAGTAGGGAGTTGAAAAGTGCCTAAATATCATCTGCTCCCTCAGACTTTGAGGTTCATTCAAGTTATTTTAGGGATTTTAATTCAACCGTCGTGTCGAGGGCTTTATTTTGATAGAGGATGAAAGACTGTGGAAAAGAAAGTAAAGCAATGGCAGTTCTCAAAGAAAACGTAGTGCACTGGTCCAATGCGTTGCTTATGTAATGGGAATTCACATAAGAATGCAAATGGCTAAAACTCATTCCACCCCTAAAGCCAGCGTGTTCCAGGTTACACAGAATAGTTTTCCATTATCGGCATGTTATCGATTGTCTCAATTTGTCTCTCTTAAATTCACTGATACTCTTTCTTTTTTAAAAATATATTTTCAAACGCCCTGGTTAAATGAACTAAACTGGCATACTGTTACATTTACTACATAAAGAACTTCAGTTAAACATTGGCTATTTTTTAACGGACAAGCCATACCGCGTATTTCGTTAACCTTTTCACTGCTGCTAACGTATAAATTCCCCCAAAAATTGTACAAAAGCGGATACAAAATTTATAGATTAGTGCTTTAAGTAAGGTATCAGGATTTTTATCCTCTTGTTATCAGTATGCATGGGTACCAGCTATTCCATTGAAATTTTCAAAGTCTATCCGAATTTGGGGCCCATTGACGATTTCACTAAATGAGTGCTTGTATTAATACATGAATTCAGCTCTGTATAGGTTTAAGAATCGGTTATTATCTTAATTTTATTAGTAGGAAATGCAATGATTTTTTTAATAGTAACGTTTACTCATTTCCAGGAGGTATGGCAGGAGAAAACCAAATTAATGGACACACGGAGGTGTTGAACACCATATGGCCATTCACGTACTTTTTAACGATTCTATACTTTCCAAAGTACTTATTAACTTCCAACACTTTTTGTACCTGTTGCTTTAGCTTTATTGCATAGTGTAATTCCAACATTCCATCACTAAGATTCTTATCTCTATAAAGTCTGATATTTAAAAAAATGCCTACAGTTTTCCTCAAGCCTGGTTTCAATTGCTATTTAATTTTAATTTTTGTTTCTGGTCGAAAATCTAACCTTTGACAGTTTAACAGTTACAAATAAATTACAAGAAGACCTGTACAACAAATCTGAAACAATTTTCATCTTGCAGGTAAAAGTACTGTATGCGTAGACTGCATTAAATGGTACATACATACACAGAAACATATGTGTGTATATATATGTAGCCATTAGAGCCACGAGCTATCCTGGCACCTACTGCCGCATATATACATGCACATACGTAGACAGAGATAATTCATTTTCTGGTGCACGACTGTCAACATAAGCAATGGAGTCGAAAACACTTTTCGACCACCAAGTATAATGATTTTGCAACCACTGTGAGAAACATTTAAACATTTTTCACAATCATATAAAAATATTCTTAAAGAGCATTTTCCATGTGACCGAAAGCAAAGATTGTTAAAATTGAGTTTTATCCCTACTGCGATAATATGCTACCTTTACTTCCTGTGTCTTACGTTGAAATTTATTTTCAATTCAAGCAGTTTAAAAAAATAATGTTATACTCTATAAACCGGACCAACTGCCAACCCTGTTGAATTGAATTATTTCAAATTTATGGTAAAGGTTCCACCTATATACTAGTAGTTCATTTGAACACCATATATGCTTGAATCCGATTAAGATTGTTAGGTAACTTTTGTGTCAGACATTCTTTTTATATATATTGAACTTGTTTTTTGTTGTTGCATTTAATGAGATGTATTAGGTTTGGTTAGAAGAAATTTTAACGAGATGTATTAGGTTAGGTTAGAATAAATTTTAATGAGATGTATTAGGTTAGGTTAGAAGAAATTTTAATGAGATGTATTAGGTTAGGTTAGAAGAAATTTTAATGAGATGTATTAGGTTAGGTTAGAAGAAATTTTAATGAGATGTATTAGGTTAGGTTAGAAGATATTAAGTTAGGTTAGAAGATATTAAGTTAGGTTAGAAGATAAAAATTTCCAATACTACTTATGAACCAAATTTATTCCAATTAAAGTCATCAATATCATTTTTAGATAAGCAATTATTGGTTTCCATACATGTTTACTGTTATATACTGTTTTATGTCTGACACAAAGTTACCTAACAATCTTAATCGGATTCAAGCATATATGGTGTTCAAATAAGCTACTAGTATATAGGTGGAACCTTTACCATAAATTTGAAATACACTATACTAGTTGAAATTATCTAAGCTTCATAATGAAGTTTATTAATAACTGTTGAATTGAGTAACTTGAATAAATGGGACGCCCATAGTCTCTACCACTTTTCTTGAAAGAATACAACAATACAATAAGCGGGAATGAGGAGATCATGGAGATTTTTTTTTTTGTGCTGAAACGAAACACATAATTTAGAAAGGAATAGACATATAGAGCTGTCTAATTCGTTGAAATGGATGTGGCCACAATCGATTATCGGTAGGAACACTAGAGAGGCACTTGGTGCTCTCCAAGCACATAATGCACAGTTTATAGACTTACCCGCCCACCACTAGCTCCACTCACAGCCCTGGCTAAGCTCATATGCATTGCAAATTAAATTTCTGAAAAATGCTTGGTAGTGAAATAGATGTGAATTAAATTGTTTGGGTAATAGATGCTTTTCTCAAACACTGCAATACATAATCCAATGGAGATAACTATTGTACGTATAATCACAATGTTAAAAAATATACAAGTTACACCTTGCGATCTAGATATTTTCTGCTAACCGCTCGGGCATGAGTCGTTAATCCCAGAATTCAACACTCTGTGCAGTTATCATAAAAATTAGCAAATTCAAAAGCAGTTAAGAACTAAACATAGGTGTTAAATGTTTGAGAAGAAAACATTTGAAATAGTATACACTGGGAGCAACAAAGGGTTGCAACCTACAGTGGAATAGCACAAAATATAGTCATGCAACAATGACATTTACATACGCCTACCTCTCAGCAAACGCATTACATTGTAAATTGCAGTATAATTATTGAAGGAATTGCATATACCAAGAACGGCCATGAAAGTCATTCGTGGGAATCGGTATGTTGACCATACCCTAAATCATTTGCCAATGATGTCGAAAAGGAGGCAGATGACGCAGTTGTCGGACGGTATGCACTGTTCCAACAAGGTTCCAACAGTTCCCAATTACCTATTACGTGTAACTGACATTTTATAAACCACCTATCATTAATATACCAGCCATGTCTTCCATGAAGACAATATCCTACAACCGCAAATAGAAAACGTAAACAACATATGTTAATTCAAGTTTCAGTTAAGCTTTGCGGGAACGGATCTAAGCATTGTACTTATAAAGTGAATTGAGGTAGGCCTAACCATATTTCGACGGATTGAAGCTGGGACTAGCCTAAGTAAATACATTCTCTCTACCCGTAATGCAAAAGAATGCTCACTAATAAATTGTTCTATACTATTAAATCTTTCGGTGAACCGTATAGAAGACAAGGGATGATAATATATTATGGTAGGCCTATATTATAGATATATTATGTATTAAGGTAGGAGTGTTCATATTAACTGTATAATAATTATACCCTTAACGTTTACTCCACAGGGCACAACGCTAAGTCGGTAGCTACACACAGTTCTTAATTCCCCATCTTCAGTGACGACAGAATTTGCTTCTCTTTGAGAAGTCATAGGTATTTCAAATTAACTTTACTATCAGTTTTGCTTTCAAAGTGTTTCCTTTCTTTTGGCGAGTTTTCTCAGCTGTCCATGCCTTATTTACTAAAAGAAAACATATGTTCGACTGCTGGGAAGACATAATATAAATTCCACAATATTAAAAAGTATTTTCATAAGATATCGGCTTGGATCTGAAGCGCTGGACATTTTTACCCAACAGTAGGCCTAATATGTCCTAAGGAAATCTAGTTCAGTAATACCAAGTTCAGTCGAAGCTTTCGAACTGAATGCATTTTCAAGTAGGCATTTTATCTGAATTCACGACTGGCATTGCCAAAAAAAAAAAAAATAGAAATTTTGTTGAAACCTGAAATAACCGAGAATTCCATTTTACTTCTAAAACAGGAACATTAAGGTCTTCCGGCAGTACCAAACGAGGTCAAGAAACCGACTCCAGAAACCGGAATTATCCCAGCCAAATCTGGTCACTTCAATTAAGTTACGGTAAAGACTGTAGAAACAAAGCATTCTAGGTGTCACATTTCATTCCGCTGTACATCAGAGGCACCTTTGAATATTGTTCACGGAGAAAAAAATTCAAGCATAAGGACAACTATATTTCTTATTATTTGTATCAATTCGTTGGTTGAAATGATTACTGCCTTATCCTGAAACCTTTAACCTTACTTTCGTATAAAGTAGGTAAGATGTAAGAGAACAGTTTACACCACCTTATAAACACTTGACACATTATGAATGCAAACTGGATGAGCATTACAAGCTTGCTGAATTTATTTCGCATGCAACAGAAAGTTCAAGAATCGGATGGAGAAAACTAATAAGCAGGGCCCGGATTCTGATGACCTAAAATTGTTTTAAAAATGACCTACAAAATTACCCCAAATTTTAAAGAAAAAGATTTGATAATTATAAAAAATGACCTAAAAACTGATATTTTATTTATAAAAATTTATTTGTACACACAAAGTTATAGACTAGTTCGTACATAATTGTAAAAACTGTAAATAACTGTAATGTTGTGAATGTTCTTTTCTCACGGAAATTTATACTGGCACTGAGGCACAGGTGAGTAAAAATTCGGCACATCTTTTTGTGGTCTGCCGGATTATATTGTTGTTTATTGAGGGTAAACAGTAGTAGGCACTCTCACATCCAAGCAGGTGGCAGACTCTGGTGCCAAGCCAATCTAATAAGTAATAACAATAGTAATTTAATACAAAATTTTGGCGTTTCTTTGATTCTCACTTCCGACTGAGACATGTCAACACTTTAACGCCGAATTTTTCCTTCTTGCATTAAACAAACAACACTTCAAAGACAGCACAGCTAGCGACGAAAAAAGTTAATACACTCAATGTAAATACATTAAAATGACTAAATAAGGAAGAAAATGACACGAAAATGACAAAATAATGACCTAAAATTGAAATAAATGCCCTAAAAATATAAAATTGCATAAAATGACAAAATAATGACCTAAAATTGAAATAAATGCCCTAAAAATATAAAATTGCATAAAATGACAAAAAATGACCTAAAATTGAAATAAATGCCCTAAAAATATAAATATTGCATAAAATGACAAAAAATGACCTAACAAAATGCATTTCTATAATCTAGAGGCCATGATTAGGATTTATTCACAAGTTGTCAATGTCTCTGCAGCATCAATAAAAAGAGACATGTCATTAGAATCCGGGCCCTGGTAATAAGACTCCCATAGCCGCACCCTTAGCAAATGAATGTTCAAACGAAGGTACTGAATATATCAGTTTAGGTTATGTAAAGTAAGTGGCAAGTTCTTCAAGATTTTACATTGTATTTCCCATATTTTTATGAACAACCTGAGGTTTCATATGGAATCTGTAGATTCTGAGGAACATTACAAACCAAATTGGGCAGTTTTCAAACTTTCTGTTCCCTTTGTATGTTAAAGAGTGCTTTTTAGTGAAACATACTAGAAGCGAATGTAACTTTTTCTTGAACATGGGTTAAAAACGTTTTTCCTAGGTATTATCCGGACCTCACTGTTAATTTTTTAAGTTTTAAAAACCTAATTAAATAAAATACAAACAGGCCTAGAACTTTTAAATTAAGGGGGTTTGAGGGAGCTTGCTTCCTCAGAACAAAAATTTGTATAGTTATGTTTTATAAGCTTCAACTAAACTAACATCTTTTTTTGAGGGGAGTAAGCCCCCTCATCTCTCTTTATTAACACAATAACACCTTAGCTCTCATAGATGGAGTGGTTTTTAGTGACTAAAAGCGAATCGACAAACTAGTCCCATATTATGGTAATGTGAAATAACGATTGTTTCATTTTCTCCATGGGTTAGAGTAAGATTACCTCCACAACGTCTTTGGGTTTTTACGTATATACCTTAGGAGCGAGTCTCACCGCTCGTAGAGTTCCTGGCTAGGGGAGGTAGCTGCACCCTGATTGGCTCAGCTCTCCTATCCCGCTCCACGTGTTGTCTGTCTCTCTCGCAGCGGCATTCACCCCTCCACTCAACTATTATTGTATTTTCTACGACTGACGAAATGCTGCATGATGTTCACTCTCTGCCCAGCAGTAGCTCACTGATCTTACGCGCACCGAATTCGCGCATCTTGGTAACGAGACGTAACGAGAAGCTCGCTGGCTGGGTTTGTCTTCAAGGCCAGAGACTTTGTGGGAATAATCCAACTCTAAACCTCTCGAAGTTAGAACACTTAAGTACGCTAAAAGTACGACTGAGGCTGTTACCTGAGTAGGCCTACCAAAACGGCAGATTCTTTATAATGTGACCCCAAAATAATACAGTACGGCAGCGGTTCCCTAACTTTTTTTGTCCTGGGACCCACCTTCATCTAGAAATTTTTTTCGCGACCCACTACTACATAACGATAACTAATATAGGCTATATAAAATAATACAGTACATGTTTTTCATATGGCTTTCAATAGTTTTATAGTTGTTAGTTGTTAGTTTTAACCTTAAATCACTTTCCACACAAAGTTTATTCCTGTACTTGTTAAAAAAAAAAAAAAAAAAAAAAAAAAAAAAAAAAAAGCATAGTGGAAGAAGTCCTTTCACGTAAGTATGTGGTCGTAAACCCCATCAGTTCTTTTAATGCTAAGTTTTATGATTTTGTAAATAGATTTAGTTATTAATTTTGTACTTGGTAGCAATAAAAGTTTCCTTCAGCTATGGAAGTTTTGTTTGGATTCTTTAAATTAAACACTCTTTTCTTATACTGAAAACAAGTTGAATTTTTCCTGCCCTTTTCGCGACCCACCGAAATTGCTCCCGCGACCTACCAATGGGTCGCGACCCATAGTTTGGGAACCACTGCAATGCAGTGCAGTACAGTATAGATAGTATAACTTCTTGTATATTCTGATCATACTTCAGGGAATATTATACTTTATGGAATATTAATAATATAATGCTACTTCTATTAAAATGTAAATCACATGCTATCTATGTATATTCCTGCTATTCTACAAGAAGCTGCATGCTTCATCAGACAGACCCACACGGAGAATGTACAGGTTATCTCCCATTACTTGAGTGCTAGACACAAACCTGAATATTCTGCCTCGATATATCTCCCATTTGATGTCTTCTTGCTTCACAATACACTTAACACAAACACTAATACATTACTTCAAACTGCACTGCATTATTAAAGATAAAACCGTGATATTATAGTCCAGTCACCAGGTACTTTTGCCTGGAAAAAGGTCCGAAGTTAATGATTTTTTAGTATGTTGTATATGGGTATTCTGAGGTGTAGAATCCAAGTTTTCCAATTCGAGAACCTTGTGCTAACTTCAGGGCAGCCGAAAAACCCCGAAATTTTTGGGCTTTTTTTCAATGTTTTCCTTATAACTCCAAAACAACGCGTTTTATCTGAAAATACTCTATTATAAAAATTAAAGGGCAATAAATTTTCTACAATTTTCAATGTTTAAACGTTTTTTTAAGTCGAATACGTACCGAGATATGGAGCTTCGAAGTTTCGAGTTATTTTTCAAAATATTGAAAAACTGCAAAAAAATTCAGGATTTTCCCTAGTAACTTTCATCTTTCAATATTGCTATATGAATAACGTTCAATAACCTACACAATAGAAACCCCACCCTTAATGAGATTTCTTTTCAGAATAAAGAACACAATTCTCGATGTATAAAAATGAATTTTATAAAAATGTATAATATATGTAATGACATGTGGATATATTAAGTACAAAATATGTAAATGATTACAAATTAGTCATTCATATCAATTCATAAAAGCCTTGATCTCTTTGGGCCCAATGGCAAGTCGGCATCATCTCTCAGTGATTCCTCTTCCTCCTGAGGAATGATCTCATCGATGACGTCATCCTCCTCGTCGCACTCAATGTATGTGTCTTCCTCGTTGATGTCAGTTTCAGGAGAATTCTCACAAGCATTTCCTGCACAATTCTTGCAGATGGTTGAGCATCGGAGTCCTGCTTTTTTGCAGCTGCAAGCCCCGGTGCTACACCCTGTCATGCACTTGCATTGTATCATGTGCAGCAACTTTCCTGGAGCTGCATCCATGGTCGTTGTTATAGGGATCAGCCCTCGTTTCGTTAAAGTCCAGCCCCAAACTGACGGTAACTTTTTGTAGCCCAGCCACGTCTGCACTTGCAGATAGGTACGAAAAGAATGGTACCGGGCAGCGTCTCGTGTAGGGGGCAATCTGGCAAGGTTGAATTTGGATTTTGACACGGAGTTGGAAAATATTCGGTACCGAAGATCATCCAGAGTATCTGTGTCCATGTTACCACCGTACAGTATCACAAGAAACTTTTCCCCTGCTTCCGAAATTTGGCATGGTGTTGCTTCGTTATCTTTGAAAACACTAACGATGTCAGACAGAGAACGGTTTTTTTCATACATAGTGAAAACTTTCTTCTTTCCTTGTCCAAATGGGTTTGATGTAGTGTCACACCCGCTTGCTGCATGAAGGAAAAGAATATCCTGAGTATTGTATTTGCACGAAGCTGGCGAATACAAAACACTGGGGTATTACCTCTCCCTCTCTTTTGGAAATAAACGTTCTTTTGAGAAGAGCCTAATGCAGTCAGCAATACTAAGAGATCGATGTCTTCACCTGTGATAGTAACAGTATCGCAGTATCGAAGTCAGAAGCCTTAGATATTGCAGTTTTCACTATCATGAAATCAGCATCTTCTATTGCCTGCTTAACTTCGATGCCCTTTACTGCCATTTCATTGAAATAAAGTTTCTCTTGTTCGTGCCATTGGACAAAAATTTTTCTTGCGACAATGTAACGGCCGTTGTTAACGAAAATAGAATTTTTCTAGACGATTGCAGCAAAGCCCGGCGATATCGTTCAGCTGCTTTGGTGCTCTGATAAGCGACATCACTAAGATATCCATCGAATACTACTATGGCATTATACCCAAAGTGTTTCTGTACCTAGTTCACATAGATCTTGCACACTGACTGGAACGTGCGTGATGTAGTCTTACCCCATACAACATTATGCAGTCACTTATTACACATTTTCTGCTGCCAAGGTCTTCATCCTGTAAGGAGTGAATGCTGAAATGGCAGCAAAGGAGGACATCATCGATAAGATCATTGCTCAGGAGGAATTACTGAGAGATGATGCCGATTTGCCAATCGATTTTATCAATCAATATTAATGGAAATTTGTAATAATTTACATATTTTCTACTTAGTTAATATATCCACATATCATATGTAGTATACATTTTTATGTATCGATTATTGTGTACTTTATTCTTAAATGAACATCTCATTAAGAATGGGGTTTCTATTGTGTAGGTTATTGAACGTTATTCATACAGAAACGTTTAAAGATGAATGTTACTAGGAAAAATGCTCCATTTTCGCAGTTTTTCGATATTTTGAGAATTTTTCAAAACTTTGAAGCGCCATATATCGGTACATATTTGGTTTTAGAAAACATGTAAACAGTTCAAATAATAGGAAATTTCATGCCCTTTAACTTTTGTAATGGAGTGTTTTAAACTAATATGCATTGTTTAGGAGTTATAAGGAAAACACTGAAAAAAAACCAAAATTTTGAGGTTTTTCGGCTGCCCTGAAGTTCGCACAGGGTTCTCGAATTGGAAAACTTGGATTCTACACCACAGAATATCCACATACAACATATTAAAAAATCATTAACTTCGGACCTTTTTCCAGGCAAAAGTACCTGGTGACTGGACTATAAATCGTTCCACGGCCTTCAAGGAAATCGCCCAACAGAACGTCCTGACGGGGGAGGGAGGGGAATGATGATGTTAAATTTATTAATTTAGATTCACCTACCATTACTACTATTATTATCCATATAGAAATGTTGGAAGATGAAATTTACTAGGGAAAATTCTGCATTTTTTGCAGTTTTTCAATATTTTGAAAAATAACTCGAAACTTCGAAGCTCCATATCTCGGTACGTATTCGACTTAAAAAAACGTTTAAACATTGCAAATTGTAGAAAATTTATTGCCCTTTAATTTTTATAATAGAGTATTTTCAGATAAAACGCGTTGTTTTGGAGTTATAAGGAAAACATTGAAAAAAGCCCAAAAATTTCGGGGTTTTTCGGCTGCCCTGAAGTTAGCACGAGGTTCTCGAATTGGAAAACTTGGATTCTACACCTCAGGATACCCATATACAACATACTAAAAAATCATTAACTTCGGACCTTTTTCCAGGCAAACCCAATTTTCAGTACCTGGTGACTGGACTATTAGACACATTACGTTAGCTTAGACGGTTCGCATCAGCTGATGTCCGACATCCCTCGGCACACTAACATCCTCTAGCGTTGCGACTTGCAACTTGTGGTTCATTCGTTTCTCAATGGATGTGAACAAGACTGTTTCTGATTGGTGTTGGCAATGATGTTACCTTAATAACGGTGCCTAATGATTGGTCAGTTCTGTTGAGAGCGGGATTTATGGCTTACTGTTATAAACCTGGGTATAATTAAAATATTTACAAGCGGGAAAGTTAATATCAAACACTTCCGAATAAAAGTCCGGCGATCTTTGAATATTTGGCACAGTTTTTTTCCTCCACATTCTGAAGGTAGGGAACACGCAATCATATCGGCAGAGTCTAGGAGTCTAATTTATTACATTTATTAACTGAAGGTCAGTGTAGTCTAAGATAGGCCTATAGTTAAAATACCAAGTTGCACAGTTGTAATTGTCAATTTATGTGCTGATATTTGAATTGACGATTGTATTAAAATTTATGGAATTGAATATAGCTGACATCAACTGTTTGGTTTGATTAATATCATTTGATCATTCCTTTTTTTTTACATTTAATTACCTTCATTTTCGAAAATAGTTGTTCACATACACAGATATTTCCAAGAAGTGTCATCGCCGTAAGAGCATGAAAATACAATTGTGGAAAACAAGCCCTTTCCAAATTTTTGAAGTAGAAATCCGTGATTCCAACATCACTAAATTATTCTTTTAGCATACGGTTACACTGCAGATCTTTTAATTCCATTTGCATCTCCCCTTGAACATCGTCCATAGCTACACTAAAGCGAGAAGATAACATATCTACTGATATAAAAATAATATACTAATGCAGCTGCAAGAAATCTCCGAGGGCCGCGGGTCATGTTTTAACACTTCATGGCCTTCTTGAACATCGGCGTTGTTGTCGCTATGGAGCAAAACGATAACTCGGACCAAAATCCCTAAGATTATATATCCATCAGTGGATTTGAAGTATATTTTTAGATCATATTAAATAATAGTCTAACGGATATTTACGTAAGTTACTAATGTGATTTATTAAATCTTTAAATTATTTTCCTTCCCTATTTTGTGTACTATCAATAGGCTATTATATACCCATACATTTTATGATTCTAGTTCTCCTCTCCATTTTTATCTTGTAGGATAATAATCTGTCCATATTATTCCCTTTATCTCAAGAGGTCTTCTATTGTACGTATAAAGTAAACAACTCTTAAAAACACCCTATAGAAGATCTCGGTGCACTGCAGTGTCTCGTTATCCTATAAGCAGGCTCACTGTATCCTGTTCTCTCCTGGATGCTCTCTTTGTCTGGGTTACTGGTAGCAGTCAAGAGCCTCTCGTACCGAACACATGTCTCGTGGGGAAGTATAACCTTCAGGACTTCAGAATGAAGCTCTACCATCATCGTTCCTATGTTTCCATAATTGGACCACTCATGAGATTCGAGAAGAAAAAAGGATTGTTGATGCGTACGATAATATAATATGACTTCCAGTGGTATTTCGGTCTATTATAAGCGGGCCGCTTCACAGCCTTTCCATTGTGAAAAACGCCTCAGTAAATTCCTTTGGTTGATGACGTAAAACATAACGTATTTATATGTGCAAAATAAAGCCTTGGCGAGACGAAGAAAAACAGTTAATAAAGAATCACAAACAACAAGCTACAAGTTTTTTTAAGACTTGTTTTGTCTTCTAAAGGCGGACTGAATACAAATTTGGAATTATATTTTATAATAGAGCCTAGGTAGTGTGATTTCAAAGGTGTTTCTACTTTCAGAAAATTTTGCTTCAGATTAAAGGTTTCCTCTTTCACTTAAATCTAAGCAAGAACTTAAATTATGTAATCTGCTTAAGACATCGTTTCCCGATAAAATCATTAAAAAAATCAGTTAAAAAACACTTCGTTGGAATTCCATATCATATATTAACTCACGCGTAAATAACAGATCATACATTCAGACATTATATTTTTTTTCGCAAATTCGGTTTAGAGGATGACGTGGATATTGATCTATGGCCATGCAGAATCATCCTAAATCGTACTATATGTTATTAGAGCTCGGAAGTTGATGAAAGTCATGTTTTTTCTGAGACATCACAGACAGTACAGGATTTAGTATAAATTCATTTCGCCAGAAAACGAACAAAAAAGCCTACTTTTATTATGTGTTTTTTGGCACTTTATTCTCTACTTGTAATTTTTTGGGATTCTTTCTTTCTCTTGCTGCATATTTTCCCTATTTTATCTTCAGAATGGACTTTTCCAACATTACAGATCTCATAATTCCTTACCTCCAGACAATTAAATGCGTATTGACTTGGCATTCTTATCATCAAACAAAAAAGTACAACATTCATTAATAAATATGGTAAACATAACAATGGTATAAACAGCAATAATAAATTTAGTAACATAACATACTTACATTTTGTCCTTTGTTTATTATTTACCATTATACTGCTGTATATTCCTGTGTTTAAATACATATTTTAAAATATTAGATCATTTTTCAATCCTTCAAGTAATATTTTCATAAATTTAGGGCAATTTTATAGGCCATTTTCAGTTATTTTTCAGTTATTTTTAAGTCATCAACTTCCGAGCCCTAGATATTATATAGAAAATGAAATGCCAGATACATAAATAATTGCTAGATGGCTTCCATTATAGACTTTTTAACGAATACATGCATCCATGAATTGAAAACCATGAAGGAGGACCGTGCTATGAAATGTTCGCTCAGTAAAATCTACCCTGTTGCAGGAAACGATCTACGGATACATGGGTTGGAAGACGGCAAACAAGCAACCGAGCCAACAAGGCACTCATATTTACATACGTAACATCGACACCACCTAACATTTCGTGAAACATTAACTAGGGTCTTTGTACGAGGGATGCAGCTATCTGTACGTACCTGTAACTCAAAGTGCATATATTTTCCACTTCTATTCTATCTGGGACGGCTATTTATGTATGAACATATTTGCGTCTACTACCTTCTTTTCTATTCTCTTTTTTATCTTCTTTGAGGCAGACAAATTTATCCATGCGTTACTCATAACATCTCAGAGAGAATAGAAAACCTAAATCCGACGTGGATGCATGGTAGAAAGCGAACTAATGTTTTTATTTCAGACGAGAAAACACGCACATCATGGGAATGGTTTTTTCCACGTAACCTCTTAACAATCGCTCTGGATTACGCAAATAGTCGTGGTACCAGTAGTAGTAAAGGGTTTCAGTAAATAAACGACCTGCAGAGATCTCACGCCATTTTTTCAGACTAGATGTAACAAGATTTAGGTAACTGTATGTTTAAGGCAATTTTATAATATGTAAGCTGATCCTTTTGAAACTCATTGGATATAGGATGGAAGAGTGGTTAAAGCGTAAACAAATCAGGTGTTGGGTTTTGAAGTATAGTGTACTAAAGTCACATCAAAACTCTAAATGATTAGCACTGTTTTGAAAAGTACGACTATATGCAATGTAACAAACTATTTCACAGTCTGCATTTGGCTTATGGAATATTAAGAATTTGAAATTCGTCAATTTTCGACCTCAGATTTATAATGGCGTAATACATTCACATTAGCAAATAAAATGAGTATCTTTTTATCTTTTTAATCTGCATGTTCCTCTGAATATTGTAATCTCTTCCAGTGAATAATCATGTATCTTAGAAACACAAGGAATGAAAACTATCTCTTATGTATTGTATTACCCCAGGTCTACACAATAACCTTAGGTTATATCAGTACTTTACTGGATGTATGCAGGACTTAAGATGATATCGTTACGTCACCTAATAAGCCTATTATAATATGGTCGAACAAAACAGAAATAATCGAATGTTTACATATTGAAATTAAATTAATTCAGAAGGTAGTAATCTGGTTGCAAATATTCGAATCCATCGATGGGAAATGCTATCTAAACCTTTCCCACGGTACGCCACATGAAGAAAGCATTTTGCTGTGGGGTCTGTACTGCTTCTACGCCTTCAACTTGTAGCAGCCTCTGTTATCAGCAGCCCTATTTGTGTCTGATACTGCTGGGTTTGGGTCAGCTGTTTGTGGTTATGATAATCTCAAACGTTCACGCTGTTTTATTTTACGAAATCGTAGTTATTTAGCTATGGAGAATAGAACATAAGACGATCTAGAAGTGTTGTCCCTCACATTGGATACCTGTGTTGGTAATTTGAATTTAGTCCTATAGGCACACTTTCTTCTTCCTTGAATAGGTTCTTTGTCTAATACCAAATAATCAAGACAACGTCTTCATGTGCTTAATGAGAAAATTGATGAAATAGGAGATATATTAGCACAGCATTAGAACTGAATTAGGCCTAAGCAGGATTCATGGAAGATAATGTGTCCGTGAGGTCTTAAAGCAAATTTGCTACGAAGGTGTCACAAATATGTGGTACTGTAATGGAAAGTCAGCACTTCTAGCAACTCTTATAAACAGTTTAAGCACAATAATACACAATTTTTATATCGATTATACTGTTATTTTCCGAAATTAAAGAAACCCTTTCTATACCGACTATAATGAATCCATCTTATCCGGTCTCGCTGCGTGACCAGCCGGCCAGCGTGACTACGAATCTCCGGACTAAAAAAACTAGACGCTCCGCTAAAGAAAGTTAAGCAAGTTTCAATTAACAAAATCTATACAACCGAACACAGCTTTAAAACTTAAATAACAATGTTTAATAAACCATTCTTACCGTAAAATTCAGAATTAAAAATACTGACTGCCCAAATAAATATAAATCCTCGCTTTTTAACGGCCGGCCAACGGAAGAGCATAACCCTTACAACTCGGAAGATTTAATCAGCATTAGTACAGTATAATATTGTAATTTTATTTTGAAAATTGAGTGTATGTCGGTTACAAACTTGTTCCGGGTTAATCATCAATACTTTTAAAGCATCAAGAAGCAAACGTTCTGGATCTAAAGCTATAAAAAAAGTACCTGAGTAACTTCTCCCGAATCGAATAGTATAATATTAATCTATTTCAATTCGGTGCACGAATTATAAGTTTTTTGAAATGCCGATATACTTAAAGGAGTAGATTGAATTATATTTTTCTTGCTATAGCCTATTGCATCCGACCAAGAAAAGTTCGCATAATTCTGTTTCACCTCGTTAACAAAAAAATCTTACTTTTTAACAGACTTCACAAAAGGAGGTTTTTAAATTTTATCCGTAAATGTTTAATTTCTCTAAGTTACGCGTATCTACATTTTGGTTTTATCATGATGGACGGTCTCAATGTGTGAAGTCGTTGCGGATAGGTCCATTTAACACAAACAAGGAAACTACCAAGGGGTGCTTTCGTTAGTTTGACCTTGACATGGACTTCAAGCTATCGCCCAATGTCATTACGTGTAACGTACAACGTTCATTATGACGCGTAGATCGCTAAATAATAATTATATTAATTAGTCTTTCCTTCACTGAAATCTACTGTATGGCGTAATGTCAGTAATAGGGTAGTGATGCGCGCCTAAAGCAAGTTACTGTCATGTCTGCCCATGTTGTCTGCAATGCCATTCAAATTGATCACAATTTATAATCTCTTGTTTTAACTCACCCAGACTCGAACCAAGTTCTGCTTCCAGTTCTGTTGTCTTCAAAATGTTGTTATAGTAAAGTCTATATTTTCACTAACACAGGCACACAAACACTTACTTATGAAAGAGCGAAACACACGTCAAGTTATCTTCTTCATGTACTTGACCATCAACCAGGGATGCCATCTCACGATCAAAGCATATTTCACAACTTAACGTATTTTATGTGATTGTCAAAACATTACCTGCACAATAAAATAGGCTGTCATGGAAATAAATTAATCCTATTTTAAAATACGTCGCGAAAGGCACGGCACTGAACTTCATTCGTTTATGACACAAGCGGAAGTTATTTTTATAAGGAATCCAGCTCCGAACAGTTTGCACCTGTGGACAGTAGCGCTTCTATCAGCAATCACAGGGAACTGTGAGAAACAGGTGACAACGGTAAGCGACTGTCTCTTTCATAGTGGCGGTAAATGGCGGTCATATACTTGCGTGTGAACTTTTTTTGGCGGGCGCTTTAAAAATGAGTATATTGGTGACTTGGTGTCTGTGTCCTTATTTATGTGAGTAAAATCAAGAGATTACAGCATGTGATTCATATCAACATAAACAATGTAGTTGACTTTCGCTGCCCCATGCACCATAAGTGCAGTCCCTGAAGACAGTAGGTGAGTTCTTTGACACTATAATATGGGCATGTTGTGTTGTATTTATGATTGTTTACTTAATACCAGATATTAGATAATATTATATAATTTTACGATGTTTATAACATATAAAATGTAACATTTTAAATACAGAAAAGAAAATTTGGGTAAAACTACAGTATCTAAAAAGGTTATGTGGCCTATAAAATATAGTTAGGCTCTGGCATTCTGTTTTCAAGTTCGTGGATTCGATCCCGTTCCTTGTTGATAGTATAAACTTATGAGTGTGTAAGTGGGGCTATTTAGTATATGAAGAATAATAAGGATGTATAAGAATTGTAGGAAACAATTATTGTTCTTACCATGCTTCATGTCACATCCACAAAGTATACTATTTAAATAAAATCTGATGTATTGAAGTGGTATAGCCTTCTTTAGCCTAAGCATGGGAATTATTTCTCACTTCACATTTCATAATATGACACGCATTGCAAGGAGTGCATTTTCAGTTTTTCAGCCTGGTGTAAAGATTTATTTTCACAAGCTTATATTGTCTAGAAACGGTGGCTGGCTTATAACTATCTTTGATATAATCTTTGCGAAAAAATGTTTAACACAAATTTTACTTCTTAAGATAAGCAGCTAGAGAAGAAAATTTAACAAACTCGTTAGACCCGCAGTACTTCTTGTATATTGATAACGATTATTATAAAATATTTAGATTACATACTCAATGGCAATGCAGCCATTTCATAATTACGGGTGGGATATTTTAGCATATTACGGCATCTACTGTGCAATAACAATCCTTCCTCTTGTAATAAAACAAATTCAAGAAAACTTCCCAGAGACAAACAAAATAAAAACTAAAATAGATGAGAAATTTAATAAGGGGTATGCAATCCCCCTAAAATCGATTGCAATGCACATCAATATAAATATTAACATCCACAGTTCTTTCGCTTATCTTAACTTCAATGGATGGACAAGAAGCATGGCTTTTACCATGGAGCTATTACACAACCAGGTATGTAGTGGCACTGTTTAAAGTGTGTATATCTGGAATATTTGTCTTGAACATTATTTTTTATCCTATGACTATTTTTAACATTACTGTTTTATTATTATTACTAATGTTATTAAATCTATAATTGATCCCATTCTAGTTTTCATCCTAGTCAAAACAAAGGGGAGGAGAACTCACAGAGAGTTCGTGGAAAATTCGCATCGTGTGACAAAACGTGATTGGTTAATTTCATTAGCATGCGCCATTAGCAGGGTGTGGCTAACGAGTGTTCATAAGTTCATGCAACAATAATATCAACATTTACACGTGAAATAACAAACTCTCACTGGTATCGTCATCATTATAGTATATCAATTAGCAAACAAAACAAAGGGTTCATTGTTCACGACGACCCTGCGGGTGAGTTGTACTGAGAATAAACAAACTGACATTAAACACGGTGAACACGTGCGTTCTCACGTGCGGGCTATGACAGCCACGCCTCTTTGTTTTGAATAGGATCGTTCTTAAATGGGATAGAGAATAGTAATCAGCACTTCTTATGCGCGATGATAGAATATAGTTTTTTGTTCTCTAATTGGAAGAATCGATCCGTGTCGACTAAAATTTAAGAAAACTAACATGTGAAATCGATAGTCATCAGCATCAGAATTGAATTAGGTGGGATACGTATAGGCCAAAATGTAAGTTTTGTACGAAAGTGTCAGAAACGAGGTAATGGAAGGATACAATTTTCAGTACCTTTATAATAAAAGTTAGCACAGTAAAATAGAATATTCATAAGTAATGTAATTATTTTGTGAGATTAAAGAAACGCATTCCTTTCCACGCACTGCCGAAGTCACGCGCTTCGACTTAACACAGTGACCTACCGGGAAAGGAAACTTCCGATACTCGGAGCTCGTATATGGTAAGTTATACAAACTAAACTCAACTCGGTGGCGCTGCATCCTCGAAGAGAACCCCGCTGCAGAACTCTCTAGCTCAGAAAAGTCTGATGAGGTACCGAGGATCGAACCCAAGACTGCGAATCTATAGCCAGTGACGGTAACAATGAGACCATGCAGACTGCAATAGATTTATTAAACAGTTATAGAGTGTTATTGTTATCTTTTAACAATTATGTTTAATCTATGTTTTCAAAATAATGTACTTCCGAATGTTTAAAACTTTCAAAAATAATGACTGACGTTCTGTAACGTTGAGGTAGAAGTTCATTATCTAACTACAGACCCATCAGTTTGGCTAGAATGTTTGATGTAGTCTATATCAAGCACTATCTTTTATAGATATAGTATTATCTCGACTAAGCAATTCGGATTCCAAAAAGGAGTTTGCCTATAAACTATCTCAGCAATAATATACGGTAAACATAATATACTGTATTGGCGTTTGAAGATAAACCTTATGTGACTGGAACCCTCTATTATCTAACAAAAGCATTTGACTGTGTCTCACATTATTTGTTATTGCTGAAACTCCAACACTATTTTACTCCTTGAACTAATCACATATGCCGACTATACTATACTAGTGGTTCATAACGATTTTCAACAGCTAGATATACTCAAAACGTAGTTTTAAGCCTGACTTTTATTAAATGAAGAAAATACACAAGAATGTTCACTTGGCTTGATAAATGCAACTCATAATACTGTGCCTGAGCTTAAGTTATTGCTTATTCTTATTAGGATTCCATAACGGTTAAAAAATGTCGTGGAAAATTAACATAGACTGCATTTGTTTAGCGTTATCAAGAGTTATATTTGCCTTGAGAAAATACGAGACTTGTGCTTTAAGGGTCGCCTTGAAAAATGTTTATGTTTCATTATTCCTGCATCACATGAGTATGGAATACATATGGGGACCCTCGAGGAATATTCCCAAAATATTACTGCTTCATAAGAGAACACTTATAGCAACGTTTAATAAAAATAATAATGAACTTGTAGATAATTTTTTCCAAGAAAAATAATGACAGTGTTGAACATATACACAGGCCTATTATAAGCTACTATGATTTTTTTGCAAAATAATTTGAGATATTACAAAGCTATGTCAAATTTTCATAGAGGTGACATAAGAAATAGTATAGGCTAATCTTAATAGACCTCAATGCAGGCTTACTTCAAGTTCAAGTACATCTTTCATAATTGGAATTGAACCTTTTTAAGGGAGTCGGAATGTTAATGTTCAATTTCAAAATTTTCACAGGGAGATGAGACTTCAAATGCACTTGAATAGAGGTTCTATAAATGAAGAGACATGAATTTTTACAAGTATTGAATTAAAATTTCCTGATATTATCCTTTTCTCTTCAAATAATTTTATCTACAAAAATTCATAATAACTGTGTTAAATATTTCCTTCCAGGAAAAGAGAAGGAAATGCTTTCTTCTAAATATAGTTAAATATAGTTTCGACATAAAATATACGTTTGAACGGTGTATTTTCAGCAAAAGCTAAGAAAGTGGAAAATAATTATGGAAAATAATATATTTACATAAATACAGGTTTATAGTTAACTAGCTTAAAAGACCCGGCGTCGCTCGGGTTTTGTATTTTGTGATTGGAAATTAACTTATGAAGGATTTTCAATTTTAAATTCTAGGTCCTTATATAGGCATTTATAATTTGAAATAGGAAGAACGACTTATTACACTCAAACTATTCCCTCAGAAAACGCTTGATATAGTTTTTTTATGGCTCATAGAGGATCTAGAATTTTGCATCCCGTCGCTTGTACAGTGCACAGCAAGCCTGGTAGAGGTTGAAATAAGAAGAAACAGAAATTCCTGTAACATAAAATTGTAATATCGAGGCGGGAAATTTCCCACTCTTATGTTACCATAAAGCATTATCACTTTCATATTTTTCTCTCCAAAAACCTGCGATATAATATAATAATATACACATTACCATACCTCGTTTTGTTTTCTCTATGTCCAGGGTAGAGAAAGTTATGTGATTCCATTATTTTAGTGGATTTCATTCTGTAATATTTATTTATAACATGAATTATTTTGATAACTTCTCTTATTTGTCAAAAGTGCATTTCAATTGTTTTTTCCAAGCCCACCTGACAACAATATTTGGCAACAATATATTCTGTGATTTGGAATTGATAATTCTATGTAAAAAGGGATTAAGTATTTTCAAAAACATTTAATTTTTGGCATTTAGAATCAGAATTTTTCAAAATCCTTTCTTAGTGAGCACCTACATTATGAAACGAAGGTACTGTCAAAATTCCAAGTCTCTACCTGTTATAGTTTAGGCTGTACGTTGATTCCTTATTGATATTTATTTATAACATGAATTATTTTGATAACTTCTCTTATTTGTCAAAAGTGCATTTCAATTGTTTTTTCCAAGCCCACCTGACAACAATATTTGGCAACAATATATTCTGTGATTTGGAATTGATAATTCTATGTAAAAAGGGATTAAGTATTTTCAAAAACATTTAATTTTTGGCATTTAGAATCAGAATTTTTCAAAATCCTTTCTTAGTGAGCACCTACATTATGAAACGAAGGTACTGTCAAAATTCCAAGTCTCTACCTGTTATAGTTTAGGCTGTACGTTGATTCCTGTCATTCAGTCATTCATTCAGTCAGTCAGGACAAAGCCTTTTATATATATAGAGATATGTATACTGTAACACAAGGAAGGTATTTATTCCTTTCTACAAAAAGTGAAATACACTTTTGACATTTTGCTACATGTCCAGGTAAACCTTGATAAAGCAGCCATTTTCTCCGAACAACAACAACGTTTCCCGCTACATGACAAATGAAAATCAGATGTTGATTACAAAACTCATACTTCCCCATTTCAAATGGTGGTAAGATATTTTATTTATGTTAAGTATCAGTGAAAATACAGTCTTTTGAAATGGTCAAAAAAATTTATGGGCACGGTTCATTTAGAGGTTTAGACGATAGTTTTTATATTTCTGCTATGGCATAAAACAACCTAGGATTGGAAAATGCAAAATTCAGAGATTAGAAAGACTGAATTTCAGATAGTAATGCGTGACAATGGAGTGGCTATGCTCCAACCAAACTGTTATTTAACTTTAAGCTTTGGCCCCTTCCTATTCTTCTTCTGAGATCCTAGGGTGGGAATGATGAAAGTGTTCTCATTATTCAGCTTAATGCACGAGAACATGGGTGGAGGAAACACTCTTCAACAGCCATTCACAAAACCTCTTCTCTAACCAATTTTCACGTTGCTCTCCAGCTATTATGTTTCATAAAGGGCAACAGAACAACACACTGCATTACCAATGCATAAAAGGCTTTACTCTTTAAGGAAAGCAAGTATTTTTTAATCTGTAAGGTCTTAGTAAAGTTTTATTAGGTCGTAGGGATTTAGGAGGGGTTTTTTAATTGTGAATACAATGCGACGATACAATCCTAAAGTATTTGTTTGTTTACTTGTTGTTGAGGATAGGCTTATTAATATTTCCATTTCTAAAATTATTTTGTCTGCACAATATAGTTAACAATACAACTGTACTTATCAAAGGTTCGCTTGTTCAAAACCTGCTAAAAGTAATGTGAATTTTCAAGTTCAGGAAAGAATCACTAACGACTATTTGTTTTTAACAATGTCTTGCCTTATATTCGTTAGAAAAAAGGAACTGTTAACTTAGTCTACTGCAGTATGGTCCAAATGTTTTCGGGCGAAGGGCCAGAAGATACTTTCAAAATTAATTTGCTGGCAGAAATAATATACTAATATTCAAAATTAATTTATTAAAATAATTAGAAAATTGGAAAAATAAGACACATCAAACTAGATTGCCTTGGAGGCCTAAATTACAAACAAAAATGAAAAGATAACAGCCACATTCACTTAATGAGAAATTTTAGCTATGTGTTCCTTTACTACAGATTCAATATCTACTTCCATTTGAGTAATGGCAAGCAGCAGTAAATCTTGTTGACAACTTGTTCCTCTACTTAGTTCTTAACAACGTCATGGTAGAAAATGCACACCCACACTTACACTAGTTTGTTAACTAGTTTCCAAAACTCGATGTAGGCAATTTCTCATTGATATAAGAAAATTATCACTCTGTAAGTCACACAGCTTCATTTGCATATCTGGATCTTCAGTCAGAGATCGCTTATATGTTGTTATAAAGAAAAAATCAGAAAGCCTTAAGTAAATTCCTTCGGAATCTCTCTCAAGTCGCGAGATGGCAGGGGGAAAAATATATAAGGTTGGTGCTATCAATGAATAGAGTGCCTGTCGATTACAAAGAAATGCAAAAGTTAGAAGCTCGGGGCCAGTTTATTAACGGATGCTGCCCAGATCTGGCCCGCGGGCCGCCAGTTGGACCACGCTGCTCTACTGGTTGTGAATTTGGATAAAACAATTCTAATGTTGTTCACTGCTAATGAAGTTGCTTCTAGGCCACTAGTGACTTATGCTAGAGGCTCGAGGAAGTATCCCGAATTATTATTGGAGGTTTTGTTTTGCCTTTCGAAGACTAAATTCTGATCATATGTCTTTTAGGAACTCAATGTTGATCCCCAAATCATCTATAGGCCTACTGAATCCACCCTAACCCTTTTAACATATAGACCTAGTAAGTGTTCAGGAAACAAACTGTTTTGTTACTTGTTGTTTGGTTAGTTTGCTTTCATTTATTTATTTATTTATTTTTGTCTCTTCTATTTATATTACACTTTAGCTTTTTCTTTCAACCTTCTAGGGTTAAGTGTATATTATATACTATAACATCATTATATAGTAATTCATATATGCCAAATTATTTTTTCATGCGGGTTTCACGAAACAAATGACACAATGAAATATATCAAACTTTGGGTAATTAATTTCAGAACATCGGTTTATTAAGTAAAATGTAACAATGATTAAGATCGAGATAAGTTAATGTGCCAAATGATTATTTCGTTTCATGTTAACATATTTCTTTGTTAAAAGCATAATATTTTTATTATTTATCTATTATTATTTATTTATTTATACTGGCGAAGTTAAGGCCATAAGGCCTTTTCTTCCACTGCACCAGTAAAACTATACATATCGTAAATAATACATACTACAAACAATACAAGAATTGATAACATGTTACAGACAATAAAATTACAAGGATTTAATTATAAGTTTAATAAACTAAACTAAAATAAAATTAATGACTAATAAAATTGATATTAAATTTATTTCTAAATTGTGGTGCATTTCGACAGTCTCTGGTATGAGAAGGCAACGAATTCCAAAAGCAAGGAATTTATATACTGAAAGATGAAGAATAGAATACGTCTTTTTGTGAATACAAACAAAGTAAAATAAGAAATCCTATGTCCACAAAGGAAAACTTAAAATCACAAAAACGACAAAAGTGTTCTCATCCGTGTAATCAATAAGGTATTATAATTTTAATTAAACAGTTTGTATTTATATACCAAGTTCAGTGTGTATTTTCTAACAAATTAAGTGTAAACTGTGCTAAAAGTGTACATGAATTTACGTAATGCATAATTAACACTGCACAAAGTACATGCAATATAAAACTGTTTCTTCGTCTAAGAACACAGTTTCTTTCTACCTGACGTCGTGAATATTTCAATGAGAACTTTAATTCTTTCCCAAAGGCGTGAATATGCTAATACCGCAAATGGAATCAAGAATTCTTGTGTTGAAGAGCGAGACGAATTCAATTTCTTGGAGTAGAGTAAAAATAAAAAAGGAAGAATGAGGACTTGGAATGAAGCAATGTAATTAACAAAAGGTTTTGCCACTAACTCCTTTATTTTTCTTGTAGAAAAATTACACCTGCCTGCTTGGCACAGGAATGAACGAAGAAAATTTTATATCAAAACTTTCCCTACTGAAATAAAAAAAAAGAAGTCGGAAATATCCTTTCGTTACGTGACGTAAGATCGTAACATAAGGCCATAATGTACAGTACTTATCTCAAAACTTCCAATCGTTTTAATTCTTGCCATTATTTATCCCGTTTCTGATTTGGTAAATGGAATTGGCTGTTTCTATTAAATTGATTTACATTTATTTAGTGTTACGACACATTTTAAATTTGAATTACGGTTAATATCTTCCATGAAATTTTAATTTGAACTAATGTTGTATATTGTTCACGGCATACATATATTCCTCTTGTATCTGTCTCATTTAATTCTGACACACATTATCTCGTATAATAGACTTACTCTATATAATAACATATAATATCAAGATAAAGATTATTTATTACCAAAATATACACTGTTTTACAGTGTAGTACAGTATCCTATTTCAATAATTCGGAGTTTTTTTTATTACTATTGTTAGTCAATTTGACTGACTTTTCCACACATACGTCGCATGTTTGATATTGACCAATAACGTTTAGCAAATCCTCGTTTATCTTGTAATATCCTTCCTCGGATCGCAAGGATGCAATTTTATCTGATAAACGTCAGCGCGTTACTGGACAGGTAAGGCATCAACGTGCGGTGATTAATACGTCACATGCTGCCAATAAACAGTATAAAAACACATTATTTTATACAACATAAATTGTTTGTAAATTAAAATAATATAAAATGTCCATAGATTCAAAACACAATTTCAACTAGGTGCATGCCAGTTCGTGTGCTTTTACAGCGTTCTGGTTCTGACGCTTTCCATTTTGTGGTAATGCACTATTCGTAGCATTGGTAACTCGGGATGCTTGGACTGTTCATTCATTTAGATGCCGTGATCTCACAGCGGGCAGAATACTGACAAGAAAGTAAGAAAATAATTATTATTTACAAAATTCATTACACTCTATTCATGGAATAGTCTTAATAAATCCTACAGGAGATTGCGAGTTTCATCAGATAAATTTGCACTAACGTCATACTCGCAAATATATTTAAAAACTCGTAATCTCTCGTGGGATTACCTGTGATAAAATATTTTACAATTTCAGAAGCAGGCGAGGAAAGTAAAGTCATTTAGCTGAGTAACCCTATGTCATATGTTTTCCTCGTGCTTGAATCGCGAATCAATAGGGAATTACCCCCATTGATATGGACCGTAGTTAAGCTCTATGTGGATCATAACTATGGCCCGGAAGTTAATGTTTTATCAGAAAATGAAATATAGATTCAAATATGCTCTAAAATTTGTAAAATATGCTCCGGAACCAATAATGTATGCTCTATAATTTAAATAATTTTAATACTTTACGTTCTCTTGTTAGCTAAATTACATTACGAATTCCAAAGAAGAAGCGGTAGAGGTTGTGTAAATTACAAAATTACATTACAACACTTAAAAACAAATGAATCGGTCATTTCAAAAAGGTC
Source organism: Ectobius pallidus (assembly GCA_964059195.1). Lineage (NCBI taxonomy): Eukaryota > Metazoa > Arthropoda > Insecta > Blattodea > Ectobiidae > Ectobius > Ectobius pallidus. The sequence goes on from CAXKWD010000006.1 coordinate 110,825,508, forward strand.
ATGAGTCAACTTTTTTTTTACGAAAGTGAGTTATATATGGGAACCTGCATGATATGGGGTAGCCGGCTCAATCTGTGCAAGTACTGTAGATCAGGAGTAAACCATCAATTTATTGGGGTTACAATTGGAGCTCGAAATACTGACTTCACGTAGAAAGGGCATCAGTCATTGACTCGTTATTTTCTTCTCTTTTAAAATTCTACTTTTGTGACTCATAACCTTTTTGAAATGACCGATTCAAATTTTGGTACATTTAAATATAATGAAGTGAAACGTCGCTATAATTTTACCTATTCAGTTCCAAAAACATTAGGCTACGTACTGTCAATTATTGTTCAGTCAGTTCCCAAAACATTTGCTTAGCCAAATATACTGTAAATGTATGAATTAACAGAGATATGCACAATATTTAAACGTGTCAAAAATATGCAGTTAAAATTCGACAAATGCTGAAATATGTAACAATATATCATTCCAAGCAAATATGATGTTTTATGAAAAAACTAACAAAATATGCAACAATATTCAAAATGAAACCATTAATTTTCTGTTATTTCTTTCATAAATTGTAAACATTTTAACACTAGCATGTAATAGAGTGCTTTATTAAAAATATGATTTTTCATCAATTTCCGGGCGGGCCCTAATCTTAACATAATTATATCATTATCAATAATATTTTACAACGATAAATTACAATATGGTATGTGAAGACTATCCGATTGGTATCATTTTTGGAGCTGCAGAGGCCTACATTATATTTTGTCTTCGTAATAGTTAACGGTAGGCCTACATATTCCTTCCGGGTAGACTAAGACCTATCAACGCTAAGAAGCTTAGAATATGTTTAATGAAAGTAAATGTACGCTACTCACCACAATTTAGCAGCCACACGAAATGGTACAGAAATAAAAATTTACATTCCAGACTCACCTGAAATTAAAAATTATAGTTATTAATTACAACAATAGGATTGAAAATAAAATAACATATTTTGTAAAAGCAGTAAAATACGGTCACAAAAACGTCGACCTGGGTGGGACAGCTAGTACGGCGCTGGGTTTTTGTGCTCAAGGTTGATCCCGACCGGATGGCATTCAAAATTCCGGGTCAGCGGCCGCAAGTTGCAGTACACACCCGTCTTTAAATAACCACAAAAGTACTTTTATTATTATTATTATTATTATTATTATTATTATTATTATTATTATTATTATTATTATTATTATTATTATTATCATTATCATTATCATTATCATTATCATTATCATTATCATTATTATTATTATTATTATTATTATTAATTCAGTTGTGTTTATACTCCTTTAAGCTTGGAGGCTATATCAGGAGTCTAGGATCTGTATCTGTACAGTAGGGTAGGCCATGGAACTATTGCTTATAAATTGTATCTATTGTTAGTGTATGTAATGGAGTAAATTTCAACTGATATTAATTCAAATGGATATGATATACGATGAAATGGTCCGGATGATTTATGGTATGTAAATATCCAATTCGGCATATGCCTTTACGACTGAAAAACCCCATATCAAGTTGGCCGGCAACGGGATTTTGAACCTGGGACCTCCCGAATGTGAGTCCAAGACGAAAAGTACTTATTATCGAGTTAAACAAAAGATCTTTCTTTCGAGAACGGAAACATAAAAATATGGAATGAATTTGAAAGATCCTTAGCGACTGATAAAGGGCAATATAATTCGGTGTGGAAATATATCTGTTGACGGATAAAGTTTCATAACCCTACTGTTTTCGATTCTCAAGACCTTGAATATGTCAGACTTGTTCAGTATTCCCATGGTCATCTACCGGGTTTGAAAAGGAACATTCTCTCCTGAGACACTGCTCGAGTTGAAAGACTAGTAATTTATAGAAATAAATATAAAAATGTTGTTTTCCTTTAGAGAAGTTAAAAGAAAAAGTACCAATTAAAAGTTTCTGAAGTTGGGATAGGGAAGTCGACAACGTTTTAGAAATTCATGTGCGTTGGTGTGATGTATGTGGTTATGAAAAATATAAAATATGTTACCCATACAGACCGTGGAGGTTCTAAGGGTCCCAGGAAATTGAGACTCCCAGATTTTAGACATTCGCGTGTGGAGGTGGCAAGGTTGTCATTCTTCTGCACGGGCCACCTTTACCCCCAGGTCGAACCTGTGACATATCTGTTTGTAGAGCAGTGGTTTCAACCACTATGCCATTGTCTAAAGATATACGATCATTGATTTACTCTAGGGGAAGTCATGTGTAATGAAAATTTATTCATTCGCTTTTGTTTCTGATAAAATTAATACCATTTTCAATTAGCATCGTTAAAGCATCATGCTTTATTTTCTTGATTGTTTGGTTTAAAACTTTGTGAGTTTTTTTGAAATATGTAAAGTTCTTTTATTGTGCTTGAGGTTTAACCCATGGTTAGTAATTAATATATGGAAATAAATGAGTTATTTTCTAATTATGAGCTAATATACCTTGCTCCCAATTTATGGAAACACCATGAGAGATGTGGTGTTCGTATGATAAATGAATTATAAAACCGAACATGACAGTTCAGAAATGTTATCCCTCAAAATATCCAGGAACTTTTATGGGTGTATATTGAGTACAGTCGATTGTTCAAAAGCGTTATTGTGTAGATCTGTTATCTTTCATATCCCTTCATTAAACCCTCTCTAATTTAGTGTAAAAGTAGCCTTTAGCGAAAATTCTAAGCATAGATCCATGCGAAATATTGCCACACTATTATTCACATTAGCTCTGTAGAGGTCGTACATAGTGCTGCATTTGTCCCTATGTTCACTCTATCTCTGACGTGCATTGGCAGAATATCAATCTTTTTAGAGCACTTCAGTAATATAGGTTTATTGTTTAATTTCGGAATTGTTTGCGTTCGTCCGTAACCAAATAAGACTAATATAAATTAATCCTCTAGATATCAGTGAGATAAATATTCTTTCTAGTGCAAGAAGTCCCTATCAGCCACTTCATAATTACGGGTGGGACATTCTAGCTTGTTATGACAAGTATTTTTGTTCATTACATACCATAAATAATGAGTTGAAACTTTTCTGCTCATTCTGTGAAATTTAGTATGTCATACTACATGGAAAAGATTATTTAAAATTGATTTTAAATATTTAAAATTTGCTTTTCAAAATCTATTACGGGCGGGACATATTTGGATAACGATTCTAATGGTGCCCAAAAGCAGTTCGTTTGCTGTTCTGCTATTAATGTTAGAGACTTAATGTTATCAATAATGAAGGTATAAGGGATGGAATAAAAATTATAAACTGTTTCCAGATTGTCAGAACACTTATTTAACTCTTACAATAATAATTTAACAAAACTATGGCAATTACGGGTGGGACAAAATATCACTGTTATTTTACATAGTTATTAACCACACACACTTTTTGAAGTTAATCTTATGCCAAATTGTACCTTAAGACATATATTTTCTCAAATCAAAAAGGACATAGCTGATTACTCTTGACTACTTAACTTAGTTTTAATGAATGTTAAAATCATGCTATAAATGTAAAAAGAATCAACCGAAACATAAAAAATACCGGTACATAATCGACAGATTTTACACTTGAAACAATTTAAAATACATATAATTCCTTAATATCCAGTGAATTTGAGATTTTAAACTTTCATTTGACTACCCAATTACACAGGTTTCATAACATCTCTCTTATGAGGGAAAAATTCCCATATTTTATGAAAAGGCTGCTAATGTGAAATATGCAAACCTAGACTACAGTATAAATTTAACTCTCTCCCGACCTTAGTTGGTCAATTTGGTCCTGTATATAATTTGAAACACATGATATTTTCCACATGTTGGAAAATGGACAAAAGTTTAGTATTCAGAAAATATTAAAAGTAGACTTGCTAAAGTATTTTGTAGCTTAACCATTACCTAAGAACAGAACCTTCTTGATCATACATGAGAGCGACTGTTTCGTTTGTATCTTCTAGTATCCGAGATAAGTTATAGAAATTGACAAAATTGCAACTTTTTCGCTCGATTTCAGTGCCTTACCTGAGAGAACTGTAAGACCGAGCTCTCTGATAATGCCGTTGGGGGGTAAAATCTTAACTATTATCTTCCAGGTTTGCTCAAGCCGAAATACTATAATTTGAGTAATTCATTTGTGTTTGTTAAGGGGGTCTCGAGAACACGCTGTGAGACTTTCTATTTTGTTTAGTATCGATCCAACAGAAGCACGCAATCAAGCACCTTCATATTCCCAGCGTCCAAACTTAATTCTAGAAATACCACGAGGCTCTAGTATGCTCTTCACCTAAACAATCCGCACGCAAAGATCTGAGTTTTCATAAAGGGTAAAAACACTAAAGTGATCCAGAGCATTAACGGAAAAAAAATATTTTTCATAAATAACCCATAATATCAAAGCTTTGTTTTTAATTACCATTTCGTTTATTAAAAAACTAGCTTGGTAAGCCCGTCACAAAATTTCGGGCTTCTAGATTAAGTGCAATTTCATTAAAAATATAAAAAATAGGCATCTGCTAATTCACTTTCACTAATTGTTTTATCCGACTAATCTATCTTCAATTAAGTTCAATTTCTTACTTCACCCACGTTTTTATTCTTAATTATGTTTTCTTTACCCTCAACCCCACTTCTTCTTTCTCTCTTTCAACGCCCTTCTAGACTTTTTAATCATGACTGATATTTTTCAGCGATGCTCTTCTTACCCTTTTTGCTGTGGTAAAAGAGAAAGGCAACCTTTAATAAATTGATTTCACAATTTAATAAGATCTACACAAAAACACCAACTCAAATATTATCATAGATTGGACAGTCTAAGAACTACTCTGAAACGTAATGGCTAAATTTGATTTTAGATTCATTGAGCTGATGAAACAGGCTCCTTTTGGTCCATCTATTTCTGTCCTTTCTCGCAAATAACTTTATAACACCACACTACTTAATCTAATATGGGTCAGGTCGACCGTTCAGTAGACGGTTTCATTATGTAGCCTATCTTTAGTTTATACCTCCTATAATAGTTTTGTGTTTTTGTTGTAGTTTTTGTTTAACTTTACTAAAGATAGCAGTCTTATTTAAGCTATAAATGCACATGAACAAAATTTTTATTTTTTATTTTTATTCTAAGCATTGTGTATTGTTATGTTATCCGAAAAGCTATGTTCATACTCGTATTTTATCACCTCACGTGAAATTATATAACCAACAATCTATATGTAAGGAGTCATTTGAGTCATTTTAGTTATGGACGAGCATGGTACCTTGACATGTCCCAATTAAGAATGTGCCTCGATGTTTCCCAGAACATTCCTACAAAAGGTTTTCTTTTAAATATTCCTGCAATTTATTTCCTTCACTTGCTCGCTTCAGTGAATTCTGTTGGACGGAAAACTATGTGACCAATTAATTTTAATAGGGACTTACATGTTACCAGTGTTTCAGTTCGTCCCAAGAAGACATCGTTTGAAAAATGTATCAATTTCAAGCTTATTCACGTCAAACGACTATATTCTAATGTTTCACCATTAAGATGATGTAGTTTTTGTTCATACATCCACAAGAATATAATGATTTCACAAACAAAAGCATTATTGGTTGCGATAACGAGGAATCACAGAAGAAGTGCAGTTTTTTTATTAGAGTATACGGTATAATGGGTATTTAATTTCATGTACAAGAGTAAGAATTGATCATTGAGATTATTAAGGTTTATTTAGACTAGTTTTTATTTTGAAAATATAAAAACATGACAATATTTGTCCCAGCCGAATGAGGAAGGTCAAAATCCACTTATGACTCTTCATTACTTTCGTCCTTTATAATAATAATTACTGATCACATTTATAACGAACAGAATTTATGTAGATCAAAAGCGATCATGAATTTCAATATTGGTTATTAGGATTCAATTTCCAAACGTTTACTAATACAGGTCTATAAACTCAAAGTTTGTACACTATCATTTACTAAAACATATTACATGTGCACATAAACAGTCGGTATCTTATTCTCATTGATAAAATTTAGTAATTTATGAAATAGGATATTATATATACAATTCACTCAATACAAAGAAGCACTAGAATATACATTTAAAAACATGACAAGACGTGCAGCAGAGAAAGAAGCTGCAGCAGCTCGGCGGGCAGCTCTGAAAGCAGTTCGTAAGTTCCTGGAGTTCTCTGCAGATGTGAAGGACCTAAGTGGATGACAGATAAACTGAAGACTGGAGTGACGGATGTTTGTTAGTTAATACGGTTATTTATCGTGCTTTTCTCAGGGAAATTTATATTAATTATTTCGAAATTCTAGAATGTAGAATACACTATTTTCAAAGAAAAGGTTTTTCATCTTAGGATAAAAAAAGGGAAAGAAAACGGTCAATAATAAAATTTAACTGTAATAAAATTTAATTAACTGAAAATAATCCCATTGTTGCGTACGCTACACTATCTCTGTAGTGTTCTACATGTTAAAAATATCATATTGAAAGTAGTGACTTCTCGACTTCGATATTACTTTATAGTAGTTATAGGTCCATGTAGGAATACATTCACTTCTAGATAAAATGGCATTCGTTGTTTGCGAGGGCATGTGATGCGTTAAATTGCATACCCATGGCTGAAATACCATCCTTCCTGAAAACAAGGTAAAAATACGCATTCGAAGCAAAAACATGTTTGTTTTTCAAAGCTTTACATAACAAGTCCTCTCTTTAGTATAGATTTCACGATGAATGCATTCGAATAATGAGATTCATTTAAGAAAACGGCATAATATAAATAAGTTTAAGAGTTTCAATATTTCAAATAACCTTTGCATTAAGTAATGCAATAAGCTTTTTACTTTTAAGTGGATAAGTTTATTTCCAGTACATTAAGAATGCAGATAAGAATTGGCAATTATATCTTCATATGTCTCCATTCTACCCTAAAGTATTTTGTTCTACAATGTTCTCTAGATTTAATTAATTGTTATTATTTTGGATATAATTATTTTATTTTATTTAAAAGAATTTAAGAGAATACCAAGTAGGCCTATAATCTTTTATTTACACAGATTCCAAACTCACTTTTTCAGTATAAATATAAGTTATTCCTTGCTATTTGTCTGTAACTTACAAAGGTCAGGACTTTTTACAATCACCCAGAGCTTACATATTTGTGAGAAAAATGCAACATAGGCATATTCCACACAAAATATAGTCTGTAGGTTCTGCAGGTATCAAAGTAATTATTATTACCATTTAAACTCAGAGACCAGATATAACACAGAGTCAAACCCGTTGAAATATACCAATAAATAACATAATGTACGTAGGACTATTTAAAAAAACCACATATTTTATGCATAACAGAAAAACATATTTTTTTTATATTATACTTCATGTTACCTCTATTTGGAAAATGTCAGCCCTGTGAAAATGTTTATTCAGGATTTAAGAGGTAGGCCTAATAATGTGGTAATTCAGTCGATGAAAATTTCGATTTTTTAAAATCTATATTCTTAAGCACTTGCGGAAAAGTGAGCTAGTTGATGGTTTTTAATCTTAGAAGGACTAGATATTAATAGTTAGGAACCACTCATTTATCCATTGATCACCATTTATATACATTATATTGAGTGTTTACTGTAAACTAACAAATTTTCTTATCCAGTAGTGAGTTATATCTATGTTGATACTTTCAAAATGCTATTTTGCATAAAATATTTAATAATCTTTATCTAAGGCAGCCTGCAGTTGTAGTGTGGAGAATAACATAAATAAATAAAAAAATGTATGTACGGTATGTAAATATTATCAATTATTATATTATTTACACTTTTACCTGTTATTCTATGTACAACATATTCATGTTCTTTTTTTTAAATTAGTGGAAACAATTTTAAGCAATTATAATTATTTTATAACTATTTGAAGGAAATAATTGCTTAAAACTGTGTGTACTGTTATTATTTACTTACTCAATGGCAATATACAATTCCTAAGCAAGCAAAAGGAATATTATATATTTTATGGAACCCGGAGGTTCATTGCTGCGCTTACACGAGCCCGCCACTCAACCATATTCTGTGCTAACTCCATCTAACAAATCCTTCTTTCCCTTAAATATATTCTAATAATGTCCTCCCATCTACATCTAGGCATTCCAAGTGGTCTCTACCCTTCGGCTCTCCAAGTCAATATTTTTTAGATCGTCTTTCATCTCCCATGCGCGCAATGTGTCCACCCCATTTCATCTTCCATGAGTTAATTATCTTTATTATATTCGGTGAAATCTACGGATTATCAAACTCGTGTTATTACAATAACTATGTCATTCTTATTACTATTATTAACTTTATCATCAGTATTATTATTAAGTACCAATATTGTAGTTTAAAGATTGTGTGGGGGACGGGTAAATGTCTGTCCGTCTGTCTGTCCGTCCGTCCGTCTTTACGTGTATCTGTATGCGCGATAACTCAAATACACTTTATCGGATTTTCATGAAACTTGCTATTCGCATTTATAACGTCCATGGGAAGAAGCCTATTGAATTTGGACCAAATCGGTTGACCGGTACCGAAATAACGAGTAATTAACGGTCACATCTGTTATAATATAATATTCGTTCTCCGAAAATCGGAAGCATTTTGATTGGTTCGCGGACAGCCAATCAGCGGCCGAGCTCCCGTTACTAATGTAATGAAGTCACGTTCAGATATATCACTTTCTGTAAGTAGAAATTATAGGCTAATTTACTTATTAAAGAGAATTCTTTCATTTCCAATTAGGATAGATTACTTATTAAAGAGCATGCTTTCATTTCCATTTTAATATAAGCATTAATTTTGTAATGGATATAAGACGCTACAATATTATTGCAAGGCCCAAAATATTCTGGCACTTCGTTACATCAGTTCACCTGATTATTATTATTATTATTATTATTATTGTTGTTATTATTATTATTATTATTATTATTATTATTATTATTATTATAACATTACAGTGGTGAATATATTTCAGCTCTGCCCATTATTACCTTAAAGTTTGGAACTTCAGAGTGACTTGGATGTCTTTGTCTTTTCACATTTGATATCAGTCATGACCTCCCTCCAACTTCCCTCGCCTCTACCCCCCATTCGTGCTATCCCTTTCCGCCGTCATGACATGTTTGCCTACAATCCCAGGAGAGCAAACAAGGCAAATGCAGACAGCTGCCAGATAGGCCATGTCATACATAAAATCGGCTCGGGTTCACTTTAATTGTCATATCATGCAATCCAATTACCGTGTACTAGCATCAGAACCCCAAACTATAGACAATCAAAGTGAACTTCAAGATAATTTATTCAAATGTATTCCAGAGTAAATTTTCACAGCAATATTAAATTAAGATGGGATTATGGAGGGAAAAATGAACTGCTGTAGGAAAAAAATAAGAGATTAAATAACCACTCTCTCGCTGTAAATTGAATTCCCCTTTAAAATTGATCTTGGAGTTCTCCGATTTATTTTCAAGGTTGAAAGGGTGTAAAGTGGGTCTACTGAGCTACGCGTGAAAATAAAACTACTAGCACATGTACATTAAGATAAATAAATGTGACCAGTAAAATTAAGATAGCAGACTTTCATAGACGTGTTTTTTCTATTCTCTTTTCGTTAATAAATTTCATCTTTCCTGAAATCACAGTTGTTGTAGATTAAATTAATTATTATTTGAATCCACTGTCATTCCTCTTGCGTATGATAATGAAATCATCACTAGATTGAATACATGGGAAATAGGGAGCATCCAGAGAGAAAGAATGTAGAAGTCTCGACAGGCAAGCGAATGATTTGACGCCACCAGGATCTGTAGACTTAACAAGAAACGAAATCCTGTGTCTGATATTCTTTGGACTACATCAAGGATCAAATTGACATAGCTTATGATCTCAGTTGATTGAAAACTTTTAAATTTTGCGAGTATAGATAAAGAAAGAAGATAATCTAAGATATACATAAAGAAAACTGCATAACGATGTGCTTCACAACCTTAACTTTTCCCCGAATATAATAAGGGTAATTAAATCACAGAGGATGAAATGGGCTGGGCATGTTGCACGCATGGGGAAGAAAGAGATATCTAAAAAAATATTGACTAGGAGGCCCTAAGGGAAGAGGCCACTTGGAAGACCTAGATATAGGTGGGAGGACAATATTAGGGTAGATATAAGGGAAGTAGGATTTGCGAAGGATCGTTAGATGGAGTTAGCACAGAATAGGGTTGAATGGCGGGCTCAGGTAAGCGAGGCAATGAACCTACTGGTTCCATAAAATATTATATAATAATCCTTCAGCTTGCTTAGGAATTGTCTATTGTCATTGAGTAAGTAAGTAAGTAAGTATGAATGAATGAAGTGCTTTTATTGTTAACAAGAAAAACTATATTTTTACATTATTCGTTGCTAAGTAAGTAAGTAAGCAAGTAAGTAAGTACGTATAGATAAAGATAAATTACTTCCATTTCTTGTTCTCCATTTGGTCAAGGAAACTTGTTCCCAGTGTAGACACTAACTTTCAAACATTTAGAATGTAATGTACAGGTAGGGGGGAAAAAATCGGACCGACTAAAATATCTAAGTTGCCGATATGAGCCACTGCGCATGCCTAGCAGCATTCACAGGATAGCAGGTAATGTATTGAAATTTGTTCTATAGCCGATAAATTGCTTTAATTGAGAAATAATTCCACGTAATTTGCATTACTTGTGAAAACAAATGTTTCCGTTACACCTCTCACATTTATTTACGTATCACAAGGCTCTGAAATCAGCTACAAGAGTCGGTCCGCTTTTTTCTCCTACCTAGAGAAATTAGTTGTAATACTGATTAATATTGCAATATAGTAAGTCAAATGCCGTAGCTCCCTTTTTTCAAATAACAATAAAAAGATTTTAAAATAATCTCAAAGTGAAGAATAAACCATTAAATCTGGGAATATTTAAATATACTATATATAAATTTACTATGGGGACAATGCAAACCTCTTGTTCCCTAGACGAACTATTTTATTTTTAAAGTTCCTATTCATGTAATATAGGCTAACCAATATCCTAAAAAAAGTATAGAGTACTATAAAAGAAAATATACTTGCATTCATAAACTGTAGATAATATCCCATCTCTATCGAATAAAACATTTCTCAAAATAATAGTGGTTTAACACCACTGCGGGCGAATTTCTTATCATGATAAACCATTATTCAAGAGACTTATCTCATTTCACAAAATGTCGGATAACATTTTCAAGGTCACATGTATATCCATCATACTCCACAGTTCTCCAAACAACCAATTACAATTCCTAGTTAATTGTGGTCAGTGTGCGTTGCAAACCAATTAGGACCGTGGGCTCTCTTGGGGCCTCATGTATCTTCATAACATTCTCTATAGCAGTACGAATGACCATACCTTCCAAACACCAGCACAGTGATAATGGTTAGTTTTAGGCTTTGCAATAGCAAACGAGTAGTACGAGTAGTAGTAGTATTAGTATTAGCATTAGTAACAAGTAACATTTCATGAGATTAAACAATAATTTAGGATAGAATACTACTTACTTATTTAGGCCTACTTCTACAACATGGAGATAGTTCCATCAGCATTTTCCAAACTTGGAGGAAATGTATTTTTAGCAGTAAAAGTAATTCAGATAAATTTGTGACAAGTAACAAGTTATGATATTAAACAATTATTTATGATAGAATACTACTTAATTTATTTATTTATACAACACGGAGACAGTTCCATCAACATTTCCCAAACTTCTAGATTAATTAACTCATCCTCTAAATGGAGAAACATTTGTCCTGATAAAATGTCTTCTATAGAATACAATGCATATATCTTAAAACATATAGAACTGAAAACATGTAATTAAGGAACTTAAAAAGTTAAATTTACTTACGAACTGTCTGTATTCTATAAGCCCTATGCTACAAAGAATATTACATATAAGTTAAATAATTTCATTAGAGGTTTAGGAGGTCCACAGGATCTGGGATAGATCCGATTTCTTAAATTACGAATGTGAGTTCTATTATTGCCTATGAAGACGGTGTTAGGGAAAATATTTAACATCTCAAAAACACTTGAAATAATTTAATAACTTGGGGGCGGATTTCTATGACCTAAAAAATAGGATATATGGATGCATTTATGACCTAAAAACATTAAAATATGACCAATAAAATTTAAAATATGACTTTACCACTTACACATTGTGTATATTTTTTTAAGTTTCAATACAATTTATTTTATTAAAAAAATAATGTTAATTATTTAAAATATCCGTAAATTCTAAAAAAGTATCATTATAATGCAAAATTTACAAAATATGATACGAAAATTCAAAATTTCTTTAATATGCACACAAGTATGCCAAAAATATGACCTAAATATGCGTATTCATACTAAATATGCTACAATAGTTGAAAATTTCCTAAATATGCAGTTATATGTACAATAAAAAAAACCGTTCCATTTTCACAAGGATGCTTGGAATCGGGTTTAAATTGTTCGGAAACCTGAAATAATGCAAACGGGAAAAATATGACATGTCATCGAAATCCGCCCCTACTAATAACTATGGTATAATAATTAACTACCAATTGGAAGACTTATTATGCAATACCTGCGTTTTCAAAATACAGTAATATGGAAGGCAATCTTTTTTTTCTATATGGACTTAATTTCTTCCATTTAAGTATAGAAACAAGTCGTTTTAGCCTCTGGAGGACCTCAAATTAGATTACTCTATCTTGTCGAAGAGTTCCCCTTTAACTTGAGGAAGAGCAAGTGAATTCCAGGGGGTGGCAATCAAAACGGTTCATGGAAAATTGAAGAGAGAGATCGGTGCCTCTAATCTAAAATGGCAAGAATACTGTCAACAGGTTGAATTAAATTACTGAAAAAAACTTCCACCACAGATTTATAGAGATTTCTGTTCCATAAACGAATTTCATTATCAAATATTGCCTATGTGAAAATAATGAAAAACCAATTTCCCTGAGCATGTATTAAAGAAGTAATGCAGAAGTACACTCAAAATACACATTAAATTTCTTGTCTAAAATAAATTGTCTTACCTAATTCGAAAGGTATAAATGATTAAACTAAACTCCGTGGCGTTTCATCCCTGAAGGGACTAAGCCTACCATCCTTATAACTAACTTATAACTACCCTTCAAAGAATTTACGAATATATGTTTAATATAAAATCTTAGCTCTCCTAAAATAGAACCAACAACTATACACATTATGTGTCTCAATAAACGGAACACTCTCATACGACAAGAATTATAAGCATAGCTGTAAAATATAAAGCTATCAAAATATAAATTTATTAAAACTGGTTTTAATATCTGAGAATTCTTAAATTAATATTGTTATAAACGCAAGAATAAATCTAAATGGCGCAGCGGTCGGATGGTAGGTCTAACCTTTCAGGGGTGTAGCGCCATGGAGTATAGTTTTTATAGTAAGTAACAAACAAGCTCCCAATGCTTCTCTCCCGGGAATTGCTTCAAATTGTATCCACCTATAAATTAATCCTGGCTGTAATGTGTAGGGATGAAATGTCCATTAACCATTGCAGTGTAATCCGTATTATATTGCCTAACCCATAAAACGCTGGATATTTCAACGCAAAAGTAAAACTCTGCTGGTACAATCAAAAAGGAACTGTACTACATAATTTTCTAACGCCCAACTGGTTTTTGCTAATATTTACGGAGGGACAAAGTGCTGATTTTATAAAGAAACTGTTATAATGTTTCTTTAAATGAAATTACGAGGCCTTAATCTGAGATATTATGCTGTTTTTGAAATTGCGAATTGTAAACATGCTGGTGTAAACTTTTTTCATGGAAATTGTCTGCCATCACTTCAGAATTTTGCGTACAAACCTAGTGAATGGGGAACTAGGCCTACGTGTCTATAAGTAACGAGAAAATACCAAGTAACGTTCATTCGCATCGCCTAGGCTCATATACCCCAGAATATTGAAGAATTTAACCTTCTTACTGCTACTGATGTAACTATAAATTCGTACCTCAAAATTGTATAAAAGCAAAAGTATTAAATTAAAAAAAAATATGGTTTATGTAAAATATGAATATTATTATTCTTGTTTACATTTGTCATCCACAGACACCAACTATTTCACGGAAATGTTCCTCAATAGTTTCGAACTTAATGCTCACAGATGATTTCACTTGATAATTGCTTATATTATAATATAAATTTCTGAACTGGAAAAGTCAATTCGATTGAAACCACCTTTTTGCACTCAGCTAGTAAGTGTTACTTACGAAAGTTGTTTACATGGATCGTAAGTTGACATTCCCACACAGTCTTGTTGCTATGGCCGTTGCGATGAGGTTAAATTACTTACGGTCCTTGCGCTACGTCATAATTCATTACGATACACTTCATAATACATGCCTTTATGAACAAGACCCCCAGGACAAATATTCGGTTCCCATAACAATAAACACATGCGAATCACTTTCTGAAATAAACATCTCTCTTCAAGAATGTATACACATAATATTTTCAGGTAATATCACAATTAATATAATTAAATTGATATAAGTAACCGTCGTGCAAAAAATAGCATGCAACACACGGGCCGTAAAGGCATTTACGGGTCTCGAAAACTTAAAAACCCTCGGCTGCGCCTCGGGTTTTCAATCTGTTTCCTCGACCCGTAAACGTGCCTTACGGCACTTGTATCGCAATATACTATTTAAATGTACCGGCTTCGCCCACGATAATTCATTAAAAATAAAAAATTAAGAGTATAATAATTATTAATGCATTATAATTAATACTTGCACGCGAATCTCTATATATATAAAAGGCTTTGTCCTGACTGACAGGAATCAACGTACAGCCTAAACTATAACAGGTAGAGACTTGGAATTTTGATAGTACCTTCGTTTCGTAATGTAGATGCTCACTAAGAAAGGATTTTGAAAATTCTGATTCTAAATGCCAAAAATTAAATGTTTTTGAAAATACTTAATCCCTTTTTACATAGAATTATCAATTCCAAATCACAGAATATATTGTTGCCAAATGGTATCAGGTGGGCTTGGAAAAAACAAATGAAATGCACTTTTGACAAATAAGAGAAGTTATCAAAATAATTCATGTTATAAATAAATATTACAGAATGAAATCCACTAAAATAATGGAATCACTTAACTTTCTCTACCCTGGACATAGAGAAAACAAAACCAGGTATGGTAATGTGTATATTATTATATTATATCGCAGGTTTTTGGAGAGAAAAGTATGAAAGTGATAATGCTTTCTGTTTAATTTCATCCCCAAAACGGCTTTATGGTAACATAAGAGTGGGAAATTTCCCGCCTCGATATTACAATTTTATGTTACACGAATTTCTGTTTCTTCTTATTTAAACCTCTACCAGGCTTGCTGTGCACTGTACAAGCGATGGGATGCAAAATTCTAGATCCTCTATGAGCCATAAAAAAACTATATCAAGCGTTTTCTGAGGGAATAGTTTGAGTGTAATAAGTCGTTCTTCCTATTTCAAATTATAAATGCCTATATAAGGACCTAGAATTTAAAATTGAAAATCCTTCATAAGTTAATTTCCAATTACAAAATACAAAACCCGGGCGACGCCGGGTCTTTTAAGCTAGTCATTCATAAACGAAGCCATTAATAATTAATGAAACAGCTAAAATTCCGGCTTGAGCAGGGTTGCCAGATCAGAAACGTAGAACAGTCGTACCATTATCCGAAAATAGTCGTACGCTAGTTAAAACTGTCGTATGCTTTGTGATTTTTCAGTATAATGAAAGTGTTGCGTTAATAATAATAATAATAATAATAATAATAATAAATAATCGGTATTATGCACCTTAAATATGTCACGTAATTGTACATAAATCATTTGTAAATGATTAGGTGTGTTTCGTTATCTTCCGATGTGCTAAATCTGATAAAATACAATAAAATTAAATAAACAGTAGTTGCCACAGTGTTGTAATTATTGCAAAAGACACAGGACTGCTTTCCAATCATACTGATTTTAGCAACATGCTTACAACAAAAACCATGAGAAAACAAATATTTGGATACATATCAAAATTTAAAATTCGTCTGCAGATTGATTTTAAAAAATATACAAAACGCTATGTTAAAAATAGTCGTAGAAACAGGCGTACCACCCAAGATTGCGTCGTACGTCGTACAAATCTATGAAATAGTAGTATGTGTACGACTATAATCGTACGTATGGCAACCCTGGGCTTGAGAGTACATTCTACGATTAGAAAGCGCCCCCTGGGAAAACTATATCAGAATCGATTATGCAGTTCCAAAGGAACCTGTGAACACATAATACGTATTGTTTCTCAACTGTTTATTGAGATGAATATGATGTGAATTTTATTTGATCAATTCAGTGTAATTTTCAGAAATTATATAATGTTTCAAGGGAAAGAATGGTTTGTTTGGATTATTATTATCAGCGATATTTCAAGAGATAAAACCATCGATATTTTACAGCTGTTGCCTCCGGCTTCGCCCGCCATTATTAATTGACTCCAAGATTTTTAAGAAATTTACACTGGTAGATTATTAAAAATGTTTGTGGTTCAGAGCTATGAAAATTGTAAGTAAAAATAAAATTAGAATATTTGTTCATTGTGTTCATTTCACTTCTGTATCTGTATCTGGTACCCTATGATCCCCAGGTGGGGCCTCCAATGGAGGTTTCATTACCTATACTAATTTTGATATGCTTATTTTCCGAGAGAGGATGAGCACCGATAGTTAAAACATCGACGTTCACCATCGAAGTCATAATCAGTGGTAACCATCGATGTGACGATAATTTCGACCAGAAAACATAGATGTATTTAGACAGGAAACATCGATGTATATTTAAAAAATTCATGGTTTCAAAAAATTAGGAAAATGCATAAATAAACTAAAATATTTTCATAAAAAATATAGATGTAAAAAATCGATTTTTTGGGGGGGAAATTAGGCTGCTGTAAATAAGATTATATCAAACCATGGTAGGACTACTTATCTCTTTTTTATTATAAAATCATCGATGTCGGTGAGAATCATCGATGTGGCAAATACATCGGCTGTCTTCCATCGATGTAGAAAACATCGATCATCGACATGAAAACATCGGCTATCGATGCTCAACTCTGATTCTTAGCTGCTGGATGAATTAAATATTAAGTCAAATATTAAGAAATAAAAATGAAGTAAACGCAGGTAATATAGAAATGGTAAAAGTCAAATAGAAACACGATTATATTTCATGTCTACAGTAATAAATACAACTTATCAAAAGCCAAAGAATTTGATATAATGATGCACGTGGGCTGCAATGAAGGAAAAACGCATGTAGATTAGGTTACCGGGACTGAATGCTGGGAATTCACTATGATAGCATGAACAGGATATCGTATCGTATCGTTAAAAAATAATTATTTTCGCATTATTATATCACTGAATAACATTATTTGTTCAGTCAGAAGAATATTACCCTCGTCTCCGGCACATCGATAAATCGATTCTCTTGTTGTGCTCTGTGTGTGCACACAACTGTAGAAAAACAGTATTTCATTCGAATGTTATGCTAATCCCCTACTGTAAATTCCACCATTTTATAAGAATCATTTTAAATGAATTTCTGTCGATAACAGTAACGTTTGTTATCGGAATTTTACTCGCACAGAATAATGCATTACTTTTAATACTCCAGAAAGTAGCCTACATGTATAAATATTAAGCCATATATGGAGAAACAAAATCGTTAGGTAGAAATGTGGTTCAGAACAAGATATAAATGACGTATAGCAAAATCAGATACTTAAGTCTTGGTATAGAATCTTCCTCTGAAAGACGCGAATCCATTAAAAAGCTACATCATTTCAGAACCACCAAAGATTACTTACGATTGTAAGCCAATACCGCTCTCTAGTTGGTAATATAAAACATGTTACTTGCCTGATATTTCAATAAATTATTTCCATGTACAATATTAAGGCACACGAGGTGGAAAGCTTCACAGTCTATTTACCTAACAATATACGTCCCGGGTTCGAGTCCTTTTGTTGGCCGAATTTTATTGTTTTAATATTTAATTTTTTTAACTTAAAAATCAGGGGGCTTTATTGTGACCTCAGGTAATTCAATTATTATTAGTCTACGCCCTACATTCTATAGAGGAAAATTTGTAATAGGCAAGAATTCGAGCTCGGGTTTTCAGCTTGGTACCTCGAAGCTGTATCAAGTCCCATTCCTCTTCATCCCTAGCGACAGATGTTGGCACATCTAGAGTGTAGAGAGGACATATTTATCAGGAATGCTAATTTTTTATTAAGAATTCATGGGTTTCAATGAGGTTCAAAGTTAACAAAGACTCCTACAGGTATCATTTAATGGCAATATTTCGAAAGGGACTGGGTACGATTTCTAGGATCCGAACATTCTCGGCATCGATGTACCAAGCTGATTATAGAGTTAAATCCCTGCAGAATTTTCCTCTTCAGAATATAATATGAATATCTTCAGTGAGGTGAGACTGATAACCTATTATTAAGTTTACATAAAGTTCCATTGTCGAGGCTTATATGCGATTGAAACACAAACTAAGAAAATTATTTTTTCGATCATCTTAGGATTTGTTTTAGGAGCAGAAGACTATTAAAAATTTCTTGAAATTAATGTTACCTGTAGGTAATTAAAATTAACCTCATCTCTTCCTCTGAATTAGAGAAACGAAAATCGTAAAGGGCCTAATTAGTAACTGTCTATGAAGAATTATCTAATGTATTTTGTTATCTCTCTCTCTCTCTCTCTCTCTCTCTCTCTCTCTCTCTCTCTCTCTCTCTCTCTCTCTCTCTCTCTCTCTCTGTCGTAGTTTTAGCTAGGGACCTTTATGCGGCCCGCGCCGCCCGGGATATATTTTGTTAAAAATGCAGTATTATTATTTGCTTAGGGTTTAATAGTTGAGTATTTAGCTCAATTTGGACCAATAACATAATATATTGAACCTGAAATCAGCCAATCACAGTCTCGTTCCCTCAATCATTATCGAAATTTGCTTTATCGCCTACTACAAAAGCGATAAAGATACTTATTTTTTTAAATATTATAATCAATTGGGAGGATCTCTAGGCAATGAACTCTGGGATCGCATGCATACAGACCACATTCATGTACTGTACTCGTGCAGGACGCAAGGGCGATGATAAATTTCTTATAGATACCAAACGCTCAAATTTCAGTGGGCATATTCGGAATGCCCTTCCATTTTTGGCTCTTGAAAACGCTATCTTCAACCAATCATGTTGGGTCTTTCCATCAAAATGAATTTTGAATTTTTCTTAAAATAAAAACGTCAAACTCCATCATGCTAAAAACTATTTTGGTGAAAGGCCCGTTTTTGATAACATCGAGTTTTATTTAAAGTTTCTAACACTGCATGCATTGGTTCAGGCTTATTTTCTACTTCTGTTTTTCTTTGCTTCACATGTCTTCATCTTTTCTTTCTCTATTGTCTCCCTCCCAATTGTAATGACAGTTACTGAGGATACTTCAAAGCAAGAAACATTAAGATATTTGCTACGTGGCTCAAAAATTTGACTCAAAATATTAAAACTATTTAGTAATAGACAAGAAAACAAGAGTCAAATACCACAGATCAAACAAAGTATTAAATCACGGAACTTTCTGGAACTAGATGTCAAGGAGGTACAGCTCAAGGGCTAAGGTACTCGTGGGAGAAGGGCGTGCACAAAAATGACCTCGATCAGATTTACCATGCCGAGTTTGATTTCATAGGTCTACGTAATCTTAAAGTATTTAATTTATTTAATTTCGAACTAGAAAAGGGGTACCGTATACAAAAATATTGGACAATAGACAAGAATGGAATTAACTCTTACATAGAATGGAAAATACCAGATTTGCCATGGCAGCATTGGAGTAAAGAGGAATAAGGCAACGAGGACGACCCAGGACGTGCTGGGGACAATTGCAAAGCCATAATGGGCAAAAGTGCCTATACCATAAAATGGATGATGATGATGATGATGATAATAATAATAATAATAATAATAATAATAATAATAATAATAATGATGATAATAATAATAATAATAATAATAATAATAATAATAATAATAATAATAATAATAATAATAATAATAATACTCAAGGGTGTATCTTTGTACGGATTTATAAACATCGATTTACAGAAAACTAAGCTAATACCGTACTATCAAGAATATGAAATGCATGATTCCCTCAGCGAAGAGTCGTGGCTCTGATCATGATTAACTATTTATACCCAGTTATGTTCCTCTAGAAGAAAGTGCACTGTGAAATGTTGCAACAAGAGGTATCTCAGTATTTTGCTGGAAAATACAGTCTTCTTTCTTTCTCCATCATGGCAACATACTCGTGCTGAATATTTCATCAGAAATCCCGTCATCCTACACAACAGGAGAGATAAGGAAGTCTAAGGAATAGTACTTTTACATGCATGTCATGGGCATTTTTTAAAAAGTCGATCCTCTCTGAGCTACTTTTCGAAATAACCCTATAAGAGGTTTATGCATGTTATTATAAACAAAACTGTTGGTTATCTTTGTAAGCTCATTCCGCTAATCTATGCTGATGATCAGTGGTTGACGCAGGGGGGGATAGGGGGATATATCCCCCCGAAATTTGAAAAAAAGGCTATATATGTACAGTTTTATAAACTAATTATGTATGTAAGTTAATTAATTTTTTTTAGTAAGTTATTCTTTCTACCAATTCAAATCCCCCCCCCCCCCGAAAAAATTCTGCGTCCGCCACTGCTGATGATTACTGAATGTGTGCGTATAAAAGCCTGAAAAATACAGAGATACTGAAACCACCCGAAGCAATCTGAAGGTGGAACGACGGCTGTACGAACATGTCCACCAGAAGGTCTATCACATTATTTGGACTACATGGAAAGGAGTAGGCTTGTAGATATTCAGAAAATAAGAAATTCTGATCTTGACTCCAACTTTCGGCCCAACTATGAAGTTGGGGATGTCAAACCCTTTACCGTGGGCGTGATTATTCTGTTACATTTCCATGTACTTGAGATCTGATTGAACGCTCTGAGTTGGGGTTTCTATAACAGGTAATCCCACGTGAGGTTACGAGTTTATCGATAGATTTGCGAGAACGGGTAGGATTTATAAAGAATAAAAAGTAACAGATTTTGTAATTATTTTCTTACTTTATTGCCAGACTGAGAGATCCCGGCATATTAAACGAATGGACAGTCGATGAACCGATTCAGTGAATGACTCGAATTTCCAACGATACCAATATTGCGTACCACAAGATAGAGATCGTCGTACACGAACTGCCTTGCACCGAATAGAAATTGTGTTTTAACCAATGTACGTTTACACTATTTCAATTTCTAAACAAGCCATGTTGCATAAAATAATGTTTTTATTCTGTTCACTGGCAGTATGTGACATATTAATCACTGCATGTTTGATGCCTTTCGTGTCCAGTAATGAGCTGACATTTTATCAGATAAAATTGCAATTTGGGATCTAGGAAGCATATTATAAAATAAACGATCGTGACTAAACTATATCCGAGGGATTGCTAAACTTTATTGGTCAATATCATGCACGCGGCAATAGTCGCCGAAAACATTACAAACTATGAATGTCAATTATCATTAAAGCAAATTGGCTTCTAAATTTTAATTAACGAAGCATTACTCTTACCCTTATTGACATTCATATCAGTCCCAAGTAGACATTGGATGTTAACCTTTATTATGGTTGTGTTCAAAGTTTCAGTAGCTTAACTTCAAACCAAGAAGCCTTAGAAATGAGAACTGCAGTAGGCCTAATTCTGCTTCAATATATTCAATGCTAAATTTTACCGAAATAATTCCATCAATAGTTGTCATCACATGATGTTAAAACAATCAGCCGTTCATCCATTTTTATTCACAAAATAGTTAACTGAAGAAAACTTACCTAATAATTTACAGGAAAACTTACAGACAGCTAAACGAAATGCGGCGTCTTCTAGCACGGCTCCACTAACACTGATGGGATTGGGTAAGCTATGCATATGGGGTGATAAAGTATCTCGAGGAAGGAAGGTAATGTAAACAACCCACTTGTGAAGACGATATCCACAACACAGCAGGAACTGTTTGTTTATGCTTTTACTGTGGTATCACAGTCCATGGTTAAGGGCTAACTCAGTTAAGAAATTTAGTCTGGTCAATATTATATACTTTTCCCCTTGTGCAAAATCTGTGGCTAAGGTTATTTTACAAATTAATCAATAAGGCCCGGAAGTGAATGCTCTGTCACAATATTGAATATGCATGAAATTTTTATGAATTTCACACACACTGGAACTTTATGGAAACAAAGCTACTACGCAAGACAACAAGAATACATCTTACGAACTGCTGAAATAAGGCCCAACCAACAAACTCAGCTCTCACAAAGTCAACATAGGCCCAGCAATTTTAACAACAAGGACATCACATATTCAGGCAACATTTTTATATTTTTACAATGTTCTTTTATTAATTTTATCTTTGGCTTAAACGAGTTTTTAAAATAAGACCAGCAATTAGTGAACTTCACTGGATCACAATAAGTTTTGACATTAACACTTTTTTGGAATGTAAGCAAAACTGTTGTTAGTGTGCTACTGGTGACAAGGGAAGTTTTTATAGAGTGGACTCTCATCATTTCCAGTATATGCCGCACAGTTTTTATTGAGATTTTCAAGTTTGAATATATTACAGCAACTATATGCCTATAATATAATAAACTGTAATTGTTTCCACAAAGTTTACCAGGGTTTTTTAAGGTTAGATTTTATTTTCCTTATTTATTCATATTGGGGTATAAGAGTGACAACCTTTATCAAATAAATGCATGAAATGTACTCTAAAATTTGTAAACAGGCTATTATTTAAGTAATTTTAATGTTTTAAATTCTATTGTTAACTGAACCACATTATGAATTATAGAAGATAGAAAAGTTGTATAAATTACATGACTAAACTTAAACTAGAAACAACGTCGCTTTAATATTGTTATACTGTACAATCAGTTCCGAAAACATTAGGCTATGTACTGTCAATGATTATACAGTCGGTTCTCAAAACATCCACTTAGCCAAATATGCTTTAAATGATTGAATTGACAAAGATAAGCCTAACATTTAAAATTTGTCAGAAATATGCAGTTACAAATGTGACAAATTCATACAAAATGCCCACATATAATAATACGAAACAAATATGATGATTTATATCAAAACTAACAAAATATGCAGTGGGATTGTTCTATTATAAACAGCGTACAGCAAAACGCACCAAAATACTTCTTTTTAATAATTCTCCCAGAGGTAGAACGGATGATCTGATCGGCCGTGGTCAGTGACTGGCTCGCTTGCAGCATAAAAACAATGACAATTTGTCATAAAAAAAGAACGAATTCCGAGAGCGGTCTATGAGTTATTTCACGCGTTTTTAGAACATCGTTTCGCACATTCCCTGGCCCTCGTTTTTTAAATACAAGAGAATTGGATATGTGACAGGTGCAATTTGTTGTGCTGTCTAGAGGATTGGTGAGAATGTCCATTCTCTCGATAGATTCACAAAGAATGCTGTACTCTGTTAAACGCAACGATTAAAATAGAATTCAGTAAAGCACATGATTTATAAAACTCAAACTTTGGGTTTATTATAGGCCTATAAATTAATATAACCGTAAATACTGCAGAAAATTTGACTGAAGATTAATGCAAGAAAATACCGGGATTA
This sequence comes from Ectobius pallidus, assembly GCA_964059195.1. NCBI lineage: Eukaryota > Metazoa > Arthropoda > Insecta > Blattodea > Ectobiidae > Ectobius > Ectobius pallidus. Next base: position 110,849,446 of record CAXKWD010000006.1, read on the forward strand.
TATGCTACATCTAGTTGCAAAAGTAAAACATTACACAATGTGGTCTAGAACACTCCTTTCGGTGATATCGCTAAGACCATAAAGCTTCATGACTCATTGACTCACTGGCGTAACTGTTCACCCACTTTCGGATGACCTAGGAACTTGAAATTTGGCATACTTATAGCTTTTAGCCTGTAAAGGCGCAATTCCACTGAAGCAACACTGAACGACATGTGGCATGCTACTTGTATCCTAGTGTTGCCTGATTGTAGGCGTGCGACAATGTGCCACAAAAATTCCATATGCCGCATGCGGCATTTGTCTCCCCATGTCGAATGCGCTTTGTCGCCTATGCGTGTAGCATGGGACTAAAACGATTCAACTGAAGCAACTTCAGTCTGGTGCAACATGTCCCATATTTATATACAACACCATGGGCTATTAAAATGTCTGAATAGCTGTCAAATTATTGGCAGACACTATTTAATAAATTACCAATAATTCATCAAAATTTACCTGTAAATTTCTTTAACATAAGAGCACATGACTGGTTGGCCAGGAATCCATCAAGAGGGACTTTTGGTATAATTGATTTTAGTTACTCCACTCTTGAGAATCGTATCAGAGAATTGGCATATTCAAACCCCATTTTGTAACATAGATGAATTTTTTAATAGTAATATAACGTAACAATGTATTCCTAATATTGTCTTATTTCTATTCAACATCAATCAGACTGGACTATAATCCTTATATTTTTATTTTTTTAAATTATATTTTTAGTTTCTATATTATTGTGTCTTGAGAATGCGCTAACTTGGTCTATTGACAGGTTATGTGATAATTGTAAAAATGTAAGATTCTTATGGCGTAATACTTAGCTTGCTGTCACTTTGCATAGTTTACCCTGACTTTGTCTATCGGGGGGGGGGCTCCTGTTTCCCCTGCAATACATCATTCTACCAGTTCTCATTCATCATGATATAACCATTGGTTGCAATAAAGGAATTATTATTTTTCAAGCCTAATTTCGAATGTATATATGTAACAACTACTTTCATTGCTGCTTCCCATTTTAATTGAACTACTGTATTGGGAATTATTGGGATTTGAAGGAAAAAAATTATTAAGTTTTAAAACTTCAAGGAGACCCGATATACAGTACTACAGTATTTTTCATATGAGAAGCCTTTTCCTTCACCGCCAATCACGTGTACGGGCTAAAATACTACCGCTTTCAGTGAGAGTCTTCCCTCCGTCTCGCCGTCTCTGATTGGACCGCGTATCTATGCAGTTGAAGGACATAGGGCTTGTCATCTGCAAAGCACTGTAGTAGTTATTTTCTTTCTCCTCCTTCATGCTGACGTGGCTGTGATTTAAATGCTATGCTCTGCTCTGTGAAGACCCTTGTTTGTTTGTTTTCATAGCTTGTTTATGCAGGTGCAAGCAGCCCATGTCGCATGCTACAAGTCGCCCCGATCCGCTGACTGTTGGATAGCGACGACACTGTTCGACACGACACTGTCGAAGGGCGACGCATTCGTCCTGGCGACAACAGTCAACTTGTAGCATGCGGCAAGGCGACTTGTCGTTTGTCGCTTCGTGTTGCTGCAATTGAAAGACTGTGTGTCGTCGCGTCATTGACGCATGCTACATGTTGCCCAAATGTTGCCTCAGTGGAATTGCAGCTTAACCGACGGGAAAATTAAAAAAACTAAATTTTTACCCACTTCCAGACGGGCTAGAATCTTGAAATGTGGCATACTTATAGCTTTTAGTCTGTGACCTGCAGGAAAAATTCCAAAAAGTTCAAAGTCCTAACTTTATGTTCCCCCAAAAATTTTGAAAGGTTTTCCCTCACCCATTGACATTAATGTTTACACACTCTTCCAGATGAGCTAGAAAGTTAAAATTAGCAAACCCGTGTTTTAGGTTGTAACTGACAGAAAAATACCAAAAATGTTCAAATATTAAATTTTTTCCGCCGATAAAAGCCCTAACACATTTAGAGGTTTATACAATGGTTACTTTTTTTATTATTTTTTTTAGTTTGTAGGCTTAGGTTTACTTTAATAAGTGATATGAAATAGAAACGTTCTTCTGAAATCCCTGCAAGATCTAAAATATGTAAAAAAAATGCTATCAAAAAGCCATGAAAAGGTTGTCTTAAGTAAATTTTTTTTTTTTTCCGTTTTCATATGTTTCTCACCTTTAAAATGTATCAGTTCTTCCAAAACTTAACGTAGATTGTTGATGTTTTTTTTTCTAACTTCTTCAATATGTTTGCCGTAAAAGATGATGGTTTAATTCAATCTTTAATAATTATGTGAATTAAAGTTTTTAGTTAATGTTTTATTTAGGATAGGCATCAATTAAAATTAAAATGCTCTTATCGGTCCAGCCAAGACAGTATACCAACTGGAGTCTTGAAAATAATGTTAACATATTGTAACAAGGGCTCGTCGGGGTTCAAAATGAGAACACCGAGTTTATAATTGAAGGATGGGGGTTTCTTTATTTCCTGCAACAATTGTCGATACAGCCAGAAAACTCCAGACTATTTGCCAGTTCACTGTCCTGTTCAGTGCTCACTCTCACTGTGCTCAGTCCTAATTACAGCACTGTTCCGTTCGCACACACTGTGCGGACTCCCAGTCGAGATGATTCCGCGTCGCGCCGGTCAACTCCACAGTCCTCGCTGCCGCTGTACGATCCACCCGTCGCGCAGAGTTCACCGGGACGGCTCTGCCTCAGCCCAGATCAGCTCACCAGCTCTTCCGTTCACCCTTCCCTCCGGTCACTAGTTCCCCGTTGACTAGCTATTCCGCTCTCGGGTCCCTCCGGTCACTGGCTCCTCAGCTTCCCAAGACACACTCACTTGAGGCCGCGCTGATCAGTCCTCTCCGTCCAGCTCAACCTCTGACGCTGACGCTCGCCGCTACTCACGGACTGCCTCTCTGACTGTTCCCTCGTTGACCCTCTGGCTCTTCACGGACTGCCTCTCCTCTGATGTACTGACTCTTCACACACACTGAACTGTTACTCTCATTCGTTGACTGACTCTTCACTGTACTGAACTGAACTGCTCTCTCTGCCACTTCACACTGACTGCCTCGGCTCGGCTGCTCGCACTCCTTATATAGCCTTAACGAAAGTTCCAGAGCCGAATATTCCAGAGCCCCGCCCGCGCATGGTCCAGAATGTCCGCGCGGGGCGCCGTCACAGCCCTTAGCGCGTGTCTCCACCTCTGGCCCCTCCCACGAGCGCGCACCGTCACTCACCGCGCCGTGCCAGGGAGTAGGCCGCACCCGTCGGCGCGCGGCTCAAATAGCCGTGCTGCTGTCACGCCCACTGGCGCTCGTCTGCCGCCCATCCACTAGGGGAGCGCGATCTCTCTAGACTCCGTCGTTCTAGTTCTTTCTAGCTTACTCCTCCTTCTATCAGTTTCTAGGCTTTTCTGGCTTTGTCACAATATTATTACATATCATCTACGGTTAATACGTTCGCACGTTTGGTTTCCGAACCAAATAACAAAATTAAGTATATTTAAAACCAATAGAAATATTTGTACCCTATAATACAGTTCTCTTCATAGAGTTAAGACTAAAAGCCTAAGAGTGACAAAATATAACCTCAATTGTTTTAGGTTTTATTGAGTGCAAGGAAAAAAACATAATTCTGATTGATTTTCAGCCACTTTATAAGTATTTGAAATGCATATTGGATAATTTGAACACCCTTTATTATATTAAATATTCATGTTGCATGACAAACGAGCATACGTTATAGGAGCAGGTTCACCCATACTTGAGACAAGCAAACATTTGCCTGGCAATGCACATCTTTCTAGCAGCAACCAGCGAAACACTGGATTTTTTCTCTTATCAATAATTCGACTCCTTTCCATGCAGACCACCGGCAGCCGCAGAAAGCAGCATCAAGTGGTTTTCGCAGACTTAAGGAGAAAAAAACTCGCTGAGAAGGGCACGTTAGCAGGAAGTAGGAAGTAAGAACAGGCTTGCTTCAGCTCCTTGCATTTTCTGTAAATAAAACCCGAGAAGTTAAAAAAAAAAACTTAATAGAAAAAGCACTTATTGTGTTCCTTTTTCATTTCTTTTTTCCTTTCTTTGCTTATTTATTTTTTCTTCCTTTACATCTTTTATTCTGCTTTTCTTTACAAGGAGGACATCACATATAAAGTCCTAACTTGAACAAGGTATGCTTCGTAAAATATGGAGTGTTTTTAATATAAATAGGGACTGCTAGAAGTATATCATTTTTAAAGAGCCCTAGGGAGAGACATAGCTGCCGTGATATAACCCTGCCCAGAGGGATATTGTAACACCGTCGATATTGTAGCTGTATATCATTTTTATGTTTGAAAATATTGACGTCGATAGTAATAGTAATTCTAATGGAAAGCTTTTACTACGCTATGAAAGCATTTTTCCTTTATGGTTAGTCTATATCGATTCGGTAATTTGTAACAAGATTTTCTCCCTTGGAGATTCTGATGGCAGATACATCTAAAGACACCTGTTTATATGAAACCTGTTGGAACAATTATAAAATACTAATTCCTATAGGGCAGTTTTTTTCGTAATAGAAGTATATTCATTTCCTGACAGCTTTAAACACATAGAAATATTAATACTTTTTTTATCAACTTGTTTGATTTGCCTAGGCCTTTATCTCATTTTGCAGTCACATATTTTAAGAAGAGGCGTCATTGTTAGCTAAATCACTAAAACTTAAAAAGTTCTTAAAACATCAGTAAAATTCACTTCTTGATTTTTATTCTATGTGTGAATAATTAGCATTTACTTCTTCAATAAACGGAGGATACTAATATTAATTATTACTTCTGATAAGGCAGTTTTGCAAAAATGATTTCTGTTACTAGGCCTATTATCATTTCCTGCCAATTTTTAAACGAAAATTAAATGTTTAATATTCTTTTCTCAACTTCTTCTATTTGCCTATGCCTTTATATTACTTTGTAGAGTCACATTTAAGAAGAATAAAATTGTTTCACTATAAGGTCATTGTTAGCTAAAATCACTAAAAGTTATAGGTTCTTAAAACACCAGTAAAATTTACTTTTTGATTCTTCTTCTGAGTATGGATAAATAGCATATATTTCGTTAATAAATATTGCAATAATAATTAATACAAACATTTTTTTCCATTTTATTTGTGAAATAGTCACATTTAAATGAAACCTGGACTTTTGTAATTCCTATAAATATAGGCCTATACCCTCGCAATTGCATCGGTCGTGCGTTCATCGATCATTTCTACTCGTCAGATTATCTATGATTTTTTTACCAGATTTGGTGTCATTAGCTGTCGGAGTGTGAAATCAATCAATCACAGACCTGACTCATTCAATCGAAATTTTCTTTATCACCTCCTTCAAAAGTGGTAAAGACACCACCTCTATTCTTCATATTTTAATTAGATCGGAAAATCTCTACGCAACGACTTAAGTTGTGTAGGCCTATACGTCAACATTTTCGCGATACGTTGAGATTTATTCTGGAAATGATGTGAATCAGGCTTACACCTGCTCAGGAATCAGCATTATAATATTTTAAGGGAAATGCATTCTATAGTTCAGCAACGTTGGCAATTAATTGTACATTAATTAAACATTATAAAGACATACCATCAACAAGGCGAATTAAATACGTCTGTTTCTAAAATCTTTCAAGAAACAATACTTACCGGTATGCATCTAAAACAACTATACAAGTAAAATGATGTTTTACGCAAGATACCTTCAATAATTCAGCAAACAACACTTTAATAAAAATATGCTTGTTAAGGATCGGGTTTCAATGTTTGTTATGGCCGCCTTCCTTTACGTTACGAAGTATTCCAATAGTTATTCATTATACAAAAAAGTGCATTGTTATCCTATACGCTCTACTTCCAAGAAATGCGTCAATAAATGCCAGTGCAGTACAATAAAAACTAGTTTTGGGTACACATCTTTAGAACTGTTCTACAGTGTTCCTCTAAAAATTTGAAATCTTTCATTGGGAACGCTCAGGAGGACGCTGTATTCTGACAAAGTACCCTCTTTATAGTGCATGTGAATTTTATAATTTTTTAAATTTTTAAAATATTGTGTTCTTTTAAATGTGACATGCCTATCTGTCTATTCATCCAGCTGTCTGTTGTGTCATGAATCTTTTTAATAGTATTGTCTCAACATAAAACGCCATTGAAATAATTCAATTTAATTATATTTCATCAAATAGACTATTTATTGCATATTATTAATTAAATATGCCATTATAAATGCCACTTGTGACTCGGAACGCCCGTAGACTCAGCATTGATCACTCATGAATATATCGGCAATTTCCAAGTAATTCCTGACTATAACGACCCATGAATCACTGCTCAATCCGGTGTAAGGATATGCAAAATTTAAACCAATCATCTCTGCTTTTCGCCTTATTTTTTTATTGTTTATAATATCGATTTAGTTTTAATACCTTCGTTAATTATTTAATGTAAATTCGTGCCAGAAAACTGAGATATCTTTATAGCTTCTTTGACCCAAAATATAAATCGTAAACATAATCTCTAAGTCCCGAGGAAAGTTGTATTTATATTTTTGTACTTAGGCCTAATGCGTTTCTATGGGTAATGTTCAAATTTGCCCCCCCCCCAAAAAAAATATAATATTCTGGGGGTTTTTGGGGATCTAAAATGAGATTAAGAAAACTATGTTTTTTTGTGGATTAATGTGTATTATTAAAGACCAAAACAACCCGGATATTCAAAATGGTAAATGTTTACTTTATTTTGAGAGGGGTTTTAGGGTTGTACCATATATGATACGATACATCATGTCTATATTAAGTATTTACGGCTTTATAATTCAACAATCGATACATAGGAGATAGAGATAGAAAAAAAAATATGGCCATGCAGTGCAGGATGCATAAAATGTCATATCACCGCCCTTCATTACTTTGACTCGTTCAGAAAGTGAGAAAAATTCCTTAACCTGATGTAGTCTATCATATATAATACACGGGGAGCGTAAAGGTTTTACATCAAGATCAACATATGTTATAGCTTATATATCCGCAATATCTCCGTCAACAGTAATTCTGTTTTCAATAGCAAAATTATTTCTTCAATTAGAATTAGCGTCTTTATTATTAGCAGCAAAATGTTTAATCCAAAATTAAACAGCCGATTTCCATAGCCAAAAGTGTTGGTAGTCCAGAGGAATTGACATTCATAAGTCAGCGTTCTTACTTTTCGACTGTAATAACTTGGCTAAACGTTTCTCATACAGAACTAACTTGTGAGCAAAGTATTTCTTTGTGAGAAGTTGAAGTATGGGAGTTGGCAGGTAACTGGTAAGGTACAGGAGTCAAACAGTTAATCCTCCGTAGAGGAAACTCTAGTTCTCTCTTTCTGGTTCAAAGAAAAGGAGCGGACTATTTAGCAAAGCGCCAAGTAAACCATGTCCCGTGTGTGTGTGACACGGAATATTAATGCCTAACCTCCAGGGAAAACTTTTAGTCATGTCTAGGTAAGGGTAGGTTCAACTTAATTGCTTGTTTCCTCTTACTACTCTCTCCCACCGCAATTTTTAAGGCAATAAAACCAATGCCATACATAAAAGGTACCACTAACAAACACAAAGTGAAACAGAGTTGGTGAATTACAAATTGGCCGGATCCAGTTTCAATCTGACTTAAATTTATTATCTTGCAGTATGAATAGGTCTGGTATAACCATGCCATGAGTTTGCAACACAGAAAAGGCGTATTAACAGAAGCAATGTAAAATGTACCAGTTAAAACATCTATTAGTTTTTTGGCACCTGTTTAGAGTAAAATATTATTAACATAGTTTATGACTTTAGAGAGAAAAATTAATAATAATTCCTACTTTAGCTTGTGTAACTACCATTAAATATTTTAATACTAATTAAGAGTAACTTCGTCGAACTGGGTGGCGCAGTTAGTGTCGCGTTGGCTTCCTCTGCCCAAGGTTACGGGTTCGAACCGGCCCAGATCGATGGCACTTATGTGTGCATAAATGTGACACGCCCATGTCAGTAGATTTACTGGCATGTAAAAGAACTCCTGCGGGACAAAATTCCGGCACACCGTCGACGGTCACAGGCCTAAGTTGCAGTACATTCCCGTCGTTAAATAACCATATACCAACCAACCAAGTCTAATTTCAGAAGTATCATGAAATTAGTAAGATTAATGAGTAACATTAGAAAAATAATATTAATAAGTCTCACTAAAGTGAAGTCAATTTTAACATGAATAACTGGTTCCGAAATTCAGCGACAGATAGAATAACACAATTTAATTGTTCAAAGAGGCCGCATAGGCCAAAAGTAATAAATCCTCCTCACATAGCAGGCACTTCTTTTTCATTTTTCAAATTAAAATGTATATGGAGTGATTGTTTTTTGTGCTGGAGAAGACGCATAGCAAGCGGGTCACTGACAATTTTTTTTAACTGGTTACATTTTACTCGCTAATAAGTGCAGAATGTTACTTCATAAGATTGTGTGGGAGACGGGAAAATATCTGTCTATCGCATTTACATGAAACCTGGTATACACATTTATAAGGTCCACAGGAAAAAGCCTATTGATATTGGATCAAATAGGATTACCGGCACCGGAGCAATACCAAATTTAGTGCCTATTTTGTGGTAATATATTAGAAAGAATTTATAAAACGCAAAACAGTTCGCATGGCAACATATTGTTTTACAGTGCTCATATACGGCTTTGGAAGTTGCAATACTGATAGCTTTGACAAATAACACTGCCCACATATTGCTTCACATATGCTTATCAAACTAGACCTTTGTTCTTCCGTAAGCCCTGCTTAATGAATCGATCTGGAGCTTAACTCTGAAATAGAAAAAAATATATATATTTTTTTCTGCATAAAATAATTCAGTCATCACTAGACTTCGGATTTTAGGTAAAAACCTATTTTAATCCTTAGGCCTAAGTGATATATGGACGAAAACTTGTATATGCATGTTTCATAAGTGACTATGCCTAAAACAGACACATTTGTAGGACCTAAAACAGCCTATATTTACGTTAGAGCCTAATATTGCCTTTTTTGCTTGTTTTTCCTCTAAAGTTCAAAATAAGTTATTTTTTAATAAATTCTAGCATTTATTTTCAGTTCGTACTAAATTTTTAGCTCGGAATGTGCAGTACATGACACATTTGTGACGTGGTTAAACATTAAGGAATGTTTCGTCTTCAGTAGAAACATTTCTTGGAATTCCCAAGAAAATGTAGTGTTTTCTCCTGACTCCCACATCCAGTTAAAAAAAAAGTAGTTCTCTGAATATAGTTGAATATGCTAGTATGATATCCCTGCTTCTGGGCGCAGGGATTAGGTTTTCACTGTTATGGTAGTAATAAGTCTATATAATTCTGTGTACCATAGGCCTATATCTGTGTTTTATGATGATTATTGATTAAGGGTGACTTCAATAAATATAATATTCAGCATTGCAAATGAGATATTTCAGAAAATTGGCAACTAAAGCGATTTTATAAGAGATTATTTTACAATTTTTAGAACCTATTTTCCAATCTTTAGAGCCTATTTTAGGTACGTAAAACAGCATTTTTAGCTATCTAAAAGTCCGAAGTCTGACTAACTAAACAAAAGCATTCTGGCACTTTGTTACATCAGTTTACCTGATTTTATTTAGCATTGGTATGATGGAAGAACGTTTAAGTTAAAGAACAAATAGCCTAAGCAGGCATAATTTAAACTAAACTGTTTTAAAATGATTGCACATTTTATCATAAATAATATAACGAGGTGTGAAGATTTTATTGATAAATTACACTTTTACGCAATTTTCTACTTGAAACTTTGATTTCTGTATTTTTATTCAGCATTTTTATGCCTAAGCTCAGCAAGAAGAATAAGGAAACTTCTTGAGCCAATACTACATTCAGGATCCCAAAAATTATCCTATTGAGTTCTTATGTGTACTTTGGCCAGAGTAAGTCTGTCTCACTCTAGCACATTACTCGTATCGACGTAAGAGAGAGATAAACTTACTTGTTTACTTTAGAGTCAGTTCTAGAGCGGAAGATATCTACCCCTTCCACTGTCTCAAAATACTCTGACCAAAGTATAGGCTAGTACAATAAGCTAATTACAATTACGCAACATATAAAGCAATCATAATTTAAACCAACTGGGCTCTGTTTTGGAGATAATGAATTTTCTTGCCAAAAATAAATTTTTAGCCTAATACTATTATATACGCCTACTTTTTGTAAACATAAAATCTTTCAAGTTAAATTAATTAATTGGAGACAATAAATTACTGAACCTGTAACTGTAGACTACTTGGCCTTACCTCACATTTAGTTTAGTATTATTTACTTATTCGATTGTAACAGACTTAGAGAAAAAGTGAAATCAAATTAAAGAAAGATTATTCCCGGACGTAACCTTAATTAAACTGTAACGAGGACTTCCGTGAATACCCAATGAACTGCAACTAGAACTTGAACTTTATCCACACTGAAGGTGTATCTGGAAAGAATTCAATTTGTTCCTTTTAGCATTAAGTAAAACTTCAATTAAACAGTTCTAAACTTCTCAACAATATTACTGGTTGCTCTCCTGCGAGTGTATATAACGTATCTAAAATCAATAAAGACTTATTGGTTCGCTTGCTTTTTTTAATCTACCTCTATATCTGCAGCGGATTAAAATTTACTACGTATGTAGGCTATAACGGATTTCTTCCTCAGAATATTTATTTCAAAGTAAAATTATCTTTTAAGGAGGAGTTAGAATTCAACTTAGCAAAATATAACTAGCCGGTTACACGTCCTTAGTACGGTTTAAAAATAATTTTATACACTTATTACCCTTACGGAAAAACATCTCGAAGAAGTGACGGTTATTCTGTTCTAATGAGAAGTTCGAAGTCTGAAAATGACGCCTGTCGGTAGGCCTATATAGCCTAATTCCTTGGGAAAAGTTTAAAGTTATATATATATATATATATATATATATATATATATATATATATATATAATTATATCATAAAAAGTAAGAGAAATGTCTTCTGTGCGAGAAAAATTAGTCAGATCAAGCCCGCCAACCAGAGGCCAGAATATTAGAAGCTGCAATACACATTGGCAAAGCTCCAGCGAAACAAGAGAAGAGGGTTAGGTTCGAAAGTAAACTAATTGCGGCTAATTCCTCGTGATGTTTTTCGGGTAAGTTAAAAACTATGAAAAATTATGTTTTACTTTCCCAAAGGACAGATAACCAGTTAGTCAATAATAGTAATACAAGAGCTGATAATTATATGCCAAAAAACACATTCCCGCAATAAATTTTCTTTCTTGACATGTAATTACTTCGCTACAATAGTCGTGCAAAGTGTTGTAACTACTTCTATTACATGCTCCAAAACAAAGATAGCCTGCTCTAGATTTTTAGGATCATTCTGTTTACCAGTAGGCCGTGAATTATTGATGAGCATCTGGTTATATTGTTATTGCATCATGGTATGAGTTGATTTTGCCTGAAAATAAATTTTAGTGAATATAGTGTTAGATGAGTTCGCGAAGATGAGTCAACGATTGTAGCCCTAGGATTTTCCCCAGTATATAAAAACTATGTTCATGCAAAATTTAATCTCTACCTATTTAGTAGTTTTTTTTATGAGAAATCATTTTAATTATATAGGAATCAATACATTTTTATATGAGTATTTATTATACCCTATAAGATGTGACTTTTGAATAATAATAACAATAATAATAATAGCCAACAACAATACTATTGATAATAATAATACGGACTTACGGCAGAGATGAAGGGATGTTACTACTGTTTTCCAAATAAAGTATATATTAGCTAATAGTGTAAAAATAATAATAATAATGATAATAATAATAATAATAATGATAATAATAATAATAATAATAAATTAAAACCAAATGAAAATGAAACGATGATAGACAAGAATGGTTTAAATTCCATATATTGTTACACTGGATTGGGCACTGATACATGAAATAAATAGTCAATATAAATTTATTTTAAAATTATATATTATTACTCAATTTCAAAGACACATTATTTATAATATCACTCTTTTTACTTTGTATGTTTGTTCTTAATAACATAACAAGCTTCATCGAGTGGATAAATATTTTTGTACAACAAAAGTCATGTATTATTTTTTGTAAAATCATCTCATCTCGTATTTTATACAAATGATTTATTATTATTCCGGTTATTAAAAAAATACATTACTTTTCGGAAATCTTAAAAAGGTGCATTGAAATAAATTCCAGGCATCGAGGTTCCTTGCGGTTCTTTTTAGTCGTAAATTATTTGCCGCAGTAAATTCTAGCGGCTACATTTAGGCTCATGATATAATTTCTTCGAATAATTAATGGTTACTAGTTTGTGTGCGTATTTGTAGCACGATACATGAAACGAAAAATTATTTTAAAACATTTGAAATACGTGAAAGAAACAAAGTGGGTTAATATTTAGAATTCTAACCAATTCATTTAAGATTTTTTTCAGAATATGACTGTAGTTTTTTCTACCTCTGAATAGAGACTTCAACGCCAAACGACCTTTTGAATACGTAGACTGAGTAATGGCTGACAATATGCATTATTATTGGTGAGATCTGATATCAAATCATTAAAAATTATCATTAATGACACGATCTGAATTTAGAACGTGATTTATAGCAGCATACAAATCAACAGACAACACGTTCGGGACACGATGCCAAACAGTTTATACATCACAATGCGGATGACGGGTTTCGTCAATCTGAATGATGTACGATTGACACATGAGTACTAGAAGAGTTTTGAAATGTGAACTTGCTATGCAATTAATAGCTCAGTAGTAATGCAATTTGTGCTGATAATTGCACTAGACAGAAATCGCGGATCAAGTGATAGCACTCTCGCGTACTTTACATGGGTAGTTATAACATATGAGTGGGAAATATGCTCATAAATCACTCAACCTTACTATTTGCACATCCTAGACACACAAAATAAATTTGTGTCATTATTCTCATCATCCCGTGAATATGGGTAAGGGCTAATAAAATTGGATTTAGATTAACTTATCAAAATGTAAGTGGGACTGCTCTAAAGCGACGTGTTATTTTTTTGTGAGAAATGAATGACAGACTGTCTGAATTTCACACTCACCTGTGAATGGTATATTGAAAACTTATTGAACAAAGACAACTACAAAATTATTCAATTTGTTTCAATTAAATAATTTTGTGGTTCCTCTGCAACCAAATCTAAACCTCTATTATTTCGTGGTTGAAATAAACCCATGCGTACATTATTTTGGTCAAAGATCCAGTACGTTTACAATTGGATGTTTCAATTTGTACTTGGAATGAGTAGAAATTATTACACTATTCGGAAACAAAAAGTATCTAAATTATACGTCATGCAAAATAAATTGTGGCAATGCACTACAAGTAAAATAATCTGCAGTAGTTTAAGGTCTTATGTTCAAACATTTGTTAATTATTTCTGTGGCAAATAAGTCTATATTTCTGACACAGGGTTAATGTTAGATCTTCTATAATCAAAGGGAACTCGGGGTCTCTCTTGACATTTTAACCTTAAGTACGCACATTAAAACCCGCGAAATGAACTCAATTTAGTATAACATTAAAATTAACACGAAGAGAATTTATTTTATTTCATATAAGGATGATTATTGTGAAATTTTAATTGCAGCTTTTAAGATTGTTCCGTGTTCGATATTAATCTTTACCACAACAGTGTTGTAATGAAATTCTGAACATTTATTATTATTTATTATGCTGTGAATATAACAGGCTAATTGCCCAAATACAATATTGTCTTATGTTAATTACACCATTTTACAACACAATTAGATATTTAATGTAATACTAAAAATACAACTTAAAAAAATAGAAAGAAGAAACAATAGACACATACAATATGGAAATTACACAATGAAGGGAACAAATCAAAAACGTAAATAATATAATAGTTTTAGAAAGATTTAAATAAAGAAAATGACATGGAGCATATTTTAATAATTACTATTTTAAAGTTTTAAAATTTGTATCACAGATATTTTTAAACGGCGTATTTTTAATAATAAATATATATTTATATTGTCCATTTTGTGCAATTGATTGTACAGATAGAGCACATTATAAAGATAATTATTATGGGAGTCATTGTTCGCTTTTGGGGTGAAAAAAAGATTATGCAATTTATAAGATCTATAACGTGAAACATAAAAAGATATTTCTCTGAGAATATTAATATAATCTATTTCATTATTAAGTAATTTCTATAAAAAACAATAATGCATGACAATTTCGTCTGTGTGATAATTCAGGGATATTGAAATACTGTAACATAATTAAATATGATTCAAATTTAGGATAATAGTTAAATTGTTTGCAATACGTATATTTTAGACATTTATTTTGAATGAACTCCAATAATATGCTGTATTTAATAGTAGCAGGATACCAAATTATGTATATATTATGTATATCAATTAAGTAGGCCTATATCATTATGGCACTGTTACGTCATATGTAATAAACGCATTATAGTATTGTCGAACAAAACAATGTCATTATTTTAATTAACGGTATCTAATAAGTAATCTGCTACATATATGACATGCATCGTTCACCTTAAAAAATGAACTTTCCCAAATAGAATAGCAATATGGGTTACTAATTGCCGTGGCAGAGTTCAAGCGGTAGTGGTCATGTCATTGCATGTTATGATAGACCTGTGATTAGATCTCCATGCAAATGAAGTTAAATATTTACTATACAAGTACTGTGGACAAAATCAAATTTTAAGCTTAAATTACGATCGTGAATTGCTAGGTAAATGTACATGTAATATGGATCTTTGAACTTAGGGTAATTTTGTACGATACATATTATTTTTTACTTTTTATTTTTTATTCTTACAAATACAAATACATATTTATACAAGTAAAGTACAGCAGAAGAAGTAAAAATTTCAAACATAACTACAACTGCTATTCAAAGAAAGGAAAAGAAAGATAGGCTAAACTTATATAATTAATAATTATTCTACCGCAAGAAATATTAGCAATTAGAAATACACCCGAATGAGCAAGATTGCTCGTGCTCGGGTGCAGTTTCGAAATTATCGAAGTGAAGAAAGAGACAAAGAAATAGAGCGTATAAAAAATGTGATTAACTAATAAAGATAGTTATTTCATAACGAAAGTTGTGTAGTCAGGCAAGTCTGCTCTTATATCTTTCATATCCGACGTGGGGAAATAAAAACGAAACATGCTGTATCTAAAGCACTTGTAAATTCATTTCACGTGAATGCTCGGCAGACTTTACGCATTATTAGTTTGACCCAGACTGTATACTTTTTAAAAGGCTGCATGGTATGAATATAATTAGCCATAATTATGTTCATACCTTTTTCCTCTGCAATCCTTTAAGTTAGAAACAACGTGCAGTTCAAGACATGTGCATACATCCAAACAACAGCTAAGACTTAAAGGTTAAAATAACAGTGCACGCGTGCATTCGTTTGCCCTAGGTAATTGTTTAATTCGGCTGTTCTACCTTCAATCAAGTTTATGTTCTTACCTCAGCCACGTTTTTCTTCTTAATTTTATTAACGTTATTGTCATCACGAAACTACGAAATGGAAAATCCCCAGGTCTGGATTGTATACAAGCGGAGCTCATAAAACATAGTGGCAGCAATTTTATCAATGGACTACACAAATTATATGTATCGGTGTGGACCGAAGAACAAATGCCCATGGACTGGTCCAAAGGCATAATTTGCCCCCTGCACAAGAAAGGAGATGTGCTGGACACAAGTAATTACAGGGGTATAACCTTACTCGACAGTGCATATAAAGTGTTTTCTAATATTTTATATAATAGATTACTACCCCATGTTGATGGTATAATTGGAAGATATCAATGTGGATTCCGTAGTAATAAATCGACTATAGACCAGATATTTTCTCTCCGCCAGATTCTTGAAAAGACCTTAGAATATAATGTTCCCACTCACCATCTATTTATAGACTTCAAAGCAGCATATGATAGTATTAATCGCGAGAAGTTACTTGAAGCTATGGAAGAAATGGGTATCCCAAGGAAATTGATAAAATTGGTAAAAATGGTGCTGACCAACGTATTTAGTTGTGTACGAATACAATCAGATACCTCTCGACTCTTCACAATAAAAAAGGGTCTGCGCCAAGGCGATGCTCTGGCTTGTCTCCTATTTAATATTGCCCTAGAAAAAGTCATAAGAGACTCTAAAATTCAAACAAACGGAACCATCTTTTATAAAACAGTACAGTTGTTGGCATATGCTGATGACATCGACATCATTGCCAGGAATCAGCAATATATGCTCGAAGCCTTCAGAGCACTAGAAAAATCAGCAAAAATAATGGGACTAGTTATAAACCAAGGAAAGACAAAATATATGTTTTCTGGAAGAGATAATGCAAATTCACCTAAACAACTTGTAATAGATAATTATACCTTTGAAGCCGTAAACTCATTTGTCTATTTGGGTTCTACAATAACCTCAAGCAACCTGCTTAGAGATGAAATCAATAAAAGAATGCTACTGGCCAATAGGAGTTATTTTGGATTAAGAGAGTATTTTAGATCTTCAGTAATTAAAAGAAACACCAAAATTAAGCTGTATAAGACTCTGGTAAGACCCGTACTGATGTATGCTGCTGAGACTTGGGCATTGACAAAGACCGATGAATGGACACTTGGAGTCTTCGAAAGAAGAATACTGCGAAGAATTTATGGTGGCATTCGAGAAGGGGATCAATGGAGAAGCAGAACCAACAACGAACTGTATGATCTGTATAAAGATGCAGACATAATAAGAACAATTAAAATATCCAGATTGAGATGGGCTGGTCATGTGATGAGGCGGGAGGATGATGAAATAATAAAAAAAGTTCTACATGAAACACCTAGTGGAAAAAGAAATGCAGGAAGACCTAAAACGAGATGGATTGACTGTGTCCATAAGGACATGAGAACTCTTGGTGTTAAAAACTGGAAAACTATGGCAAAGGATCGAGATAGATGGCGGAGACTGCTTGTGGAGGCCAGGGCCCACCCAGGGCTGTAGTGCCTGTGATGATGATGATTGTCATCACCACTTCTTCTCTGCCTCTTTCAAAGTACTTCTTGACTTTTTGATCATGATTGATATATTTCAGCGATGCTCTTCTTACCCAGTTTGCTACGGTAACGGAGCAAGACCACCTTTAATTAACTTCACAACCGAATACGTTATACACGCAAACACAAGATCAAATATGATATTAAACTTTTTGTACTAAATCTGAAATCAACTTTTCAAAATACAATAGGCCTATAACAAAATAACAAAACAACAATACAACAAAATAAAATGCCAACTACATCATGTTCAACATTAAAACAAAATCGTTTGATCAGTTTTCGAGAAAATTCAAAAGTAAGAGAAAGTCTTCGACTTTTCCTATCCCAAATAAAAATTATTTTTATACGATCTTAAGACATTATTTTTGGATTAAGGGCACCTCAAAACATGTATTTATGACAAAAAATAAACGTCGAATTTTGGGGTCGAATACAATATAAAAGGTCTACCCAATGGTACGGACAGAGGAAGTAATAAAATCAGGTAAACTGATGTAAAAAAGTGCCAGATGGATTTAAAAGGACATATTTAAGAAACTATTGACTTTAGACCACCGTTTCTTGAGAAAGTTTGATAAGCTTATATGAAAGAATAAGTGGGATAACTAGAATATTCATAGAACGAATTTATAACAAATTCCTCACGTCAGCAACGTCTGTCAAACATCTGTAGTCGTACAAATAAGTTAAGCAATCAAGATACTAAAAAAAATCAAATTTTGTTTTAGAGGAAAAATAAAAAATCAGAACTTTTTTGAACATTTCCATCAGTTATAGGCTATAATCTATAAGCACGTCACATTTCAAGTGTCTGGCTCATAAGGAAGTAGCTAACAATTATATCAGTGAGTGAGTTGACCACGCAGCAATGTATGTCTTATGCGTTAAAAATAAGACATATTCATTTGTTGATTTCATAGTTCAAGTTGATCAGTATTACATGAATATTACTGTGAAATAATTAGGCCTACATACATTAATCGGAGTTCTCTGGCATTGTAACTCCCAAATCCAAATCATCTGACACTGGCTTGACTTCCATATCCGAACCAGCATCCGATCTCTCACCTAAATTGATTGTTAATGTGTTGACCACACAAGCAATCAAAATCCCACATCTAATTTTCCACGGTCAATACATGTTTAATTTCGAATAGCACTTTTCATAAAGTCATAGGTTATCTAAAACACTACTTGACTTTAGAACCTTTCTTGAAGGAGTTCTCATTGCACTAAAATCTCTGTACTCACTACGTCCTTTCCAGATAGGCCTACTTCTGGTAGATAAACCGGTGAATTCCGATGTCAGTTTCTTCAACTTAAATGCAATCCTTTGAAACATTCAGTATTATTTCCAACTTCCAAAGCGTTATATGAACACTCCAAACAATACTGTTGTCATGAAAACTGAATTGCATTTGATCATATGATGTAATATTTTCAGAAATTAGTCCTCTAATTGGGCGTTTCTCCGGTAATGGTCAACCGATTTTGTCCAAAGGCAATAGGCTTCGTCCCATGAACGTTATAAGTGCGTACACTAACTTTAATGAAAATCTGATAAAGCGTATTTGAGTTATCGCGCATAGAGGCACATAGACGGACAGACATTTTCCCCGTCCAACCATACAATGTTAGAATTTAACATTCTGGCATAACGGTGCTAATTGTGTAACCCTAAGTATTTGGTTATGTGTTTGTTGCGTTTTTGTTTCTGTTAATTTTTCAAATAAATAAGAAAGTTATGTTTACAGTTTATCTAACCTGGACGTAATTTTATGTTCGGATTCAGTTATTTAAACACGTGACGAAGGCACAAAAATATATTAAATAACTAGGCCTACATAAATAAAAGTAATACAGTACACACACATTGATATCACCAGTTCAGCTAGTAATACCCTTTGAACCATCTGTTAAATGGCTTTAAACCAACAGTGCAACTATATTCTTAGAAAAATTGTAACTGTAGATTCTCAAACACATGTCATTCTCTTCAATTTTCCTTCGATTAGTACCGCAGATGAACGATATGCCCCCTGCTGAAATCTGAGAAGCAAAACATATGCAGCCGTTCCCACATCACTTTCGGAAGATTCTGCGTTTGTAGTTAAGTGTTAATTGATATTATCAGTATTGCCAGTAAACCTTTACTTTTTTTTAAACCAGGATGTCACGAAGAATTCATATGTGTCAACAAATCACAGAGAGTTCAGAAGAAACACAGGACCCTGGTAATTATATGGCATACAAAACTTGTATAGTATTTGATAGGTTACCCACAGCGGCAACTTAACTTGCGTACATTCAAGTTTTGTAATTTATAATAACTAACCCACTGCTGAGTTAATGTGGGGTAGCTAGCCTAAATCAAAAAGTTGAATTAAAATTATTTTTTCAATTTAAAAAGTTATAAATGGCATACATAAATTCCATGCGAATTATTCTTTTTTTATTCATCAATGAAGAGCAGCAATGCTCATAACTAGGGGCAGTGCAGCATAATACACAGAGAACAAGAATATACTTACTAAGAAAGAGGAAAATGAAAATAATCTAACTAAACATAGTACCAATACTTAGATTATCAAAGAAGTCATAAATGTAATAGTAAAAATAGAAAATATAAGAATCATAAAGTAATTGCGAATGGGTAAAAAATTTGACCTTTGAAGGTAAAAGACTATGTTTTCATTGTCCTTAAGCTCTTGTGTTAATTCGTTATAATTCTTCAAAAGGGCTTCCTTTAGTACCATATTTGACTGAGAAATTTTGTGGAAAGTGTACCAAATTATAATTTCTAATGAAATACTAAGCCGTGAATGTTCCTCATTTAATGCTAAAAGAAATGCTGTATGTGATATATTTTGTAAACTACTGCATAACAACAGATAATCAAGATTTGATCATCCACTAATTGGAAGCATTCCTGAATATCGTTACAATTTTAATTACATAAGGCTCTTAATGCTCTATTTTTAAATGTTTGTATAGATTTAATAATATGTATAAAAACGTATGCACCCATATTGGAACATACGTCAGGAGGGAGAAAATTAAAGCATACCGTTGTAACACAACGTTTCGGTAAAACTTAGGCCTATCTCAAGCTTTGTAACATATCTATAAGAGGAGTCATTTTTTAAATAATATTCTGCATGATCTGACCAATTAACACCTTCCCATTTATTACTTTGTTTGGCATTTCTTAATTTAGCTTTAGCTATACATTCATTAGTTGCATATAAGTCATATCGCTTGTTTAGGATCTTTGGGTATACCTGCAAGCATTGTACAGTATACAGAACTCAAATGGCCGTGTCGAGAAATTATCAATGTAAACATACCGTCAATCAATAGCATTCACTACTACTGTAAAGCTAATCATACTTTAATACCACCAATCAGTATAAGCAAGCAAAATGGCATCCTCTGTTTATCAGTATCTCTAGCCAAAAATATCTCCGCGCTATACACAACACTAAAAACATAATCTAGGGCTGTCAAGTATAGTTGCGGCAAAAGTAAATAATTTGTGGACATAATACATTTTAAAGTGTTCATGTAAACAAATGAATGCATTTATTTAGTCATGGCAACAGATTTTTCTTCAAAGTAGGGCGATGATATTATTGTTATGCAAGCCGTTAAGTATACATTACACAATAGGCATTGTTAAATTTGCTACAATGTATAGTAGTCAACAGTTTACATATTAAAACTGGAGTCCATACATTCCGTCAGACTATAAAATGGATTATTTCATAACCAAATTTTGATCTTTCCTTTAAAACTAGTCACATTCAGTAGTTTTATTTGAACAGGCAGTTTGTTGTACAGCCTTATACTATGATACTGGATTTCACTTTTTCTATTCTTGAGAACGGAACTTGAATATTTCCAATATGTCTAACATTGTAGGGGTGAACGTGATATTTAAAATTAATTCATTTTTGTTTTTGTGAACATACAATAAAAGTTCAAATATATAATAGTTGTACACTGTTAAAATTCCTTCCTGTATGAAAAGCGGTTTGCAATGAGTTCTGCCTGGGCTGTTACTTAAAATACGAATAGCCTTCTTTTGTAGGAGTAAAATTTCCATTCACTTAGTACTGTTCCCATATAGTAGTAGACCATACTTCAAGACATACCATGAGATGTACGGTTATACGAATAGAGGTGATTGTAATTTAGTTTGTGTCAGCCGCCATGAAGAATGGATTTAAGAAGATGTGAACAGCATTCTTAAGTCAAAACAATCACTATACGAGGAAGAAATGCCAGAGAATACCACAAGGAGCTGATGGAAGCTTTGGGGAATAATGCCCATCCGTACCAAATTTTAAGGGACCTGCCCTTTCACCTGTACATTTCAAAATTTTAAAATGGTCCCACATTTCCAAAAGAAAAAATAGTTGCCATGACTTCCAGTTTCAGTTCCTCATTCCCTTTTAAGGTTTTTCATAATGTTCCCTAATTACCAGATCTTGAATTTTAGGGAAGTGCCTATTTAGTTCCTTTAGCAAAATAATGGCAGGTATTTGCAATTTATAGACATACTCATTGGGAGCAGTTTTATAGTACCTAAAAAGATCTAAGGGGTCAGTCCCTAAGACCTAAGGGGTCAGTCTTTTTGCGCTTAAATCTGCCTAAAAAGTTTTTTTTTTTTTAAATGAAAGGTATTCTTCCATTGATTTATAAAACTTATTATTATTTTATTAACAAATAACATTACTAATATTTTGTCGTCCATTTTAGATACCATAAATAGAAATATTTTTCTTCCCTAAAATTAATAGTGCCTAATTAGCCTACATCATTGTTAACCTATTTTGGGTGAGTACAGTCTAATTTTTTCATGCTTAAAATTTCCGAGGTCTATTGATTACCTTCTATTTAAGCGATTTCTTTAGTTATTAAATGAACTCGTAACGTAAGGTTGTATATTTAATACACTGTGACCGGAACCAATGTACACATACATACACATTTAAGTTATCAGTTATAATTAAATCAATTTGATGTAGGATAATCCGAATGATGGTATTAAATGGCCATTGCTAAGTTCAACAATGCGCCAGATTTAGTAATGTTAATACAAATATAATAAAGAAATTAAACAAACTGAAAACGTTTAAATTTAAAATGAGAATTTAATGGAAATGTGTTTTTCGTGCTCATAATAGGATTACCATTCACACTTTTCTCACCTGGATTAAACTTTACATCCAAACTCATAATACGTTTTAGCTACTGTTGTAAATATTGCCGTGAGGGAAGGCAGAAGGTAATTGGTAAAATCATTTCACCTAATGTTTGATTGAATGTCTTGTTATACGAACTTCAAAACGTAATGATTTTATCATTGGTAGTATAATGAGGGAGAATTTGTCCTAAGAGAATCCTGATCTCGATTTACATTTATTATGGCATTTACCGAATACTTACAGAATGTAATGATTACGTAAGATACAAAAATTGACACAGTACATCAGCTTCCATCGATATGTATTAAAAAATTGATACTCGAAGATGATATACAAACGATATATAGTGGCGATTGTCATGATTCAAGAGGATATTAACAACACTTTTCGTTATGAAAATCAGCTGTTATATTTTTATATAAAACTTCTTGATAGTTTTAATATAGGGGATGAGTGTAGGTTAAGATAGACAAAGTCTTTGACATTGGAGGCAATGTCTAATTTTGAGATTATGTCTATTAAAGTAGCAAACAAATTTCCAACCTATTTATTTAATATGATCAGACTCGATTTTAAAAGAACTATCTCTGGTTGGCTGACCACGAAGGTATTTTATGACATAAATGGATGTTTTAATTGTGATATAATTGAATTAATTTTATAGTTTTATCTATGTCTTATGACAATGTCTATATACTCTGTGGTCAAGGACAACTATTTAATTAAATTAAATTAAATTATGTTTGTTTAAGAAAAAGTTATCCGTTTAAAGCAATGGCACGTCGCATCACTTTATTAACCAGTGAGCTATTCAATTCAATTCAATTCATATTTATTTGTCGTAAAGAGCAGTAAAACCTAGCTATTGACATAGTCATACATACCTGTTTTTGCAATATATAAATACATTGAAGGACAGTATAAAACGATAATAATTTAAAAAGCACAGTCTAAAATTCCAATATGGAATAAAAGCATTTGTCGACTAGTACTCTTTTGATTACAGTTTTAAATTTCGTCAAAGGCAAATCCTTGTAGTTACCAGGTAGTTTGTTATAAAATCTATATCCAGCATAAAATAAAGATTTCTCATATTTACTCCGTTTGTGTTTGTGTTTGTGTGTGGTTTTTTTTTTTTTTTTTTTTGTTTTTTGTTTTTTTTTTTTTGTTTTTTTTTTGTATACAGTCGCAAGCACATAAGTCATTATACCGAAGGTAAACATTAGCAGGACTCTCCGCAGTATTGTGGAAAGAGTGAATTTTCTGGTATTAACTATCCTCTACCTGTTTCTTAACCCAGAATTGCCATTACGAGTATAATGCAATATTCTAGATCACTACGATATCAAAAAATATTTCATTGGCACCTTCCATACTGTACAAGCAACATATAATTAAGGAATAGTATGTGGAATTCACTTTGCCTCGTCTAACTCAATTGGCCGTATTGTAAGAAATTGACTGGCATGGATTAGTGAGATGAAAAGTCTAGTCGTTCACTGTTCTTGAACCGTTCATACTGTATTTTTATAATTAACAAATTGTCGTCTCTCATGTAAAAATTCCTTTATCTTCTCTTTCTCTCTTTTTTTTTTACTGGTACATAAACACCCGTACCCGGGATTCGGACTCCAACCCCCTTCACCACGGCTCCAAAGCTGCATGCCTAAGTGAAATAGATTTCAAAAGTATTATTTTATATAACTGTTTCTCCAACGTCTTTTGTATAATATTAGTGCCTTTCTAGGACTTTCTGTAATAGATACAACATTCTAATGATTTCTTTTTTTATATTTATTAAATAATTATTTATCTGTTCTGATCTCGTAATTTTTTTATTCGTCTTGTCTTAAACTTTAGAAGTTTAGTCTACGGAATCATTCACAATGTTCGTGAATTGAACGCAAATGAATAAATAATGATTATGTGTCCCGGTAAGGAGACCAACAATACGGTTAAACTAGTACGAACCATTGTTTTTCCAAGTTATTAATAAACAGTACTAGGGTCGGACTACCCATACATGTATTCGTCCAAACGTCTGCTCTAAGTTTCGTTGAACAGCGTTGATTGTTGTTATTGTTATTATTATTATTATTATTATTATTATTATTATTATTATTAATGTTTTAGAAGCTGAAAATTGAGGGGTGATAAAATAACTGTGCTTTACAGAATGTACAATTAAAACCATCAACTCAGTAATCTTTATTATTATATGAAGCCTACTTATGAAAATGTGTAGCAGTCCCGTATTTGTGGATTTACAGGGATGTAAATGAACTAGCTTAGTGGGTGAAGCATACCGGCTGAGAGAGAAAATAATAATGATTATAGCTACCCTGTCTGAAGCTACCAGAAGATACAGCCAACCAAGATCAGTCTGATAAATACAATTTTATGTTTACATTATCTTACAGTTAAACAAAAAAAATGTCATAAGTGCATAACAGTTGAGAAAGCGGAGAAAAATTTGATTAATTGAAAATTAAAAAGATAATCGGAAAAATAGAAAAACAAACCTCTTGGGAAGGGACAGCCATAACTATGCTGTTGATTGAAGTTTACAAACCTAATAGCATCATAAACTCGTAAAATAACCATAACAATAAAAGCAATGTTAGATGTGTTTTGCTGAGCTTTTCATGTATATGCCGTATATTATTACGCATATCAGTGAACAATGAGTACATTATGCAGTAAATTTTACGCTGTTGGGAAGGAAGAGAGTGATGTAATTAACAGTTTTACTTTTACGCGTTGCGTACTTAAGACTCATCGTATGTGAGGAACCTTCCATATCGTATTATTTTTTCACATACTTGAAAACAAAACATATACACACAATCTCTAATATAATATTCTGATGCTTAAGATTCATAAAGGTTATGATCGAGTGTCGGATAGTGGTCATGTTTTATACCAAAGGGAATTTTGAGTTAAGACATTGAACTTCTGCCTTGATGATAAAGCTGATACATAGTAATCGGTAAAATAGTTCTCCATCACGAGTTGCCTTATGAATTAATCTCAGTTTGTGAACAAATTTGAAGAGTGTTATTCCTAACATCGAGAAAACAATGGGGTTCCGGTAGGCTAGGGTATGAAATATTACAGACTGGCAGGTGTCCGCGACTTCGCGCGCGTTTATTAATTCAACCGCTAGGATGTTTTATTTAAATCACTTATTTAACAGAAAAATAATTATTACATTACAATTTAAACTGACATAGTTTTTTATAAATTGCATGAAATACATAATTAAAAATATATATATATATATATTGTTGGATGTAGTAAATAATTAAAACTACTAAAAAGAATCATATGCTGTCATAAAAGCATACAGATTCAAAATTTAACGATTAAAACAAACCACAGATTCATGATCCTTAGGCCTACCATTACAGTCAATTCATGCGCAAACAATAATTATAATCATTGATAATTATCAATTAAATTATAATTTAATAGCTAAAATCCGGCTTCTAGGTGCATTTTACGATTAAGAAAAGAAAGTAATTCAGATTTCAGTTCCCTAGACCCCATAAAAAGTCATAGTTTCGTCCGAATCAACTTTTCCCATTTAGGCTAGCTTTCTGTCCCCCTTTGTAAAAAATAATTGCTTTGCATGTCGTAAAGAATCAAAAGTCGAAGCGACCAACAAATTGATGTATTTTATTGCAAAAAATAGATGTCAACGATGCTATCTTTTCCAGTTGTTAAGACTGCAGAGCACGGCCATCTGCAATTAAATTTACACTTGAAATATATTAGCAA
This sequence comes from Ectobius pallidus, assembly GCA_964059195.1. Lineage (NCBI taxonomy): Eukaryota > Metazoa > Arthropoda > Insecta > Blattodea > Ectobiidae > Ectobius > Ectobius pallidus. The sequence goes on from CAXKWD010000006.1 coordinate 110,875,706, forward strand.
AACCGGTACTTTGGTAGCGCAAAAAAAATCGAGTTTTATGCCAGTTTTTCGATTATAACTAACGAACGAAAGCGAAAACTAAAAGTTCGACTTCCAGGTGCATTCGGACCCCAGCAGTTCGTCTATGTTAAACATTTCAGATCTGTGCGTACTTGGGGTTTGACTGGGCATCACAGACAGACAGACACTTCCCCTTATTATATAGATATTTCCTAGTAAACATGCACTTGTTTAGTTATTAATAATTTCTGCCACTATTTACCATAACCCACTACAAAATAGATAACTCTGAAGAAAAAAAAAAACTTTTATAACGTGTACTCTATATTTTTTTTATTATTATATTATATTATATTATATTTTTTATTATTATATCATTCATATACGTGTCGGAATATTTAAAAATAAAATGAAGGGGAGGTACAAAAATCTTTATTTTCAAGTTCTCCACTTTTGTCGATTACACAGACCGGAGCCACATGGACTTACCGGTGATGTCGGTGGAGACGGGGCACACGACGACACAGAGAATGGGAAGCACGTAGTGAAAGTTGCCGTAACGGCGACGTCCATGCACTTGTTCCATTTGTATAGTATCGTTCTGTATGTTGCGTTAAACGCGTACCACATCACGACTGGCTGAGGTAGCTATCTTCGCCATGCTATATTCCCGCATGGCATCTCCAGCACGCCGGCGCTCTGCTCCTGCCCCCCTTCTCGGTTATCGCCAAACTAGACTCATCGTACCAAACAATCCTGACCCTTACCTTACATTTGCTTCCTGTCATAACTTAACATGAGTGTATCATATAGGCTACTCCAGTTCTTTAACGAAGGAAAATCCTACACACAACAAGCTGCCTCTCTTGGAAAAACAGCATGAAAATATACAAAGCAAACTTGTTCAACTTTGTATAAACTTACTCTCTAGTTAAAAATTTGATAATTCAACCTTATACCCTTAACTTATATCTTATCTGGGTCTTGATGACTATTATTGTTTGTTTACTTTACCTTATAACTGTTTATACTTTAATAAACCTATACTCTTTTCAAGCTTTTTCTATCGTTATGTGTGGAAGAGCATGGAAGCTAAAAAAATTTAATGGTCATTAAGGCAAAACAATTTACGCAAACTCCTCAAGAACAGAACTGAAAATGGCACATTCTATACGCCGAAAGGTATATTCTAAGCGACTGACATATCTGGACCCCAAACGGAAGGACTGAACCAATACTTAGTCTCATAAATGTGATTTTTAATATTGTAACACTATTTTTTATGTGTTTACATTGTGTTGTTTTATTTGATAAAGGCAGAAGTCGTGTTATGGACCCAGACAGGTTTCAAGTTAAGGGTATAAAGTTTTATAATTTTTTTATCAATTTAACCCTTATCTGAGAAATGAAGTTCATTATTACTCTCTATTATTATGCGATCAGGTTAATTTTATGGTTATTTAACGACGGGGAAGTACTACAACTTTGGACCTTTGACGGTTTGCCGGAATTGTGCCCCAGGAGTTTTTTTACATGCAGATAAACCCACAGGCATGAGCTTTTCATATTATGCCCAAATAAATGCCATAGTCCTGGTTGGTATATGGTTATTTAACGACGAGGATTTAAGCCTGTGACCGTCGGTGGTGTGCCGGAATTTAGTCCAGCAGGAGTCCTTTAATATAACATGGGCCTGTCACAATTATGCACACGTAAACCCTCAACCTAGGGCACAGACAGCCAGCGCGATACTAACTGCGCCACCCAGGCCGACATCATAGACATGAATCGGGATCGAATCCGCTACCCTGAGCATATAAATCCAGCGCTGCACCAACTATCACCCACGCCGATTATCTAGTCAGAGTTTTGTGGTTGTTTCTGCATTATCCTTAAAAAAATAACAACTGTAAGTAAATTTAAAGTGGGGTTGATGGGTGAAATTTTTTATTTTCTACGTGTTGTATGCTATAGAGTACTTTGGCACACACAATTTTCTTAACACAGTGTTATTTTATTAGAGTTTTAGTTCTCTAGAGTACTAGAGTAAGTTTTGAGTTATTTTTAAAAATCCATATATTTTAAACACTACTACTTATAGACATATTAGGTTACTTACAAGAAAATTTAATACCTTTGATCTGTATAGAAAATTAGCGCTAAAGTATATTTTAAAATTTCATAGTGATTGACAGAGGAAAACATAAGTTAATCTCTCGGTCATTACAACCTTTATTATGTCCTTTGCAGACATACTATTACCTATATTTACGCATTTCATTTTTAAAAACAGGAACTATAGATTTGTAAAAAGTAAAGTCGGTGTGAAAATAGTATTGATTTTAGCACTAAAAATAACTGAATCAAAATAACACCAATACATAAATTTAAGATCCACAATGATATGTCAGTGTACATAGACGCAACGATGTAATGAAGTATAACAAGTATTGTTAGCAATGCATAGATTTCTACGTCCGAAATAATTGTTCTCATGCATCAAGACCCTGTATGTGAAATGCACAGTGTAAATAGTCTCTATATTTCAATCTCATTTATTTCGGTTTTCACTGAAATGTTGGAAACTCGAGACACTGATGTAGATAACTGTGACCGAAATGTAATATAATGCTATATCACATGATGGTGGATGGAAGACAGACATTGGAAATTATAAATCGGCCGATGAGTAGCAAGCATAATAATAATATTCGTCCAGAACTCAGTCTCTGTAAATTATGTTCAAATTTAATACAATAAATCGAAGTAATAGGTACTATTACAAATGAAAATATGCCGTGGGATAATCATATAAATTTATTTATTTCAAATTTACGGAAACCTATATGTACTATACCGTATATATTTTGTCAAATAAGACATTTTATGCCAAATTAGCGATAAGATTAATATATTTGCATCTAGTTCAGTTCATTTTGCAGTATGGAATCACAGGATAGGGAGGGCTAATACAAACTTCACTCCTGCATATATATTTTTTTCTCTTTCGTAGTTTTACCTCTCCTTATAGGGACCATTATACGGCCAACACCACCCGGGCCTTACCGGGCCGCGACGAATAACTTCACATTTATAATTAAATATTTAAGCTATTTACATCAAAACTACAAATTTAAAATATTAAGTATTCTAACTCATTGAATACTATAACTTATACATTAAATATTATATGATTCTCTACAACGACAAAAGTGTAGCTCGAGCCTATTACATTTGTATGGGCATATTTATTCACGTTGTAGGACAATCTGGAATTCGCATATTATGCGTTGTGGAATATCGGGAGAGGAATGAACTATGGATCACAACACAGACATACTTTTTTCACCAGACAAGGACATGAAGAGCCTCCCCGGATGAGTGATCAGTCCAATGCCGGGGCCACCTCTGAGACAACATGAACACATAGGACGACACACACCATTCACACACATACTCACAAGGCGAGGATGGGATGAAGTTGATGACGGCCAGATGATATCCGGGGACCACAAGGGCCTAACGCTACCTAACATTAGTCTCACAGGTGAGGAAAAACCCCGGAAAACCTCACCCAGGTAACTTGTCCCGACCAGGAATCGAACCCAGGCTCGCTGCGTGAGAGGAGCGAAAGCATCCCCTGCGCCACATATAAATAATAAATATATATTTAAAGAAAATAGATTTTAACGTACCAAAAATAAAACAAATTTATGAATAAACCTTATTAAAGTTTGTGTCAGACTAAAAAATTAAATTCCATAGCCGGCATTTGAACCAGGATCTTCGACTGCGCCAGGGTTTTGCTCCCACAACTTTCGGATCTAGAGGCGGGCACGGTACCTCTACACCACCGCGACCGACCATACGTTAAAAATGTATGGGCATATTTATTCGCGTTGTAGGACAATCTAGAATTCGCATATTATGCGTTGTGGAATACCTTGAAAGTTCACACGACCGACTCTCGAGTGCGAGTTCACCCTTCTTCCGCCCCCTCCAAATTACTCGTTCACACGAAAAGATAACCCTATTTATTAAGAAATAATATACTAAAACATCCTAAAATTCAATGTTTAAGACACTGAAAAGGTTGATTACACGATTATTAAAACGTTGAAGGCATTCTGATTCTTTGGCATGAGACCGTCGCCGGTGTACTGGAATTGTGTCCACAGGAGTTCTTTTACATGCCTATAGATCTACAGACATAGGCCTGTTATAATTATTAACACATAAATGCACCAACGTGGGTTGGAATAGAATCTGCGACCGTAAGCACATTAAGTCAGCCTCAAATAACAAGTTAAAAATGTAACTTTTTCATTATAGTGAAGTTCGACATGCAAATTAGGTTTCTTTATGTAAAAGATTTTAACTTACTGAAGATAAGCATTGAATGAACTTTCAACTAACTTTTCCCGGCTGATAATTTAAAATATCTGGGCAAAAGTACTACATTATATGTGATTACAGGTTGAAACTTGGTTCAATTAGGCGTGTAAAGGTTCGTTACTGAACACAAACCTAATATGACATCTTGTTTCCTTACTTGAAGATAAGAAATACAAATCTTATATCTTACTGCCATCGAAAAAAACTATACAAGATTTGTGATTTTATTAAGCAAACTTTAATTTTTGGCAGAATTTTACTTGTGGAATTTTTATAGATGTCAAACATCCCTTACAATTCTGTTATCAGAAATTTATACAACTTCAATAAATTAAATAAATACTGAATGAAAAGTTCTTGAATATACAGAACAGTTTTCTTTTAAAATTTGTCGAATTTCCGATAACTTCAATGTTAAGGAAATGTAAGAACACTTTAATTCACAAAGTAGAGCATAAGATTCATTTCAAATAAATTTCAAATTACTTAATTTTTCAATGCAAACTTAAAGGAAGACATTCAAACAAGCAGAAGCAACGTTCTCAGTCTGAGGGATACTATGTTCTAGAGGCGAGGAAAGTTTGAGTTCCAAAGTTTACTTCGAATTCCTTCATGTATGTGATCAGTTAAATAGCAGTCGTTACTTAACATAATGGGACTCTGAAGAGTGGAGTTAAATGGCTGCTCAGGGGTGTCGGAAATGAAAATTATGACCCCCTATGAACTCTTGTAGAGCAGTATTTACATATAATTTACATACATACATACATACATACATACATACATAAAGACAGACATATAGACATACTTTCAATAGTTTGCTTCATATTATAAGGGCATAAACAAAAACTTGTAGGAATCAAATAAAAATAAAGATACAGATAAAAATAAGCCCATGGAATCCCTTAAGCGCAAAGGCCTCCTACTCGTGGTAGGAAAGCTCAGATAATCTCACATGGTGAGCTAGACCACGTGAGAGGTTTTGTCTTCAAATTTAGCTACACTTTACTATTTTCACTTATAACTGACCCCGACACTGTTTCCACTTATAACTAGTCCCGACACTGATTACACTTATAAAGGGTGTCCCAAAATTAACGCAAGATTTGGATTAAATAGAAAAGACAGTTTTAGTCTTTAGATTGTTATTTTTTTATCGAGTCATAAAGTACATAGGATAGGGTTATTATTTATGAATAACACATCGGGCAAATGGCCTCCATGGCTTTGCTGGCACATACGCACAATCTAAAGACTAAAACTGTGTTTTCTATTTAATTCAAATCTTGCGTTAATTTTGGGACACTCTTTATCTAGGCCTGACACTGTTTACACTTATCACTATCCCTGACATAGCTTAGTTTGTATGTAGTCCCGACACTGTTTGTACTTATAACTAGTCATGGCACTGCTTTTACCTTATGACTAGTCCTGATCTTGTTTGCACTTATAACTAGAACCGGCATTAGGACATTGATGTTAATTTTAATGTGGCTAAACAGTGGTTTATGGTCAGTGGTTTTTTTTTGAACGAGAGTAAAGCACAGGCCATGTAATTTGGACTTAAAGAAGTAACAAATAATCTTGATAATGTTAACTTTTGGGATTTGAACTTGATTCAAAATTTTCTTGGATGTATCATATAGATAAAATTTGCGAGAAGCTGTCTCAAACCACATACCTTCTTAGAAAACTCACATGTTATATTCCGCTTGATGGTCTTAACGATATTTATTATTCACTTGCTCAGAGTCATACTGTTTACGGTATGCATTTATGGGGTAGTAGTTCACATATCAAGGAGATTTTGCTTTGTCAAAAAAGAATACCGTAATTAGAATAATTATACGTAAAAGCCTGATGTACATTGTAAACCTTTGTTTATTCAACTAAAATACTCACCGTTTATAACATGTTCATATTCTATATTCTAATTTACACCAATATAATTTAATATCTGATATACATCTCTATATATATAAGAGGCATTGTCATGACTGACTGACTGACAGAGAATCAACTAAGAGCCTAAACTATAATAGGTAGAGACTTGGAATTTTTAAAGTACCTTCGTTTCATAATGTAGGTGCTCACTAAGAAAGAATTTTGAAAAAGATTGATTTTAAATGCCAAAAATAAAATGTTTTGAGAATACGTAATCCCTTTTTACACAGAATTATCAAATCCAAATCACAGCTCACATGACAACAGTGTATTGTTGGCAATCTTTACATAAAGCTTTGGAAATAAATTAAACAAGACTTTGAAAATTAGAGAAGGAACTAAAATTTATATTTGAGTAAATTATGTATCTCAAAATTTTGTAGATGTTGTAAAGTAATCAGTAAATTCAACCTTTTAAACGAAACGTTCGAATTAATCAATATGTTCTTTACAGATTACAAGTTTCGCGGGCAAAGCCTTAATGGAGAAACACGGAATGATTTGGACGAAAAACACTATGCGGGGATTTTTTGGGCTAGGGAACTCTAATCTGAGGTCTATTTTTCCCCGGGTGGCGCACTTTGATCGTGAAATGCACCTCGAAGCCAGGTTTTGAGATTTTTTTTTTAAATTATCAATCGTTATAGTAAAATTGTTTATGCATGATTTGGGTAAGGTTCATGAATCTATGGTTCATTTTAATAGTTTCATTTGGAATTTGTATGCCCATATGGTAGCATAAGATTCGTTTTGTTCGTTTATTTATATTTTTAACGTTAAACAATATAATTAAGAGTTAAATTACGTAATTCCTCCAATTAATGTAAAAACGATGTCAGTGTTAATAAATATAATGTTTTAATTATTTTTCTGTGAAATAAATGATTGAAGCACAATATCTAGCAGTTGAGTAAGTAATCGCGGGCGAAGCCGCGGGTACCTGCTAGTATAATTATATATTCTGTTACAGGGGTTATTTTAAAGATAAATAAAAACAAATTGAAAGTTAGGAATTTACTTTTACAAAAATAATAATAATAATAAAGTAGAGAGGATGGGTTTAGCATGGTAGAAATTAGGTATCCGGACGTGGAGAAATACAAGAAAGAATATGAGAAAGGAATGTGTCCACTTTGCAGTTCAAATGAAAATGCGGGAGAAATGTTTATAGATATGAAATTCTTAGCAGCGTGGAAAAAAAAAAAAAATAATAATAATACAAAAAGGGAACAAGCTTTAAAAAATTAGGCAAAGTATTATTTTTGATAAGAAAGAAATGGCTATAAAAATATGGAATTTTCAACCTAATGACGTAAAATGTTTTATTGCACCATTGAAAATTCATTTTTTGAAACTTTTAACTGCAATGTTTTGATATTGTGGATTAGTTTACGCACAGAGCGCCTGCTGAATGCGACTAGACTACTTGCACAACAAATTTTACAAAATTGTTGTGCAGGTAGTCTAGTCGCTTGCAGCAGGCGCGCTGTGCATTGGATTGTGAATCGACGGGGTTGGTGTTACAATGATCTAAGTAAATGTGGGTTGTCGACCAAGAGCTTAACTACGCCCTACTAAGCTAAGCCAACTGCAGCAGGCTAAGCTAAGCTAAAGTTAGATGCCCACCAAAAATTAAGTGAATGCTAATAAGTTATTAGTGATTTGTTGAGTTGGACGGACGCTACAACGAAAATGATCAGTACTGAGGGAGAAGGCAAATATCTTGTGGAGGGGGAAACCTAGCTTAACTTACCCAGCGTGGAACTATGTGCACAGCTAACCCAATTGACATAGCTCACTTAGTTTTCTTAGCTTAGCTTTATTTAGTTTTAATTAATTATTTTCTTATTTCAAGTGGTATAGGACAATCAATAATCTTAAAAGCTTCCGCCTGATATACCACTATATTTGTTCAATCACAGCTGGAAGCTGAATGAGATTATAATCAGGAATACAATACAGATGATTACGTCTATTAAGTAAATTAATTTATAAACTTATATAGGCTATATATTAGGCTACTATTTTAAAATTTATAAAGTTTATAAATTAATTTATTTAATAGACGTAATTATTTCTAATGTATTCCTGATTACATTCTCATTCAGCTTCTAGCTGTGACTGACTGAAGAATCTAGTGGTTCATTAGGCAGAAACTCTCAAGATTATTGTTTGTTTAGTTTGCTGTCGGCACAATGAAAACCCTCGCAGCTATGTGAACTAAGTTAAGCTAACTTAGCTTAGCTCTTGGTCGACAACCCACTTGAGTGTAAAAATCTAATTGAAGTTTATACTTTTTAGTGCCCTCTCTTACCCTCGGAGTGCCAAGCAATTAAGCCATACCTTCGGGCTTGTTCAAAGACCATGAATCCCTATAATGATTATTATCCTTTTCGGTTACTGGTTGCCTTATGTCTATTGAAAGAAACGAGAACAATGGACCTACATTCCAGAGTGTCCTTATTACTGATCCACTAGATGGTTGACGTTTTAATCATGTTTCACTATTCGCCTTTTCTATTTTATTGTATTCCTAATGATCGTGCAGGCCTACCTAAGAATTCATTTTCCTGTGATAGTGTTTGGTCACCTAATCTTTACGTGAGAAAGTATCTTTTAAATTCACGATTTCCGTTGGATTGTGAATAAATCTACCCTTAATTAAATAAAAACGTAAATACCTCCGCTGTCTGGCAACAGCGCATTGCCAGATCGTCTTTCCGTTGGCAATGACATGTATATCACATTATGAAAACAAACACGCCACATAACGAAATACCTTGATGTTGCTATATTTTCATTTAATTTACGTGGGAACTGTCTACATACTGAAAAACCACATAGCAGAAATTTATTCCTTTTTCTTCCCTCTGCTGATATGAAAAACATAACAACACGGACGATATTAATTTATAAATTAAAGCACGGTTAAATATAAAGACTTTCTTTTAACAAAGTACTCGCTACAAACATAGAGGGCCTATTTACATTTTTTGTTTGTCTTCCGAAGCAACACGCTGTAGAATTCTGCACAGTCTTATTACTTCCACTCTGTATATTTCAGAATACAAAAAGCTCGCACAATTGAACGCAAAATAAACAATAACAACATGTTTATCGATTTTCTTGTAAATATTTTAGCAGAGTGTAACAAGAATTTTGTTGCTGATGAGAAAAAAATGTTAAACCTCAGATAGACAAGGATCTCTTAGAACACAATGAACAGGTTTTATTTTAAAACTTGTTGTAAACTCGTTAAGTAAAAATTTACTGCTGCTTTTTTTTTATTAATTTAACTTAAGATACCATGAAATATTTGTTGATTATGAAGAGTACTAACTTTAAGAAAAATGACATGACATAACATTAGTTCGCTAAATTTGTATGCTGAGATACTGGTTACAGTATACTTTCTGCAACATGACCTGCTTAATCAGTTAGTTCGTTTTCACGTGGAGTTATTACAATGTGTCAAATCCATGTATAAAAATCTTTTCTCCCGTGAATATTTGCCAGAGACAAAGAATATCTGACGTAAAAATCATAGTAGAACCGAACATTTAGTTAAAAACACAATGTGTTAGAAAGTACGATTACTTCCATAAAGTCTCTGAATTTTTATCTACATACCTTAGGAGCGAGTGTCACAGTTCCTAGAGTTCCTGCGTAGGGGAGGTAGCTGCAACCTGATTGGTCCAGCTCTTCTATCCCACTCAACGTGTTCTCTGTCTCTGTCTCGCTGCGGCATTATCCTTCCACTCAACTATTATAGTATTTGTGTTGCCAGCGCGATCTTCACTCTGTACTCAACAGTAGCTCACTGATCTATGCGCATGCGAGTCTGCGCAAGCCGTAACGCCAAAGCTGGCTGGCTGGGTTAAGTCTTCAAGGCTAGAGACTTTGTGGAAGTAATCGCACTCTACCGATTTAACTGCAAACAAAACATTTATTTTATCTAATGCTCAGACTGTTGAACATTTGTAATTAGTCTTCTGGGTTCCCGACTCGTCCCAGTATTGCTGAAGAGCACGGCACATCCTAAGATGTTCCCAGTTTTCAATGATATCAAGGAGTTTCTATTGCAGGGGATTCTGGCCCATTTCTTTTCATTGCTCAGTGTGGTAAGGAAATTGGCTTCCAGTTCTGAAGGAAAACTTAACTTTCAATGTTTCTAAGAGTAAGGATATGGCGGGTTTTTAATATTTATGTTTGTTTGTTTGTTTGTTTTTTTTTTACTCCAATATGAGATGGGATCAATTGCAGTTTAATATCCCTTTCTTCAGATTCCCAAGTACCCCTTTAATTTCAATTATTTTTGAAGATATTGAGTGTTTACAATTTACTATTGATTGAATTTCCGAACTTGAGCCACAGAGTAAAAAAAAAAGAGTGCATAATTATACAGTAATACAGATTATGAATCACAGTCATTTACACTTTCAGTCTCCTGCAATAAACTTGTGAAAGCATCAGTTAGATTACGTTTGAGCTGTATTATGAGTACTACACACATTTTACAGCTATTAATTCATTTTTCAAATGTTTATTACTTGCAATAGCATACCCTACATTATTCAACTTTCTTCTTCCACCCGGATTTAATGACATATAGAAGTTATGAGAGTTCGTGTTCAGGAGACTGTCATTCATAAATTATTATTTGTAATATTCCGAATATTGGAGTGCTTTGCCAACATTCTCGTGTGTGCCAATAGTGGGCTTTGTATTTGATTTATTGCGTAGACTGAACTACAGAAATTTCTGTATATCAGATGGACTTTGGCATCCTAATCCACCCAACACTGATACCTCTTTCTCCATATGTACATTATTAAGTGGAACACCATCCTTCCCCACATATATCACATACGTATAAATGTTGTGTCATAAATTGAGCAAGCAGTAATATTTAGCAGAAAGATGGGTTTTTCACGAACAAAGTTTACATAATCTTTTTAGCCTAGACCTACTTAATGTTTGGATAAATTTAGAAAAGACTGTAAAGATGTCCTTTTAAATTGGCTTAATAAATATTATTTGGCTTCATCGATTCATTAAACTAAAATTCGAGACGTTACATTCCGTGGAGGGACACGGTCTACCATCCGACCACTGAGTCATCCACTCAAGTCTTTTGACATCGGCAGATGGCAGGATTGCGATCAGCATGTCTACACAACGGATAATCAATAAACCCATGTTCCGGCCGTGAAGCAACATGTTGAAATTAACATTCAGAAAACAGAAAAGTAAGAACGACTATTATCCATCGTTACACCTCGCTAATCCAAGTGGCACATTCTACAAAACACAGGTGTTTGTTCTATAGACAGAATATGACGGGAAGAGCAGTAATAATCACTAATGTGTCGCTGAAGTTCGCCAGGAAAATAATGAAGATTTAGTCAGATCGAACTGTATTTAGCTCTGAACTGTTTACCAATTATCGATGTTTCAATACATATTCCCTTTCCCGAAAGGTCGCGACCCTGAAAGGCCCGGGCAGCGTAGGTCGCTTAAACGTCCCTAAAAGGGAGAGGTAATACTAAGGAAAAGAAGATTATACAGTCAACCCCCCATATAATGCCCCTCTTTACAGTGCCACCCTCGCGCTGCGCCAATAAATGCAAGTGAACGAATCTTCTCGCATATAAAATACGTAAGAAACCTCGTTATTGTGCCAGTTCATTTAGTGCCAGTGAATACACAAAATATAGTTTGCAATAATTTTTTTTCAGTTCCAGAATTATTTAAAACTGGCGTGATTGTTAAGAACATTATTTATGTATCTCCTGGACTGTATTTCCACTAATGTAAATGTATTACAGTGGAATGAGGAAGCTATGCTAAGACATCGGATAGATAGCCTGCGTGAGGGCGGAGCAGGTAGAAAGAGCCCTTCAAACAATGAGACATTCCAAACTTTAACTTCTTTTAGTCCAGTGCCTATTCAGATATTAAACACTACACGCAGTTACTCAGTTACAGTTAGTCACTTACATGGACCTATATGATTTTCAACCTCTTTGTGTACTGTAGTACTTGACATATACTGCAAAAAATAGAGTTACTGTGCAGTATTTTATTTTGTGCCAAAGTTCTCTATTTGCCTTTTACTTAATTTTTCTTTCATAATACGGTACAGTAAATTAATACAGCACTGTATGATGTCATTTTTATTTAAACAATTAAATTTTCGTTTTAGTGCCACCCTCGCTTTGTGCCACTAAATATTAAAGTAAGGGTGGTGGCATTATATCGAAGTTAACTGTATTTCAATGACTCCTTTCTTATCACAAATTAATCTAGAACTCAATTAAAAGTAAGTTAGTTGACAAAATTTTGTCAATACAAATATATGATGCTCGGTTACAAACTCATTCTGAATCCAGGAACATCCATTTGTTCTTTATCCGAACAGGAAGACATGCAGCACTTAGTTACTCCCAGAATTAGCTCCCTGCAGAAAACCTCACTATTATGTTGTTTTTAAATGAGAGCTATATATTTTTTCATATTTAAAGCCGGAATAATTGTTTATAAGGGATTCTGTTTCATAGCGGAAACCTTTCCTTAAGTTTACACGTCTCTTATTTCATCATTCCTAAGCACGAGATTGTTTTAAATTTACATTAATTACAGTCAACGCAGCGATCACACAACCGGTGACAATATTGACGAGGCAATTAAGGGACGGAGTTAAAAAAAATTGGCAATTACCTTGGCATTTGCTTTGTGACAGCTCAATCGCTGTGAACTGTAAATGTTATTTCCAGTAGCAACGTCACGAAAATTTCTAATTGTATTACAACTTTGTAACAACCTCAGAGAGACCTGTTTTACCAAAACTCTGGTTGAGAGTATCTGAAGTGTGGAAATTTTGAAATCATTCTGTTGTAAAGTTTGCAGTACGTCATGCAATTATGAGGCAAGCCCGGGTATCTCTATTCCGTTTCCATTATGTTCCCGTATTTTAATGATTGCGCTGCAAGGATGCATGGGTGATAAGGAACACAGCCGATCCTGCCAATCCTAACCCCTTCCCTTATAATACGGTTCTATGGTTCGGAATACCACATTCTAACGTAATTGAAACACTGTTCCAGTCAGTGTTGGCAGTCATTTCTATCCTAATGTACACCTGCGCACATAGCCTACAACGATCATTCTTCAGAATGCAGCTGGAGCCCTCCATAAACTGGAATGATACTAGAATATGTCGGAAGACAAATAAAAATATAATTAAATATAATTTTAGTACGTTAGTTGAGCTAATAATCTGAATTGGAGAAGTACAGAATATGTATAGTCCATATAACTTTTATAAATTTACTAGAACGTATCCAAAATAGTTTTTAAAATGTAAGTATTTTTTTTAGATACAACAATGTTCTCTATTCTATGATATATTATCAATAACAAGATGAATTCACTATACGATATATAGCTGTTAGGTGCAAAGACAATTTAACTTTAAAATGTTTGCATAATTTGTAATCCATGCTGGTGAACTGGGTGACATGATTCTAAAATTACATATGTATGCTCCTTCTATAAACTGTAGATACAATAGAACATAATATGATATGGAGTTCCTAATGAATCCATTAATACAATTATTGTAAGTGATAATTACCAAAAAAAATATAAGTATCAAAAAATATTAAAGATACTAATATTTTAAACGAATATTAACCTTCTATGAAAATACATCACAACTGGTTAAAAAGAAAATGTATATATAAAACTAAGTAAATGACTATACTCATAACTAAGGAGACTTGCTTTCACAATTAAAGTAATAACTCATTTTATATCTAGTAATTAATTGTTTAGCAACTACCTTTTGACAAATTATAATTAATTGTGATTAAGTGTATATCATTGTAATTTTTAAAGAAATTTTAATACATGACTTATTGATATAAATATTTAATATATTTTATCAATGTAATAAGCTTTTTATGACGAATTAATACTCAACTAATGATATTGTGATTTTAAAGAATGTACATATGACGTTACCATATAACAGGGACAGTTTTGAAGCAAGATAGTAAACTGTGTGTATTATGATATGATATAATTTATTCTTGCAAATATATTGTATAACAAGTCAGTTATAAACTGTATCATATGATATTGGCAGAAAAATAAATAATCTATAAACAGTTATAAACTGTATCATTATATGGTATTGGCAGTAAAATAAATAATCTATAAACATTCGACGTATTCAGCTCAAGTATCCGTTAGATTCTTACTATATACTAGTGCGTAAGGCTGAAAAACTTGAATTCTCTAACTATCATACAGCACTAGTGGAAATGAAATTCATTAATACTCAATGATATAAGTAACTTAATACAAATGATTAAGGGAATTCTCCCTTTTTAAGACAATGATTTCGTAAATTTATGTACTAAAGCTAATATAATAATTTAATAATAATAATTTATTGCATCTGTAGCTATACATTGTATAGGTAGACATTGTCAATTATCAACGTGTCTAAACCTAGACAATCTTGCATATGAATAATTGCAAAATTTGTGGCATACGTCATAATTATCGGACGCCTGATTTTGCGCCACAACAATTGGCGGAAATTCAAGTAGCTAATGTCTCGTAGTGTTATTTTCTTAGGTTGCTATCTAAAATCCTATCTTCCGTCCCATTTCATCCGAACTTTTCGACGTACATTATAAACTACTGCCCGTAGTCGTTTTTTTTCTATAAATCACATGAGTTCTCATCATTATTTTTGAAATTACTGCAATGTGTTTCTCGCAAATGTCCTGAACAGCTTTACGTTTACAAGCAGCCCTGCCTTTTTGTCGGAGTAATAACTTTCACTTACCCCATGTTGGTGTCCGTCTTGTGTTAATACGATCATTCCTGGGCTTGTTATAACTTTTGTGCAACATAATATGTAGTGCATCGCTATCTTTTAGGTCCTTATGAGTATTTAAAGCCGTCCACTACAGGCAAATCTTTCCCTCGGTTTGTCATCCCCACTAACAACTTCCATAGTCAAACTGATACGACCAGCACTGAAGAATGTCTGTTCGCGTACTCAAGTTAATAGAAGTGTGCTGACAGGAGTGTTGATCTTTTACGAACCTAAGTATCTATAAAAGTATATTGTCAGTTGAGATGGGATCTTCATAATGAAATTGTATATCAACGTCTTATTTGAGATGTGCTTATTTTACTTTTTCAATCTATTTTGAGATTTGGGATTATAATTTGGGAGTTGCAAAAGAGAATTCTTAGAATTATCAAGAAATGTGGTATTCGGGAACATTGTAAATAATTATTTGTTTAATTTCAAATTTTAACTATTGTTAATCAGTATTTATTAGACCTCTTAGTTCATGTACATAACAATATAGATAATTATAATTTTAAAAAGGATGTACGTAGGCCTATATATTTCAAACAAGGTTCAACAATGAATTGCTACAACACGTTGCCTGCCAAAATTAGAAATTATACAAAAAAGAAATGTTCAAAGGAGTATACAACTGACTGATAAAAAAATCCTTTTATTATATTGAGGTGTTCCTAAAGATTACTCCAAAGAAGATTGCATTTTAACTTGGTTAGATGTTTTAATGTTTTTAAGACTGTAGTTTCTACAAATTTATTTTTACACTGTTCATGCCAATATCTGTGCCCAAGCAGCAGGGAAAAATTATATTAGGCCTATTATTATTATATTTTAACTTAAAATCCCCATCAACTTGCTTAAAACCATGCACCCCTATTTTATTATTGATCTCTTATTTATTAACTTTTATTTGTAAATTATTGTACGATTATCTATAATCTACAGTGTATTGTAATTTGATATTATTTGTATCTTTTTACATGTTTCTGTTATTCTTAATTTTGTTCAAAATTTAGTTCTTAAAAGAGTCTACTTTATAATAATTTAGTTTATTATACTTAAATTATATAAATATAAATCGATTGAAATGAAACACTACAAAGTGTTACTGGCCTTCACTGGATCGGCCTACAAAACTATGTAATTTAGACTTCGACCCATGGAAAGAAGTTCCACGAGTTGTAAAATACAGGTTTCTATAATTATATACAGTGTCTGTCCGGAAAGTAATGTCAGAGAGTTAATTAGAAGATATTTATTGATCCGATCGGTACAATAAAGTAAAAAATTTCAAAATAGGTTCCTCATGTGTCGATACATCGCTTCACGCAAGATTTCCAGGCATCAAAGGCGTCACGGTAGGCCTTCTCCTTAATGTCCTTTGGAGCCTTGGTGCAAGCCAATTTGACTTTGTCAACTGTCCCGAAATTATGTCCTTTCATGGGACTTTTCAAGCGTGGGAACAAGAAGAAGTCGGGGGAGCCACTTTAGGACTTTAGGGCGGCTGGGGAACCGTTGGCACCTTTGAATCGGCCTGGAAGCGGGACATGAAGAAGGCGTTGTCGTGGTGAAGTTTCCGCATTGTCGGTCCGGATGCATTCGTTTGAATCTCTTGAGCACTTCCACTTAGAATTTGGCATTGACGGTTACATAAGGGAATCATTTTGGGACAGTTGACAAAGTCAAAGAGGCTTGCACCAATCCAAAGAACATTTCGGAAAAGGCCTAGCATGATGCATTTGATGCCTGGAAATCTCGCTGGAAGCGACGTATCGACACGGGAGGAACCTATTTTGAAATCTTTAATGTATTGTACCGATCGGTTCAATAAATATCTTGTAATTGACTCACTGACATTACTTTCCGGACAGACCCTGTATTGTATTTATAAATGAAATCTTTATATTCCTAATTTGAAGGTTTAATAATACTCTTGTTATTCTATGATAGGCTAACTAACCTAACTTTTCTTCAGGCTACAGATTGTAACAAAGTCTCTATCGTAACAATATATTTAGCCTTAACTTTACACGAGTTCAAGTTACCAGAACTTCTACTGTGTATAGAGGTAGGTTGCTGCTTACTAAGAAATATAATAGCAACATTAGCTGTTGTGGTGATAGGCCTTTGCCTTACGATGGGCAATGAACCGGGTGGCCCAGCGAGTAATTACCTATAGTCAAGGCCTACAAAATATTCTTATTTTTTGTTTCCGTATTTAACAAAATAATTTAAATACTCTCATTCTGAATTACCCAGAATTACATTAATATAATATGAATTAAAAGGGAACTGATTCATGTTATTGTCCGTAAATTGAAATGATTGTACCATAATTCATAGGGAAATAACTTTCCTCCTGTTTTTAAAAAATAATAATTGAAATGCCATAGGTACTTAGTCTTCACTTTTCTATTCATACGATACTTTATAATCGCATCTACTGTAACTTTAACTTTTCTCAGCATAAATCATGAGCTGTGTTGATTTTTTTCGTTTAAAAGAGTTTCAAGATCTACCTCTTCAGTTACAAAACTGTCGAAAATAAGTTATAGAAAATTGTAGATGCATTTATATTCGAGAGCGTCCATTATTGTGACACACAATGTTGGAAAGGCAATTTGGTAGTATGCAGGTTGTTCTAATTGGTTTATGAACACTTAAATGACGGAAATAAACAAAATGAACAATTTCCTTGCTTGCATCTGGGGCTACCGGACCGAAGTTCCTAATAAATTAATCAATTACTCAGATATTTGCAATGGTTCAAGTAGACTATGTTACATATTTCATATTTCATATTGAGAGTCATTATATTACATGATTTCGATTTCATATTTTCACCACTTTAACTTAACGTTTTTCTGAGAATATTGTCAGTTGTAATTGTATTAAAAATTCTTACAATATACTGTAATGTTGAAGTCTGAAAGGAAGAATCTTGAACGTTCAAAAATAATTGCCTAACTGTGAACTTTTAACTGTACATTAAAAAATATTTATTCGCAACTGATATTAGGCCTTTATCGAAAGATACACTATTTAATTCAAACAGCATTTTGATATCCTTTGCATTCTGATGGCATTTTTTAAGTACCGTACTATAACATACCAGAAACATAACAGAATAAAACGACTAATTCTAATTTATTAAAAATATATTTACAGTGTGATCGAAATTTTCAAGCTTTCATTACCCTCAAGACACTCTACCCTTTAGAACCTTTGCTATTGTCTCACAATTACACCCCACAATTTCAGTTATTATGAAAGAATCTGCAATATGCATTAAGTAATGAATTTATTGGAATTAATTCCAACAGTCTATTCAGCTAAGTATGACGTTCGATAAATTTATGCAAGCATCTTATGAATGGTTCTTCAAATTCAACTGACTCATTGGCCAAACTCCCTACATTTTATCATGACTATTGCTAATCTCCATTAAATTTCAAAGCTACTTTTCTTATAATTTAATAATAATTCAACTTCCAGTAGGATTTGTAAACAGATCAGCAAAAGATTTCTTGATAACTAAGGGGAATAATTAATGTATTATTACAGTTATCACATGTATTATTACCTGTGATCACATACTGTATATCTGCGTGAGGCAATTAAACAAATGTTGAAAAACACTTTTCAAGCCATGTAGACATTGACTGTGTTAAAATCTCACCTTGCCTGCAACCGTACGAGAATTTTCATTTCTTAAAATTAAAGTAGATTTCCATGAGTCTTTTTAGAAGGAAGTTTAATTTTCAAACTCTAGCTTTAGATCAATCTCCATCCCGCAAACGTACGAAACAAGACGAAACAAAACAAATAATTTAATTGTGCCTAAACTTTTCACATTTGCTAGTCTAAACGCAGCTCTAGTTTTGGTTCCAGATTATTTAATTCCATTGTTAACATTAACCCTGAATAAATTGATATTAACAATTACAAATTTGAAGAAAAATCAAATTCATTATATAAATGTGCCTATTTATTTTTCATATTTCTTCTTTTTTCAAAGTTTCCTTCCTATTAATACTGTAAATGGCTGTAATGAATTGTATTTTTATTTCAAGTACGAGGGTGGATCGAAAAGTAACGCACAATATTTTTTTTTACTAAAAGTTTAATAGGTACAATTACAAACAAGTACAAACATGAAGGAACCCCTTTTGTCTGTTTTTCTATGTAGCCGCCAAGTTTCTCAACACATTTCTCCCATCGTGATACTAGTTTCAAAATACCCTGTTCATAGAAGTCCATTCGGTTGGAGTATAGCCATCTGCGGACTGCTGTTTTTACTTCTGCATCTGATGCAAAGCGTTTACCGGCCAGGAATTTCTTCATGGGACCAAACAAATGAAAGTCCGACGGTGTATGTTCATGAGAAAATAAACATAGCACCTCTCAACCAAATTTATTGATTTTCTCACGAACATACAATCCAGACCTGGCATTTTTTTGGTCCCATGAAGAAATTCCTGGCCGGTAAATGTTTTGCGTCAGATGCAGAAGTGAAAACAGCAGTCCGCAGATGGATATACTCCAACCGAACGAACTTCTATGAACAGGGTATTTTGAAACTGGTATCAAGATGGGAGAAATCTGTTAGAAACTTGGTTAATATATAGAAAAATATGTGAATTTGTTTGTAATTGTATCTATTAAACTTTTTGTAAAATCATTATTGTGCGTTACTTTCCGATCCACCCTCGTAATTTGTATTTTTAATTTAATGCATATATATCAATTTTTTAACTGCCTGGACAAGCATGTGCTCATCGGGCGACGTCTAATTAATAAAGAATGTTAAAAATTGTATACAAGTCTTTTCTAGAGTTTGTAACATGCATAAAATAAACAGTCTTTCAACTTTAAAAATAAACGGAAAGTAGAAAAGTAGCTATGTAAAATATACGGATAAAGTCTTCTAAGAATAGTTGTGGCAAACAGCAATTAAGAAACAAATACTCCCTTGTAGCAGATATAGAAAAGCTGTGCATGACGCAGAAAACTGCGACTTAATTACAGTAAATTTATAACTAGTGCCCCCTGTGGTAGCTGTAGTAGTAAAATTCAACTCTCATTTCCTCAGCAGGTGGTTCCGGACATAAAGTAAAATCAAAACTACAGTATTCCTTGCCACAGAAGGCAGGATCATAAAGGTGTTTGGGAACAGACTTTTACAGTTTACACTTTAGAAGACTCAATGCCAGATAGCTTTCTATGTATTGGTAGCATCTCTAGCAATATTGTGAACACCACACTTTTATTGTAAAGCGTCTCTGTAAATTTTATTGTAAAATGTTTATACAGTGCAGGTGCCACTCAACGTAACAATGCCACAACCTGTCCATAATTTATTTAAATTGGTTCAGTGAGATCTAAATTGAGTAAAGATTATTAAGTTTATTAACTTAAAATGATGAATAGCAAATTAGATATATTGAATTGAGAGCCTTTATACAACCTTTTTCTTTAACAGACACACTTTTTATATATTTTATTTAATATATATATATATATATATATATGTGTGTGTGTGTGTGTGTGTGTAAGGCAAATAAACACACATTTTTAGAAACCACGTTTAGAACCAGAATTATATCTAAAATCGACAATATACGAGTACATTCATTAGATACACAAATATCTATATCAAAACTTTTTTCTGCCTAAATCTCAATAAACTAGAGAGTGAGACAAGGCAGTGTCCTACACACTTTCTTTTCATAGTGTACCCGAATCGTGTTATAAAATTATGGAGAAATTATCATCGGGGAATTGATCTCACTAAGAACTCATATCTAAACACACTGTTTTTCGCAGATGATTAGGTTACATTTTGTATAAAACATATAGGCTATTTTTCTCAGTTTGATATTTGAATAGATAAATCTTGAAACTCTTCTAATCGAAAAAATCAATACCTAGTTCATGATCTATGGAAGGAACCAAGCTTTGCTTAAAAAAATCATGTAGTTATGATCTTAAAAATACTATTTTTATTAGCCTTTGTAAGATACCTTTGGATTATAGGAATATTTTAGTAGATATCTTCACACAGGTCAGAGAAAACTCGCTTTACCAGTTAAACTTAACAGCCAAACATTTTTCTTCCTCCGGTATATATTTTCCTGTACAAACATTTTGAACATTCACAACATCGCAGATATCTATGGGGTCACAATTCTTGTGTGAAAGAAATCCAATTGTTTCCTCATTGCTTTGAAATTTGGTTTTGAATATGGAGAGAAAACAGGAAATTGAGAAGTAAAACTGTTGCTCTACATAAAGAGAGGGTAAGAAATGTCGCACACGAACTATAGTTGGAAGGGAGAGAAGTTGCCATCCGCTGAAATCCCAGGAATTCTCTGCTGCTACTAGTCTATAAATCATCGTAACCAAACAGACACTTCATTTGGAAAGGGAAACGCTTTTCTCTTCCTACCCTTTTGTTCTTGAGAGCATGAACCTATTACAATGCCTTTCGTGTGACTTACAACCTTAAAACCAAAGACTGATAACACGAACTAGGACGCTTCTGTTGTCGACCCATTCAAACCACACGAATCATCACGAATCGTGTTATATCTCAGCACCTGCTCCCTCCATTTCAATAAAATATTACTTTTACTTAAAATATTCAATTACTCGTGAATGAGATAGCTCAATAAATATTCGGTTTAATCAAAAGCTCTCTCCATTCTGTGATAGTCTGGGGTTCCCTTCAGGATATCCTCGCTCTTTTTTTAATTTCACACCTTTCTCTGATAACTTCTATTAAAATACATGTTATAGGTATATCGTCGAGTTCGGCCAGTAAAATAAAATGGACAAGAGATTCCATCAGGTTAACAACACTTTTATTTATTTTTATTATTAATGCCTAGGCATTTCGGTGTGCCTGTATCAACTTCAGAGCATCTTGCATGTAGGCGCAGATGTGTTAAAAAATTAAAGTCTGATGTGAACACATAACTTCCTCTGCGAAAATAAAAGTTTGGCACTTAGTATAATATAATATATGATATTCTGTTAATATAAATTGTTTGTAAAACGAAGATAATTCCTCTAATAAAATAAGCAAAGGTTAAGAGTACTCTGCTCTAGCATAGATCAAAACTATCTTCTAACTTATGGCATTTTGTTATGAGGATGTCTTTCCTACGCCAAGAAAATCTTTATTTCACAAAATGGGCAGTTCGTATAATTTGTGGAGTTGCTCAAAGATGAACTTGTAAATCACTTTTTATCAAAATTGGTGTTGTTCACTTTGCCATCATTATTTGTTTTGAGATGTTTTCTTTTTGTTAAACCATGAAAAGCCCATTCAAATTTGGCTGGACATTATGTTTGATATTTGAACCGAGGACATCTTGCCTATACCATCGCGCTCTCATTGGTTTTAGTGTGATTATTACGTCTTAGGTACAGTGAATTTCAATCGCAAGGGTTAATACCGGACTGTTTTATTATAATATTGTATTGTATTTGAATTACGGTTTAAAAACTTTAGATACCGCTAACAAAATGTGTTTGTTAGCGGTATGTGTTGAAATTTTATTATTAGAGATTAACTACAGAAATTGGCAATTTCTATAAATTTACAATTATAATGAATATTTTTTTCAGTGGTAATTTTCTAGTAATTCCAGTTACACAATCCACAATTATTTTTATTTTCAAACCTTAATGAGCATTTTGCTTTTGAAAGTTGTCACAGAACACCTTTACAATTTTGGTACAGATATAGAAGGTGTAACAAAAATGTTAAATAGGGGATCACTCGCTAAAACCATATGTAACTTTACATGTAACAAAAATCTTGTGCTTTTAAATTTGGTAACGAACACGTTACTTCAGTCTCCGCGTTCGACACACAAGGTCTAAAAATGGCGTGAAAAGACTTGGGAAGCAAGACGGATGATCATGGTGGAATGTGTCCATCTCCATAGGCAACACCTATATTTAGGCAAACGTTACACATACAGCTGCTTCACCGATACAGCCTACCCAAATTGTTTAGTTAAAAATTGGCAGTGACTCTGTGAGTGGTATTAAAATTGGCAGTGACCAAGAATGAAATTTTAACTTATTGATTGGAACTTATTTATTTATTTTATTTATTTATATTTATACAAAATATTTATACAAAACAAAACAAGACCACCCGAATGAGCAAGCGCTCGTGCTCGGGCACAGTTCAGCCATTTAGATTACAAAATACAAATTACAAAATACATAAAGAAAATATAATTAAATCAAAACCTAAAAAATAATAATAATAAAGAAAGAACAGAAAAGTAAAAAGAAAAAAGGAAAAGTAGTAAGAACAAAAATTGAAACCCTGAGTTATTACAAATAAAATCGTTCCTTAATTGTCTACTAAGTACAGAGTGAAGTAACTTTTGAACTATGAAATAAGATTTTTGATAAACTTATTGAATTTTTTGTTGTTCATATGTACTATTTCTGGATGTGACCAAATTATAGAGTTATAGAGTCTTGGACCATAATAAATGCTATGTTTAGAGCCAGAAGAGGTGAAGTATTTTGGTTCTATTAAAGGCAATGTTTTATTTCTTCTAGTATTGTAGTTATGACTGACAAAGAATTCAGGAATAGTGCCTTTGACACTTAGTGTAAGCCTTATCACTCGGAGGGTGTAATGTATTTAGAATTAAAATAACTTTCAGTTGATCATGCTCTTATAATCCTGCTGACAATAATTAGTATAATACTCTTTACCTGTTTTCAATGAGAGGATTGCTGGTCTACTGGAGTTGAGTGGCCTCGGACTGCAAGAAGGCCGCTCTTCACCTCTAAAAAGAAGCCCCTATCTACGCTCCTTTCTAAGTACCACTTTCGTTAATACCTTGAGGTGTCCAGCAGTATTAGAAATAGAGCATACACAGATTACACTTGAAAATGGCATGCCAAAGCATGAAATTATGAAGTGAGGGTCTGAATCATAGTGTTGCATTCAGCAGCTTGTTCTTGATTTAGAAATGTTTTTTCTTGATGTCACAAACACAAAATAAAATCACAAACACTATCTTCTAGTCTTCTTGTTTCTTGATAGAGGAAAGTTTGTGCAGACATCACTGTTATACACGGATAACCACCGAAGAACTAAAACACGACATCAATGCTGGGTACTCCATGATGGCTTGGACATTATCTGCAATTAGAGAAAAATTTTATGTATACCAACTGTATATTCAAAGCAAAAGACAAATAATGTGCACAGAAAGTAGCAAAGAGAGTCAAGCCAACAGCGATGTATAAGGTGTCTGAAGATTGAATTATTTTTTACCGACTTGTGACATTATACTCACTACTCATCATGAGGCTAACATAAGTGAATATGCACTCCCTGCAGTACTGCCTCTTATTCTATATAAATATGTAAAGTGAGAGTAAATATGCCCAGGGTAAAGAAATTATGCGAGTGCATCAAATCAGATTTTTAAAATTTAAAACTGATTATTTTATATAACAATGGATCTCGGTAGTTTTCTTCCTGTGAGAATGGGATTAAATGTGTCAGTAGTTTTTTCTTCTAATTCCTTTGTTTACAAATCTATTATATGTTCATGTGGTAATTTGTGTCGTGATATCAAGTGCAGTTCAGTTCTTACTGCTGTAGCAGTTTCTGAGGGGTCTGTGGTGTGACACGGAGAAGAGGGAGGCAAGGTAAACAGGTTCAGCATCATTATTTCTCCGTTTTAGACTTGTCCCATCCTCCAGCTAAGCTTTCGTTTCACCTGAACGGCTATAGTTAACATAACTGGACTATAGTTTTGATGAAGAGAGATGCGGTGGTTCTGGAAAGTAGTGTGCTACCAAAAATAGAAAACCCCCACCTCAGGCTTAAAAAATATACAGCATTGTTTGGGAGGTAAGTCCAGAATTTTCTACATAGACAGCGAAAGATCCTAAAAGTTAGGCCTATAAGCTATGATTCCAAATTTTTAAAAATCTCAGGTGAAACACATCTTCGTGTGCCCAAATAAAATTTTACCTCTTAGAATAGTACGTTATTTATGACATTCTCTTCATGTAAATTAGTTGTAACAATGAAGAGAACATTGTTATTACATCGCATCGCATACTCAAAGGATCACAACCAAAATCATATCTGATTCAAGACCTGACGGAAATTTCTTTACCCTAAGCATGGGCTATACATCTTTCTCACTTCACATTCTGGTACAGAATAAGAGGCCGTATTGCAAAGAGCGTATATTATTTCATCCTGACGCAAATCAAATAAAAATTTTAGGTTGCTGTTAGCCTAAAAACCTGAGGTTCAAAATTTTAACAAATTCAGTTAACTGTCTTTACGAGATATTTTATTTATTTCCCACTTTCATGTTGCCATACAACCATTCCAGGGCTAAAATCAAAAGAAAATCAATATCATTTGCGCACATTCTCCCAAAACAAACCTGAGACATAATTTGCTGCTTACATAGGACTAAGAATGTTCCATCCTATTTTTGTCTCTTTTTAAATGCTTCAAATAAATATTCCTATTTCTGAACTAATACAAAGCCTACAGCGATGAATAACGTATCAATGGACAACATTTTTACAGACTTCTGATATAACATACTCGTTACCCATCTGAGCATGAGACAACTGAAAACGTTCTCCCCACAATGCCCTTTTATTCTAAATCAAAATGTATTTTGATAAAATGAAATTGTCTATGCCCAGGGTAGAGAAAGCTACCGTATTTGATGCATCACACCCGATATTTAATTACTCCACATATACAAAAATGAATTATATCGATAACCTACCTAATTATAATTATTTGTCAAAGCCTAGGGAAGAACGCGATAATTTTCCAGAAACGTAGCCTTTTTGCGTTAGAAAAGCCAAACCGTTTGCAGCTTGGTTTTCCTAGTTTTAAGGGAATGTTTGCGACAAGACTCAGCAACGCCAGTTGACTGACTTGGGATGTGTAAATTCTGATATAACATATAGCCACATTTTCTTTACCAATTTTCACTAGCTTAGGATTGCCCACGGCTTTGATAAAAATAGGCTTTCCTTCAGGGACAATAATGCCACCTCGTGTAATGTTCATTTGTGCAACCAAACCTAATATTGCCATCTTTACTTACAGTTCACTATGCCAAATTTGTAATTTTAAATAATTAAGCACTTATATTTTCTTCTTTTGTTTTCAATAGGCCTAACTCTGTCAATTTTTACGTTCGCGTTGCTGAGGAAAAGATTAGTAAATACATGTAGTTACTGAAACAAACAATAAGCATTAGGATGTCAGTAGTGTTAACCCTAATTTATTAGTTTTTAAATGTCACATTTATTTTCATTGATAGCGTGTTATTTTTGTCGTTAAGCGAACATTACGATATAAGTGGCGATTTTACTTTTTGGACCCCCTTTGAGTATACCAGGTTTAAAACTTGTTTTTCGATATACCGCAATCGGGTCCTCCAAAACCAATTCAAACTGGCTGAGATTTAATCCTCTTGATTAGCCTCCCGTCGCCAACGTGCTGTCCTCTAAAATGCAACTGCCAAAAGCCCTATTTGAACACTGCAAACAATATTGCCATGAGAAATGAATTTCATTTCACGAATTCAGTCTAAGTTTTAAATAAAATATTTAGGCCCCTAAGTTTCTTTCTACTGGTCACATCGAGGATTTCAATAGCTTTAAACCTTCTCGGGACAGCGCGGATCGCTTTGCAAAAAACATCACGTAAATCGGTACAGTAGTTTTTCAGTTTATAAAGGACACACATTGCCTTTATATACCGTGTGTGTGTGTGTATATATATATATATATATATATATATATATATATATATATATATATATAAGCATTCATCAAGTAAAGTCACAAGCTGGTTTGAAGTAAAGTTTGAAATAAACCATGAAAATATTAGTGGAGTACTTGGTTTCCATGGATGCCAATTTTATTATGTGGATAAATATTTTCATATTTTAAGACAAAACATTAATCTATTATGCTTACGTCTCAGCCTTTATGAAATTTTTTCGACGACACTTATGTACGTCAGTAGCTGTGAAAAGACGTATATGTACGTCAGTAGTAGTAAAAAAGACGTATATGTACGTCAGTAGCAGTAAAAAAGACGTATATGTACGTCAGTAGCAGTGAAAAGGTTAATAAAATAATTTTATTTGATCTATTTGAAGATAAGTTATATTTTCTTGCACTAATTCTATTTAGTAAAGTATAGATGAGCCACACAGCTCCTAAGGTCTTATTTAGCGAGACAGACTGTATTGTGAATAAGACTTTTCTCGTGACGGAAACCCGAGAACGAAGCAAACATCAGCTGTCAGAATAAATAACTTGATGGGGATGCAGGGACGTCTCCACCTCTCACCAAGACCACAATACACACGACAACGATGCCATCTCAAACTCTTGATATTTGTCGTTACTGTGGTGTAAGTACCGCATAGAGTAATATTTTTGCATGAAAATAAATTTCTTTGGACATAGTCTATTCACCTACTGTTCATTTGACAGTAACCGGTGTGCCGGAATTTCGACTCGCAGAAGGGTTTTTACACGCCTTTAAGGGGGAGGGCATAGGTTAGACCATTTCATATGGGGTTGTACACAAACATTAATATTTCCCTATACATTTGATTGATTCTAGTGAAATTTTAAGTAGTGTACAACAAGTAATACACTTAAGTTATGTGAATAGTTTGGTAATGGAATAGATTATATTTTTTGCTATTTTTTATTTTGATTGAAAATAGCACAAAAGTTCTATTTTTTTCAGAACATATAGGAGTGATTTATATAAAATTTTGATAGCTCAAGGCTAAAGCAAATAAATTGAATTAAAATATTTAGAACATAGGATAGCATTTATTTGCAAGAAAAACTTTTGAAATTTCAAAATATTTTGATGCAATTTAATTTTCTATGAGAAAACCAATAAAGATAGACTCAAAATGTTAGGTTCAGATGTTAATTCGATTATTGAACAGTATTCATAAGAAACTTCATGTCAATCCATTGAATAGTTCTTTATAAAACTAACATTTATACCAAAAAATATTAATTTGTAAAAAAAGTGCTATTGACAAGAAACTTTTTTTTTTCTGTTGAAGGGCTTTTAGATGTCAACCTGCTTTTTAACTAATTATTTTAACTGTCCACAACTCCGACAATAATTGACATATTCACATTAAACAACTTTTATTGTGGTTATTTATTTTCGTATCAGAAATGCCATAAAACAAGTTTTTTCATCCCAACTTTTTGTAAATTATAACTGTAGACATGGATCTTAAACTCACGTAGATGGGATGGGATCGAAACCGCGATGGATATAGAAAGTCAGTGCTCTATTGACTGCGCATCTATGCCAAGTGCGAGGAATAATCCTAGATTAGATTTTAAAAACATATCCTTAACTAGATAAATAAGCATTCATGAACCACGGACTATTGTCTCTGTCGGACATTACATGAGAATATTATAGGAGAAAAATTCCTCCGACACTGGGACTTGAACCCAGGACCTTTGGCTATTCACGCCAATGCTCTACCAACTGAGCTAAGCAGGAGATCAATTCACAGCGCCAGATGGAACCTGTCTCCTATGACTGATTGCCCTAATGGTCTACCTCACAGACAGACAAGTTATGTCATATGCAGTACTGTGAGGTACACTAATTAGGGATTTTTGTGACCGGGCTACCCACTAATTAGTGTGCCTCACAGTACTGCATATGACATAACTTGTCTGTCTGTGATGTAGACCATTACACTAGGGCAATCAGTCATAGGAGAGAGGTTCCATCTGGCGCTGTGAATTGAACTCCGGCTTAGCTCAGTTGGTAGAGCATTGGCGCGAATAGCCAAAGGTCCTGGGTTTAAGTCCCAGTGTCGGAGGAATTTTTCTCCTACAATATTATCATATCCTTATCGATATAAAGCATAAGGCGAGTATGAAGTGCATCTATGAAACTATTAGGGACTACGTACAATATTTACTTAATGTTATTCATTGTTAATTATGTTAATTTTATTTTAACATGCATTTCAAAAATTATTTGTAGCATGCAAAGTATTTTATATTTTTGTGTTAACAGTTTAGTCATGTTTTCGCTACATTAATCCTGTAGGTTTGGCAAGTAATGCGACACGATTTAAAGGCGAATTCTATTTACAATCTTGTTCCTGTAGAGAGGGCGTGACTGCAGGAATCGTGGCGCCGCAAGATGCACGACTTTCTTACTCCACACTCTTCCAAAAACTAGATTAGTGGCGTACAACAGATTTGGCACAACGCTATCGATACTGGTGTTAGCTTTTTCTTTGCCATTCTAATCGAATTCACAAAGCTAATTCAAAAGAGCAAATAAATCTGGTAAACGTTATGTGGAAACTACAATCCCGAATACCACAGATATAGGTTATACATTTCACTATATCTGGATTTAATGGTTAGTAAGATTATCAGCTTCACGAAACGGCCGACTTTACTCTTACTTCTGGTGGTCATTTCTATTGGAGAGATATTGTGAAATTAAAAGGATTGGGCCAATTGAGTGATAGCATAATTTTAAATGCCAGTTGAGATACTACTGTAGTTACCAGATGTTAGGGTGTAAAATGTCGAGCTTTAGATTTCGACGCCTTCTATTGGTCTCATCCTTTTACTACATTCTCTGAACACAGTAAACATAAAGGTAGCATTGCCAACTATAGTATTTTCAGTTTGAAAAGATGTTTAGCCTAAACTTTTAGAAACTCATCCATAAATTCCATTGGGAATTTAACAAGGTCCCTAAAGTTTTCTTTGTTTCTTCCGTGAAAAACCATTAAATATTGGCACTTTCTATGTTGTAGTTGGACATTCTGGTAGTGTGTGACAGTTTTCAGTATTGTTAAGCTGAAATTTAGAGAATGGAATAGTTCCTCGTCTTTGGAGAGCAATTGCTATAAGGATAAGGATAAGGATACAAATGTCGTAAAAACAATTTTTAGGTAGATTTCGAAGAAAAATCTACCTATTGCAATGGATACCATGTCATGATTTTCGAAAAATTCTTTCATGTCTTTACGTTTCATGCTCCCCTAAGTAGGCTACGAAACCACCGCCCGTTAAAAAAAAAATTTTGTGATATTTATATATATATATATATATATATATATTTATATGTATATATATATATTTATATATATATATATATATTTATTTATTTATATATATATATATATATCTTTACACGATAGCGGCCGTAATTTTGAAGATATTTGAACCAAATTTTAATATGTTATTTCTAGGCCCAGTAGTTCGGACAAGTTCGTTAATGAGCAAAATTGGCCCAAGGGGGTAGTCGGGGGAGGGGGTTGAAATTTTTAAAAATTTATATCTCGGCCCCTATGAAGTATAGAGGGAAACTTTGTTTGAATAAATTAGAGTACTCCATATGGAGTTCACAGTGACACCAACGATTCGGGGGTTCGAGTGAGGGTGGGGGTGGGGGTGGGGGATGAAAATTCGAAACTTTTGAAACCACGTCTTGTGGAGTATCGTTGAAAAGCTCTTGATGAGTACTCTACAAATCAATAAATAGTTTCTTGATAGCTCTGATATGACGCGAGATTTTAATGTTTGAAAATAATAACACTTAAAAGAATTATTATAATATCATAATTTTGTCTTGTTTAGCGGCTTTGCTAATTTTATTCATTGCTGATCTTGCGCACGGCCTCCCAGAATATTATATCCTATTCTTGTTGTCAAAACAAATGATTGTAGGCTCTTCCTCTTTACCGAATTCAGTTCTTATTACTGCAGGTTTACTATGCCAAGGCTAAAGAAGAAGAGTGCTATGCAGCGACAATAAATGAAACCAAAAGCACTTCGAAATCTACCTCCGCCTGTAGGCCTGCCTAAAGGGATTTTTTAGTTTGAGGTTACCAGAATGCTTATAATGTTGTGCTGAAGTTGAATCCATTCAAATAAGAACATTTATTTTTCTAACTTTCCCTGGCAGGGTGACATATTAAGTCTTCACCATCAACAACCTCAATATGCAGTGCTTACACGTCCTCTGCATAAGAAGGGATAAAAAAAGTATTCAACCCTTGCACACGACCTTAGTTCTTATCCTCATGAAGAACTACTTAGAAATGCACGACACCACACGATAATATCGAAACTTGCCAAGACCTTTGCTGATGTAAAATACGAAGTTTGTGAAAAAGTAACATGTATAGCTTCAGGAGGAAGCAATAGGCGTTTAGATACCATAACCATAGATCGCAGTTCATACTGTATTGTTCCTAGATTCTACCATTCGTTTCGAATTAGAAGCTGATCAACTGCGAAGTTTGCATTCTATACTTGATCCAAGATGTGTACGGAGCAAATGTAAACAACAGACCTGCCTTGACTAACTGTGTCCTGTCGTTTCATTGGTTAATATCACCAGCGAATACTTCACGATAGTGCGACAATCTCATTTAGATGTTTACTCCATTCGTCACACATCGTTCCGAGTATTTATATCTTATGTAGTTGCTGAAAGTAAGTTCTATTAAGTGAGAGGGTTGCTTTACTTATATCATACATGTTTTACGACATATATCTAGGAAACAAGAATTCATTTTGTTTTATCGTTGTCTTGGCAAATTTGTTGTTTCTGAAAAATACAAGTGAGATAAGTTACTAAATAGGCCATAGGCGTAACCAGGCCGACCATATGGGGGGGTTATAACATCCCTGGGGGGTATGGAAAACCCCCCAGGGAGAGGGGGGTCCTCCCCCGGAAAATTTTAAAAATTAGGACGCAAAATAATGAGTTTTAGCTTCCGGGGGTAAACCCCCGGAAAATTTTAAAAATCAAGACGCAAAATAACGAGTTTTAAGCTTCCGGGGGTTTCCCCCGGAAAATTAAAGAAATTAAGACGCAAAATAACGAGTTTTAAGCTTCCAGGGGTTCTCCCCCGGAAAATTTTAAAAATTAAGACGCAAAATAACGAGTTTTAAGCTTCCCACGCTTTATACTTGTATTAAGTAATTTATGGGCAGACTTAAAAAATTATACAATTTTCCTTTTTTCAATCAATGGGGGGGGGGGTTCAAACCCCCAAACCCCCCCCCCCCTCGGTACGCCTATGAAATAGGCTACAAGACGTATTTAATAACATAATTCATTCATTTGTTGTATTATATTTAGAAGAAAACTTTTATTTTGGCAGAGAAAGTTATGTATTTCACATCAGATTTCTTTTAACTCTTGCATTTATCGAAGTTTCAAATGCTCAGTTCATGTATTCAGACATATTTTGTTTTCGTTTGTGCACTCTACAGCTTAAATTGTGTATGTTAGACACGTCATTACATCTTGCGTAACGTTTAGAGTGTTGAAATGTTATAGCTTCGCATTATCTCAATTATCAGTTTCACAGCTAATATAATTCTATGAAGTTTACCTCCCTCTCAATTCGTATAACAGTATTTATACCCCATTGCTTAATTAAGCCATTCCCAATACGGTTTGGCCGCTTGCGTGACAAAGGACCATCACATTTGATGACAATACTGCCAGATCCAAATTATCAACCCGTCCCTCTTTCCCCTGGATACTAATTTCGACGTAGGTTTCGTTTCAGAGCAATTACGCATGTACAATACTCTATAGCTTGGTGTCAGGGCAATTTGCCAATCGTACAGATAAAATATAGTGGGAGATTTCTGCTTACTATAAAAAAGGGTGGCAGGGTGTTGGTGTATGTAAAAAATTACCCTTTTTAAATTGATTGGTTTATGAGCTCGTAACCTCTGGAGATAGCTTTTGATTGTCGATAACTTTGTTATCATCCCCGACATCGTATGCTTTGCCAAGGTAGTTAGGACTGCATGATTGATTCTTGGTTTACACTATTTGGTACGGTTTAATTTGCAAATAAATTAGTAGAATATTGGTATAAACACTCTAGCACCAACGCGTCCATTAAAAATCACAGGGAACCGTTAAATTTCAGCTTTTTTCACTTTGAGTAAATAGAATTAAATAAAATTACTGCTAAATAGAACTACGTAACAGATATTATTAGTCTTACTAAACCTTGCAGTTCGTCTAATAAAACGTAAGAGACAATTAGGCCTACTTCGTGTGAGCTAATCAATTTAAAATAAAATAAATAAATGTTTTGAATGAACAAAAGGTTTACGGTTTAAAAACAGTTTAAAATACCATTAACTGAAGTAGTTGCGCAAGATATGTCTAGAATAAGCTTTTTAATTTTCTTACACTGTTAACAGGATTATAAACAGAAAAAATTATACAATTATTAGTGCAACGTACCGTTATTTTTGTAATTCTGGCATAATTTTTCTTTTTAGCTTTCTATACTTCTCGGTATATTCAAAGAAACAGAAATACCTTATATTTTGTTCTAGAAATAAAAAAACTGGGAAACTTGATACCCTCATGACATTAGTAGGATTATTAATAAACGTATTACTCTTATGAAACTAAGACTATTAATAAAGTCGCAAGACTTACAAGGGAGGCGTAAAACCTGATCCTGTTGCCATTCTCCTTCAAATTTTTCACTCAGACAGGTTCTTTAAACAATTATGATTATTATTATAGTATATAGCACCTTATTCCCTCGATTTTAAATGAAGAATTCTATTCTAACCTTCTAGTTGGCAATGCATCTGGAAAGTCGTCAATAATAATAAAATTCAATACGCAAATTAATTATAACTTATAATATTCACAGTTGAAAAAATCCCATTAGGCAGGCCTACAGGCTGAGGTAGATTTAGAAGTACTTTTGGTTTAATTTATTGTCGCACTCTTCTTCTTTAGCCCTGGCATGACAAACCCGCAATAATAACTTCAAAAAAGAGAAAGAGCACTCTTTCAAAAATTCAAATCTCGCCTTATATGAGAGCTATCGAGAAACTAGTTATTGACTTGTAGAGTACTCATCAAGAGCTTTTCAACGATACCCCACAAGAAGTGGTTTCAAAAATTTATAATTTCCATCCCTCCACCCCCACTCGTACCCCCAAAACCCCCGAATCGTTGGTGTCACTGTGAACTCCATAGAGAGTACTCTAATTTATGCAAACAAAGTTTCCATCTAAACTTCATAGAGGCCGAAATATATATTTCTTTTTTAATTTCAACCCACTCCCCCGACCCCCTTGGGCCAATTTTGCTCATTTACGAGCTTGTCTGAACTATTAGGTCTAGAATTAACATAATAAAATTTGGTTCAAATATCTTCAACATTACGGCCGCTAGCGTGTAAAGATATATATATACACACAAAAATTTGAACGGGCGATGGTTTCTTACTTAGGGAGGCAGAAACGTAAAGATATGAAATAATTTTTCGAAAGTCATGACATGGTACCGATCCCAATAGGTAGATTTTTCTCGAAATCTACCTAAAAAATCCTAGTACAGTATGTCTATGTGTGCACTGAAGTTGTATTCTTGTTATAAACGATCATCAAGTGAATCCACCTAGGTTTGAAATCAATTAGAAAAATGTCCATGGAGAAACTGATTTCCATTAATGATTACTGTAACAAATTAATCAAATAAATAAAAATTCTTACATTTTACACGAAGCATTACTACTGATCTTAAATTTTGGTTTAAAAAATGTTTCCATGTGGCGTATTTATACATCAGTAGCAGTGAAAGGGTTAATTTCGTTAGCTCCGAAAAGAACCTACGCGATGTGAGAAATCTCCCGTTGTTTACGAGCGGACATGGCTACTTGTGTGCATATCATATAGGGTGCTCTTTGGCTTGTGGTTTACAAGCTATCCACAATGATTATACATCACGGACGAAGGTCAAAGCCTGCATTAACATTAACCATAGCTTACGGCCCCACAGAGCTGTGGGACCAGCACATTGATCAGATGATCTAACCCCATGTCAGGGACAACTCATCATGTCGCATACACTGGTGTCAGTAGTAACATAAACATAACTATGCATTCGGAAGTATTTAGAGCTCAGACAGACCTCTTTACCTTTGTAACAGAAGATAAATTAAGGATCTGCTTTGAATTTTAGGTATCATATGAAGAGAATAAAATATGCAGGACGGCACTTTAATAGTTTTTCTGCGGTGATGATTATTCATCCATTTCTCGTTCTTATTGTTGTGGTAAAAACTCGAACTTCCTGCACCCAGTGCCAGTAACCTATTTGCTCCTTTGCCTTATATAACATATATGCGTCATTTATATCAAGGCTTCTAATTTTCCATAATTATACAGGATGTTAATGAATAACACCGAAATATTTTATCTGTGTATAGAGTAGACAAAGACAAGCAACATTTATTAGGAGATTTTTTTGTATCTATGACGTAAAATGTGTATGGTACAGGGTATTAGAGTCATTACAATTTGGTGCTCATAAGACAATAATTAAGGAAATTGGGTTCAAATTCATAGGTGAGAAATTGGTGAATTTCATTATTTTTTCTCAGCAATGAATTGTTCTACAATCTTGCAATCTGACATACTCTTTATTGTGTACTTCTACAATTGCATACTATTTTCAAAATTAATCAAACTGTTACAGTTATGGGTAATTATCGTTTCAAAATGGCAGCCACGTTTCATGCATTGAAATGCCGTTTCCTTGATAACTTCCACAAATATCAATATTTCTGAGAGATTATTTTTCTGTGTATTTGACAATATCATATGAAGAACACTATCTACAATCATTAATTTAACATTAACAGTTTATTTTAAAATATATATATATATATATTTTATACTGAAAAATAAAATTTAAAAAAAAAATGATATTTTAAAAATACTTATGCTGTAGATATTTCAGAGATTGTAGATGTTGTTCATATGAATTTTGCAAACAGATAAAAAAAGAATCACTAAAAATATTGTCATTTGTGAAAATTATCACGGAAACGGCACGAAACGAGGATGCCATTTTGTAATGATAATTACCCATAATTGTAACAGTTTGATTAATTTTTAAAATAGTATGCAATTGAAGAAGTAGTCAATAAAGATATGTCTGATTGCAAGATTGTAGAGCAATTCATTGCTGAGGGGGAAAAAATGAAATTCACCAATTTCTCACCTATGAATTTCACCGAAAGCTTATGCCCCCCTTAATATCCATGGGAGTCGTGGAGATGCAATTCGATACATTATTGCTGTATCATCTTCAGTCCATTTCGAAACAACTTATTTGTAAACTGATTCTGTGTTCGTGTTTTTAAAAATGTATAATAGTACTCCTTAAAATAATTGGAATTGGTAACTGGAATCTCTATCATTATCACATAGGAAAGGTTTTCATGACATCCCATATTGTTTCCCTAAACCATAGCGCATCGAACTGGTTTCTTACAGGTTTCACCTCTCAACCCTTTCCCTTTCTTGTTATTTCTCAGGTGTTGTCACTGGTAGTTGAATTCACAAAGCAGAAAATCGGAATCTCTAAATTAAAGCCCCGCAGGCCTCGAAACTC
The DNA here is from genome assembly GCA_964059195.1 of Ectobius pallidus. Classification (NCBI taxonomy): domain Eukaryota; kingdom Metazoa; phylum Arthropoda; class Insecta; order Blattodea; family Ectobiidae; genus Ectobius; species Ectobius pallidus. The sequence continues at coordinate 110,912,470 of CAXKWD010000006.1, forward strand.
ATCCCCATGTTACTTCTATTTTTCACCTATGGGTTCAAAATGGCCTATATTGAATTAGATACTTACTATGATTTTTTTCTGACGTATGGTCCACAGATAAGCTATAGACAATAATTATATACCTACTAAAAAGTGACCAATATTACTTGTACACCAGTAAGGAATTAGAGGAATTTATGCTGTAAAGGGTTGACATAATGCTCATCTTGATATAATTAGAGAAAGTCCAGAACGCCAATCTGAGATTTTCTCTACACAGGTGTTGTAGAAACTGAGCCCAAGAAAATTATATCTCCCCCAGAGAAGACAAACTCCTCCCTACTTCCTCACGTTAAAGTTTATCTTCAGCCCTCAAGTCGGAGCAATCAAAAAGTAACAGCTAGCTACTTTCACTTCTCCTTGCTACTTAAGTAACGTGCAAATAAGAAAAGTCAATTTCCATTAAAGTTGCTTACTGCTCCGCACTTTAAAAGATGTTCTGCTGATTAAGGATTTAATTGAAAACGTTAAAAACTTTTCAGACTGATGGAAACTAGAACATCTGTTCCAAATTTTCCAGACTATATAATATTACTGTGCGTATATTTCATAGAACCAGACGAGGTGAAAGAGGAATAAGTTTGAATAAGAGAAAATGCTGATGGCTGTTCTTCTTCCTGTTCGGTTGAATAAATTAAAAGCAGCATAAAAAAATTAAATTGTGATATAGTAGAATTTCATTTCGAAATGAAAGGTATGAAACTTAAATACGAGAGAGTGACAAAAATTGTTTCTAGCACCACACTCTATTCCACAGCTAATTTCCTTCCCAGAAAAGACATTATTAACGTATTCCTATGTCAAAATGTTGGTTAGCTGTGTTCAAAGCTAGATATTTTTCTTATACCAGTGCATAACTTGGAAATACTTAAGAATATGTTGATGAATTTCCTGTTACCGGTGGTATATAATGTCAAAATTGAAAAGGTAAGGTAATTTTCCTCCTAATATACCACTAATAGCAGGGGCTGATCCAGAGAGACACTTTTTTTTGGGGGGGGGAACTGAAGTAGAGAGGAAAGTTTTACTCATAAAAATTAATTATTTCCTGTACACAATTGAAATCAAAATGAACATTTCGACATTTTATTACAACTGTATTTCAAAATAATGAATGTCGTTGCTTTAATTTAAGTATATGGGTTATGTTGTCTTTACAAAATTTATTAGAAGGCTGACCGTTTGAATAATTTGTGCCTAATGTTACAATTTTTTTTTGGGGGGGGCGGAATTTCCCCCATCCCCCCCACCCTTGGATCCGCCCCTGACTAATAGCTTGTCATATTCCAGCTGAATAACGATGGACGGAGCGAACAAGGAAAGGAAGCAGCTAATCTATTAAATCCTTACATTGTATTAAGTTATATTGCTTTTATTAAGTGCCAGTATGGTACTTTATGAGATTGTGTGGGGGACGAAAAATGTCTGTCCGTCTGTCTGTCTGTCCGTCCGTGTGTCTGTACGCGCTCTAACTCAAATACGCTTTTTCGGATTTTCATGAAACTCGGAAAACACATTTATAATGTCAATGGGAAGAACCCTATTGATATTGAACCAAATCGGTTCACCGGTACCGGAGTAATGCCCAGTAGTGCCTATTTTAATAGATTATGGCGCCTTTCTAATAGAAAGGCGCCATAATTCAAATACGCTGTATCGGATTTCCATTAAACTTGGTATACGCATTTATGACATCCATGAAAAGTACTCTGTTAAATTTGAACCTAATCTGTTGACCGGTACCGGAGTAAAACCCAATTTAGTGTATATTTTAAAGGCGCAATAGCTCAAATACGCCTTATCGGATATTTATGAAACTTCGTATACGCATTTATACTATCCATGGAAAGACGTCTGTTGATGTTCAACCAAATCGGTTGGCCAGTACCCGAATAATGCCCAATTTATTGCCTTTTATGTTAATATATGAGAAGTCGCGATAACTCAAATATGCTTTATTGGATTTTCCTGAAACTTTGTATACCCATTTATAATGTGCATGGGAAGACGTCTACCGATATTGGACCAAATCGGTTGTCCGGTACCGGAGTAAAACCCAATTTAGTGTCTATTTTAAAAACGCAGTAACTCAAATACGCTTTACCGGATTTTTATGGAATTTGGTATACACATTTATAGTGTTCATGGGAAGAGGTCTACTGATACTGGATGAAATCGGTTCACCTGTTTCGGAGTAATGCTCAATTTGGTGCCTATTTTATGATAATATACGTATTCGAAAGAATTTATATAAAAAAAAAAGCAAATCATTTATCATGACAACATAGTCAATTGTTTTACTGTGATATTTTACGGCTTTGGAAATTAAAATAGAGATAGCTATGACCAAAAACACTATTGTTTTACATGCGCTTATAACTTACAACTAGACCGTTAAACTGACCCAGGTGACCGAGATGGTAACGTTTTGGCCTCACGTTATGGAGTTCCATGGTTCAAATCTTGAAACCAGCCAATTTCACTTTCTTTTTCGTATTTTTATGTGAGTGTGCGATTGTCAAGATATCAAAAATCTGTACAGTTCAGCTGATGCTGGAAGATTTTAATCTGATTAAAAAGAAAACTAGACCTTTGTTCTTCCCTAAGCCCTGCATAATGAATAAATCTGGAGCTTAACTTGTAAATCAATTAAAAAAACATATTCTGCATATCATAATTGCAGTCATAACTGATTAAAAGAAACATACTGGCACTTTTTTACATCAGTTTACCTGATTTTATTTATTCAGTCAAAGGCTCTAAAATATAGCCTAATGTGACTTGACACCACTTATGTTCAGAGTTATAATGGAGTCATTTTACAAAAGAGGTTTCGAAAAGTCTTGTTCTATACCCTTGAGTATCACTCTTTAAGCTTCCTTGTATTGTGTCATCCATAAAACCCTTTATTAAGTGCTAGTATGGTACTTTATGGGATTGTGTGTGGGGACGGGAAAATGTCTGTCTGTCCGTCCGTGTGACTGTACGCGCGGTAACTCAAATACGCTTTATTGGATTTTCATGAAACTTGGTACGTGAATTTATAACGTCCATTGGAAGAAGCCTATTGACATTGGACCAAATCGGTTGATCGGTACCGGAGTAATGCTCAATTTAGTGTCTGTTTTTATGGTTATATATTAGAAAGGCGCGATAACTCAAATCCGCTTTATCGGATTTTCATGAAACTTGATATACGCATTTATGATATCCATGGGCACAAGCCTAGTTTAATATATGGAAGGACGACCTCACACAGTGAATTAAAATTAAATAGTGTTACACTGTATTAAGAACACCCAACCAATGGACCTGAATATTAGTTCTTGGATACATAAAACCTAATCTTTCTGGCAGAATTCTGCATGTAATACGGACAAGAAAGCTACGGGTTGCTAATCAAAACAAGATTCATCTTCGTTCTTCTGAGAATTAAAATGATTTTGTAACTTTTTATTAGGGTATCCTACATTTCTGTAGTGTTCTCAGTTCAAGTATACATATTTAATTACATTGATACATCATTAATTTGTTATTTTTCCTCTCAATAAATACCTATCTAAAATATATTCTTCTTGTAGTCCTTTCAGTTCCCTAACTTTCTCTCCGTTCGTCCAATGTTCGCTTGGCCTTCCTTTTCTGTTTCTTCCCGCTGGTTTCTATCGCATCAGTTCTTTTTGCATCTTCTATCGTTCATCCTACTTATGTACCCTAAAAGATCTAATATTTTTGTATTAATGGTTGCTGTATGTTCATTATCTCTTTTAATTCTACGTGTTTTATCCTTTCTGTCCTTGATATCCTGGTCGCTCGTGTCCAATAATCCATTTCTGTAGCTCTTAATCCTTTCTCTCATTTTATACTTGCTGTGTAAGATTATGCTCCGTACAGTATTAACTTATACTTTTCACTATTCCAATATATATTCCTTTCTTTTTGTATATCTATATTGTAATTATAACTTAAAAACATATGACTTGAACATAAACATTTTGTCTAAGGCCCTTCAGATTTGGTACAAAAGCACATAAGGCCTATTAATAGTAATTATTTTAACTCTTAAAATTCTGGAAACTATATAATAACATCATTGTCTTACGTTCACATTTGTACTTATTTTCAGATGACCTCGAGAACTACTTGAACAGCAGAATAATAGGAGGTGATATCCAGTTGGTGAGCTATACAAAAGCAAATTTACATTAAATAATGACTAAAGACAGAATTTCCATGCACTATCAAATCTCAAACTATGCATGCATTCAATCACTTTCAATTGACCAAGTATGCACAATGAATAGACAAAAAACACCACCAATATCTACTATACTAATTCAAACTTATATTCAATTTCCAAATGGTGGGCACTGCAATTTGTTTATACTTCACATTTCACCATAGAACATGCGAATTCACGAAGGAACTATCTACCGTGCATGTACATTCATTCTTCTGTAGTAATTTTTATCTCAGGTTAGAATCTTGGGGAAGGATTTGAAACGTCTATATGACAGTTTATTGAAATTTGCTTGTGTTGTTTTGTTCTTTTAAGAAATTTAGCCTCAGTGCTGTACTTAATAGTTGGCGATTTGGAATTCCAGAGTGAGAATTCAAGAAATTCTCAGGTTGTAAGGTTCCAAACCGTTAGGTACTTTAAATAAAACTCTTAACAGGTAACATTTATAATTTATGAACTATTATTGTATGCGATTTAATATGAAACTGAAACTGAAAAAAATGAACATCATTTATAAGAATAACTTCAACATATGCTTTATTAAACTTAAACCCCTAGAAACATGCACTTGCATGAAATTTCCGAAGAAAAGGCCAAAACATGAAAACATGTATGGTAAAGTATACTTATTTGAAACCAGTAAACCATGAAATTGATGTTTTGCAAGTTTGAGACTGTAAAAATCTTATATGAAAGCATGCATTTGCATGGGAATCCTGTCTTTTAAATGAGTAATTTAAGGAACTTATAGTATTTTATCTAAAATAAGGAACTACTTGTTCAATTATTTGCCTGTTTTATGTTTACTTAATGATATTCAACTTTATGTAACATTTTCATCACAGCAAAACAGTTTTCGAGGATTTATAATCGTGAGTCAAATGCAATTTTGAGTGTATAAACAACTTATTTTTATGTTCAGTATGTGCGAATTAATCCTAGCAATTGTAAGGTTTTTGTTTTTTTGTTTGTTAACTACTGAGACCCATGGATAAATGTTTCATTACGGTACATTTACTAAAATATGATTTATTGTTTTTATAGGCTATTATCATTAGTTTAGAAGTCTTTTTTCATGATTATTCAACAGAAAGTATATTTTGTAAACATTATTATTATTATTATTATTATTACATATAAAATGTTATGTTATAATTATTCAACTAAAAGTAAGTTTTGTAATAAGTCAATAGCTTATAGAGCAGGGGAAGACAGAAGGTTGCTCTGTGACGTCACTGCTTTCTGCTCTGACTGCTCGCGTTATGCCTCTGCGAGGAGTATGTGAAATGGAGGCATCAGTGAACAGGGGGGAAGAGAGGGGCATTAGTATTGCGGGCAGCTAGGGGGCTAGAACTTACGTACTGTAATACGTGTTTCCGAGTTAATGAAACATCGATAGATTTTCTTGATAGTTTATCGGTTAATTACAGCACAGTAGTTTAACATATTATAAATAATTCGATTTTTCTATTCTGTGAGAACAATTGCCTTTCCACAAAATCTATGTTCTTTGACAAAAATAGACAATACTATCATTTGAATTAACATAATTCACTACAATAAAAATAATAAAAAAATGAACTGAATTAATTACCATACAAGCTCGTCTGCACCTTAGATGATACAAGATTACAGTAACAATTTTCTGACTTTCCTGTCTCTTTTTTCTTTAACACGTTTATCAATGTTGGGACGTAATGTTTGAGCAATATTTAATCGAAGACTACATTTAGGTTGTGATTTGACAATGTACTTCTTGATTTGAACTTTGCACATTTCATTAGTGAAAAAGATTGTTCGGCCACATATGTCGATCCAAAATTACATAATATTCGTGCGGCAAGTCTCGGGAATCTGGTTTCAGAGAAATTTCTGTAAAAGTTACCCAAGACCACTTTACGTTCGTATTTGTCTTTTAACAGATCGTCGCATTGTAAGTTTAGCAGTTCCAACTGATACCGGCAAGGAACGTCTCTGACATTAACTGAATATGGGGTAGCAAAAAGTTCAAACATTGGAGAAAGGTTTTCCTCATCCTGAAACCTCGATTCGAACTGAAGAAGAATGTTTTGCAGAATGTTCAGCAGAGAGAACACTATCAGGATCGCGTACTTGCATTAACTTTGAAAAATGCTTCGTATTTCCAAACAGAAGTTGTTCTACTTACAGGGCTAAAGTGAATAGGTCCTCTAGTACCTAGCTCTAGCGTACTCTAAATACCCCTACTACCGTGCGCTCTTGCTGACGTCACACACAAGGGATCCGCATGCACTTGCTCCACAAACGTCATCACAAGACGTAGTTGACTTCCCCTGTTATAGAGTATATGTACAACATGGAAATTATAATAAGAATTGTTAAAAATAATGTTCTTTTTTGTGAAATGAAATATATTTAAACATAAACACCTTGAAAAATACTCGCAATAAGTGGTAATACCACGATTTATTATTTTTTTAAATGCATAACTATTTCGTAATAATCGAAAACCGAATTTAAAATGTAGTTTGAATCCAAATCAAAACAGAAATTGTTTGGTTTCTCTCAGGTCCGCAACGAATATTAGTCATTATTTTATTGTTTTAATGGAGAAATTTTAATCCTTTGCTATCGGAATACGTATTAACCTAACCGGATATAGAGATTTTGAAATTACCGCACATTATGCTGTCATATTTTCCTGCTTTTCTGGAAGCCATGTAACATTATCTATGCACAATATGAGGAAATAAAGTGCGGAAAATTCTAAGTAAAGTGCGGGAAATACAAAATATCGTAACTGGTTGTAGGCCTATCCATATTCCGCAAGCCAAGAGTTAGAGCTGTTTCGTATTTTGTAAGCAGAATGCCTTATTGACAACAATTATTCTTTCAGATTTGTGTTTCAAGTATTTATTATAAAAATTAAAAATGAGGCCCCACTTGGTATAATAGTGTTAAGTTACGCACTGCAAATCAGCCTACTTGATTCAGGATCTTCGACTCTCCGTGCCGCAGCTCTTACCAACTCAGCTACCATGGCAAAATGCCGGTACAATATTAAATTCTCCAATTGACTCACATATACCATGTGTTGTACCGGCATGTTGCCATGGTAGCTCAGTTGGTAAAAGCAGCGGCACGGAGAGCCGAAGGTTCTGAATCAAATCCCGGCTATGGCATTGAATTTTTCAGTCTGGCTTCACCTTTCCATTTTAGCCTATACACAGCCAGTGTGAAAGAATTATCAGCCTACTTGATTCGTTTGAACTGAAATAGAAATTCATTTGTATTGTTTAAAAACAATAGGTCTAAATTACATCATATCCGAAAAATGTCCTATTACAGAGCCCCCCCCCCTAATTTTTTTTTTTTTTTTTTTTTGTTTCTCAGATGTTTTATCTGATTTTGGCTATACTTAGTGTGCTTTTCCAAACATGTAAAGAGTTTTTCTCTACCAGCTCTACTTTTAACTTATAATTTTCTTCGAAAACAAAATCTTGCTAGATAATATAGCTAATAAAGATTCTTGACACGTAAGGCGAAAACTGTACGAAGTACAGAAAAACTAAAAGCTGGATTATATTTTGGCCCTCAAATTGACAGCTCATAAGTCATAAACGACCGTACAATATGTGAAAATATCAATTTTCTGAAAGACCCCATGTTATATTATTGTAATGTTAGTGTGTTGCTTTTTTCTTCACATGATTTAGAAGCTAGAAATAGGCACTGATTTTTATTTATATCAAACGCAAAATGGGATAATATGCATAATGGTAATACCGTAAAAACTAATGGCACATTTAGCATCAGTGACCTAAATATACCCGAGAATAGGTTCAAATTCTAAGGCACCAAAATGGCTGTTGGTCTGTGCTAGTGATTCTCAAAGTGGGGTCCGCGGACCAACGGGGGTCCGCGATGGTATTTTCAGGGGGTCCGCAGGCGGTTTAAGAAGAAATAGGATATCCCATAATTTCATTAAATTGCATGTCTTCTAAAGCAGCTTCACTGTTCACATTAAGGAGTAAACTCTGTTTGTTACCATTGATATTGTTATTTTGTCTATTAAATTAAATACATTTGAAAAAAAGTATTTATTTAGTTTCTTTTTTCAAAACCCAGAGGCTGTCCGCGAAATTTTCATTTTTTTTCAAGGGGTCCGCGGACTGAAAAGTTTGGGAACCACTGTATTGTTAATAATATAATATTGGTACCACCGCTAGGCGTTCATCTGACTTTTACTCATACGTCACCCTTCGGATTTTGTCAGTTATGTATAAGAATTAATTTGAAACGAGAGATTTCCAAAGAATCTTCTTATGAGCTGTATAAAGTGTATAACTTACATTTCTTGGCCAATAGAGGTCGCATTGTAATGAAACACTACTTCCAGTCTGTTATGTAAAGCGCTTGTAAATCATATTGTTAAGTGATTATATTGATGTGTGACTGGAGGAACAATATCAGGTAGCGAACTGTTTAACCATGGCAATCGGTAACAATGAGAAGTGTCTCCATTCTAATGTAGTAAGGCTAAATATATGCAGTACATGTATTACGTGCATTGTGGTCACCTCTGTTTCCGGGCAATTGCTGCAGGAAGGGAGTTATTATCATATGACAAGGGTTGTAGGTCAAGATGTATTGCTAACTTGCCAAAAAAGTTGACTACTTTATGAAAGGGAGAATAGATATGCGACATAGGAAAAGTAACAAACTTTTTATATCAGATAAAATTAGGGTTGCCACCTTTCGGTAAGGCTAAGGAGGGACACTTATCCAATATATGCATATCGCCGATCTTCATACCTAAATTTGTACATGGAACAATTTATTAATAAGAGAAAGATGGTATACATTCGTTACAAAGCCAAAACTGAATAGGCTATGTTACAGTATAACACTAACATTAGAAAAGAAAAGGCTACCAATATATATAAAAGGCTTTGTCCCGACTGACTCACTGACAGGAATCAACGTAGAGCCTAAACTATAACAGGTAGAGACTTGGAATTTTGATAGTACCTTCGTTTCATAATGTAAGTGCACACTAAGAAAGGATTTTTTAAAATTTTGATTTTAAATGCCAAAAATCAAATGTTTTTGAGAATTCTTAATCCCTTTTTACACAGAATTTTCAAATCCAAATCACAGTTCATCTGACAACAGTATTGTTGGCAGTCTTCACATAAGGCCTTGGAAATAAATGAAACGAGACTTGACAAATTAGAAAACTATCAATATAATCCAAAGATATAAAAAAATATTAAAGAATGAAATCCACGAAAATAATGCAGTCACATAACTTTCTCTACCCTGAACATAGAGAAAACAATACGAGGTATGATAATGTGTATAAATATTATATCGGAGGTTTTTGGAGAGAGAAGTATGAAAGTGATATTGCATTTCTGTTTAATTTCATCCCCAAAACGGTTTTATGGTAACATGATGGTGAGAGAAAAAATATTCCGCAAAGGCAATACAATTTGATGTTACCGGAATTTCTGTTTCTTCTTATTTGAACCCCTACCAGGCTTGCTGTGTACAAGCGATGGGATGCAAAATTCTACATCCTCTATGAGCCATAAAAAGCTATACCAAGCTTTTTCTGAGGGAATAGTTTGAGTGTGATAAATCGTTCTTCCCATTTCAAATTCTAAATACCTTTAACTTATAATGACCTATAATTTAAATTATTTTCATAAGATAATTTCCAATTACAAAATAAAAAAACCTCTTAGACATAATTCGGGACGCTGAAAATGTTCTTAAAATGCGGGATATCCCAACAAATTCGGGACAGTGGCAACGCCTGTAACGTCCCGATGACCGGACTTATTTATTTATATTTATTTTGTCCCACCGTACTATAATACGCTTATTACGTATGACGTAACGATATCATAATGATACTCATTTAGAAACTGATCTTCATTATGACATCGGTGTGGTATCGATTGTTATCGAACAATTAACGATCTTGAGCCCTTGAGAGTAGCAGCTGGAATCTGCGTAATAAAATATAGTCTGTATTTAAAATAAAATCAATATTATACTAAAATGAAATAATTTGGTTTCAAGAAAATTACCAAAATAAAGGTTCAATTTGACTGACGTCATGAGCAGTTCTCTCTCGTAAAAGACAAGAACTACGACAACCATCTCATGCGAAAGGTCTTGGCGGAACTCTTGCCGTTTGTTTGAGTGAATCTAAAATCTCAAAATTTAAACATTGAGAATAATTATGGTCGAACAAAACAGCCGTATGGAATTTGTCTATAATTGAACCGGTGATTGAGATACTCGTATGAAAATTAGGAAACTCTCTTTGATCGTTTCATAAACATACTTGTATCTTAATAAATATCACTATAGGCTTGTTGTGTCCGTCGGCCCGGGTTCGATTCCCGGTACCTCCTCGGATTTTTCTGAGGTAGGGAGGTCTGGTAGGGGTGCACTCAGCCTCGTGATTCCAAATTGAGGAGCTACTTGATAGAGAAATAGCGGCTCCGGTCATGAAAACCACCAATAACGGCCGTGGGTGTCGGCATGCTGACCACATGCCCCCAATCCTGCCATCTGCCTACGGGAGATGACGCAGCGGTCGGGTGGTAGGCCAAGTCCCTCCAGGGATGTAGCGCCACGGAGTTTAGTTTATAGGCTTGTTGTAAAATCATGGCTAGATAAGTAGTATTATTCTATTATTTGCGCTTGTGAGAAAAGAGTTTCTTCTCAGATTTGACAATATAGGCCTACCGGTAGTGGACAAAGTCAAATAAGGTTTTTTTTTATCCATAAGAATAAATTGATTTCTCAATGTTTAGCAATAGTGTACACATATTGGACTTCGTTCTTTCATTTACCGTTATGGAAGAATAAGTAGGATTCATAATGCTTAACGGTAGATGTGATTAATATAACGCAATAAATGAAATCAAAATCTGTTTGTATGACAAAATTGCCATATGTTACATTTGTTTGACACTGCAGCACACTGAATACACACGTTGCATAGATCCCGACAAGAAAAAACATAGCGTCAGAGATCCCTTCGCGTTCTGTTTCATCATGTATCGCGGATGCAAACTACTTTTCTCTTGATTCATATAGATTTTTATAGAGGATAGTGTGTTTGTTACGGAGTGAATGAAACCTCGCAACTTGCCACTATCATTTTTCAATTAGTGGAGATTTGTAAGTTGTTTGACATTAAGCCTATGTAACTTATACCATATACAGGGAAAATACTCGTATAAATAAATGGAACTAGTTTGCATACTATTTGTTAAGTCACTATTTACGAAAGGAAAACGTGCGAGGAAGCACTGGATAGAAAAAACTCTTATTGCAATTGTTGTGTATTTTTACACTCAGTTACGGGCTGTGTTGCAGCAAAAACAGAAAAGTGTCGAGCAACCAGGTGAAAGTGTGTGTTGTTGAAAACGACCTGTTCCAACAATATGACACCAGCCCATTATCACAATGAAGTAGAGCATTGTTTGAAAAAAATCTGCATCACTGCTGGATTGGCCGTACTACTGTCAATGACCTACAATTTCGCAGTTGACCACCCAGATCACCTGACCTTATGTCAGTATTTTTTCTGTTGGGATAACTGAAGGATCCGGTCTCTGTGCCGCCCCTCCAACAAAATCTGTCAGAGCTACGAATGCGTATTTTCACTGCCAACGAATCCATTGATGTGAGCATGCTAGCCCGTGTATGACCAGAACTTTACTATCTCATGGAGATATGCCGTGTGACACGCGGTTCCCATACTGAATGTTTGTGGATCTTTGTAATTTAAGTAAACTTTGATAATGTTTCTATAAGTTTTCTATCATAAATAGTTTCTTCACAAATAATATGCAAACCAGTTCCATTCAGTTATGATTGCCCTGTATTTATGATTAACTGCAGATGCAGATGGTTTAATAAAGGAGGTGTAATTTTTTGCATTATGGGAACTATATTTCCAATTTTAAAAACACGAAAAATAAAAATACATGTTATTTGAAACGGTCCTACTACTGTGTTCTTCCTAAGCAAGGTTATGCGTTTCACAATCCGGCATAAAATAGGAGCTGAGATTGCTCTGGAAAATCCATTGTATTCAACTGTATGAATTGTATACAATTTTAATTTTAATGGATCAGTCACTCACACGAACTGTTATCTAGTTCTCGATCGAGAATTTATCTGTCACTGCTCCGGCAATTACGATCAGTCGTCCTCATTTGTTTTGCGCCGAATTTTGAACAGCTATAAACGTACGTAACATATACCGGTAAGTGTGTGTAAATTGTTTCAAACTCAAAATCATGCTAATCTATTAAGAAAAAATAAATATAACTACTGGAAAGTTCGTTGGAAGAATGAAAATTACGGGCTATAAAAAAAGTATGCTGATTTTATATTCGAAAGTTCCTTGGAAGAATGAAAATCAACGGCTATAAATTAAATATTGTTAGGTCTATGCTGATTTTATAGGCCTATCTTGTAGACGAAGCCTAAGAAATGTTATTCTGTAAGCAGTAATACTATTGAAGTGTCACTAATATTACTATTTTATCGCTTATCATGATTCTTTTGGTTGCAGAACGTAAAACTTAACTCTATAGGTCTACACTCTACGGGATTGATTCCTAGTTATCAATTCCAATGTTACAGGAGTGACTTAGCTCAATCCATCGTTCGCAGTAAGGTGTAAACTAAATTGAAAACGATGGTGTGGTTTTGAGTAGTTTTTAATTGCTTCTCTAACAGACAGCAAACAAACGATGCCTCATTAGTCAGACGTGACATACTATTGCTGCGCTTTTCACTCTCAACCAGCCCTCTCTTGTCCTACATTTAAACGACATCACAAAAACGTAATTCCGTTGGAATGTCAGCAGATATTTTATTTCGTACTGCTAACACGTGTTTAAATACCAGTTTCAACCTAGTGAAAAAATAATCAAAACTTTGTTTTTTGTCTAACTCGTACCAATTCTCTAGCCTCTGCAGGGTCGATAACAATCAAACAAGGAGAGAAACTATGGCAGAATAATTAAACTTTTACAGAAGAAAAAATAACCTAACCAACCAGGTATATTAGTGTACTTACAGACCTCTAAAATATTAAATCAAGAATGAGTCGAAATAGGCAACGACATTCATCATAAACTAAGATTGAAAATGGACAAGATACAAGATATACAACACTGGGTATAGGAAGATAGACCAATTTAATATTTGAAGAATGCAACAATTATTTCATTCTAATCCTCCTATAACTCTTGGGAATCATCCATGGAATGATGGAACAGTTAATTTCATTACAATTATTATTATTATTATTATTATTATATCTATTTACATTAATTTAATGTTCGCCCATTTTTCCATAAGTGCAGCAGGAAAAGACTTTTCCGAACAATGGTTTCATAGAAGCCCTATGATCTGAAATAATTCCATCCCCAACCTTCTTCGCTAATCCAAATAACTTTTACTCACTGAAGGTACAAAGTAATGTTTTTTATCTTTTTTATCTTTTCGATACCTAATAGACAACCGAAGCGGGAGCTATTACCCAAAGAGATTGAAGCTCGCGTGGTATTAAATGGGGTTTAGAAAATATATTAATAAATAATTATTGCATTGAGACATCAGACTATATAATAAAAATTATTAAGACATAATCTAATATACAAAGTCAAAGGGTATGTTGGTGTGTGGGTTATGTATGTACCCATATTATACAAATCTAAATTTTTGTAGCAATTTGCACGAACTTTTGCACACACACCCAGTTCAGCCCGGAAAGTAACGCAGTCAACTTTAAAATTCAATCAACCCACTCCTTCCTTCGAAAAATTAATTAATTTCTTAAAATATTACACTGAATATTTCTCAAATGCAATTCAGTTCTCATGACAAAAGTGTATTGTTTACAGTGTTCACATAGGGCTTTGGGAGTAACATAATACTGGGTTTTAAGAAATTCTGATGCTATCGATGTAATACATTGGAGCAATTAAATAATGAAGAAAGAAATCCACGAAAATAATGCACAATGTAATGCAGACACATAACTTTCTCCACCCTGAACATGGACATATTCTCACTTCACATTTTTTTGTAGAATAAGAGGTCGTATTGCAGGGACAGTTGTCTCAATCTGAGTGTGTAGCAACGAGTAGCCTATGCTATATCAGAAGTAAGTAAAAAGTCCTATCTACTGATATGTTATTTATAGCTGTAGGCTATGTGTTAGTTGAGAAAAAGGGATGTTTACCATGGGCCGTAAGTATCTAAAAGGAGACAAAATAGGATGGAAATTTTTAGAGTTATGCCCGCAGTATAATATTACGTCCCAGGTTTTGGGGGAGAAAAGTATGAAAGTAATATTGAATTTATTTTTTATTTCAGCCCCGAAACGATTGTTGTGATAACATGAGAGTGAGAAATAAAATAATCAGTAAAGAAGAAGAAAAAAATTATGTTACCGGAATTTCAGTTTGGGTTCCCAGGTATGGGGTGTAGAAGCAATGGGATGCAAAATTCTACATCCTCTATGAGCCACAGAAGGCTATATCAAGTGTATGAGGGAATAGTTTGAGTGTGATAAGTCATTCTTCCTCATTTAAAATTCTTCATACCTATAACAGGACCTATAGTTTGAAAATCGAAATTACAAAACACAGGCGATGCTGGGCCTTTTAAGCTAGTATTATATATAGTATGATTTTACACTGATTGTACTGCCTTATATAACGACTTTCTATCCAGAAAAAACAGACTGTGAAATATATGTTTGCAAATTACCCCAGTAATTTAAGAGCCAAATAGTATCAATTATTATAAATAATAAAACGTGTGGATATAAAGTGCATCAATGAATTAAACAAAAGCTATCAATTTCGGAAAGATATATCGGCAAGACTGCACTGATAGGAGCTCTGACTGGGTGAAATATATTGGTTCTTAACGCTCCACTGCCAAATTGGTACGTAACTAAAAGTGCGTGAAATGAATTTCAACTATCGACAATACTGAACAGTATTTCAAATCAATGCAGTAGTAAAATAGCGTTATGTGCTTCATGTATTAAATTAAGGAAAGGTCATAAAAGCTACAGATGATAATAACAGTCTGGTAGGGACATTATAGATATATATCTGACTTTGCTCTCCCAAGGGCTTTCATGTTTACGAAGCCTGTTAAGCTCGGGAGAGCGGCTTTGCATGTCTTTGAGTGTTGTATTTTAACTACCGCTACCAGTGAAAAGTGTTCTTTGATAGTCAATTTCGTTAAGTCACAATTCTAGAGAACCTTTGGTATCAAACGATTTAGGGTGGATGCTCATGACTGCATTTTCTACACGAAAGGTACTATTGAAAGAAAATCACAGTGATCGGCAGAACTTTCTAATATAACATTTCTACCGTTCTTTTACTAAGAAAATTGATGGATCAGCTTTTTTTGGTGGAAAGGTTGGTGGTTGAGAGGGTGAGTTTTGATTTCAATAAGACACGCTATTCAATTGGAGTTAGTATGGGCTACCAAGCGAAGATTAATACAGAAAATGGAAGAGAACACGCACATCTCAATATCGTGGTACAATCGGTTTCTCTATGGTCGATTATTAAATTATAGCCTTACACTACATTAGGTTCTGAAAAGATTTGATCAAAACAAGCATTCTTTTACCACGAAAGTGTTTGAGGATTCGGAATATGATGTTGCAGTTTTATGGAGAAGACTATCTTCTTAACATATATATGTAAAACTTTAACACTACGGTATATGTCGGCATGGGTGGCGCAGTCAGTATCGCGCTGGCTTTCTGTGTCCAAGGTTGCGGGTTCGATCCCGCTCCAGGTCGATGACATTTATGTGTGCACAAATGTAACAGGACCATGTCAGTAGGTTTACTGGTAAGTAAAATAACTCTGCGGGACAAAATTCCGGCACACCAGCGACGGCCACAGGCCTAAGTTGCAGTATATCACCGTCGTTAAATAACCATATAACAACCAACCAACTACGGTTGGCCTATATGTTATAATAAGGAAGTAGAGCGAAACCACCTTCAAGCTGTAAAGAATCCGTCAGCGAATAAATTAATATTGGCACTTAGAAAAGTAAGGAGTGTTTAAAATAAAATTCAGGTTACTCACATTTAATGTTGATATAACATTAATTTTACCTTCCAAGTTTACCATGAGTGCATTTAACTTTTGTATCGTTGTTATGAAGTGAATCCTATAGGGATTTGGATAGATATACCGAAACGAAACATTCTGTTAGACTTGAAAGTAATTTTAATTGTAATATTCTAGCAAAAATACTTATAACTCACGGCATACAACTTGCTTAAACCGGAATGAAAAAATATATATATTTAGAATAACAATTTACAATTATGTAATAACCCAGTATTCGCTTGAAAAAGTGTAATTCATTTACTGGTTTGTGGTAGCTAGGCCACTGATTGGCTGTCTTAGAGGCAATTAAAATGCTTCGGGGAACCGAACATCTGAAATTTAAACATAGGTATATAGCCTACTTACTATCTGTAACGCTTTCATGCAAAAAATACTAAAGTCTGACCGTTCTAAGAAAGAAACCTGAAGTAAACAAAAACCTGTATGCCTGTCTCACACTAGCATATTACTCGAATGACCTAAGAGTGAGACGGACATACAAGTTTTGGTTTACTTCAGGTCTTATTCTTAGCTCGTTGGGGGTTTAGGTCGTCAGAAAATAGCGTAATGCAATCAGGAGTGGTGAGTGCATCAGTAGATAGTCTAAGAAGAATTTGAAAGACGAGCTAACTTAAATTTCCAATACACTTAACACTTATTGCAAGTGTGTTGTACACTATTTTTTTTGGCAATAATAATAAATAATGAATAATAAAATTATTGCTCACGATTAATAATGAATCTCCAGCTGATTGAGATTGTGGTCAAGTTAAAAAGTGGGGCAATCTATACATCGGTTACTATCAGGCTCGGTTTTATAAATGGACAGACTGGCCATTTGCCCAGAGTGACAAACCTAGAAAGGGTGGACAATTTTCGAGGGGACATTTTCTTTATAATATTAAAAAAAAAAATCGTATTATAATAACAAAATATTGTATCCCGAAACTTTGGGACGCTGTGGTCTTACAATGATCGCAAAACGGCCCTCCGAAGCAAAGAGAAAATCTAGGGAAAAAAATGTAAAATAAACCTTATGCCATTTAATTTAAAAGAAACTTGAAACAAGGAAAAATGTTAGATTGAGTTTTAGAATGTCATTGTAAAGTAGAAATAAGACAATTAACGTTTTTTATTCTAAAAATACTGTTTTCGATATATATTTATGAATGTGATTAAATATGCTTTGACAAAGGTTTTAAAATTGCAAAATATAATAAATATTTTTTTTTAATATTTCAAAGATTGACGCTACTACATATTACAAATATTTTTTTGAGTTTTTAGGCAATTTTTGGAAATGAAATAGACATCATGCATTTTTCGTAAATATGCAATTACTTTTATTTTAGAAAAAATGTTTAAATTTTGTTGTGTAGCTCAGGATTACTCGTAATAATAAAATGCTATAAGGAATACTATTGGTTGTTATTTGGATAAATCTAAATACTAACACAATAGCTTTGAAGTGAGGCTGGGCCTGATTACTTTAGTGCAGGTGCACTTAAGAATCGCATTTATCTGTTAAATCGCAAGTACTTTAACATTCATTCATTCATTCGTGGTACTTCTGCCTTACGGCAGGTCTACACTCCCATGTAAAATTCCATTTTCCAGCTCCTTCTATTTTCTGCTGCATCCTTTAACTCTCCATAATTTCTTTTCTTCTTGATGTCATCCAGTATCTCAATTCTTCTTCTTCCTAGTCTTCTCTTTCCTTCTATTTTTCCTTCTATGGCATCTAGCAAGAGTCCTCTTCTTCTCATAATGTGTCCCATCCAGTTGGCTTTTCTCACTCTCACATCTTGCAAGATGTGTCTCTTTTCTTCCACTCTTCTTAAAACTTCTTCATTTGTGATTCTATCCGTCCATCGAATCCTCTCCATCCTCCTCCAACACCACATCTCGAAGCTCTCCAGATATTTCTTTTCTCTTTTCCTGAGTGTCCATGTTTCGGCTCCATACAAAGCTACACTCCAAACGTAGCATCTCATCAGTTTTTTTCTTAGCAGCAAATTTAATTTTCCTGTGAGTAAATTTCTATTTTTCTTGAAGGCTATTTTAGCCATAGCAATCCTTTCTCTGATTTCTTTGGTGCATTGGGCATCTCTGGTGATCATGCTTCCTAAATAACGGAATTGGGACACATTATCTAGCACTCTGTTCTCTCTAGTACTTTAACAAGAAGTAAAAAAGAAGTAAAGACACAGGTAAACCAAGATAGATATGGTTAAATTCAACTACAGAAAATAAATATATCAAAAGTTAGAGGGTTTGATGTAATGACGCGCGTGGGCTGCATAGAAGACAACGGAGGGAGAAAGGTTTCAGTCAACGACATTGAGTGCAAGAAATTTGAGATTCCACTATGATAGCATGAACATGAAATCCAAGAAAAAGAAACGCTGGGCATATCGTCGAAAATAAAAATCCTGTAGAACTGTTTTCATATTTTATCTGCTACATATGCGTTGTGGTCATATTACATCAAATACTGACATCCAATCTGATGAGGAGCAGTAATTTGACAAGGGATATGTCTTGCCGTTCCCCGTTTACAGGCAGCAATGTTCATTATCACCTGTCGCACATACGGTATGTAACATTTCAACCTCCGGCGAATTATAGCTGTCGAACACATCACGCACTGTAAATTGAATCTGACATCCCAGAGGTGATTGGCAATATAGTGATAGAATATTTAATAAGAACCCTCAAGGTAGGTGTAGGGGAGCGCTAAGACGAAATGCATTTGGCCGGAAAATACAACTGTACGCGCACGTGGCATTAATTTAGCATAGTGGCTGACCATAGGCGTAACCAGGCCGACCATATGGGGGGGGTTATAACATCCAGGGAGAGGGGGGTCCGGGGGTCCTCCCCCGGAAAATTAAAAATTTAAGATGCAAAACAACGAGTTTTAAGCTTCCGGGGATCACCTCCGGAAATTTTTAAAAATTAAGACGCAAAATAACGAGTTTTAAGCTTCCGGGGGTCCTCCCCGGAAAATTTTAAAAATTAAGACGCAAAATAACGAATTTTTAGCTTCCGGGGACCTCCCCCGGAAAATTTAAAAAATTAAGACTCAAAATAACGAGTTTTAAGCTTCCCACGCTTTATACTTTTATTAAGTAATTTATGGGCACACTTTAAAAAATTATACAATTTTCCTATTTTTAATCAATGGGGGGGGTTCTAACCCCCAAAACCCCCCCCTCGCTACGCCTATGTGGCTGACACATGTCACAGCATTGCAGCATAGTATACATTCTGTGCAATCTAAACCTAACGAATATTGTCTCTGTACTATCTTCTTATGTTTCAGTACATTATTTATTATTTATTGAGCGATTTCCTCATTTCAGAGGTTAAACTCCACCAACACAACAACTCTATTACAATAACATTTGTATAAAAGTTCAGTAATTTCTAACCAAATTTTAAATTACAATTTACCCAAATTTTTACATATTTTAATAAAATTAACATATTTCCAAAGAATGTTCAATGTGTTGCATGGTACCACTTATCCCTGTCCATTGCATCTTATTGCTATAAAGCTATAATGAATTGGCAACCAGAGGGGAGAAGGAAAAAGGGAAGACCTGCTAGAAAATGGGATCATTGCGTTCGAGACGCCTTACAAAATTTTCAGTTAAACCCAGAAGATGTTTCAGTACATACAAATAAAAATATAATTTGATCAGACCTTAGTTCCATGTGTTTTGTGTACAACATTTTTATATTACATTATATATTAAAACATCCTGTATATATATATATACAGGGTGTTTCAAAATACTTTTACAAACTTCGGGCATGGATTCCTTACACCAAAAGAAGGAAAAAAGCTCATATGAACATATGTCCCATAATCCTTTAATCACGGATGAACTAACTTTTCATCTACGTGTCGTGGAAGCCTGCGAAACCATTCGACACCATCCCGGAGTATTTGAAAGGGTGAGATAGTACATGGTTCAACAAGTGCATGCATGTGTAGAAGCAAGAGGAGGACATTTCGAGCATAAGAGTTTTGTGTGTTGGCGTGTTGTGAGTGTACCAATGTGTTGAACAGTTTCTAACGAGAAAACAAGGATTATGGGACATTTGTTCATATGAACTTTTTTCCTTCTTTTGGTGTAAGGAACCCATGCCCGATGTTTGTAAAAGTATTTTTGAAACACACTGTACGTATAATTATGCGTTTTATTATTATATTCTAGCAGGTGTCCGCGGCTTCGCCCACGTTAATTAATTAAAATTAAGAGCAGAATAATTAAAACATATTTATAACGAATAATTATTATAATAAAACTGCTAAAATTCCGACTTTGTGGTGCAGACCGCGATTAGATGGGAAAATTGACCTCAGATTCGAGTTTCCTGGCTCAGAAAACCCCTTCATAGTGAGTTTCGTCCAAATCGATCAATGTTTGCCGATTTAGGCCTACATTCATTATCGCTCTTCCGTCTATGTTGAAGATTTCAGATTATGCGTGCCTTGACGTTATAAACAAACAAATCGACCAGGAGGTGTGCTCAAAGTTTTATTTTTTTAGTAAAATTTAGCCAGGCATTGCGCAATTTTCCCGAATTATTTATCTTATTTAGAGTTTTGTTTTGCTTGTTTTCCATTTTTCCTTATTACACACAAACACCCATGCCCGAGGCGGGACTCGAACCTACAGCCTCCTTTACCACAGATCAAAGGCAGCAGCATGCCTTAGGTAACGCGGCTAAGGAGACCGACAGAATCGAAGCGATCTATAATTCTATGCGACTATTGAAAAATCGCGATGCATTTATTTCCAAGTTCTGATAAAAATGGCTAAGCCACTAGCAATTGATTTAACAAACGAACTACTCGTATCACTGAAAACTGATGCTTCGGTAGCACTAAAAATTCACGTTTTCTTCATGTTTTTTACTCATAACTCACGAACGAAAACGAAAATTAAAAATCCGGCTTTGAGTTGCTTTCAAACACGCTTCAGTCCAACTATGTTTAAATTCCAGATCTCTGCATGCAGTAGATTTCGCTGGGCATCACGCAGAAAGACAGAAAGACAAACACTTCCTCTTATTATTATTGATTATAGATTATATTACATAATGAACTGTAGTAGAGGAAAACGGTAACAGATTACCTCACAATAGTAAGCTCTAAACAATTTCGCAAAGCACATATTATCAAATCGAGCATTGTATGGAACTAGTATTCATAGAAAAGTGGTTCAGTATTATGTCAAGGAATGAAGGGAAGGGTGTGAGCAAAGAAAGGACAGTTTAGCTTAGCGTATGCTATCATAACAAGGTTTCAAATCTTGAACATCCATTTCATATTTGCTCACAGCTATCTCTGTTGTTACAGATTATGGCATGGCCAGTGTTTGAATATCAACCACTATTCAAAGATACGAGCTCATAATGTCAAGTGTAAACCTCAACCCCATTCCTATTTCCTCCATGACAGGATTTAGACGATCCCTTCATATGCTTTTGAATGCCCACTTTGAAAATGTTGTTAGTTGTAGCAATATTATTTTGTTTTATTTAAAAACTCGATGGATTTTTATTAAGAGGATCAAGCAGTACAATAATAATCCTGGTTGCTGGTCACACGGAGATACGATAGAGGGCCGGTTCTAGGGGAGACTGGCTACCTGCAGAACAAAGGATCGTACAGAAGAGTCATTACAGAGTACAAACTATTGTCCGGGATGGCAAGGTTTATCTTGTGCAATTGAAGTTATCATCCATGCCTGGCATCTAGCTTCTAGCATTAAAAGCCATAGTCCCCATAACTGAAAAGCTCGACACCAAAACCAGCAGGGTGTTTCCAAAGCTCCGTTGCTATCCACAAAACTCTAGTCTCATTGTTGTAATGTTGCAATAGAATAAACGAATAGGAGAGGCTTTTGCAGATATTGTTCCTAATATCTCTATGTTATTATGATAAAAATATCGGCACATAGTTCTGAATATATGCAGCTGAGTTATACAAAAAATTCGATGGTCATTTGTTGCAAGTTTTGTTTTCTCGGTTTCTTTCACTCTGAATTACTTCAACATTTCACTGAACATTCAGTGTAGATTAATGCATGATATAACATATATTTTATCAAATGTTTCTTTTTGTGAGAGTGACCTTAAAAACGTAGAAACTATTTGATAGATGAAAATATCGTGGGAAAAATTATATTAATTTCTTGGTTTCAAAATGACGAAAAACTACAAAGAGATTTGTCCATTAAGACATTTTATGCCAGGAACAGCACTAAGATTTAATATTTACAATATAGTTCAGTCCATTTTTCAATACGGAATTAGAGGATGAGGAGAGCTAAGACAAAATTCACTCATAACATTGATAATTAATACAAAAAGGAATAATGAAGAAAAATTTAAGGGAAAAAATGATTTCCCGAGTTATCTTTTAGAAAAATAATTTAACGCAATAAAAATAAAATAAATTTATGATTACACCTTATGACAATTTTATCACAAAAATTATGGAAATTTCGAAACAATTATCTTGGTTTTCTACAAGAAGATGCATAATTTCTTGCCCACTTTTTTTCAACCTAAATATATTACTGAAACAGATCTAAGGCGCTCTATTTCTGCCCGTGATTTATAATAGCTACAATTAACAAAACCCAACATTATCACCACTATTAAAAATGAAAAACACATGAATTATTAAAAGTTTATAAGATACTCAAATGGCTTGTAAAAAAGATATGAAAAATATAGATGAATTATTGAACGTTATAAAAAAATTGAAAACAAAATATATGTTACAGGAAATGTTTAGATATGTTTTCTTAACAACACACAGAATAAATTTATTGATTCTTTCGATATTTTTTATTGTTACATTTTATTACATCTAAATTTACAATTTTAAATCAGTCACTTCCAAGTAAGCTACTGCTTGTAAACAAAAACATAAAACTATTTACATTCGCACTGTTCATAATTTTCATCCTTTAGTTCGACATGCATAGGCAGACAGTACGTGTTATAGTATTTTTCTTATCGAAGCATGCAAGGGGATTGAAGTACTGACCACCAATCTGAAGATCGGAAAGAGCTTTTCTATGTTTTCCTAACGGCAGACGCATGGAAACTATGTTGCAAATTAATGCTGATTTAATAATGTCCCCACACCACTACTATCTTTAGTGTCCCTTGATAATTGTGGCAGGAAATATGGAACATGTTATTGGGACCTGCAGAGCAACTAGGAAATTATTCGTGACACCAGCTTCCATGTAGTGTGATTAATTGATTGGCTTGTAGCTGCTGTCCATTATGTTGCTTCTTGCATCGTTCTGTTATAGGGTTTCTAATAATGTGTAATCTACCGTAATCATACCATTGTCGTTTTCACCCCCTTCAGGAATGTTATCATGTAATATGTGTAATGCGTGTAATATTTTTATTCAATCATAATCATTTTTAAAATTCAATATTGCCTGGTAGAGAAGGGGAACGGCGGTCACACAGTAAGAATTGTGAATTATTTTTTCTATATAATCGTTTAATTGAATTGAATACGATATCATTACACGTGTATTTTCTTAGAGATTGTAGAGTGAAGTGTCTGATTTTAAATATTAAGAAAAATATATGAAAATGCATAAATAACACTGAACAACATTGCCCGCTGCTGTCGCATATATGAGGTATATACGAGGGAGAATCAAATGAAAACAGCAATTAATTTTGTCCCACTATTTTACTGCAGGAAGAATGTTTGGTTTTACATTATTTTTCCACATAGTCCCCTCCCAGTTCAATGCACTTAGGCCACCAGATAGGAAGTGCTTTGATACCGCGTGAGAAAAATTATTTTGGTTGACACTGTAGCCACTCGTGTACTGCCGATTGAACGGTCTTCATCAGACTTTAGCTTATGCCACCAAGGTGCTCCTTTAATGGACCAAAGATCTGGAAGTCTGATAGTGCCAAAGCAGGTGTTTTGCTTCAACATGAACAGGCCCGTCCTCATTCTGCTCGCGCAACCATGAAAACCATCGATGACATTCGTTTCAAGTGCCTCCCACATCCACCATACTCGCCAGATTTGTCACCATCAGATTTCCCGTTTAACGGAATCAGAAAGGTTGACATATTTACCCCTTTTCACAATTTACTTGTACACTTAATTTAATTCGGTAGACACATTCAGTTCTACTCCATATTACATAATACAGTGGTCGCATTGAATGCCTTGAATGCCAATAGTTTTAAACTTATCTTTCTTCCCTAACACTTGTGCAGAATCCACCACTGCTTCATAACTTTCAGACAATATTTGTGGGTTTATTATTTTACCGTCCTTCTTAAAAAATGAAGTGAATTTATTATATGTATATCATTACTAGGGTTAGGAAGTTCAAGCTCTAAAAACTATTGTAATATTCATCCAAATGTGCCCTTAAAATGTGCGATGTACGTACAAAAATATGCACTAACAATTTTCACACGAGACTATGCACCAACACAAACTTGCATTTATTGCTGAGAAACAGGTGCATTTGACTCGACATCCAAAATAAGGGATGAATTACAATTTACCACTATTGCGTCACGGAAATTTTCCACGGTACACTCGATCAATAGATAAGACATTTTCACTTTAGTCACACTTGCCATTTTTCACAATATTAAACACTATTATTATTATTATTATTATTATTATTATTATTATTATTATTATTATTATTATTATTATTATTAATAGGATCACTAGAAGATTCATTTTGTAAATTTCCGATCGTAAATAACTAATCAATTAAATGTGTTGATATGAAATCAAGAAACTGCAGAACATTTTTCTTTTTTCTGTAAAAAATTACATGAGAATACAGAAGAAATATTCACGACACTGGGCTTGGGTAATTCTCACAGAATTACTTGCCTGGGTAACACTGTGTAAGGACTGAGGACGACGATCCATCCTTTTACTATTTGCTTCAGTTGGTAGTAATAATTAATATTATACCACTTCACTAAAATACCTTACTTTTAAAAAATCCCCGTTTAACTGTTAAGATAAACATAATATTAATAAACATAATATTACATAATATTACTATACATAATATTACGTTAATATTACTAAACATAATAAACATAATATTACTAAAATATTATTAATTTACTTAAATGCAGTTATATACCCAATAAATTTTATTCAGATGCACTAGAAAATTCATAATTCGTGAACATAATTTACCAGCTTATTAATAAATATGCTTGATAAAGATGTAAAAATATATGAACTTCTTAACCCTGAGTATTATAACTTTCTTCTGTTTCTTTGACATCCCTATTATTGTAAGTAATTTTCCGATAATGTGACAAAATCCTGTTCTTAGCTTGTAGTTTATCTTTCCGAGCGTTTCACGTATATTTCAGTGGTTTTGGTGAAGATGCACTTCCTCATGAAGTTTACTCTCAATCTAGTTCACAGCTATTACATTACATGGTTTATGTTTTGTTATTTCTAGACTGTATTCTGGAAGACTGAAAGAGGGTTATTTGCTCATTGACCTGGGTTGTTGAAAATTTACTGGTTAAGATCCTGTCTTTAATGGAAATCGTAAAATTTGACCACGTACTCTGCCAGCATAAAACTTCTTTCCCCTTTATTGGATCATGGCAAGAAAAGTTGTGAATGGTAAACGTGACTTAGTGTCAGCTGTTTTGATGACAGGCTTAACTCGGTTCCTACATTGCAATCTGTTATTGCACTTTTCACAAAGTAATGAAGTCCACATTTCCATGCAGTACATCTCATGGTAATTTCATTTCAGAACAATGGATGTCAAGATAGGTTTCAAATCCTCTGTTGTAACTTTTCGCCTCGTTGAAGAACATGTTTGTAACTAAACATTTTAGAGCTAGTGTTTAATTTAAAAAGTTATTATGGTTTGTCTTATTGCTATTGTACTTCATAATTAGAGCAGTTCAGATCTGAATCGAATAGCTTTAACAACCAATAAGACAATAGTTATTTATGATACAACTTGCAAAAGAGAGATTTTATTTTTCGAGTATATTATTTTATTGCTTTTATTTATTATTTATTTTACAAAGACTTTATTATGCTATTTTTATTAGTTTATTCATTATTATGGTTATTTTGTATTTTTTAGATATCCATTAATATTTGTGAAATAATAAATATTAGTTTCATTCTAATGAATAAACACACCATGGAGCCATATTGGAGCCTCGATCTGTCCTGACTTCTAATGCCACGTATACACATGCACATGCGCAGACAGAGGTTAATGAATTTTCTGGAGCACGGCTGTTAACAAAAAGGGTATGGTGTATGGTGTCGACAACTCTCTTCAACCACCAAGTTCGACGATTTTTGCGACCACTGTGAGAAATTAAAAATTTTAAATGGTTTATCGAACCAAGTCTATTAACTAATCATATACGAACATTCTGAACTAAAAATATCCATTTGTATGAGGTAACGGCATAGGAGCCGGATCAATAGGAAAAAATGTAAGGGAAATAATAAATAAAATCTCTGGTAGCGGAGGACCAATTATTGCCTAAAACAATAATAACAAAGGAGTAGTGCAAGAAGGACTTATATAACTCAGGTCGCTGGGAACAGAGGTCCAAGATGTAAATGGGAACAAACCTTATTCATGTAATTAACAATGCACATATATTTCACACGTGAAGGAATAATAGAACTTATTGAAACACTAAATAATATATGAACTGAAATATGCTTGCAACACTTGCAATAATCACTGTACTGAGATTTGGCGCGAATGTTTAACACGTGGCAATAAATGTTCTGAATTTATGCCAGTACTGAATAATGTATCAAAACACTCTGTCTAGAATTAATAGAAATGCTGTAGAAGAAGTAATCTTGATACTAAATACACTGAATAGCCGATTCAATGTGAACGCGTGTGCACAATGCTCTCGAACTATTACGAGCATAATAGACGGATCTAATAAGCCTATGCTAATGAATTTGCTGTAATTAATGTCAATTAATTACCCGAACACGACAATACTTGTATCTCTGCTACATGTGAATGCTAGAGTCTGACTAACTTGGCATGACGCCGATACATAGGCGCGAGTGCCACTAAAACATGCACCTGCCGGATGGATTGCCGGAGAACAGGCGGTAAGAAAGTATCAATCCGCCACAAACTGCTGAATTAGCACGCGGACTGAAATAGCGGAGAGTTTGAACAGAAAGACTAACTAGACATGAATAAAATGCTAGCAAAACAGGTAGCTTGCGCGAACAATTTGACTGAAATCAAAGTTGGCTAAATGGATTTTTAGGACTAGTGCGATAACATGCTTGCGTACTTTTACTTCTTGTGTATTGTATTAGAATTTTTTTTTCATTCAAGCTATCTATAGTCCGAAAAACTGGAAACCTGCGTGGAACGAACCTGCGCTTTCTGCAGCGATCACTGTTTCGCTGTGCGCAGGTTTCTTTCTAACTTGAAGGACTTTAACTATATTTAAGCGAACTTCATTTCTAATACGTTAATCAGTGCGCACTCGTACTTCAAAATAATGTCATAACAAAATTACGTTAATATTACTTAGGAAGGATAAACAGATTTTTATCAGTTTTATCAAAACCCGGTTTTATGTTCTTAGGTCATTTTTTCAATAAACGATTGATTTATGTTCGCACTCTTACGCAAGGAAAACACCGGCGCCAAAGTCTTCGACAACCACAATTCTAGGTATTGAAACACCAATTGAAAGTTTTAGTTAAACTGTAGGCCTACTTTTTTCAGATCTAATTTTCTAATTCTACAACTTATGTCATGGAATGTTCTCTTCATTCGGAAATGTCATGTACTATTCTATAAAAGTGCATACATTATTACGCTATGATTCTATCTGTAATTGTACACTACATCAATCAAGAAGAGCCGCAGGGAATTAAGCTGTAATTTCATGATCGAGGTCACCAATCATGGTATTTAATTAACTATGAAATTGTAATTGATAAGGTATTCAGTGCGACTCGTATATACACCACTCACTGAACAGACAGCCCACATCAAAATGACGTAATGATCTTCGTTAATGCCATGAACCATAATAATTCTTGCTCACTACGTTTCTGAAACCAAGTTCGGAAGTTTATGACGATAGCATAGGCCTACAGGTATCTCATTCACGTTAAAGAGACACGCTGATAATTTTCTGTAAAAAAACAGTCATTTTCCGTTTTTAAAATTAGGTTTAAAAAGTACTGTTTCTTGAGGAATACATTAGCGAAAGTTTTGTCTCGATATCTTTATTCTAAGTGTGTTTTAGTGTTTTTAAAAGTGAATACCACAACAGTGGACTTATTGAAAATTTTACATTGATATAAGTAGGGCCCGGATTTTTAGGCTTTCATAAAAAGTATTTTAGGCTTTTATTTTCGTGGAATAGCCCTTTTAGGTTTTAAGCAAACGATTTCAGCCGTCTTAATGAAACACTAATTTTAACACCAGAAAAATTACAATTATTGTTTTATAATTTTTTGACACAGACCCTCCTATACTTCTCTATTGTCGGTCGTCAACTTGTTATTTGAAAGTTTAAACGACAATGGATAACTTGCAGATTTCAAAGTATTAAAGACGGCTCAAGTTTCATTTCTTGCGACGGCGAGGTGGCACATTTTCAAGTTACAAAGGCAAGTGACATAATTGTTAATTTCAGTGCGTTCTGTAAATTTATTTTTATTATGTCTTTTCTTAAAATGCATAAATTTACATATTAAATATGTGAAAATAATTTTTAATTGCCTGTGCATTAATTCGAAAATCTATCGTGTTTTTCTGCAAAAATCTTATTCAGCCCCTAGTTTTTCAGCAAAAGTCCTCTTTAGCCCCTAAGTTTTAAGCAAAAATCCTATTTTTGTCCCTAGTTTTTCAGCAAGGGTCCTCTTTAGCCCCTTTAAGGCCCTTTAGTCCGATTTAGCCCTTTTTAGGTGCTTTTAGGTTCATTTATTCGGAAGCTAAGAGTATGAAACGGAAAAAAATACTTTAAAATGTTCTAATTAGGAAGCTGGGGAAAAATAGGTTAAAACCTTCAAATCCGGGCCCTAATTATAATCATATGTTATCCCGAGTTCATTAAATCCCGCCGTCTAAACATCCAACAAAGGAAAATTGTACTAGTTGGTAAAATCATAGACCTTGCAGTCTTTATGTAGCCTATAGGTTGTGAGTAATGAAGTACATAGGATTTAGAGGATTTGTGAAATCCAATAAGCATAATAAATTGAGTTTAACTTTCATTTGCTCTATATTCAGGTGTATGTTTATTAATACATACAACGGCTCTTAATCCCCCTACATAAAATGCTGACTTTACTGTGGTAACTGTGTACGAGGCCTAGCCATTGAAGGTTATCCAGTTAGACCTGATAATTGAATCTGATTTGGGAAGCACAATTAGCTTCAGTACGGCTCAAAAGAGATGAGTACTAAAAATACTACGTGTTGGTAATTAAGTACAAACAGATAGAAACTCAGTGGGAAGAGGGTATCGAAAATATCCGAACCGCAAACTGCAACTATTAACTTCGTTACTGTTGAAATGTCACTGGCGTTTTAGAGAACTGTTTACAAATTGCTCACTTTTGTTCACACTTTTAAACGCGTGTTAAATCCCTGCTTTAGTTCCAGCTATTGATTTTTATGCCAGCAATTCCTATCGAATTCTCACTTTGCTGGTTAGTGAACGGAAATTTAAATTGCATTCCGATGGACACAGATTGTTACCTGTTCTAACATTATGTGCAACACAAAAATTTAAACGCTGTGAGATTGAAAATAAAAATATAATGACGATATAATGATGATGCATGTTTTATTGAAACATTTATGTGAAAAAAAAAGAATTTTTCCTAATGTCATGCAATTTATATAGCCCCAAAATAGCCTACTATAAGTATAAATATACATATAGTCCAGGCGAGGTAGTAGAAAATGATCAATTTTTAGAAAAAATCTAAGTAGCCCTTTTGCAAGAAAAAAGAAAACCGCTAAAGATAGAGGTTTTTCAACATTTTATTACTCTGCTTGTATATATTGTTGAGAGGTTTACTTGGGCTGAAATTGTAGCTATCTATAACATCTATCTGTGGTAAAATGTTTATCAAAATATGTTTTTAACTTTTTGAAAAAATCGCTGAAACGTGATAACAGGAAACTAGTGTTTTGTAATAAGTTTAAAGTTATTTAAGTGATTATGGTACTAACATGTAAAAAACGTGACTTTTTTTATAAAATTAAGTTTAGTGCAATTTATTATTTTAAAAATTAAGAAAAACAAAGGAATGGATCATAAAAGGAATAAGAAAATTCCTTTTATATTACGCGTAAAAACATGTACAGATCGAAGAGTTTCCAGGAAGGAAAATGCCATTATCATTTTCATTTAATAAGACTTATTTTCTCCATGAATTCAATTCCAACAATGTAGACACGTAGCCTATATTTCTACTATAAATGCATAAATGGATTAGGAAAATCTGGGAAGCAAAATGGCTGGAATCCCGAAGGAACTGAGCTTAGGACTGATAGATCGATTTAAAAAAAAAATTATTAACAATTGTGTAACTCACAAATAAATATTTATATTATTAACGCTGGTATTCCTGTAACTAGATTACAATAAAATATTTATTTACAATTTCTACGTTTAACTTATTTATTATTTATCCTTATTACTACTTCTTCTGCTAAGTTTAACTATTACTTTTCTAATTCTACTATTTCTGATAAGTTTAATTATTATTTATTCTAATTTTACTATTTTAAGAATTTACAATTTACTATTCCATAATCCATTTTTCTCATTTCTTCCGATCTACTTCGTGTACAAATATCGTTAGTCTAAAGTTTTATGTCTTTCAAATATTTTCGTTTATTTATTGGTCATCGGAGCCCACTTCTTCAAACACCTGTTTTAATTTTTCTCTTTGAGTTTTTAATTTTGGGCATTAAAAAAATAAGTCGTTAATTGTCTGCTTATACGGAACGGACATAAATTGAAAGGCCCTCAAAGAGATATCACGAAAGCTAACCTTTTGATTTATTGTCAGAAACTTCTACATCCGATTAGATAATAACAAGTCGGTATCCTAAAGGAGAGGCATAGATATAGGTGTAGGAAAAGATGAACATCACTGGAAGCGAGGTGTAGGCTGTAGGATGGACGTTTAAACACTTCCCAGCACGTCTCCTGCAAAATTTCGGCTGGAAGGTGTTTCAACATCCACTCTACATTCCGGACCTCACTCCCAGCGATTTCCATCTTTTCTTACACCTCACGAAATGACAGAGAAGCAGAGATGGTTGTCACAAAATGGTTCAAATCCTAGGCAGCAGACTTCTACGACACAGGTATTCAAAAGTTGGTCCAACGGTATGACAAATGTCTTAATGAATAGGTTGAAAAATAGCTGAATACTTGCTGTATCTGTTGCAATAAATATTTCCGTGAAATTGTGTAATGTTTCTGTAAACGGCTCCAGGGAAACTTACTTTGTGGACGACCCTCGTAATTAAATTTATTGTATTAAATGGTCTTATTCTAGGTTGTCTATTTAGTAATTATTAATAAACTTCATTATGAAGCTAAGCTATTGTGGTATTGTGTGTTATTGTGGAAAACCTTCTAAGGATTGATTGTCTATTTAGTAGATACGATAAGAATAAGAAAGAAATAATCTTGGCATGATGGGAACTAAAAAGAGACATGGACTAAAAAAAAAATGGCGGAGGGATGGGAACTGAGAAGAAACCTATTTGATTTCTATTTGATTTTTATTTTATTTATTTTTTACTTATTTTTTATTAATGTTTTTATTAAACGTTAACAATAACCAGAATAAAACGTACCTTTTAGTAGCCACTTCCTGATGTCTATTGGGAAAATTGTGCTACAAGACGGAAGGTCACGAGTTCGATTCCCAATGAGGTCGTTGGGATTTTTCCATTGGCCTATTCCTTCTGGTGGCACTATGTCCCCGGGATCGACTCAGCCTCTAACAGAAGACTCAACATGTAACAGAAATGAGTACCAGGAGCATTCCTGGGGATAAAAGCGGCCGACAACATTACTACCTGCAGGTGCCGAATGTCTAATATCTGGGAGCTTTGGTCTCTTGGAACCCTTAGAGCTTTCACGGCCTTTTCTTGGGGACACTTTACTTTTATTGGGAAAATTGTCAGCTCTAGAACCGGTAGACTTCTCTTGCAACCTTTCTGATTACAATAAATATCAATATCAATACATGCTGAAAACCCGGGTTCGATTCCCGTCTAAGGTTTATATTTTCCTACATTGTACAATGTATTTCTCTTCAGTGAAGTAAGACTGAAAACCTATCATGATTTAAAACTGATTTAACAACTCTGTGGTAAGTTAAATAGAATGTATCATTACCACGCAAATTGAAACGCAAAATTTTCCAAATAAACCAATATTATACTATTGTAATGTTGTATTAGTACTTAATGCAACCTATCTAATAAGAGGATCGTAATTTCACAAAGGGTAGATATGCTTTCCAATCATCCTGTAAATTAACTCGTTAGGCCTATGTTATTTCCTGATCATTGCAATTGCTTAAATTGATTTTACGTCAACAACAATGCATTGGTTTACCACTAAAGTAAATTTCTGAAATGTATATGTTATATTAATAAGCATAACGGATAATGCCCTTCATTACATGGAAATATTGCTTAATCTATTCGGGCAAGTTTATTTACACAAAGATATGTAGTAAGGGAGGGGAAATTAATTCAAATGAAAGAATAACTTAATGATTTCAGCAACCGATAAACCTAAATCCTATTTGAACGGTAGTACACTACATACTACAAATGCCAAGAGTTGTCAGTAGGCGAAACTACATTTAAAACAGTTTCAAAGAGGTTCCGTAATTAATTCTAACGAAATTTAGTTGACTTCACTATAAAAATATATGGTGTTGCATACGTACCAAAATGTTTCAAAATGTTAAAATCTGGTCTGCATCCAGGCCCGACGAGAGGGAGCGGCAGCCGGGGCTGTAGCCCCGGGGCCCGGGCCCAAAATGGGACCCGGCCGAACAGGTTTTCTTTTTTACTTTCTAAATTTACTCTAAAATAAAATTGGTAATAAGTCAATAAACAGCTTATGTTATGTTTTGTGTGTTTATTTTATCTGCATTGTCCTGTCATATAACGGTGACACGGAATTAATCAGTTAATCTGAAATGGATTATTCTTGAAGAAAAATTGCTATTTTTGAAAAGTAAAAGCAGAAAGCTTTTTGATAATTTTCAAAAAGATTAAACTGGTTCATACAGATAAAATTGTTCCTAATTAGAACATTTTAATCTATTTTTCCATTTCGTGCCCCGCATCAGTTAATCGATTTGGTCCAAAATCAATAAGCTTCGTTCCATGGGCGTTATAAATGGTATACCAAGTTTTATGAAAATCCGATAAAGCGTATTTGAGTTATCGTGCTTACAGACACACAGACAGTCAGACGGACAGGTATTTTCCTGTCTACCAGACAATCTCATGAAATACCAGTACCATTCTGGCACTTAATAATTATATAATATCATTACATAATCGTTTGGTTGCATACATTATAAAGGGCGAGTTGGGTAGTGAATTTAATATTTGACGGGGGCCCAGGAAAATTTGTCCCTGGGGTCCTTGCTTTCTTTCCACGGCCCTGTCTGCATCAACCCCAAAGAGTTATTAAACGTGGAACCACTAATAGGATAATCAAATTTGAGTGTACGATTATGGACTGCAGACAGAAAGGAGAGAAGAAAAGACGATAAAAATGAGCAAGGAAGAGGATAAAAGAAAAAGAAAAAGCATATAACATAATGAAATAGAAAAGAAGGAACATTAAGGCATGAGAAGAGAAGAGGGAAGGAGAATGAGAAGGGAAGGGAAAGTAGAAAGAAGAATATAAGGGAGGGAGGGAAAGAATGATATTATAGTGTGTTTGTGCCACTAGTTTTCTCCTTTGGTCATCGATGCAGAGGAACGAGATTGCGCCAATGTCACCAGCATACATACATAGGATTATTTAAAATGGATATCAACCAAACAAACTATAAGAGAGGATAACTCAACTTGCTAAAAAAAAGTAATAAGAGAAAGAAAACTAAAACCAGACGATAAATTGCAGATACAAAAGTATATAAAATAGAACAGTGAAAGTACAAACTTGAATAAACCCTTCCCCTTATTAATTTTTATCATATTTTAGTACATCCTTTTCTTTAATGTTTCAAATACCGACCATTTTCGTCAATTAAAAAAGTGTTAAAACACAAGCTTTAATAACACCAGATGAGAATTTTATTACTTATCTATCTGTCAATCCGCTACCTAGAAAAGTGGACGGGAAATGGTCATATGACGCAAATCCATTGTTCTTGTAGGATGCACTACAGCAAAACTTCAAGAGTAATGTTGCGCAAACGTGGTGGTACGGAAGTAAATACGTGGAAGAGGACGTAGAGAGAGAGAAGGCTAGAGAGTACAAGAAAGTGAACGTGCAAAATGAGAGATATGGATTGTAATGAAGAAAAGAAAATCCAATCGGATAGAAGGGAGGGGAACAAAATCTATGACAAAGTGGATAAAATTAGGTGAAATGATGGGAAGCACGACGATAAGAGATAAGAAGGGCGTCGAGAGGAGAAAACACGTTTTGTCAATATAGATTTCTGTAGCCAATCTTTAACAATTTTCAGGAGGAAGATAGAACACAGACAAATAAGTAATTTATTATGGGAAGAAAACTAAAAAATTATCCATCCCTCAACAGGCAATAACACTCAGAATTATATAACTAATGGAAGCTAATTTCAATAATATTTGCTGGTTAATTATCGGCTAATATTAAAAAGTAAATAAAATAACATTTTCAGCACTCATAGTTAATATTCTTTTATTTTAATTTCAGATAATAGACCAAATCAGTTTTCTTTTTCTTTCATGTTTCAACAACAATTATTGTATACTCTCTTGTAGCTGAGCTGTACATTCTTATAATTCGTGTACTTTCCTCCCCTATGGCCTTTAACTCCGCCATTTTGGTTACTTTACATACGATAACATTCAAATGCTATATATACACAAGTAAATATGTATGTTCTTATTTTTACTTTCAGCTGGAATAAATGACGAGTGGACATTCAAAAAACTGTTTGTCCAAACATTTCAGAAAATGAGTTATTGCTGGCATATCATTGTATATGTATCTCTACATTCTGAATGTTACTATAGCACCATAATATGGTTTTTCTCGTAGATACAGAGGTCTGAAGTTGGTATGGACATTCAAAATGCTGTTTGTCTTTCGCAGCTTTTTTTTTCATTTTTTCATTTTCTGGCACAATAATGGATATATTATGCTAGGTGGCAGGGGTAATATGTTGAAGTTTTAATATTGACAACTGTATGTTAGTTAGTGCTGTGTTATTAGGAATGGAAGGTGAAGGGAGCAGTGGCATAACAACCCTGAGCTAACTTGGTATTCTCATGATATTGCTAATACTGAAATTGCACCAGTTAGTGATGATGTTGACCAGCTTTGTGACTGTGAAGTTGATGATCCAGGTTTAAAATTGCACCTTATGGAAATGGAGTAAAATATATTCTGATTGTTAATTTGGAACATTTTAAATTTTCAAATATGTTACTCTAGGGGGGGGGGACCTAAAGAAGAGTCTTGCAGTTAAAATGTAATAAGAAAAACTGAGAATTTTAAACAGTACTATAAAACTCTCGAATCCTTTACATTTCGGCATTCAAAATTCATTTTCTTATTTTCCCAAACAAAACGCAGATTGTCCATGACATTTCCCACCATAACATCCAAAATATAAAAGTAACATTTTTCAAATATCGACTGTTAATAGAAAATACATTCTTACGTTTTTAGTTTTCGTACAGTAGTTTTTTTTTGCGATTTATGAAAAACAAAAAGTCCTGCAATAACAGCGTTTTGAAAATCCACTCCTCAATAATAAAAGTAAGATTTCACATCATGACAATATCACCTGGACTAACGAACCAATGATAACCATTCGAAGGTCGGCTGGTTAACGGAATGATTTTATTGCTCTCATTTTCTTCGTCCCCATTCGTAGGGACAAACGTCGGCATTTCCTTTTACGGTCTGCCGGATTATATTATTGTTTATTGAGGGTGGACAGTAGTTTGCACTCTCAAATTCAAGCAGATGACAGACTCTGTTTCTAAGTCATTCTATTAACAATAGTAATATAATACAAAATTGTAGCGTTTCTTTGATTACCGTTTCCGACTGAGACATGACAACACTTCAACACGAGGCTAATCACGAGTGTGTCCTTCTTGTATCAAACAAACAACACTTCAAAGACAGCACCGCTGGGGGCGATGATAGCAAGACGACCATACACAAGAAAGAGTGTACAGTAGCAGCGCGTTTGAGCATAGGGAGAAGAACAGATAAAATGAAACCCAGTATTGAGAACAGTCATTGAATTTTCTAGTTAACTTAAGAAACAACAAGCCAGGATTTTCCGTGAAAACTATGCATCACCCAATGGTGGTAAATCATCCCTTATTTTGGAAAAGTGTAGACAATCGCATCTAGGCCTATTACTCTACAATAAATTTAAGTGTGAATGTAAAGGTACATTTGTGCATATTTCTTCTCATTTATGTCAAGGACATAATTGCATGCATATTACAAGAATGTTTAGAGTAAGAAATTCGCAACCCTGCCTATCACTCTTCGGATGGGAGCATAGGTCCTCCGAGTGGAGGTTTCATTACCGAAGACTAATTTAGTTACGCTTATTTTTCTTCAGAGGACACAGCCACGACGACCGGCTACGATAGTACTTGGATGTGAAAGGGCCGGGGAGTTTGCTCCAGAAGCTATATGAAGTCTCTGACGTGCCGTAAATCTACGACGCGGGACCCACAGTTTATAATACCCATGTTGCTGTTCATTAAATAAAAATAAACGCAGTTAAATTGCTCTTCGGTAATGAAAACACCCTCGGAAGGTCTCGGGCGCGAAGGACAGTTGATTCTGATAAGAAAATTAAATTATATTTACAGAATTTAGTGTCTTATAAAAGTAAGTATGATGTCGAATTTATTACGGGAGATATCAGTTTGGTTAAATAATATTTGCCTCGAAAGTTTTTATTTTATTAAGTGCCAGAAAAGTACTTTCTAAGAATACTTAGTGAACTGGAAAAAAGTCTATCCCTCCGTCCGTGTATCTGTATGCGCGATATCTCGAATACCATTTATCAGGTTTTCATGAAATTTAGTATACACACGACGTGTTCACTGAAGAATTAGAAGTGAATTTACTTATGTTCTAAGAACATTTTAGGTTTTAGTCATTTTAATTATTAATGATGCCAGTGATGTAGCAGTCGTATTCTGATTGCATGTCATTCTACAAGCGAGAATTCCTGAAGATAGTTGAATGTAACCGAAAGGAAAAGTAAAAAAAGTTGAGAAGAAAGGAATTATTTTACTGAGCAAGCTCAACAGTTCTACCCACCATGAGTTTAAACACTTTATGATCCTGAGTTTAATTCAATGTTCAGAAGATATACTACAGGAACACTTGCTCGCTGGTGAAAAACAGACGCATCTGTTTGTAAGTTAGTAATATACGGGGTGGGAGGTTCAGCGTTCATAATACGTGCAGGGTTGACGTCATACAGCATTGTATGCTGAGGTATTTTCATGAAAGGTTATAAGCTCAAATATGAAACAAAACAGCCCCACTGTAATATTGGGGAAATCATCTATTATGTTCTCCATAAATTATTAACTTGTCATACACGAACAAGCTGACTATAGATTCACAATCGACTCATCTCCGGGCACCAGGGAGGCTCTATTATTAAAGAAGCATCACTCCATAAAGTGGAATCCCACGTGTAGCATAAAGAATCTATTTCACAGCGAGGAGCTTGCTAGCGTGGAATTTCAAAAGTGGTCAGGACTGATTTCATAGAATTCTCACAATGCAGATCATTTCACTGGGATTAGGACGCTTAGTATGTGACTGACGGAATAATAATATTAATAATATTAATAATAATAATAATAATAATAATAATAATAATACGAATATACTCTAACAAACACTATAAAGTGGATCGGCGAAATCAAAACCGATTTCAAACTGGCAGAAATTACACTAGATGATGTTCAAAACCGGGAAATCTCCAGGACCAAACTTCACCAATGGCAAATTGACCAAGAGGAAAAACCAAAGAAGAAGACTATAACAATGTGGTCTAAAGAGAGAAAGAAAGCCCACAGTAAAAGAATGAAAGAGATATGGGCACAAAGGAAGGCAAATGCACACCTCTTACTAAGTGCTTGGCGTAGTCTTAATGGGCTTATTCGCATATAATATACTATAAAAATATTATTATTATTACTTAAATCTAGTCGTGTGATCTCAGTTATACAGGTTCCATGATTTTTTAATTTATAAGAACTTACATTTGAGGGCTGTAGTAGCAAACCCGGCAATCTCCATTTTGAAAAAAGATCGAGATGTTATTTAATAACGAAGATAGATTTATAAGCATTCATGAACCAAAGATTATTGTCTCTGTTGGACATTACATGAGAATATTATAGGAGAAAAATTCCTCCGACACTGGGACATGAACCCAGGACCTACCAACTGAGCTAAGCCGGAGTTCAATTCATAGCGCCAGAAGGAACCTCTCTCCTATGATCGATTGCATATGACATAACTTGTATGTCTGTGAGGTAGACCATTTGGGCAATCAATCATAGGAGAGAGGTTCCTTCTGGCCCTGTGAATTGAACTCTAGCTTAGCTCAGCTGGTAGAGCATTGGCGCAAATAACCAAAGGTCCTGGGTTCAAGTCCTAGTGTCGGAGGAATTTTTCTCCTGTAATATTCTTAATAATGAAGGTTTAATAAAATGTCTTATTACACGTTTAGTGTATATTTTGCAAACCAGAGTTCCTCCCTTAAGTCGGGTTTGCAACACATAGGCCTACGCTAAATATGTAACAGGAAATGCATTAAACTTTCATTATAATTTAGCTTTTTTTAATGGAGATTGCCGTGTGTACTCATAGACCCTTCGTCTATAAGTTATAAACCTTTTACAAATTTTAAAATAGTAAGAATATTCTATGGTGCTTTAATGTGGCATTTGTTTTAAAGAGAACGTTCATTATTCATTCAAGGAAGGAATTCCGAATTCGTTTGTTAACTCAAAATCTCTTCATAACGAGAAACGCCACTTCAGCATTAAACCCTTACATTATTTTCTGAAGTGCATGTGATTCATTTTCGAAAAAAACTCGGTAGGCCTACTATATTCTTTAAACCTATTCTACTTAAATCTCCATCGTTCCCCATAAACGGCACGGTAAACTTGTAATAAAATCATAAATCTAGGAGTCATACGAGTAAACGTCCTATAGTGATTCTTTTTTCATTGATCGGCTTAATCTATCGAATACTGAACGGTTTACTATCTGAGACTCGTAAGATAGTACACATAAAAGTTGGAGATGTAACTGCATAGGCTACATGTTATAAAAAAAATAGTTTCAAATAAGTAATTGATTTGTTTATGCGTAAAACAAATAACGAATTATTTTAAAGAGTTTTGTATGGTACCAGTATGCCTACATCATAATCAAGAGCAGTTTTAAATAAAGCTTTTTTACCTTTTCACAATATTTCAGGTCTACACTGAAATTATTAGATGAGGCCCAAAAAAAGCTTCTTATTTTGAATAGGACTAGGAGTCAAACTTAAGCCACTATTAGGTTAGGTGATTTTATCTATATTTAATGCTCCTTCTTGATGGATAGGCCGATAATGTATATGATGCATGGTCGTATAAATCGCTAGATTAACCTAATAATGTTACAGTTTTCAGGTTTGCATCCAAATAAAAATAACTGAAGAATACTGATGAATAAGATTATTAAAAATAACAAGTAATGTATACAATTCTACTACCAAAGATACACTTTTTATAACAAATATAGGCCTATGTAGATGAATTGCATATTCGTCTCACATTAGACTACATGAAGCTCACAACACATGAGTAATAAAAAAAGACTTTGAGTCATAAGGAGAAATATTTACCTAGACCTATAACAGTTTCAGAAACTTTCACTGTTCCGATAGTCAAGTGCAGATCCGTTATATCCTTTCGTGTTGAACAGCTCTGGGCTAAGAGGTAGTAACCAACTAACCAGACTATTAAGTTTTCATGAATTCCAGAAAGCGCACTATCCATCTCGCTTCCGTCCTATCTGCAATGTGAATTCTTTATGTTTGGTATATTCACTCGGTCTTTTCATATGTTTCAAGCTCCTGGACCAAGTTCTCTAGGGTTGAATGTTTCACGTTCTTTTTAAAGCATTGAAATTTTTATGTGTTTACAGTAATGCCACGTTTCCCAAGTTTGCACATATGTTTCCACTTTAAATCTTGGACCACAGTGTTCCCAACCTTTTTAAATAACACCTTCCCCTTGAGATAGTTCCTTCATTGTGTTGGTGTACCCTCATAAAATATCTGCATAATTTAGGGAACTCATGCTGTTAAATATTGTCTAACCATATAAAAGCAATATTGGATAAAGTATTTATTGTACTCTCAAACTTATTCATAACAATACAATAAGCGTATAATGAAAATATGTTTAACTTCTCAATGTGATAGTTGAATCAGAATTAAAATTGTCAGTTTCGCTAGGCTTGGTTTATTGGAAGACACATAGAAATTATAAACATGAATCTGTATGATTCCCATACGTTTTTCTGAAAACATTTTAACGATTGACCTTTTTTCCGAAAAACAAAACCTTCTAAATCAAAATTGACAATCTACCGTCCCGAACAATTTATTTCCGAAAGTCAATGTCTCCGAATACATGTTTTAAATTTTTTTTAGAAGTCAGTAATTGTATAAACAGAGCGAAACTATGATAACTTGAATTGTTGTGTATATGCTCGAGCTGTCTATTTTCTGTTTAAACTGTTCATAGTACATTATTTACATTTCACTCGTTGATATTGCCAGTACACTTTACTATCACTGCCATTTTTTGTTTTATAGTAAATGTACTCTTCATGCAAGAGTTTCAATCTTATTGTCCAACGAAGTACTTCAGGCCTCCTTTGCATGCTCAACTTGAAGGCTTTGACAAATAAATTTAATATGCAATCACTACGAGTTTTAAACCAAACTAGTATTGTTTTACATTCAGACATATTTGCAGTAGGCCTATACTTTCGGAAAAAGTTCGAAATAAAGGCATATCGGGAAATTGTTCTTTTGGAAGTCCTTCGCAAAAATAAAATCGGAAACTTCGAAAGAAAGGTCATTCGGACATTTAGAATGTAGTAGTAGTAAGTAGTAGTAAGTATTCTGCCTTCCGGCAGGTTTTCAAACTTGGTACGCGAATTTTGTTTTCCAAAACTGTCTATCCTCTGCTTCCTCCTTCAGCATCCAATATTTCCGCTTTTCCCTTAAATCGTCCAACAGCTGAATTCTTCTTCTTCCAAGTCTAGTTGTACCCTCCAATCTTCCTTCTACGACATCATGTAATAAGCAGTTCCTTCTGAGAATGTGCCCAATCCAGTTTGCTTTCCTCTGACGAATTGTGTGTATGATTGACTTCTTCTCACCCACTCTACTCAGAACCTCTTCGTTTGTCACCATGTCCATCCACTTTATATTTTCTATCTGTCTCCAGCACCACATTTCAAAACTTTCTAAATATTTCTTCTCTAATTTCCTCAAAGTCCATGTCTCTGATCCATACAAAGCAATACTCCAAATATAACACTTCACCAGGTTTTTGCGTAGCTCTAGGTTCAGACTACTAGTTAGCAGAGTTCTCTTCTTCATAAATGCTTTCTTGGCCATGGGTATTCTTGAT
This sequence comes from Ectobius pallidus, assembly GCA_964059195.1. NCBI lineage: Eukaryota > Metazoa > Arthropoda > Insecta > Blattodea > Ectobiidae > Ectobius > Ectobius pallidus. The sequence continues at coordinate 110,954,961 of CAXKWD010000006.1, forward strand.
CTTATCTCCTTGGTACAATAGGCATCTTTCATCAGTACACTTCCTAAGTATTTGAACTGGTTCACGTTCTCTAATTCTTGATTTCTAAGGAATAGTATTTTCGGAAAAGTTTCTATAGGCCTGTCTTGTTCATGATAAGCTAACAATGTGGATCCTTACAAGTATTCGACGTAACTGACATTAAGTGGTGTGTTGTCATTCGGGAAATGTCTCGAACTCTACTTTAACTAGGCCTACCAATTATCTTATATTTGGAAAAAATGAAAATACCGAAAGATACAACAATTTCGCCACAGTACATGACAAAATTGTATATCACAAGGCAACAAACAAGACAATTAACATCAAAATTTCGGTTCTTTTATTATTAGAAGAAAACGTGGCTGGTGGGTCGACGATTGGGTTTAAAGCATTACCAATCTTGGAAAAATAACTTAAAACACCAGAACATCAATGCTCTGTAATCATAGGCGTAACCAGGCCGACCATATGGGGGGGTTATAACATCCGCGGGTATTTCATACCCCCCAGGGAGAGGGGGTCCGGGGGTCCTCCCCCGGAAAATTTTAAAAATTAGGACGCAAAATAACAAGTTTTAAGCTTCCGGGGGTCCTCCCGGAAGACGCAAAATAACGAGTTTTAAGCTTCTGGGGGTCCCCCCCCCGGAAAATTTTAAAAATTAAGACGCAAAATAACGAGTTTTAAGCTTCCCACGCTTTATACTTGTATTAAGTAATTTATGGGCAGACTTAAAAAATTATACAATTTTCCTTTTTTAATTAATGGGGGGGGGGGGGGGTTCAAACCCCCAAACCCCCCCCCTCGGTACGCCTATGTCCGTAATTATAACCAGTTAATGACGGTTACTCACATACAAAGCTAGTATTAAAATGAGTATGCCTTTCAAGTATGCTGCCAGTTTGTGATCGTGCAAAGAGGTCGATAGATGAATTTTCAGACTCACCCTTACGATTAACATGGAGGGCTCATATTTATGTTCGTGATGTGACTTGTATTATAGAAACACTGAATAAGTCCTTTGTTATTACGGCATAGAACACTTACTATTTATAGTACTGCAAGAAGTTCCATTATCTGGCATCATATAATTACAGTTGTCTTTAGATTCAAAAATAAAACTAACGCCGTTTCAAATAAACAAAATAATGTCCTAATGGTTGCATAGAAAGTAACTAACATTTCTCTCGTCTACAGATTTTAAAAGGTTATCGCTTTCAGTAAAGCTCCATGTGGAGTAAACATATTTCATGTTTATGCTAAGAATCTGAGTTTTCAGGTAATAATAGTTATTAATTTATAAACATAACGTATGAATATATATATTATATTAATAAATATACTATAACAATCGCTTCTTTAAAGCACCAAGTTCACTTCGAATCAAGCGCTTATCTTGCATGGCATTACAAAATCAATCACCACTTATACTTTTCCATAAATGAATATACTCTATCATGTTTTTAAATTAGTGGAGGCATTTAGAACGACTTTTCTCATGTTAAAGCAAAGAAAGCTCTGATATTTTCTTTCAAAGTAATAACACTGGCCACTTACGATAAATCTGTTCATAATAATTATTTCATAATATTTATCAGAATTTCGCCTTATCAATGCCTCAACAAAAAATACAGTATAAACTTGTTGGATATCAGAGGATTAAGGAATATAAGTAAGATTATTACCATAGTTTATGATTACAAAAACTGCACTTTTGGCAATTTTCATATACGAAGTTTATCTACTAAATAACGTTTACGAAGGGCATACGTCACAAAACAATGGTAGAGGGCTGTGTGTTGCGGCTAGAACCAGCAGGTGGACTCTAATCCTCTACTCGCCCTCTTTGGCCGCACCTCCCCCCCCCCCCGCACACTCTTCCGGAACAGCAATCCCTCGGGGGACTTGACGCAACCCCTTTAACAATTCCTTGTGTAGAACTTCTCTACTTCTGCTGCTAAAAAGTCGCTACCCTATTGTTTCCTTCTCCGAATACTGATTGTTTCATACTTGAAAACACTTCAACATGGGTAAAAACCTATTTTCAAGCAACGCCTTAAAGAAAGTCTGAAAAGTTACGTAACAAGATTATCATGTCACATTCTACAAGTCCGTCATATTGTTGGGTAACTGTAAAGGGATTTCTGTTCTTTGTCATATGGTCAAGTAACAAAAATAAGAAGAGTCGATCAATAGCGTAACGTGGTACAGTAGTTTAATTATTATCGAACGCGGAAGGATGTTGAAACCTAGAGAGCTGCAACTGAAACCGAGTAATAAACGATCCTGAATTTAAAATAAAATAAAATTTGGTCGAGTTAATTTAAATATTATGCTAAATTGAGTTCAATTCGTATGTTTTAATCTGCGTTGTTTGACGGTAGAGCGTCAAGAGACGTCCTGCGGCCTGATCAAAATAAAGTACCGGAAGCCTAGTATTTTGTTTCAAATACAGATAGAAATGTAACACCTAAAATTAGTCTCGCAGTATCTGTATGAGAGTTGTCATAATCTCGTAGAAGTTAAAATTCATATCCGGATTTCAATATGATACCATCATACTAATATCACAACTGGAACTAGTACTATTATTATTACTGTTGGTATTGTAGCAATAGGCTATTTAGCAAACGGATGTTATTAACTTCTTTATAGTAATATTAATAATATTTTAATTACAACAACAATTTTCCATAATATGGTATATAAACAGGTAATTTGCTGTTCCAAAATATGGTAGGCCTATAGTTAAGTAAAATTTTAAAGGATTAGATGGTTAGGCCGTGCTACATTCTGTTTTACAATTTGATATTCATATAAATGCGTATTATTATTATTTACATATTGACAGTTTCATTGCAGTTGTCTTAATGGCACCCTTCTTTAACGCACCATTTTCATTTCATTGGAATAGTAATTTGCAGAATGTTACAACGGCATTTACGTCATACGGCTGTTAATTGTTTTTCTTTGGAGTTTCTACTCACATTTGCCTCGTTCGGGTGTGTGCGTGTGTGTGTAATCGTCTTGGAACGCCACAACGAGTGTCCATTTGACTGACGTCCTCTGCATCTGTTTACTTTGCAAGGCTTGTAGTACGCAATGCGTAGTGAACGTCTGACCAGAGACAGGATGATGGATCGCTTCACTACTGCACACACATTAAAATCAGACTACTCAGATGCGCAGGCGCAATAAAGCCGACCATTAACTCCTGTGTTTACAGCATATTATGGAACGGAAAAAGTACAGTACATAATATTATAGTCCTATCAGAAGAATAACGCTAATCGGTAAATGCTAAGAAAGGGATTAGAAACAATTGAGATGGGATATGTTTGGATGGATGGGCAGGGAAATAGGAGAAGTGTGTGGAGGAAGGTTAAGACCCGTTTAAAGGATATTGATAGACAACAGACAAATGTGCAATGGCAGACTATGGTTTCACTTGAATTACAATCGCGTTTAAAATTGGAGTGGGGAAAGGAGCAGTAAATAGGAAAAGGATCCAAAGTCAGTAAACTGGGGCTCGCTTGGATTAGACTCGGTGCGTGGCGAGTGATTAAGATCACAGATGAAAATGGAATGAGAGTTTTTCCCTTATATAAGGGGGAAGAATTATGGTTTCATATTTTGGCGAATTGTGAAGGTTTGGAAAATTGGAGGGAAAAATATCTACCAGTATCTTTTAAGGAATCAAATAGGGAGCAACGAAAATGTTTGGAATTACGGACAAAAACGTTGAGGAAGGCATTGGGAAGTTTTTAATGAAGGCGAGAAAGCTCAGGTTTGAAAGAGAGGCAAATTGGAGAGCCGGTGTGGAGGGTGATGAATAGATTTAGTTTGTTTGTGTTATTTTGTATTTATATTATTTGTTCTTTTTTGTGTGTTTTCCGTAAGCATGTACGGTCCATGCGGACTCATGCGACTGTTTGCAATGGAATTTGTAAAAAGTTAATTATTGTAATAAACACTTACATTACATTTTTACACAAGAATGTGTACGGTTACGGTTTTAACATATATCAAAAAAGTGCTGTGGGAAGAGGAAGTTTTGACTCAATAGGCCTGGAGACAACCATATGCGTGGCAAGTATTTCATTGTTTCAGAATGCTTTTAGATTTTAGAGAGTAAATAATTTTAATACGTTGGAATGTCCACGCCACAACTGCCTCGCTTTCTCTATCTTCAGCTCTAAATGACACTGGTGTTTTGTGCATGTAAACTCACTCACAGCAACAAATTGCATTAACGTCGCTTTCATTTGCACAACAAAATATTATTCAATTAGCAGAGGAGAGGTAATTAGATTATGTTTTTGTCGAGTTTATGTGATAGGCAACCACTTATTATATGCGGAACTTTTTCCTGTCATCTTCCACGCCTTGTCAATTTATTTAATGTTTGTGAGATAATGGTAAAATGGTAAAATATTATAAGACAATTATCCTGCCGGTTGTAGTCTATTATATGGATGTGAGACATAATCCCTTACTCTTCAGGCAGAACATAAACATAGTGTGTTCGAAAACAGGGAAATATTCGGACCTAAGAGATGAAAACGGGGACTGTAGAAAAGTGCATAATGACTGGTTTCATGACCTGTACTCTTCATTGAATGTAATGAGGGTAATTAAATCACGGAGGATGAAATGGGCTGGACATGTTGCGCGCACGGGGAAGAACGATATCTAAAAAAAATGACTGGGAGACCCGAAAGGAAGAGACTACCGGAGGAAATAGACGTAGGTGAGAGGAAAATATTAGTATAGGCCTAATACTTTAAGGGAAATAGGATTTGCGAGGGATGGCTAGATGGAATTAGCTCAGAATTGGATTGAATGGCGGGATCATGTAAGCGCGGCAATGAACATCCGAGTTCCATAAAATAGATAATATTCCTTTAGCATAATTAGGAATTGTCTTTTGCCACTGAGTAAAGAAGTAAGTAAGCAATATCATACCAGTGGAGCTACGCCGTTGCGTAGTTGGTTTAGGCACTGCGGTACAAACCGGCAGGTCGTGGATCAATCCCCGATGAGGTCCTTGCGATTTTTCAATTGGCCTAATCCTTCTGGAGGCATTATGGCCCTGGGGTCGACTTAGCCACTAACAGAAATGAGTACTAGGAGCAATCCTGGGAGTAAATGAGCCGGTGCGTAAGGCTTACAGCCTTACCTCCTTCATGAACCGAATATCTAAACATCTGGGAGCCTAAACCTCTCTCTGCATTAGAGAGTCAAACAAAATGCTTCGGGGCACCGAACATTGGAAAGTGTAATGTAGATTACATATCCACATTATATCTAGCATGTGGGTTAAAACAGGCTTAATGATTTAAAGAAATAACTACTTGAAATAACCTCCATATTTGCTGAGAGCTTAATCGACCTTTTCTTCTGGATATTGCTAACGTTTTTGTTATTTCTAAATCCTTTATTCTTCTACAAGAACCTCTTTCCTTTAGAAAAGTCTTGAGTGGCTAAGGATAATACGAACTTGAGTCTTAATAAAATTATGTTGCTATTGGGAAAGTCTCCTCCAGACAGTCGAGTATTGTTTTGTATTTTAAGGGGAATTAATTGATAATTGAAGTAGGTAGCAGCAATAAAACAGAGTGGTGGCTATTAAAGGCTCGCAAGCTATATTTGTAAAGTGTGTAGGGTTGGAGAGTGTGGGAAGGTTTCTTAGTAACTAAACTGCAATCAGAAGAGCTCCCGTGATGAATGGAGTCTCTAATGCGATGAGACTTGACTCCAGTGACCGAAGCCATCGCTCATCCTGTAAGTTGAACTAACTCCCACCATTCATCCCTATTCACATGCACTTCTCTTTAAATCCATGCATATATTCACTCTTTCCGTTAACAGTAGGCCTACAGTTGTTACCCTACTTATTGGTTTCACCTGATCTATAAATTCATTCTTCATATACTTCATTTACCATTCCTCGCAGTATCAGAAACTTTCGAATGCAAGGTGAATTTCAGAGAGGAATCAGTAAGTCAATTCGAGATAATGTAATTTAGTTATTTTCTCTTTTTTATCATAATAACCAGCCATTTACACGCTCTTTCATCTTCACTGTACGTTTTTGTAACTTGAAAACCCTTAACTTAAATCTATTGTAACCCTCGGTTTTTCTTATTAGTACTTCACAGACATAATTAAATGTAATTGTAATAGGCTATCTTATAGATTTCCACTCTGGCGATCAACTAACCCAAGCGACAGAAGTATTCAAATGGGGGAAAAAATATATTTCTAAGAACCATGAAACCTATGCCAGTCCGCATAGCTACAGTATGTTTCACGTACTAGTTGGCCAATCATGCGCGTTTCTGCGTCGCGGCGGCCACAGCTCTAACTCCCGAGCGATCGGGTGAAATATATAAGCAAGTAAAGCCGCTAACGGTGAATTGATACAGGTTCTCACAATTACAGTTAAAATTACAATGAAAATAACTACGTACCTCATTACAAGAGATGTTGGAAATGTCCTCTTCTTGCATCCCCACAACACTGGCATCTTTACGCGCATCTTTCACTCGCGTAAATTCAGCTTCGAGGTAGAGTTAATTTCTCTTGTGATAGTGTCTTTAAGTTCTTATAATGTATAGACTTTATTTTTCAAGTACAAGATCGAGTGAAATATCTACATAACTGAAACCGCTAGCTTTGTAATGAATCAGATCAAACTTAGTTCTGCCAGAATAAATACCTAGAATAAGTAAATTTAAAAAAACATACACTTCTAACGTATTTCAATTAAATTATACTTTAGTTTATGATTAATAACTTACATAGTATGCTGTGAAATACTTTTTAAAACAATAAATGACATAATGACAATTTTTTTAAATAACTACTGCAGAGGAGACAAGTGATACTGCTAAATTATTACTTTATATGAAAATACCTGAAACTAACATTTATTCAATGAATAGAATTTGCCGTTTACTAGATTATCTTGTGACTATGATTATAACATATGGACCATCTGCATTGCCTCTAAGAAAGAGAGAAATGTGTTGACACAGCGTACATTTCAAATTGCTGTAGATTATTATTGCTGGACTGAAACACTGATCAAGTTTTGTTCAATTCTTTTGTTATAAATAATACAATTTAGCAAACTATGATGACAATACATTAATGAATAAGTTAAACGCACTTCAAAATAAATTTAGTTTTACAGGATTTTAACTTTTAGTTATCTTTTTGTACAGGCCAATTTAATATATGAGAAACTGCAATTAATATAATTGTTATTATCATTAAGCGCGGCAATGAACCTCCGGGTTCCATAAAATGGATAATATTCCTTTAGCTTGCTGAGGAATATTCTATTGCCATTGAGTAAGTAAGTAAGTAAGTAAGTAAGTAAGTAAGTAAGTAAGTAAGTAAGTAAGTAAGTAAGTTATTATTATTCCTGAACTTCCCGAGAACAAACTTTGCTCAATCCGGTTCATCGGTTTAATGACTTAGGTCATGTTCGTCACCGGAGTGCCGGAATTTCTTTTTCCCGCAGAAGTTCTTTTACATAGCTGTAGATCAACAGACATGGGCCTGTCAAATTTATGCAGGCATAAATGACATTAACCTGGACCGGGATCGAACCGCAACTTTGGACACACAAAGCCAGCGCAACATTGACTGGAACAAATAAATGAAAATTGTTCGTACCAGATAACCGGGACTTTATTAAATTTCAACCAAACATGTCTAGTGGATTTATCATCTCCTTAAAAAGTATATCTGATTAAAAAACAAGTAAGTAAATTGGTAGATTGCATAAGCATGAAGAAAGCAAAATAAGAATGACATGAAGTTAAAGAATTTATATAAAAAAACAACCCCCTTATACTCACAAAATTAGTCCTATATGTTATAAGGATAACATAACCTACAAAAATGTTTTGGGATTGCTATGAAATTATATAGGGGTATCAGAGTTTCGCTGAGAGTTTAATTATAATATTCAGTGCAGTAACAATATTGTTGGCATATTATAATAAAAAGAATAAATTCATATATACCTAGGCTAAATATGCTTGTAATTATAGTTGTCGAAAATCTACCATTATTGTAATAATAGATATGTCCATATAACTAAGTTGTAATCAACACTTCAATTTAATAACAGGCTGTGTTAATTGACATAAACTTCCGTATAGAAATTGCCAACACCATAAAACTGTTTCAGTTAGTACAGTTTTTTAGAGAATTATATCAAGCATACTACAACATTTATAGTCTAATATGTTCTATTATTTGTTACTGTAGTGTCCTTTGTTAAGGAAATAATAATAAAAATTTAAAAAGCATATCAATATTTACAAAAACCATATTATATTCAACGATAAATCTATCATTAATTTGATAGATATGTCAGAGTTTTTGGCAATATAGGCCTAATATAAATTTAGTCAACCACTTCACCTTATTGATTAAAATATGTAAAAAAACAGACCATATAAATTAGCATAAATTTGTGTGTAGAGATTATCACAACCATAAAATTAATCAGTTTTGTCAATTGGCACAGTCTTCAAATAAGCAAAATAAGTTAATTATAAGTACTCTGACATATATTTTACTTAATGTAGGCCAATATACTGTTGCTCTACACCTCTATTCTTTTCAAAGGACTCATCTTTTCAGGCTAAATTCATTTTTAAAATGCGTCAACAAACACAGATTCATGGTTTACTGGAAACAATGAGCTTGGAGTTCTTCATACAATTATTCCAGTTTGTTGGATTTAATGCCTCCCCCCCAACCGTAGAATTCACGCGAGGTTATTACTTATTATACGCTGGAGTGTAATGGACCCTCAAGACTACTACTCAGCTCCATATCTCTGAATCACGCTGATGCCCATTAGGAAAATAAGAAGCTCCGGAGAAAAATACTTTAAATTTAAGCAAGACTCATGCTAAGAGAAAAGACAGCTAAGACTTCAGAGCATTCGTAGGCTACTTCAGTAAGTAACTAACTACATAGGCTAATTTACATTAGTTAATTAAAATGACATGGTTATGATGGATATTATTTTCTTACTACTATTGCTATAACTATTATTATTAAATTATTACAATATGTTTTATTATATTATTTGTACTCTACCAGTATTTCTGTCAACAGTAGACCTAGCATGAAAAAATCTATGATCTGCGCCCCTTCTAAGTCTTAGTGCCAAATTCGCATGTACAGCGAGGGCGGCGATAGGATGGACAGCAATTGGTTATCACTGTCATAACTAGGGCCGGGATTTTTTGGTTATTATAAACCCTGTTTTAGTTTTTTAAACATATTAAAATAGCTTTGTTTTAGTTTTTTAACCATATTCTGAGGATAATAAACATATTGCAAAATAAATTTTTAATTTATTAATTTTAGTTTTACTTAAATCTCCTTGCCTCTGAACCACGAAAGTATGGGAATGTTTTTTCTTGGTTTTACAATAAATTGCCCCTGTCGTTTCTAACTCACCACAAACTCAACGAGAAAGTTTCTCAGTAATAAAGCCTAATCGATCAACTGTTATAATACTTCACTTACGGCGTCTTGCTGGAGCAAACACTGTAAATAAACTGTAAGTGTAACTTAAGCTTTCTAAGAATGCCTCTAATTTTCTTCTAAAGAAACTGGGTACTTCGGTATGCTTAACGATTTCCTTTACCGGGTCAATGGGGTAAAAATGACTTTATTACATTACGCAATGTTCTATTGTATCTTACAAAATAATATACCGGCAACAATGAGCAAGATGCAAAATGTAGGTAGATATTTAGGAAGTAATTTTAGTAAAACAACAATTAGATTAATAATTATAATTATTTTTATTTTATCGTATTTTAATTGAAAAACCAGCTTCAGCCATTTTTAGTTTTTAACGTCTTATTTAGCCATTTTTAGGTTTTGTAAGATTGCATTATGTGACTGTCATGACAATGAAACGGATAATTATGTTACGTTATCATCAGGGCCCGGATTCTGATGACCTAAAATTGTTTGAAAAATGACCTATAAAATTACCCTAAATTTTAAAGAAAATGACTTAATATATATAAAAAATGACCTAAAAACTTATATTTAATTTATAAAAAAGTATTATTGTACACACAAGTGTACTAGTGTACTAGTTTGTACAAAATTGTTAAAACTGTAATGTGATGTGATGTGTTAAAACTGTGATGATGTGAATGTTCTTTTCTCACGGAAATTTATACTGGCACCGAGGCAACTGGTGAGTCAAAATTCGGCACATCCAATTGTAGTCTGCCGGATTATATTGTTGTTTATTGAGGGTAAACAGTAGTTTGCACTCTCAAATCCAAGCAGGTGGCAGACTCTGGTTCCAAGTCAATCTAATAACAATAGTAATATAGTACAAAATTTTGGCGTTTCTTTGATTCTCACTTCCGACTGAGACATGTCAACACTTTAACGCCGAATTTTTCCTTCTTGCATTAAACAAACAACACTTCAAAGACAGCACCGCTAGCTACGAAAAAAGTTAATACACTCGATGTAAATACATGAAAATGACTAAATAAGGAAGCAAATGACACGAAAACGATAAAATAATGACCTAAAATTAAAATAAATGCCCTAAAAATATAAAATTTCAAAAAATGACCTAATAAAAATGCATTTATATATTCTAGAGGCCATGATTAGGATTTATCCACAAGTTGGCAATGTCTATGCAGCATCAATAAAAAGATGAAATGTCATTAGAATCCAACCCTGGTTATCATAGTTAGCTAGCAAGGAACAAAATAGTTTAAAACCTAAGAATTCTGGCCTTAGTCATAAAAAAGATTAAGCAGTACGTGCGAGTTCAAATATAAAATCTTCTAAATCTGTCCATGTAAATGTTGTAATAATAAGAGCAAAATAAGGTATACCGAAAAAGCTGGGATAGGCTCAGCCTTACAGCTTGACTGGACGTTCCGCCACTCCTGTGAGGACTCTTGAAATTGTTTCAGTTTGATTAGTAGGCCTACATGTTTACGAGTCGGATAGATGGACAGGCAGATACCAATAAACCACCTAGTATTAAATCAATTAATTTTGTACGTATTTGACAGCGTTTTCTCAGAGATCGTTGAAGATCCATCACGAAGACTGAAACAGTGGGGACTCGCATTTGCCTTGGAAAGCCTATAACATTTTGCTGGGTATTATGGAGTTCAGAAGATGGCGAGTGGGATCTGAAGCTTGAAGTTGCATCAGAGGGCGGCATGCAATCTGCTGATAACTATTATAATTCTAGGTCTCTAGCCAGAACAGGGACAGTATATTCTGCATACAAAGTAATATGGGTTTCTGTGGATCTACCACATCTTTCTAAAACTTCGGTGTAATCGATTAAACTATGTAGCAACTAGAGAAGGTCTGCGGTAACAAAATGTAAATTTGCACAGGAGTTTATACAGTAAACAAGGGTTCCATATGGACACCAGCAAAGTTACATATTAGCTTCCTGCTCTGCTCTTTAGGTTAAAGTTAAACAAACAAAGGCAGTCGACCATTCTTACGCTTACCATGTGGTGTTTGTTTAGAGAAGTACTGTATGTGACCTCCAAGTGAGATATGATCAAGTTTTCAGCTAACTAGGCCCATTATGACTATACATTCTTCAGAACCGTCACAAGGAAATATAGAATACGCCTACTGTACAGTATACCGTATACGTCTTGGATTCCGAGTTCTCTTGGTTATAAATAGATTCCGATGTTCAGGCTCTAAAAATAGGAATTAGGTACCTAAAATAGACTCAATAAAGCCATGAAATAGACTATGAAAATTAAAAATAGGCTCTAAAATCACCTTTCATCACATCACATTTTACTCCAGTAAATTCAGCTTAAACCTAGTACTATATTAACTACGAATTGGTTGAGTAGGTATTACATATTCTTATTATAGAAATACTGTCCTCCCTATAGGTCTATTGCCTCTTTCTATAGACAATTTACACATCTTATGTGTTAGCATAAGGCTGCAAAAATCGATCCATTTCTACTGAGTCAAGGAGGAATATTTCAGATTTAGAATAGTTTTTACGGGAAATTCACATTTCCCTATTTCGTTATGCTCCCCCCGAAGAAGAAAAAACATACAGTTATATTATACCCATGTATTTCACTCGAATTTGATACTGTGAAATCTGTGTGCATTACCTGTTAGTTCATTATTTATTATCGTCATCACAACAGTAGATTTAATGGGCTAAAACAGGTTGGAACATCAAATTAGGCACTTTTAGGCTCCAAAAGAAATCACCATTGCTTATAACAATCTATGAAACCCAGAAATAGCCTACGAATTAATGTGTATCTACTTTCTAAGGAACGAACTAAGTTTTTACCTAAAATCCTATACCTAGTTAAAAAAAATTCCTGATAGGTGTAATGACATTTTTTTCCTTAAATGTGAGATCATATTCCGAAAGAAAAAAACTATCTTGTGAGCTTTATATCTTCATTGATAGAAATGTAGCTATACCCATATAATGTATATAACACTTTTTTTGTACAACTTTTTATCTTTTCTCTTAGATATTTTTACCTACAAGTTAGTAATTTTAAATTCATAATAACCATTGTGGTCCACCCTCTAAAGATTATAAAGAATATCAAGTTTATGTAATGCATTATATTCAATATAAAAATGAATTATCATATAATATATAAGAATAAATTAATAGAATAGGCCTATTTTTAAAACCATAAACGTTATATTTCAATCAGTGGCCTGGCAATCAAGATAATCATCAATATATCAAACGCTATTTTGTTGGATTTTAAATATCCCCTTTGCTGTGCATAAGCAAAACAATTTAAATGATCGATGTGGTAAAACGCATACTTTACTGGAAAAGTTCGCTGGGAATTTTTCAATGCTCCAATAATGCGGTCTCGTGACACGAGAGTCCCATTTTTTAAAAATCAATGCCATAAGCAGACGTTTTTATACGAGAGTCTAGTTCGAGTTATGCGACTGAAAAATGTTGTTTTAAAAAAGCGTAAATACTTGAATAGCATTGATTCGAAATATCCTCTACCATTTTGTATCGGCTATTATTACTACAATAAATTGTATTAGTCTTATTAAATGTCTATATAAGGTGTAATCGTAGGCTTCCGCGGCCCGTGTTGACCATAAAATTATCTTGGCTTCTGGGTACCGTGGTCTTTAACAAGGCTATTGCCTATATAAGGGATAGCTTTGATAAAGACCACGGAAAGGTGGTCGAAACGTCGGCAGCTTACACATGACGCGGCAGATACTCAGAAGCCAAGAAGATTTTATGGTCTATATAAGGTACTTGGCATTAAAATCAGTAGAATAATCAAGTGCCATAGAATGCAATCGTTTCTAGCAGAATTTAACAGTTCACTTCCTACAAGCGTAAAATTTTAGGATACCAAGTACAATAAATAAATTCATTATTAATAGCTTGTGAACGTAGTCTCGTAACGAAACTCAAGATGGAAACCTATAAAACCGAGTTGACAAAGTTGACAGGAGGGAGAACACCTTGTGAGCGAAGAAAATTCCAAACAAAGGTGTCCCTTTAGAGTTTGTGAAAAGAGTCGTGTATAAAATAATTCCACCTATTCCCTCGTATAAAATGTTTTTGTCAAATCTAAAATTTATACTTGTCACTATTATAAAACATAATTAAAAATTGTAGCTGTCAATTATAAAAAATAATTAAAAATTATAGCTGTCAATTTTTAATTATGTTTTATTATACTGACAAGTATAAATTTTAGATTTAACAAAGCTATGAGGTGATATTTTAACAAAAGCATTTTATACGAGAGAATAGGTGGAATTATTGTATACACGACATACAAATCCCTCGTAGGAGAAAAACAATATGACAGTTTCAACACAAATTGTGAAAAGAGGATTGCCAAACCGTCTAAATTCCATCCACACAAATTACTCTCTCTTGAAAGCTTCAATTTCGCGTAAAAAATCTTAGGATAATTATCCATAGAATTGAGGTTAACTTTCCCGAGAATGAGTTAATAGAACCGATCTTGGAACAAAATCCAGCTGTTACTAGCAATTCCAGACGGCCGAGAAGATATGAAGATGTGTTTCACGCGGAAGTCGAGAGATGGCGGCACACGCCATGCCGTGACTGAAGTCACCCCGTAGTTCTACTAGATGGCGGACTGTTTAAACTAGTTCATTAACCCTTAAAAAGGGGCGTGAGGTCTGTGGGACCGATGTAAAATTTTAAACCGCAGCTTCTGTCTGGGTAGCATTTTCACAAGTGGGTTATTTACACTACCTCCCCTTCACAAGAGTCTTTATCACCCCATATGCGTCACTTACCCATTTGTGTTAGTGAAGCCGTGCCAGAACATAATTATGTGGTCTGTGAGACCTTACGTTCGTTGTTACATACATTTTTTTGGTTAACGTTTTTTTTTTTTAAAATATCAATGAGTTAACGTCGGGTTCATTAAATAACGTTAGGCTGAGAGTTTTAAGACCATGCAGTGACAATTGTGACGAAATAATTTCGGTAAAAATGTGCATTTAAGATATTGAGGCTGAATTATAGCATGTCTAATTCCTAAGGTGAATTGTTGCAGTTAAGCTACTGCAATTTTGAACACAACCACTTATCATGGTGAACTCCTATTAAATATCTAGTTGGGAGTGATGTGAATGACGATACTAAAACTGTTGCGTATTTTAGCTATTCGTTTGAAAAATAGGAACATATCTTGTGAATTCCATGGCATTTGTGGTGGAGAAACTCCAATGAATTCCCTGAAAATCCCCATAAAATGGAATAAGAAAAATTATTTGTTAATTAAGCACTTAGGAGTCAGGAGTCAGATTGTTACTTTGTAATTTTTTTTCAGTGTTAAAACCCCTTTAACTCTTAGCGGTCACACAGACCTCGCGTCCATACTAAAGTAACAAAACAATCACATCCGTGGTTAAGGGTTAATGTTGCTCTAGACATAAGTTTTAATTCATGTGATTTAGTCCCGTCTGTGCCAAATTCTGTGTTCGTTTCTTTACGTCACCGGTATATTAGATTGTGACTAGTGTGCAATAGATTGCAATACTTTGTTGTTTCTTGTGCGAATATTTCATTGGATTTTGATCCTAAAACGCAGACACCAATGTAACTAATCATCAATAATATCTTTCTCTACAGACTTAATAACCTTCTTCAATAATTTTCATTTTTCCGATTGAGTTCCGATTCAGTTCACAATTTTTTGCTCGTACATGTGCATTATAAAACACAAGTCACCTTACATATAAAATATATCAAACTAATAAAACTTAAAAATATCATTGTAAAAGCTTCTCTTGAGCCGACATGTTTCAGACTCAATAATCCATCCTCTGGCTAAAAATCATAAAATAACACAGAAGTGTATTAGTAGACTAGGCGTTCTGTTAACATAATGCTTAGAGTAGATCTACCTGTAGTAATCTCGTTGCTTTTCCTTTTTCTATCGGCGGATGTGACAGAACTGGGAGAACCCCAACTAGTACACTTTGGTAATATCAGTTTGTCTTTTTTATCTTTTTTCGAACTGTCGACTCAAGAGAAGCTTTTACAGTGATATTTTAAAGTTTTATTCGCTCTATATATTTTACATACAAGGTGACTTGTACGCATGTACGATCAATTGTGAACTAATTGAGCTAATAATGGTAACTAAAAGTTTTCATTCAGGGTAATGACAAAGAAACTTCCTTCCAGGGTCACTGAAGTTGAAATTCCGGAGGAA
The DNA here is from genome assembly GCA_964059195.1 of Ectobius pallidus. Classification (NCBI taxonomy): domain Eukaryota; kingdom Metazoa; phylum Arthropoda; class Insecta; order Blattodea; family Ectobiidae; genus Ectobius; species Ectobius pallidus. The sequence continues at coordinate 110,970,773 of CAXKWD010000006.1, forward strand.
CTGAAATCTTTGAATTTCCCATTATTAATGTCAAACAATACAAAACAAGAACATAGAAACAGATAATACAGACTTCCAGTCTTCCAAGAAACATTAGAAATAATACAAAATCGCAACAAATCCTTCAACTAAAATGAATTAGTAACGTTATGATCAAATCAGAAGCTTTCATGCCACAAATGGCAGACAATCGTTCACGTGTTCTCAGGATAGTACCCCAATGTCTAAAGTATAGAGGATAACTCATTCCGTTACAAAGGAACTCAATTCCCACCGAAATAATGATAATTGTGAAGGAGATCATATTCCTACTTATAACTACAAGAAATGTCTCATTTTTAAGGGAGGACCGAAGTGTTGAGAGTGATTTTCTAAACTATTTGGACTAGAAACTTGAAATTTTGCGCACTTAATTAAAACATAAACAGATGTTTAAGTTTCAAATTTCATTTTGATATCTCAATTTGTTTGTGAGATGTAATTAAATTAATTGATTTTTTATCTCCTCCGACAGATATTAAAAAATGGATCTGAATTTTTTATGTGAGATTCTATGATAGACTACTTGCTTAACAGATTTAATGATACAGATGTTTGATATTATTTATACATTTTTTGTTTAAAAAATATATTTTACCCATAGAAATAAAAAGTTGATAAAAAATGTACATATATTTATGCAAAATATTTATTAAAAAACTAAGACCCATACCAAAAATCTGATTACACATTTTATTACACATCACAAAGTACACTGTGGAAAAATTTCATAGCTGTATCTGTATTTTTATGGGATGAAATAGATTTTGAATGTGGCAAATTAACATGAAAATTGAAACTGAGAAAACAAGCGATTAAAGTTTACATGCACTCAGAGTAAAAAATAAGCATCTTCTGTACCTCTAAACAAACATTTCTAATTACAATCTTTATAATTACACTGTACTATCACTAATATGAATTGAGCCCTACACAACACTTATCTAATATATAAAGTCGAATGTGTGTTTGTGGGTATGTTTGTTCCTTATACAAATCTACATTTCTTTACCAATTTACACGGAATTTTGCACACATACCCAGTTAAGCCCGGAAAGTATAGCGGTCAACATTAAAATTCAAACAAAATACTCCTTCCCTTGAAAATTATATAATTTCTGAGAATTTTATACTGAAAAAATGAATTGCTGTTCAGTTCACATGACAACCGTGTATTGTTTACTTTGATAACATTGGGCCTTGGCAACTGGACTTTAACGAATTATGATTGAATCGATGCAATATATTGGCGAAAATAATTACTGAAAAATGAATTACACGAAAATAAAGCAAAGTGTGATGCAGTTACACAACTTTCTCTACCCTAGACATAAGAAATATTTTCTCACTTCACATTTTGATGTAGAATAAGAGGTCGTATTGCAGGAACAACTTAAGTATGTGAGTATGCTATATCAGAAGTCGGTAAATAGTCAGTTATCCATAGCTGTAGGCTTTGTATTAGTTGAGATTTATCATTGGCCCTAAGCATGGGATGGAACATTTTGAGTCCTATACTCGCAGTATATTGTGTCCCGGGTTTTAGGGGAGGAAAGTATGAAAGTGATACTGCATTTCTATTTTATTTCAGCCCCGAAACGGTTCTAACATGAGAATGAGAAATAAAATTTTCCGTCCAGTCAATACAATCTTATGTAATTTATGTTTCTTCTTATTTCAATCCCTCCCAGGCATGATGTGTAGAAGCAACGGAATGCAGCATTCGACATCCTCTATGAGCTATAAAAAGCTATATCTAGCGTTTTCTGATGGAATAGTTCGATAAATCTTTTTCTTCATTTCAAGTTTTACATACATATTATAGGCTATACGGACCTAGAGTTTCAAAATCGAAAGTCCTCCATAAGTTAATTTCAAATTACAAAATACAAAGCCCGGGCGACGCCGGGCCTTTTCAGCTAGTATTATATATTTTACACCTAAATACACTATAATGAATACGGTCCATTACGGTCCAAATAGTCTAGAAGAGAAATCAAATGGTGGAGTGTGTTGTAATACAGTTAACTGAAAAATGCTATAAGAGGCAAAATGATAAAATATTTCGTGCTTTTAAAGACCCCTCTGTTATACGTAATTCGTCAATTTTTTTCTTAAAGCATCATAAATTATTCGAAATGTAAGCAGTCAATATTCAATCTACTATGCAAACAATTCAATACAATTCAATCCAATACCATAACAATACTACATGCTCCATTCAGCTTTGGTTCGGGTCTCAAACACGAACATCCTAGCTTCCAGCAGAATGGGTGTTAGGAAACCTCAGTCGCTACTCACAGCCACGAAACCAATTATTATCCTGTCAAAATGCTTTGGTATCCTGCCAATGAAATTGGAGTCAATCTCTGTTTCCAATGAAAAACATTTAGGAGATAAAAATGAGAGAGAAAGATCTGCTTTTAGAAAGCTTTATGTTGTCTTGGTGATTACACTTATCACTGTGTTGAGTGTAAAATCGTACTCGTGGAAATTCGAAAACTACTACGGAAGAGCCAATCACACGTACATTCTTAGCGACATAGTCCTTTCTGCATTAATGCAGATTTCTGTTTTAGTGCCTCTGTTGCAATGTTTATTTCGTGGGAAACATTACTTCCAAGATATATTACTTGAGATTGATGTTCTAGATAGTTTCCTTCTGGATCTGCATGAAATAAACATCTCAAGGAAGAAAACCTTAAGGGTCATTAGTATCCAGCTGTTAATAGCATTCCCAGTCATATCATTATTAATTATATATGACTATAGCACCTTAAAAGAAAGACTTTCTGTTCCCGTAGCTACAATGCTATCTAGATACGCTTGCCAAATCATAACAATAATTATGGAATTACAGTTCGTTAACTTGATTTTATTAATTAAAAATAGATTTGAGACCGTTAATCAGCAACTGATATCACATTTTGGGTTCATTTCACACGAACATCTGAATATGTTTTTTAAATGTGAGACTTTGGAAAAAAATAAATCACATGTAAATGAGAGTTTTGTGGGAAGGAAAAACTATCGAAGAAGTAAAGTATGTGGTAAGTCTGAGAGTAATATTTTGACAAATACATCAAGAATTACCAGATTTGGAGTACTGAAAGCGAAGGAAAAGTATTCAGCAAAAGAAGTGAGAAAACTTCGAATATATCATATTCAATTAACTAGCATTGCTATGTCGACTTTCGGACACTATGAACTGTATATGCTGTTGGTGTTTTTAAGTACTGGAGCTGAAATTATATCTTGCACATACATAGTAATTAGTTTATTGTTTAAGTCCATTGTGGAGTTCGACGTTGCTAGGGAAATAACCAGAAACATTTTATGGATATCCTTCAACATTATTAAGCTTCTCATCATCACTGTAAGTTGTGATTGGGCTTATGACAGTGCGAATCAAATTTCATTGCTTTCAAGACACCTCCAATGCTTTCATCAGCTCAGAAGAAACAAGGAACTTGGTTTGATGTGTCAGCAACTTATGTTAACCAAATTCAAGTTCACAGTTTATGGTTTATTTCACTTACACAGTGCTGTACTATGGTCTATTCTTAAAGTGATTATAACGTACGTCATAACATTACTGCAGACACATAGCATAACTTAAAAACTTTTTCATATGCCTACATATATGATAAAGAGAAATGCGAAATCGGTTGTTGGACCGGAGGTACAGCCTATGGCTCAGGTAATCCGGGGGTGAAAGGCGGGGCCAACAAAAAAAATGACTACATATAAATGTCAATTTTATACTTTGTTGTAAATTTTATGTCACTACAATACTGATTCAAGGTTGTAGTGTCATGGTCCATGAACAAATTACCAGCATTTTCTGTTATGGAAAAGAGAACACAACTATTTTGAGGTCTGAACAAATGAAGCTTTTCTGCACTCCTTTTTCATCCTTTTGATGAGGACTTAGAATTAGTCCACTGGCTTGTATATAGGCTTAATATGAAATCAACATATACCACGCTTGTTTGTTCATTTGTACTAATTCTCGGCGGTGGTATACTGCTAAAGATCTCGCACGAAATCTGTGCCGATGAGACCGTTACTCTCTAGAGAGAGACATGCTATTGTGCGAGAGAGAGAGAGGTAGCTTGGCCTTTACAAATAATAAGGGAGGTACTGTTGTGCGAGAGAGATAGGTAGCAGGTCAATCGACGCTACTGTCCTCACGAAAACGTAATGCAATGACTAAGGCAATCGGCACAGATTTCGTGCGGGATCTATACATAACTCTGTAACCATCGCCGGTATGCCGGAGATTTTGCCCACATGGATGATATAAATGTAATCCACAGACATGAGATTATCGTAATTTGCATACATAAATGACATTGATCTAGGCCGGGATCGAACCGGCGATTTTTGAATCAGAAAGCTAGTGCTGTTTCACCCAGGCTGACTCTGTAAATATATGGCCACGTACTATCGCATTTACACATACACGTAATAGCATCAACCTAGAAAGGAGCCAACCCCAAGTACATGGGGACCAAAATCAATAGATATAATTTTTTCTAATAAGTAAAATAATAAAACTGCATGCGACTAAAGGAGAATGACGTCAATTCTGTATATTCTAACATTTTAAATGCTTATTTTAGGAATGGTGATGGGAAAGATAATTTTTATGCCTACATAAAAAATTGTAATTCTCTATCTTAAAATTACGAAAGAAGGCGAAATGAATTTTCACCGTTAAAAAAGTCATATATATTTTTTTTTTTTAGCAAATGTTCATACTGTAATCTCATCACATAATTCTACTGTTTATTAAAAATACACTTAATAAAATATTATGATTAAATTATATAATTTGCTTTATTCCGCTCTTAATCACAATACTTCCTCATGCGTACAACAAATTCAAACTTTGTTGAATCAAGTAGAGATCAAGTTGAGAAACGGAGACAGAGACCAAAATAATTCAAACATTGAAAAGCAGAACCAACTAGTAGTTTTAACCTTTTCAGGGCTAAATTTATGTTTAATATAAATACAGTACTTATTGAGTAAAATCGTCACTGGACTCTGAGTTTGAAATCCACGAGGAAAATTTCAATGGAATACCTGGTTTCCATTAATTATAATCCAAATCTGCGGATAAAAAAAGTCCCATAGTTTGTATCAAGTCAGTATCATTGAAACGATTAACAATATATAACACAAAATATACATGCTTTTAACGAAACGGCAATACACAGTTACACGTGTTTACAAATCCATGTTTGATGACGCTTGTGGTCACATTTCTTCAGTGTTGGTTTTAAACAGAGCTATCAAATCTCTGGTACAGTAAACTTCTTTCTTCCTGGCATTGGAGAAACGCGTTTTAGGGGAAGGGTATTTAGAGGTGGGAGTTGAATTAGAGAGACTAGCCATCTTCCCCTCCCACCAGTCATGACCGTCGTAGCTGTATACCTCAGTCAGCACGATGTGGCTCCCCTGAAGATTGGAGTACGAATGAATTATCACCCCTTCAAATGACAATATTTCAATCCATGCTACTGCGTATTTCTTTGAGTAGAAGCAGGTAAAAAAAAATCACTGTATTTCATTATGAAAGAAAAGTCATCCCTGGAGTGAGATAGTTTGATGCTCTCCAGACGATTCCCAAAATTGCATGAGAACCACAAGCAATGTAGCTATTGAACCAAATGTCGAGTATAAAAAACTGAAATCTAGCACAAAGAAACCAGATGCTGAGAAATGTGGAGAAGCGTGAAGGGTGTGTAAAGAGAATTGCCTGATTTCTTCCGTAAGGTCAGAGTGAGAAGAATGAGCAAGTAGAAGTCTCTGTACCAATACTGATGTCCGTCCTGTTTCTCGTTTTGATATTTCACAACAGGCAGTGTTTCCAATCAATACTGCCAGATCCAGGGTGGTCCATGCTATATTGGCTATAATGACCTTAAGAACTTGTTCATCCTTCGAAAACAATCCTTCCATGAACATGATCAAAATAATATGAATAGTGAGAGTTATTCTGCTTGCACAACTCAAGACTGCAAACATGATTTGAATGCCAAAGCAGGAGTTGATTTTGCTTATCGTGCAAATGAGAATATGATGAGCTCTTCGAAGTGTCACTAGTGACTCACAACACTGAGATATCAAATAATTTCCTTTCGGGGGATATTGGAAGTATTTAGTATCATTTATACGTGAGTCGGGGCCATACATTTTAGTATCCGGGTGGACGAACGAAATGTGATTATTTCTTCCTTCGTCGTTTCCTCTACATCTGTCTTCCAAAGGGTTCAAGTCACAGATCATCTTACTCACTTTATCGAGTTCATTATTTAATATTTCAAGTCTGTTTGTAACAAGAGCAACAAAATTAATGAACTGTAATGACGTAACAAATATTATTGCACCTGTAGTGTATCTCAAAGCACAGGAAATCGTTCCCGATACCCACTGAGGACTCATGAGAATATAATCATAAACAAACAGAGCAAGCAAGCATACCAAAGAAACTGAAACCTGAAAAGTTACTATTCGGAATATTTTCCTAGTCGATCTATTGGATGAATTCTTAAGTAACAAACTGTCAATCTGGAAAAAAGACAATAAAATATTTTTCAGTTCTATTCGAGAATTAAAGTTAAATTTGAATAACGAAAGCAATGTACCCGAGAAAGATAACAGCAGCGATACCACGTCAAACACGATGAATGGAACCTTTGAAGTTGAATATATGTAGGAAATTCTGAACATAAGCCATGGTATTAATGCAGCTAGCAGAAGCACCATTAACACTGTAGAATATATAACACCATAGATACTTGTCTTAATACACTGATGAACAAGATGTGTATCTAGAAAATAAAAAGGAAATATACCAGTCACTTTACTAAGAAGATAAAGAGGCTTATAGGTAGTTAAAAACTTCTTCATCTTATATAATCAGTAATAACTTAGCCTCGAATTTTCATTCAAGGAACGGTTAGGTTCACTAAGTATGTTCGATGGGAAGAGGTGGGGAAGTGTAACACGCGATGACGACAAGAATGCTTTCAGGTAGGCCTATGATCAGTTAGGGATAAAAAGTGAAGACGTTCTATATTGCTTTTATAACGAAGTCATGATAAATCAATTATCTCCTATTTATATTCTAGACAAAAAAGGTGACCAATGATGTTTATGAACGTAAATAAATTGTCCTTTTATCATCTTCCTCTAGACTGCAGTACATGCACTCGAGGCGCTCACTGCTTATGTTGTGGGGTGACTGTCCATACACAGTGACGTCATGTACGTAACACTAAACTAGAGTCTTCAAGCTTGAGTATGAACATTCGATTCCTGGTATTATTATTGTGTGATGATACGAACGGGCTATATTGTCTTCGATCGCTTTAGCTGATATACGTGTATAAGTGTTTGTAAGATTTTAGGCTATGCGGCACTACTTGCCTTTTCAGAACAAAAGAGGACTAAGTGAATTCGTATTATTATAATGTGTGTACGTATGGAATAATATGATGATAAAAACTGACATTACAAATATTTGTGCTTTGTGACGTTGTCAATAGTAGATTTCCGAATTCTGTGAGTGACAGATTTTTATATCTCAAATATTTTAGTATCCATTATTGGAATTGGTATTGAATAAAAAACATTCGTGACCATTTAATTCCCATTAGAAATAATAAAATTGAACATTATTTTGTATTCCAAGGCTATGTTAGTATGTTTTACTTTCTTCAGTCAATTGTCAGCATTTTCTTAATATTGGTAAATATTCCCATACTGTTTTGTACAAATTTATCTTAGGCTACATATTTTTAAAATTTTGTAGCAAAATGTATTTGTCGATTTATTTCACGCTGAGTTTTCAGTAGGCTGCGTCAAGTCGACCTCTTCACTTTATAATATCCAACATCAACCCCTTGCAATATAAGAATACTAGTAGGCCTAATAAAAATGTTCAGGTGGACAATTGAAGATCTTCAGTCCGCCATATTTCCACTGCTTTGTGTTTCCAAAGTTACAGGATTGTTACCGTATTCACTTCAATACATGCGGAATGAGGAGCCAAGAAAAACTGGACGGAAAACAATCGTTGAGTCGAAATATGGTGTCAAATACTCCGTAATTGTAATTTTCGCATGTATGATTAGCTTTCCCTTTCACACCATCTGGAAAGCAAAGGTTTATTATGCGAGTGTAATTGATGACGACATAATATTTATTATTGTCGATTTTGTAAGTTCCTTCCTCCAATTTTTGGGTGCAGTATTTGCCATAATTGAAATTGCAATAAGAAAAAGGTACAAAATACTAAACGTTCTGTGTGAAATGATAAAAATAGAATCACAATTAAATATTGGTGAAGGAAGGTATTATAAGTGCTTACATTTATGGCTAATAATTCAACTTTCTGTTTGTTTCGTCATTCTAAGTGTGATATACTACTTTGACTTCATTCTCTGGTACGATGGGGACTTTTTCAGCATGATTTCAAGATACGAGATGAATACAATTTTACTGGTTATGGTAATTCAATTCGTATATTATCTAAGTTATATTAAACAGAGGTATGAAAAGTTAAATTCAGAAATCGTTAAAAACTTCGGTATGAGAAATGAATATGAGTTAGATGCATATTTATTATGGTCATCGATGTACGTTTTATCAAACCAGCATCTGCCTGTAATAAACAGAAGAAGCAAGATGCATTCCAATAAAAATGTCACTTTCTCATTTGAAAAACCAATAGGGATTTTCCAAGATATGTTAATAAGAGTGTATTCATTGCGTATCACCTATTTCAAATTGGTGGAAATCTCATCAGCTTTGAATTCGATATTTGAGGTACCCATTCTTTTAGAAGTAGTGGCAATTTTAACTAAAATCGCATTGAAAGTGCATTTAGTTATCGTTACTATATTCTTTGAAAATGTAACAGAACGTCCGGTTTTACTATTTGTATGTACGAATTTGTCATGGATTGTTCTAAATCTGGCAAAACTCTCTTTGATAATGACAATCTGTGAACGAGTTAAAAGCAGTGCTACTTACACAAGTGTTCTCCTTCAAAAACTCCGTTTATTGACTCATCTACCTGAAGATCTAGACTCTGAACTTGATAAATTTTCGGAACAATTACTCCACACAAAAATACAGTTCAGTGCCTGTGGGTTCTTTCTTCTGGAACACGCATTTCTAAGCAGATGTATCCAGGTTCTGGTGGCATATGTCGTCATTCTTCTTCAATTCACCCAATCCGATGAAGATAATTGATAAACACATCACCTTTTACGCATTCTTCGAGTTTCTCATCATACGACACGGCATCTGAACTTAAACATATTATGGTTTAGCAATGCCTTGGATATCGATTAATCACTGTCACTTCTCGTATATGTGCTTGCAATAACAAGGATGTAATTCTATCTGATCAAACGACAGGGATACATCAAGGTATCAATATGCAGTGATCAATATTTCACATATCTGCCAGTGAACAGAATAAAAACTTATTATTTTATATAACATAACTTATTTTGAAATTTAAGTAATTGAAATGTGCATTGATTAAAAACAAAATTTCGATTCGGTGCAAGTCAGTTCGTATGTTTTTATTCTGTTTTGATTATAACTTATCTTAAGTAGGTTAACTATTTCTCGTTACCACTGCTGGAAGCTTTGATTAGTGTCTGTTGTAAATGTGAAGAAAGCTGTAAAAAAACTATAAACAGAAAAACGCCATGATTCTTTTTATTTGTGAGCGTAAAATCACTACACGGAATTTTTTTTTCGCCTACGAAAGTAGCCTAACACAGCAGACGCACCATTATTATTTTATTTTTCTCGGGACAAAGAAGCTTATTTACCTGCGCATATATTTTTAATGGGTGAAAACATTTGTTTCAAAATAGTTACGGTATTTGAAATATTCAAAATCAAAGAAAAATTAAAGAACTCCTAGAAGAAAACATCATACCAAAATCTTTAATGTCTCCTGATAAATGTTTAATGAGTAGCCTATCCGCTTATAGACTAGAATTAGATATATGTATGCCTTTGCCTATAACATTTTTCACGTGAGCTCTTCTTTCTAACCTACTACCAACTTGTATTTTAAATTCATATATAAGATTTTCGGACAGTTTGGCTATCTTCCCGTCTGCATGAACTTATGTGAGACGAAGAAAATATTTACTGAAAACTACTTTGAAAAAAGAGAAGTATTGTGAAACAGAATTTTATTACTTACTCGTTCCATCAGACGAAGCAACAAAATGATTAAATTAAGTAGAGTTGAAAACTCGAGTAAGCAGATTGAAACGAAAGCTTTATGTGCACTCATATCAAAGTAATTTTGTAAATGCTTCAGCTTCTGTATTACTGATTTCTTCCTACTAACTAAAATTTGAAAATGTTCAAGTACAGGTTCCATTTAATTAATGTTAACATTATTGTAATGCGCCACTCTGTTACTTAGTGAAATAAGTCCTATAACGTCCCATAGTGTGTATGTATGTGTGTCCTTTCATGATCAAATATATAAAGACTTGGCATTCACGTTATTACTTACTTACTCAATTTAGCAAGTAAAGGAATATTATCAATTTTATGGAACCTGAAATTTCATTGCCGCGCTTACCTGAGCCCGCCATTCAACCCTATTCTGTGCTAACTCCATCCAACCATTCCTCGCAAATCCTACTGACCTTAAATTTATCCTAATATTGTCCTACCATCCACGTCTAGGTCTTCCAAGTGGTCTTTTCCCTTCGGGTCTCCCGGTTAATACTTTTGAGAGATGACTTCCCTCTCTCATGCGTGCAACATGTCCAGCCCATTTCATCCTCCTTGATTTAATTACCATCCGGTGAAGAGTACAGTTTATGAAACTCGTCGTTATACAGTTTTCTCAATTTGCCATTTTCATCTCTTTTAGGCCCAAATATTTTCCTAAGCACCCTGTTTTCGAACATTCTCGGATTATAATCTTTCCGAAGAGTAAGCGACCATGTCTCACATCCATACAGTACAACCAGCAGGATAATTGTCTCATAAATTTTTAATTTTTAATTTCTTGACAGAGGACGAGAAGATAAGAGTTTCTGAACTACATAAAAACAATCATTTTCTGATTTGAGTCTACACTTAACTTTTACCTGTTTCCGCAATTATTGTTGTAATTCTGTAATTAATTAATTATTAACATTATTAGGCAAGTAAAATCAATTCCGGTAGGATATTCTTGATGGTGAATGAAACATGCCTGTCTAACTTTGCTAGAGTAAATTCCAGTAAATTAAAATATTCTAAATTATTTAATATTACAACTTATAAAGTTGTACATCAAAGAAATTATAAAGTCTTTAGTGTATTGCTTGAACTTAAAGTTAACTAAACGTAACTCACATTCCTCATTCTAACATAACCCGCTTCCTCCGTGGGTCAGTGCTACGTCATTCTAATATCAAAATTTAATCTGGCTATCAAACTTGGCTCACTCGAAACAATATATCAGAATCGCATGTATAGTCCGATAATAAATTAAATTAATTGAGAAGATGTGCAAGATTTACCACACATAAGCTTACCTTTTAAGATCTATTTATTTTCTTATGTGGCCGAAAAATATGTTCCTTCTGACAATTAATGTAAAATCTTTATAGAATCTGCCGAATTATAAATAGAATAGACTATTAATTCTAGTTACAGCGTCGCATAGTAATATAACATATTAACAGGAAAAAATAAATGGTCAAGCTATGAATTTGGATTTCTTGCGTCAATAAAAGAAACCATTCAAGGTATCAAAATTAAAAGTCAATAGCGTACGAGTATATGACTCATGACGAGGGCCCGGATTCTGATGACCTAAAATTGTTTGAAAAATGACCTGTAAAATGACCTAAATTTAAAAAATGACTTAATAATACAAAAAATGACCTAAAAACTAATATTTTATTTATAAAAATTATTATTTTGCACACAAAGATATAGAGTAATTTGTACATAATTCTAGAAACTGTAAATGTAGAAAGGATATTGTATGTCTAAAAATTTTGTTCTTGATTAGAACATTTTTGAGAAGAAAAATAAGAAAATTGTTTTTAAAGTAGATTCTACAAAAATGTTGCATTATAGGAACCTAGTCATTTATTTAAAGTAACTGCTTGAAAATGCCAAAATAAGGAAGCAAATGACATGAAAATGACAAAATAATGACCCAAAATTGAAATAATTGCCCTAAAAATATAAAATTGCATAAAATGATAAAAAATGATCTAACAAAAATGTATTTATATAATCTGGAGGCCATGATTAGGATTTGCCTAAACTTGGCAATGTCTATGGAGTATCAATAAAAAATGACATGTCATTAGAATCCGGGCCCTGCTCATGACTGTATAAATTAAACATTCTTAAGCGGGGCAGTAATAATGTATTACGTATCTACGTAGTACTAGCCTAAATCTGAGAAGACTTACTTTACATTCAGGATCTGATCCAGAAAATATACTGATCTTTATTTATATTTCTTTTATTTGGGTTAATTACTTTATTTAGATTTATGTATGCATACTTTAACTGCATATTGGTCACATCACGTATTCAGAATCTTTGGGTATTGCAACAGGCCGCTCTTTGGGTATTGCAATAAGCCTCTATAATTTATATTATCGTTGTTTTATATCTTCTATTGATTTCGATTTCTTTTCAGTTGTAATGATGGCATGTGAACTACCGTCTAAGCCACCCAACGTGCATTACGACTTGGTTGTATTTACGATAATTACTGAATACATTAATTAACTAGAACTGGGTTTTCACCAGGTAGTAATTATATAGGTAGATTAACGGCTTCCACAATAACACTTACTTAAATCTAAAAGTAATTACAAATAAATACTTACAGTGTAATAGGAATGTGCTTGAGTTTATACTTACATCCGACAGTCTCTGCTATCGTCACTGTGACTCACTTCTCTGACGTTTAAACATATCGTAGCTTTCTTGTTGCTATGAATTCATGAACAAAAAAGAACGAAACAACATTCATGATGCCTCTGATACTGTGCATTGCAGCTAGTAGTCATAAGTTAATATAGGTATAAAATGTTCATTTTATTTTTATTTTTACTATGCAAACTATCTGTACTGTCTCCTAATATAGTTAAGATAGCTAATAAAAATCGAAAATGGACATGAGCTATCCCATAACTATTTTTTTTATAGAAGAACAACTATAGGAATTTTTCAAAACAAAAAGAAGAATCGATATGTATTTTTTTCAATACAATTTTCATGAGATTTATTCTTAATGTTCTGATACTAGGAAACGAATTCAACTGAGTGCACTAAGGGTCAAAAGAAGAACATAATCCAAGGCAATAATAAAGCAGAACCTCCCTTCCGTTGTCTACGACAGGCCAGTAGAGATAAACGAATCCCGTGCAGGCAGATATTCCAATATAGTTATTTATGAAAAAAGTTATAAAACGAGGAGAATTTAATTTTGCGAGTAGGTATGTTTGTGTAAAGAGCCCATGATTGCGAGAGTAGACATCCTATGAGCATTTTACTATGTGTAACATACGGTATTTTTAGGGCCCCTTTAATAGTTGTGAAATAATAATTTTATTGAGTACCGTGCAGCCATTTCAGGATTCCCCCAGCTGTCCTGCCACCTAACATGCACTTGCGCAGAGGCTATTGATTTTCTGATACATGGCTGCCAACATAAGCGATGGAGTCAATAACGCTTTTCAGCCACCAAATTACTATTCTTTTGCGAATACTACTTAAAATTTAACATCTAAATATACGTATCGAATTTACAAAAAGGCGCAATAACTTAACATTCTCACTTTTTATCAAACTGAGTTTACTTAATAATCATGTGAAAATATATATATATATATATATAAATTGTAAATGTTTTAATTTTTATCATTCAATGACATAGTTTTATCCTTTTAATTAATAGCTTATCATGTACTGTTAAAGGTGCTTCTTTTACCTTATACTGTCTAAAACATCTTTTTCTGCCTTTTTATTCTAGGCATCACAAAATGTGTTTAGGCCTATCCAGTGTTATTTTGATTATTTTTCACGATTAATTTACTTCCACTTCAAGTACGTATATGGAGGAACTAATAATTCTGCAAAACCTAGAACTACCGGGGTTCCACTTAGCGAATACCTAAGGGCAGGAACATGAACTTTAATACAATACAGTAATCACTTACTTACTTAATGGTAATAGACATATTCCTAAGTAAGGTGAAGGAATATTATCTATTTTATGGAACCCATAGGTTCACTGTCGCACTTACCTGAACCCGCTATTCAACCCTATTCTGAGCTAACTCCATCCAACCCAAAAGTCATTGTCGCACTTACCTGAGCCCACTATTCAACCCTATTCTGTGCTAACTCCATCCAACAATCCCTCGCAAATCCGACTTCCCTTAAATCTATCCTAATATTGTCCTATCACATGCGTCTAGGTCTCCCAAGTGGCCTTTTCCCTTCGGGTCTCCCCGTCAATATTTTTGAGATGTCTTTCCTCCCCATGCGCGCAGCATGACCAGCCCATTTCATCCTCCGTGATTTAATAAACTTTATTATATCCGGTGATGAGTACAGGTTATGAAGCTCGTCGTTATTCAGTTTTCTCCAGTCCCCATTTTAATTTCTCTTATATCAAAATATTCTCTTAAGCACCCTATTTTCGAATACTCTCAGATCATGTTCTTACCGAAGAGTAAGCGACCATGATTGTCTCACATCCATATAATACAACCGGCAGGATAATTGTCTTATAAATTTTTATTTTTAGATTCCTGGGCAGAAGGCGAGAAGATAAGAGTTTCTGAACTGCATAAAAGCAGACATTTCCTGATTTGAGTCTGCACTTAACTTCGGCCTTAATATTATTTGTATCTGTAATTATTGCTTCCAGATATTTGAATTTATCCACTTGTTCGAACGATTTACCGGCTAGGTAACGGAAAGATAACTTTCTAGTATTGCAATGTATCTAGCTAAACTAATATCAATTATGTTAACCAAACTGCCAATAGCCTAAGGTTTCACTAGTTAAAATAATAGGTCCATCGCTGTCGTTAACCTAGCTCCATAATATAGCACTCCTGGAAAAACACGAAACACAACTATCCACCATAAAGGGTCTATAACGTTAGGGATTACATTGCATGGAAACGTTGACCTCACGTGATGTAGCCAATGTACTTTTCCATTCACCGGGCGATGAAGATAAACACTTCCCAATGAGACGCCCATGACATAGAAATAAAAATAGATTTAGAATACACTGCATTACTTAATAAAACACTTGACTTTACACTCACTCCACGAACGTAACCCATAAATGACATCACCTAAGCTCACTTACTGCGCGTATGAGAGACTTCCTCTTAGAGAAGGCAAAGCAGCATGTCTTGCCAAAGAGATTGTAAACACGCGTACAACGCGCTCTCTCAACTCTGACTCATTCCTGGAATATTTATATAAGGTTTGTTCGCAAAGCAAATCCGTGACCGCTTGAGAATTTGTTGTACTGCGCATGTCCAGTCTGTAACTTACCCGTGATTTGCACTTTGCGAACGGTTACAAGAATTTGGAATCGATAGTTTCTCCGTTTAATCGATATGATATGCAAATAAAATATATATTTCCCTTTGGCATGTTATAAATGCAATATATATCGACAATATAATCTATAGTTTGGGAAACTTTTAATTATCTTCCATTATTCATACACATAAGTAGCCTATGTTTATAAATCTGGCGCAATGTTATAGGAGGGAGGAGTCAGGCGCGTTAAAATAGGTTACTGCGCATGTCTCTGATAACAATTCATGCTGGAGCCTGCAAACTTTTCTTATAGTACAGAAACTGTCCGTGAGAGCTTTGCGAACAGAAGATTGAAATCAGAATCACGGATTCTCGCTTTGCGAACGCGTGTGGAGAAAGAGCGCATGCGCGAACGATATGTTCCTGGTTTCTAACTGCTTTGCGAACAAACCTATATTTAACTTCGTATTTATTTGGAACATTCACGTATTTTCTGTTGGTGTTTGAACACAGTTTTCTCGGTAGGCCTATGGTGAAACAAGAATTTATTTTCAGATTTTAAGTTCGAATTCAATCAAAGATAGATAACTTATTACAGGCATTGAACTAGTTTTAAAAGTAGAGATTGTTGCACTATTTAAATATTTTCTTGGTCATGATTTATTTCTTACATAGACCAATTCTGTCAATGAGTCTTGTTAGTAACATAATATAATATTATATCGAAATAAGGCTAAAATTAAGATTTGCAGATCTGAGCTAACTTTAAATATGTGGGCGAAAGCCAAATACAAGATGCACTTTAAGCTTCGCCTTCTCGATATTCACATTTTGTTTCTCAGCGAAGCAGGGTACCAACTATCCTTGTATATTGTCGCTGACACTCCCGACCGTACCAAATATTAAAAATGCGAGAGTGCCCCTTGTACCAAATATTAAAAATGCGAGAGTAAGTGCTTTGTACCCACAGGTTTGCCTTGTACCAAACGGTTTGTCAGTCTGTTCATCCTCGAAGAATTCGCTAGATCGTGGTATAGAAGGAACTGCTTCACTGAGGGTGGGTGGGGGCGGGATATATCTCATGCGAAAAGTGCACCTTATATTTGTTTTTTCCCAAAATGTGATACCGGAAATGAGATTTGAATGTGTTAGCATTATCTTCCGCCGACCCATTCAATTCGCATCAAGAACTTTCGGCTTATCAGCCAGCAATGAAGGACAATAGCCTATTATTCCCGATGTTTCAAAAAAAAAAAAAACCCACTATAAGTTTATTGTATTCAGAACAATCGCTGCGAAAATTGAATTCTGTTCCTTCGCTCAGGCTAAATACTACACAGTTATGGTATAATTCAGATTATATAAACAATTAAAATGTATATTTTAGAGGAATGAGATAGATAAAAAATAAGCTATGATATTTTTCTAGGATTTTATTGGCATGAGGATATGTGAATAAATATACAAACCTGTAAACCCCTACAGTTGGTCATAGGGCCTCCAAGTGGAGGTTTCAGTATCTGACTAATTTTGTTACTCTTATTTTCCATGAGAGGAAAAAGGGACAGGTGGTAAGCCCATCGCCTCACAAACCGTCTCAGGAAACAAAGGTATTACTTGGTTGTAAAAGGGCGGGAAATTTTGTCCAAAGGCTCTAGTTTAGGCTTGGAGTTTTTTACGTGCCGTTTATCTACGTTGCGGGCTTAATGTCCCTCCCGGAGGACTCCGTGCTCAGGACTTTTACGTCCCGAAAAAGCCATAGACCGCGGTTAGGTTTGATCCCGTGATTTTCGAAACTTAAGGCGGGCACGCTACCTCTATAACACCTAGGCCCAAACGGATATAATCTCTCTCTCCTACATCCCCAGTGTCGGGGCGAAGGGCCTCCAGTAGGAGGTTTCTGATATCTATTTGAATTGTGTTACGCTTATTTTCCGAGAGAGGGCAGAGGGACAGGTGGTAAGCCCATCGCCTCACAACCCCTCAGGAAACTAAGGTAGTACTTGGACGTGAAAGGCCAGGAAATTTTGTCCAGAGGCTCTAATTTAGGCTTGGAGTTCTTTAACGTGCCGTAAATCTACGACACGGGCCCCCCAGCTTAAAGTCCCTCCCGGAGGACTAAACGGATATAATGGTCTTAATTAAAAGGGTACAGGGTAAGCAGAAATTCAGGTTAGTTTACTGCAATATAAAATATGATTTCTTAATTTTGTATATTTTCAATCATCACATACATACAGGAACATAACATTACTAATTGAAGCTGTACATCAGTCTGGTTTACGCTATGCCATTGCATTTCTTCATAATTAAATCTTAATCAAGCCAGTTTAAGTATTTATTTTTCATTAATATTAGCAATCTCTTATGTCAGTTATAGTGTATTTCGACTTTTACTTCTACACTGATTATGTTACTGTCAAATAAGCCTTGTAGTTTGTAATAATTGTATGTTCTGTTAGAACTTTGAAACCTTTAAAGTACTGAAGCTTAACTGGCATGAATTGTTGAAGGATAATAAATATTGTAATGCTCTTTTTGTCATTCAAAGATCTTATAGGAGCTGCACTTATAAATACTCTTATAAATGATCAGATTGTGTGGTAGTTGGTTGTGGTGATGATAATAATATCCATGACGATAGTGATAGTTTAGGTAATAATAATAAGACAATTTTGAAGAACATTAATTTTAAAACGGAAGTAAACTTCTAAACATTTCATTGGCAGAGTGAACTGTTTTTGTGAACCCCATCCTCTCGTCCGTGCGATTCCATGTGGAGCTGGGATTAACCAGGCATAAGTTAACTGGCTATCTCAATAAATATTTTCCATAATAACCAATATGTTTCACCCAATTAACAGGATAACCAGATAACTGACAGGGACGTAGCCAGGATTTTGGTGCGGGAGGGCCCATCGGGGAATTTGGGGGAATCCCAAATTTTTAATTAAGCCTCCAGATTTCATTTTATCGTCTTTTTTCTGTTACAAAAAATAGTCATTTTAAACTTCAGCACTCTTCTTTACTCTTCCAAAATAATAACATTTTGCAAAAAGTGCATTGAAATGAAACTTGAAGGATTAACTTTACAACCTTTTAATTCTTTCAAAATTCTTACTTATTTAAAATAGTCAAGCATAAAATGAAAAAAATTATTTTATTCTACGTTTACATAATAAAAACAATATAATTTGGCAAAATAACCTATTTAAAAATATGGGCTTAACTAATGATACATTTTAAAGCCAAAGCCAAATCCTTATTGTAAAATAATCTGAAATGTCAAAAGACAAAAAATCTTTCTGTATTAAAATTCAATGTAGGCTACTCAATGTACTGTATAATTTTTAAACTTTGTCTTACGTTAAAACAAAAATATTAAATTTACCTACTTAATTGTTGTACTTCGTTCTTTTTTTTTATTTTGGAGGAGGGGCCTTGGCTACGTCCCAGGTAACTGAATAATCATGTCCTTTTAACCAATAATCCAGTTATTTGTAGTTATAAAATTAATTGTTGAAAGAGAGTTTAGCGTAATAAGTACAGTCTGAATCAACCGTACCAGTCAAGAAGATTGTTGAAAACATTTTGTTATGTCTTAGAGTGGACAGAAAAAAGCATGTGGCTTACTTTGATGCCTGTCTATGCGGCGAGGCATACACAGTGAAGCGTACAATACATAGACCCATAGAGTACGTGTGTTGAATATTATGATTATAAATACGGTTCCATGGGGTATTTTTTTACATTCCACTGAAGAACAATTTCAAATAAAATTCCACAAAAAATCAAATGTTGATATATTCTGCTCGTTACAAAAAGAATAAATACGATTCTTTGCGAAGTATTCTTAAAATTAATGCAGACTTCCGAAACGCAATATACTGAACTCGGAATCTGGTGGCCATTAAAGTGTCTAGTGCTATTTTACGTAAGACATGGGAATGACAAGATAATTATTACGGAGTCGTTTGTTATTCAAAATCAATTAATGAAAAACAAACTTTCTCTCCTTTTGATTCTTACAGATATGTGTGCAAAAAATAAACTTGCACATTCAGATGCCATTTTCTAATTTACCTTCAAAGATGTAACTTAAAATAGATTGAAACCAGAAATGAGATTGACATTTTAGGCTTATGAATTCTCCTTTTGCAATGTTTCTTTTAAATTTTCCAATATGTAATATAAATATTAGAAACAAAAATAATTTATTTGCACAATATTTCAAACAAGAGAAGAATTCCCTAGCCTCATTTTGAATTAAGGGTACTTATGTCTTTTTTACTGGGGACAGTAAGAAAACCATTCAGCATGGAGGACACTCCTGTCTTCTTATTGTATTTTCTATGCTGAGTATACTTATAATGTTATTTAAGTGGAAGGATAATTCTTTACAACGGCAGTGGTGAAGATGTTATCCTAAGAAATAGGATACCAAACTAGCTCAGAAATTCAGCAATTGAACACTCTTCACCAACTCTCTCATTAAAAAAAATCTAAGGTCAGAAGAAACAAGTATTCTAACTAAAATATTCCGATAACGTGTACTGTTTTCTAGTTTTTGCTTCCTTCAACCTCAATCTTATTTGTTTCTATCTTCCTTACTATTTAGCTTTATTTGTGAAGGTGTGTGTTCATAAGGACATCTCTCTCAGGAATTTCAAATCTTTTAAAAATTGGTCACCGTAACAACTGACTGCATGAATATAACAGTAGGTTATTTACAATGGTAGAGAGCTTCTTCAGACCATAAGTACTTGTATGCTAAAACTTATAAATTATTTTATTTAAATATAAAATCACCAACCCCTACCTCAAGTGTATCCTTTAGTGAATATAATTTAGTTAACACAAAGCATTGAAAACCTCTTTTCTGATAGATCGTTATGATTTTCAATTTAGGGTATATTACAGCATTATAACTGTAATTAATATCTCTGTCTCAACAAGATCATTTTAACTAAAGAATATTTTATAAATTACGATGGGCTAAATATAAAGAAGGATTCATCACAGGAAAACATATTCTTGTTAAGAAACCATACTAAATGCAATCTCCTTATTTTTCTCTTGAAAATATTCCAGATTGTTTAAGTAGGTGTGCTAATGGATTAGTTTTAATGATTCACACAAGTTCGAAGACTTGTACACCCTTCCTTTCAATATAAATACACTATTCCAATATACAATACATAATATATATCAGGAAACTCATCGTATAAAATTTACAGAAAGAGAATATTCAATTAGATATTCATTCCACCTCTTTACAATTAGGGTAAGTTATTTATTTATAACCTTATACATTTATCATGAATTGCCCATTTCCTTGGACACTAACTTATCAAAATAACACTTTCTGTAATCTATTTGAGATACCTATTACTAATGATTTTTACAAACAAAATAATGCACCAGTACGTAGTAATATTAATAACAATAGTAATAATAATAATAATAATAATAATAATAATAATAATTATAGACTATTAGTCACTGGGATGGCTTATATTGAATAACACGTGTGTATATATACATAATATATTATATATACACATACCGAATGAGTTATAGGATGACTTGGGAAAACTTCTGAACTAGAAATTCGTCACATGAACACCAGGCAAATATATATAGTATGTGATAATTAAGGCTCGGAAGTTGTTGCTCTATCAGAAGATAACATTTGCTCAGGAACCAATGAAGTATGCTCATTATTTAAGTAATGTTTAATATTTGACGTTCTCTTGTTAACTGAATTACATTATAAGTCACAAAAAGTTAAATTGCATCCCAATACTTATAAAAAAAGAAGGTAATGCAACAAATGTTTGTAAATTGAAATGTAATTAAGTAAAACGAGGCTTTAATATTATACAATAATTAATTCCGAAAACACTAGGCTATGTGCTGTCAATCATTGAATGTCGATTCTCAAAACATCCATTTCGGAAGATGTGTTATAAATGTTGAAATCAACAGATAAATGCACAATATCTGTCAGAAATATGCAGTTACAAATTTGACAAATTAAAGAATGCACAAATATTTTAATATCAAGTAATTATGATGCACATTTATAAAACTAAAAAAATATGCAATAATAGGTCTATGCAAGAAGAAATCATAAATTTTCTGTAATTTCTTTCACGTATTCTATACATTTTAACACTACATGTAGCCTAATTTAGTCCATTATTATTAGTATGATTTTTCACGTAGCCTACTTCCAAGCTCTAGTGACAATAATGCCATCTATGGACTAAAGATAGACTGGTGAAGCGTGAAATAATATTTGGCACCAACAATCCCCCTCAACTGCGATGAATTTTATGCTCCCGAGCTTGCAAGGAGGGATGTTTTGGCTTATTGTGTGAAAGGTGGTACCCCAAATAAGGGGAACACCATTTGAATGCTTACCATCCTAATTTCTACTTGTTCTAGAATAGTTGGAACATGTACAGATATCATAGCCCTGCGAGAAATGAAATATGTAGCAAAATATATTGAATATACCCCCACGCTCTTAACGCAGCTCAGCATGATGGACATGTGAATAAACCATTATACCATATACCCATTTATGCTTAGCCAATAGGAAATTTTGCACCTAGACGTAGGGCTATATTATTTTTTGTGTTTATTTTACATTATCGACAACACAAAGATACACAAATGAAGATAACAAGAGCCCGAAAGACTTTTGGAAGAACATAAACAAATTTTCGTGGTTTTACTCATTCTCAAAGACAATAGTACATTCGAATCTCGTTTTGATTTAATTCTGTAAATAGAAATAGGTATAGATATCAATCTCGGGAGTCTAAACATTAATAAAATAATCGAAAAGTAAATTAATAATTTCAAACTTAATTCCGTCGTCGTTATGGCAGAAGTTAATAACTAAAAAAATATGATCATTTTGAGTTATACTGCTATATTGCTGAAAATATGCTTTATAGGCAGGTAGAACTCACTACAGTAATTGATATCCCAACAGCTGTAGGCCTATCTCAAAACTAAGATTTTGGACTTAGTGACTTCTTCCTGATCTACGACTATATTATATTCTTGATTTTAGTAACAAATGTTAAAACTGGTACATAGATTTTTTTTTAATTTTATCAAACATATCTCCAAAACATGAAGGCATATTTACCCCTCACTCTGTACACAGAAGTTGAAAGTTCTGGTACATATTGCACATTGCAAGGGACGTTGTAATCATCAGATCATTGCTATACATTTCTGCATTAATATAAATTAAACATTTTCCACAAAATAGTATATTTATAGGTGTGGTAGACCTTCCAAATTCGTCAAAACTATATCAATAATTCCTTTGTTGCAACCAAAAAAATTATTAACAGAAAAAAAATTATCTCCCTTCTATTGAGGGTAAAATACTTAATAGACACATATCTCGTAGATCCAGATCGAAAACAAAATTCCTGACACTACCCATTGATGTTGGTGTACACCGTATTTCATACTTAGGTAATCGATTCAGTGTATGCATAAATATTTATTATTATTATTATTATGTATTGTTATTATTTGTTACTGCATTTATACATCAGCAAAGTCAATAAAACATATTTTGGTGTAGTCCAAATTCTGAATAGCTAGCAGAAAGTTTGAATTATTTACAAGAAATGCACTTGCTTTCTGCATACTTACATCCATTAAGAATAATTTCTCTTAAAGAAGTGTGCAAACTACTGAATGCTGAAGGCAAGCTGTGTACAGCTATATCTGTCCATATCTGGTAATCTGGTGGAAGAACGGGTTCCATGTAGGCTACTGTATACCAAGCCATCACACTTCTACTGATGCATTACAGTTTTACTTAATACAATTCACACACACATAACCATGTACATTTTGATCCTTACCAACCGCACGCATTCTTATAAATATACTAGTTTAGAGTAATTATAATAGCAGACATAAAAATACACTCTATGAAAATGTTTATAATCCTCATGAAATGAAGTAACATTGGATTCATAAGCTTCATTTTTTCTTTGAAGGTAATTGTTAATGAAGGATTTGAAATATTGACCACCTTATTCCTTTAAAAACCTGTATAGCTTCTATATCTTATAGTGAATATAGAATAGAAATTAAACTTAACTTCAAAAATTGTTTAATATAACCACAATCTTTAAATTTTCAGTTCTATTTCCAAAATGAAAAATAAAAGCTAAGATAAATATTAGCTTATTATAAGCTTTTGATGAGATCGACTATAGGCCCTGCTACGTGAAAAAGTAATATGAAGACTACAGGGGAAAATCAATTAAAGTCACATAATTTTAATATCCTGGGCAAATTTAAGGCGAATATGAAAAACACTGTTAGAAAGAAAGCATTATGAAAATTGCATGTCTCAGCCGCGGTAGCTAAGGTGTGCTGACTTCGAGCCGTGGTGACAGAGGCTGTGAGTTTGAGTCCCGCTTCGGGCATGTGTTTGCGTATAGTGAGAAAAAAGGAAAACAAGGAAAATAAAACAGTAAACAAGATAAATAATAATTAAAGAAAATTAGCCTCTGGCCGGCTAAATTAAAAAGAAATGCAAAAGTACTGTTTAAATAATAAGTAAATCTACTCTTATGTTAGTATTGTTATTTGTATCCTTTTATGAAGAAAGTTAACAATCAAAACAACAATGCGCGCATCAACTGCTCTCTTTATGCAAGAACAGTCAAATACCACATTTTCCTTTAGTTTAAAGTTGTCACACGCAAACACAACAAACTCTATTCATAAGTCACTTTTCTAATTCCATACATTAAAATTAGTACATTTGTCACTATTAGTGTTTTAAGTCAGACATTACATTCCAACACAACACTGGATTTCCTCGAAAATTCTTTTAAATTAAAAGAAAATTATGTATTCAAATTTAGAAATATAGAAAATATAATACAAGTTACATTAATTTTATTTTATTTATTACATTCTAAAACTTCGTTATAACTGGGTGAACTCTGAATTATTTAACATACAACTATGAGACTTGGATTGATCTTCCATCGCACACTTTATTTTGAAGCCAATTTCACACGAACACATTGACACCCAGAACAGCGGTGCTCTATGTCAATTACAACAAAAAATTGTAAAAAGTGGGCTTTAATTATTTTTCCCCGTCGTCTTCATATCTATAATATGTGAAAAAAGTTATTCCAATGATAATATTTGTGTATACACAAAATAAAACTTGCACATAATATAAACTTCAATAAAGCATAAATATATCTGCAATTATCTTTACCCTATGCTAGCAGGAACACTCACACAATCGTACAGAATAATGTCTTTGACTAGAAATAATTGACACGCCACTGAGTTTAGTTTCCCTGAGTTACTTTATTACCGAAGTATGGTTGAAACACTCATTTGGCGTCAATTTCGTACGGATAGAATAATGGTAACACCAGCACAAGCCATCTTCCTTATATAAAACACATGTTCACATACTTGATCTAAATTAATCTCTTGAAGCAAAATAATATCTCGTCTCTTGATACTGCAGTAATTCTGGGCTAGCATTCGTCAAGTAAAATGATCTGTTATTTCTTATTCCCTAATATTTCACTTATTTAAAGCAGTATATAACCTAAGTTACGTTATTCGCATTTCCCATTCCACTACGCAGTCGGTGTATCAACTAAGATCTGGTCCTGACTTGATATTGAAATGGATGGAGTATGTTGGAGAACCCATGCCACACAACGCAGACAAAAAACAGTGTCATTAACAGAGATGTGGCAGATGCGTTCGTTGTTCCCGATCCAATGTCTATTAGATCCAAGGTGTTGTCGTTAGGATTACCACCTCTCAGCTTCAGATCTGTAACTCAACAGAAAAATGAAAATAAATATTCATTTCCTGGTTAATGATGCCAAAGAAAACGGATGAACTAACGCAGTTTTGTAGATATTTACAACAAGCATATTAAATAATATGTATAGAAGCCTGGCTGAGCGGAAGGAGAGGCCCTATGCCTTAACTTGCCATGCAAAATAAAACATTACAATGTTATTATTAACTGACTAAATTAAGACGGAGTACAAACTGTTAATATTCTACAGAAATTATATCAACATAATGTGTTTTCTTTGATATTTCCATTTCCGGGCTGTATGGCCGTGGTCTGTCCGTTGATATTGCTGACGTTTCGCCACGAACTACGTCGGGCATCTTCAGAGCTGATTACAGCTAGGTGCGAACTGCTGACAAGCTCTCAAACTACTGGTGGCTCACGACAGCCGAGCGTCGACCAACCAGAGCACGAGCAGGTATAAATACCAGTAGTTTGAGAGCTTGTCAGCAGTTCTCAGCCGACCACCTAGCTGTAATCAGCTCTGAAGATGCCCGACGTAGTTCGTGGCGAAACGTCAGCAATATCAACGGACAGACCACGGACAAACAGCCCGGAAATGGAAATATCATTGAACGCCGGCCGTGAAAGCCTTAGTAGTTATAATGTGTTTTCTTGTTCGATTATACTATAATTCACGTATTATATGTGACGGATCAGTATCTTAATGACATCCAATGAAGTACAAATTTCCATCAATAAACGAAGAAATTCTTAAAGTGTACTTAATACGATCAATGAGAAAGAATTCATTTCACCGTTATAAAGCCAAACCTTTTCTTTGGGTAAAGAAAATAAACGAACATAGTAACCAATTTTTAAAATGCAAGAATCAAATAGAGAATTTACAAAATGTTCCATTGAGGCATCGATTATTGAACACAGAACGATCTTGAAAGCTTGTGAGTAACAAACGATCCTGCGTTAATAAACAATCTATATTTAAAGTAAAATCAATTCTGTTCGTGTTAATTTTAATATTATACTAAATTGCGTTCATTTCTTGTTACAAAAATCTGTATCTGCTAATCGAAATTTGGAAAGTTGGCTCAAGAGCTTGGGTGCTAATATATTGGTTTCGATTACAGTTATTACAGGAGGACCACATCATCAGATGTTCAATTTATTCAGTTAAGATAGTATCCATAGAATGACTTAGTACAGTTAAAGGCCTCATTGGTAAATATGGTATGGGTAGGGTTTGGGCAAGGAGGGAAGAAGCTATTTTGAAAGGCAGATAAGGACATGGATAATCTTGAAAAAGCACCCTCACATACTGCAGGGTCTTTCTGGATTACATTCTGTGTGCACAAAGTATAACTTATATAAAAGTCTGGATTCATTTTTGGCCTTCTATGATTTCAACATATTATTATTTTTAGAATTTTATAACTTGCTATTGACCCACACGGGTCGAAACTTAGATGGACAAGTATTTGTAAGACCTGAGGTAACCGACAACATAAGGAATTCAAGTTTCCTCCTTAATACCACATAAGTATGACGTCTTCCGGTATAATCGTTTTTATTAAAATATGTCTTTGCTTACTGATTTAAAAAATAATAAAAAAAAATCCTCCCTAGGTAAATTACAACGCTTGAATGATTACAACAAAAAGGAAGATGAGTAAAGTTAATTAATGAATATACATGCGAATAAATGGATCAAAGACTATCGTGGACTTTCAGGATTGGAACACTGAGATGTCAATAAAATGATAGCCAGATTCCTTATCGTAGATTCCCTGCCAGGAAGGCCCCAGAACAAGATCCTCTGACGCCATGAAACCTTGGGTCATGTTCTAGGTATCTACCCATACGTAGAAGTAAGACGCATCTTCAGACACAACATACAGAATTTGGTCGGCGAAGACATGAAATCAAAATACTTCCAAGTCTACGCTCCAATCTACGCTCAATGCGCTCACTACTGCTAGCTTTGATATAATCACTTTCAAGTTTTCCATTAAAAAAAAATGCACATTTGTTATTACAACTGTCCGGTATGAGACCACTAGCAACCGGGCTGATTAAAGAGGCTCCACCATCTCAGAATTCATTGGGAGAATTTGGATTACTATATACTCGTAGTTTGGTTCAATTTCTTTTCCAGAATTATTAATGACTACCACTTCATATTAAAACGAAAAAAATATAATATTAATGAGATCTCGCTCATTGGTAGGGGCGAAAGGCTCAATCTCACCCCCAAAACTGATTAATTATGTGGAAATCATGGCATGAACGTAAAGTTCTTGTATCACATTTAAATGCAATAATTAAGGACTCATTTTACATGTTATGAAACCATTTATTTGGGACCTAAAACATTGTTCTATTATATTAAGATTGCATTTGATTTTTCTTATTACTATTTTAGTCATGAAAATTTGGGTATGACTGCACAATGTTAAAGTTTGTCTGTTTTTTCTGGTAAATAAGTAAAGTTAAAAATAGTAATATAAGAGTACATATGATCCGATCCAGGGCAACAGCCAATAGAGCTAAACGTTAATGAATGATTAATTATTTATTAACTTTATTGGCTATCCTCCTGGAGGAAATTAAACTAAATTCCATGAACAGATAACAGAAGTGGGGGGCATGTTGTCAAGATATCCCCCAGCCGTTATGGATCAAGATCAGTAAACTGTAGTTTACAAGCCTTGGTTATGGATGGCTAACTGAACCGGAGCCGCTACTTTTTTTTTATCAAGTTACTACTCAGTTTTTATCACGAGGCTGAGTAGGCCTATACCCCGTTCCAGCCTCTTTACCTGAGAAAAATCCAAGGAGGTACCGAGGATCTAACCTAGACCCGCGGATCCGTAGTCAGCGACGATAAGGTGGTTTTTCACCAAATGTACCTACGTAGGGCTAATATTAAGCTACTTAATTCTATTTAAATCTAAATATTTACACAATAATTAGGAACGTGTTGATATGACATGCTTACAACAACTCCTGCTATACGACATTAACTGTTGGATTGAACGTCACTTAGCAATTTCATGTATCTTGGTGGAGGTTTTCGTACAAGGAGACATTTTAATACCAAAATTTTTTTTTTTTTCGTAAACTTCTTCAAGTTTAAAGTAAAATTACCATCTTGTTTTAAAAACTTGTGGACAAGCATCTAAATTGTGTAAAAAATAAATATATACCATGAGGACATTACTATCACGATGTTAATAGTAGAATATTTTGAGATTTTCTAGTATTTTCATTCATCATTTAACAATTATAATGTCAGGCTCTGGATTTTTTTTTACTAGCCCAAGTTTGGAAAGAAACCAACAATGCCTTACAATGATTGTACATGCACTGCGTTATTAACGAAAATTCAAATGTTGAAAATAGCATAATGCAGTAACTAAAGAATGGTATTTTTTTACAAACAGTGAGTCCATAATGCCCTAAAAAGGAAAAAGTAGGCCTATGGCTTATGTATTTTATATTTTCTGAAAAAAAGCAATAATAAAGTTCCTATAAAAGTATTCTTGACATTACGAAGTAATAAAAGGGAAGGGGATGCTCTCAAAGAATTTTAATAAAAGTTGTTGCTTCTAAATGAAGCATCTTCCTTCTCTCTTTCCCCACTTTTCATATTCCAAGATATTCCGTGCAATACGATCTAACAGCTAGGAGTAGATTAAATTTGTAAAAAAAGTAAGGTCGAAACGGATAACAATAAAATTTAAAATTTTCACTGGTTTTACAGTCGTGGAATTCGACCAGAATGGCCGAGAACGATGCGATGTAAACAGTTTCAAGAGCATATGACTGGAAGGTACATAATCCTACGATGGAATTAATCATGTGGTTCCAATATGCTATTATTTAGTATCGATTTAAGAATAATGCCGGTTTCTTGTGTTGAATATTTGTCAGGAAATGACTGATCATCGGTATGAGTTCATCTGATACTCTTTGGCCTTTCTTTAAGGTAACTGGTAATAAAGTTTTACTGCTGGTAATAAAAAGGACAATATCGAAACAAATCCAAACTTTAGATAAACATTGTATTTATTATCACCTAGAATTTTCCATCTTCGACCGATTTTTCCCTTCTTGTCCAACAGATATCTATTTTTCACTTTCTCGCAAATATAACGGAGAGAAGTGCACTCCACGCATGCTCACTGCCTTAAGGCATGTTCGAATTTTAACGGTCGCGAAGCTATCGGATTCTAGGCGATCTCTGTACCTTCGGAACACATGCATACTCTTTTGGCCTGACAAGGATATGGAGGGCCTCCCCGGATGTGTGTTCAGCCTTGCCGAGGCCACCTCCGATACAACAAGAGATGGAGCAGATGGGATGAAGATTATAACGAGAGCAGATGATATTCGTGGATCAGAAGTTACTGAAGTTACCTGCCTCACAGGTGAGGGAAACCCCCGGAAAAAAACGCCACCTAAGCAACCAGGAATCGAACCCGGGCCCGCTGAGTCAGAAGAACGAACGCATCTCCTACGCAACAGTGGTGGACCGGTTGTTTCTTCTCCTATATTGCAACTTAAGTAGGAAAATATGTTAATTACATTATTTCGTTATAATATTTTTTGTAGGACTTACATTAGTTACACATTACATGTCATGAAATGACAGCATTGGATTTAGTATAACACGTGACGAGTAATTAATCATTAGATGCTCACTTATAATTGGAATAGTTAAAACTGCTCATCACCTAGAAACATTTTCCTTATTACTGGAATATATGCACACGCATCGCTTAAGACATGAACATTTTTGCTCAGTGAATGTGGATACGTCAGAATACTGCCGATCTGTATGTACCAAACCATGAAGTTTAATCGTAGAAGAAATTGGGAGCATGTTATGAAGGTAACCTTTTATGCACTTTGAGAATTAAAAGCAACACAAAAAGATGGAAAAATTGTACTCTACGTGAGATTTATTTGAGTGTCAGAGAAGTGAAGAAAAAAATTAAAGTTTAACGGATGTTCTTCAGAGTAACAAGGAGTTTGTAGGGGGAAAAAAAACCTGGCAACTTGCCTATTTTAACTCGATTAGTAACGAAATACATTCTAAAATCTGGCAATCAATTGTATACTCTACTATCTTCCATTTCGTGTTGGCTAACATGCTTTTAAGTTCCTCCTTTATACTCGTATTTCTGTAAGGACTAGCTTGATATAGAATACTCTTCTTTAATAGGAGTAAATATTCGCAAATGGCACAGTACAATTGGTTGGGAAGCTGCGCTATATACCAGAACATCGGGGTACGCCTTTGTGCTGCGGGATGAGGAACTACTGTACAAACCGGGTTCTATCCTCGACGAGGCAACTAGGATTCTGCTATTTAATTAATCATTTGGGTTCCACTATGTCGTTGGGATCGACTCAGTCACCAATAGAGATGAGTACCAGGAATAATCCTGAGGGTAAAGGTGCGTAAGGATGGTACCTTGACCGTAATTGAAACTGAAACTGAAAAATTAATAGCATATAAGAAAATATGAAGTTCAATTAATACAACTTTTAAAAAATGAGAACAGGCAAATTCTTATTTATATTAAGGGGTAATTAAGGGTTGAAAAATTCACATTTTTTGTCAAAATTAGCATTACCCGTTTTCTTGTATTAAAATACTATGTGCCTTCATGTAGGCCTATATATCGACTAAGTTTCACTGCACTCAGGCACTTTTATGTTCCTTAATTACGCGACTAACTTACTTACTCAATGGCAACAGACAATTCCTCAGCATATTATCTATTTTATGGAACCCGAAGGTTCATTGCCGCGCTTCCCTGAGCCCGCCATTTTACCCTATTATGTGGTAACTCCATCCAATCATCCCTCGCAAATCCCACTTCCCTTAAATCTATCCCAATATTGTCCTCCTGCCTACGTCTAGGTCTTCCAGGTACGGTAGTCTTTTCCCTTCGGGTATCCCAGTCAATAATTTTGAGATACGTCCTCCCTCCCCCCATGCGCGCAACATGTCCAGCCTATTTCATCCTCCTTGATTTAATTACCCTTACTATATCTGGCGAAGAATACAGGTCATGAAGCTCGTCGTTATGCAGTTTTCTCCAGTCCCCATTTTAATCTCCCTTAGGCCCAAATATTTCCCTAAGCACCCTGTTTTCGAACACTCTCAGATTATGTTCTTCCCGACCAGTAAGCGGCCATGTCTCACATCCATATAATATAACCGGCAGGATAATTGTCTATGCGATTAAACACGTAAAATGTTTACATCATAGTGGTGAAAATAAATAATGTTTGACAAAATTAAACTGCTTCAGATGATTACGGTGTCTCCAAAAAAGAAAAGTAATATTAAAGCTGATTTAATTTTTTTAAGTATCAGTTTATTGGCTGAATATTCCTGATGAGACTGCGTGTACATAGTTTAAATTTAAATACCATGGAAGAGTAATATTTCCGTATTTAATCTTTACTGTACGGCACTTGTATAAATTCAGAACTATTTGGGTTCTACAGATTTAAAGCAAGGAGATTGAACTTTTACTGCACATTGTCAACATATAAACCATGTGTACGAAAAATCAGGTACGTCTATGCAACATTAAAAAATGTAGAAAACAGAATTTTCACTCACTACCCCCCTCAAGGGAAAGTTTGAGAAAGAAGATATGGAGGTTAAAAGTTATAAAAAGGCATGATTTTGCTCTATGTTTACAAATTTACAAGAAATGCAAATGTATAAGTTAATAGGCCTATATATTTTAGAAAAAAATTAGAAGTGAGGCATTTTGAGTTACTGTTCACTTTTGTTCATTAATTATAACAGTTATTTTGCATTTAATAAACGTATGTTAAGGTTTACCTTTGAAAAAAGAGATGTAACAGAGACACATGCATGATGTATTCATTGTCTGACGAAGATAAACGGCTGGGTAGGTGGGATTCTAGTCGACAGTCGACAGTAATAATAATGATGATTGTCCGATGTTATGTTTTCCCACTGTTAGTTTGCATTGGAGAGAACGTAAAAATGATCCGGCAGTTTCCATTCCCACAACTGACTAGTTTGGATGAAGCTGGGCATTTCCCAGTGTTCACTTCCGAAAAGAAGCCTGACTTTTAAGGGCACACGAGAAATGTAGTTTCAAAAGTAGCGTTTACTTGTGCTTCATATCATCATCAACTTCTTGTTTTATTAAACTTTCTAGGTTTCTTATTTTTTCTAAGCAAGTTTTCTTCTCTGGCATTGTATAATAACCCTACAAAAAATGTGTAGTTTTAATAACATAATAGTATCGTTGATGTTCTACCTAAAGTTTAATGAAGTACGCCTACTGTTCCGTCATTAGGTTGTATTCAGTGATGAAAACATTTAGCCTTATGTTTAAAAATAAATGAATACATAACTTAAATAACACACTGGCAAGCAAGTAAGGAAATTAGGAATGCTAATGATTTCCTTGAGCTTGATATTAGTCAAAATTTCAATGATATGATAATAATTTGTAAATTTTCCTCCAGGCGAGAACCACTTGATTTTGATCGGTGATTTGTTTTTTAGGAACTTCATAAGTAGGAAATATTTTATTCGTGTAATGAAATATAGGCCTACTGGAGCTGATATTTCATTGAAACAGATCGAAGTATTTTCTACCATTTGTACCGTCTAGTTCTCAACAGGCTATGAATTTATTTTCTAACAAAAATTCATAGCGAATGTATTGACGTACGACTTGGAAGATAGCTCAAGATAGAACGACCAACATAAGAAAACTCGCGCGAGTTTAATATGCCACAAGAAGTAACTGGTGCGATTTAGCCTAATATGCCACTGTTAAACTGATATCACTGTTGGAAACCTAACTGCCAATAACATTGAGCTATCTGCCAATAACATTGAGCTTTCTGCCAATAACATTGAGCTTCCCGTCAAGATCCTAGAGCTTCCTGTTACGAACCTAGAGCTTCGTGTCACGAGCTGTTACTAGAACCTAACTGCCCACGGAAGAAACAAGGAGCTTAGCATTCTTTCTGCTGAAAGTGTAATTTAAGTTTTACATAAATGAAGTCTAACCTTTAA
The DNA here is from genome assembly GCA_964059195.1 of Ectobius pallidus. Classification (NCBI taxonomy): domain Eukaryota; kingdom Metazoa; phylum Arthropoda; class Insecta; order Blattodea; family Ectobiidae; genus Ectobius; species Ectobius pallidus. Next base: position 111,004,345 of record CAXKWD010000006.1, read on the forward strand.
AATCTGCAAAAAAGAGATGGACCGATTTTTCATCTCCGAAACCTGTCATTAAAACCCGATCGATTCTCAGAAAAACGAACCAGCTGCGAAAGTTACAATAATTTTGACCAGCCAACGGCCACAACTGCAACGCTATGTATTAATCAAAGTTCCACACGAGTAATCAGACTACACCCTGGAATAATATTAATTTATCTCTTCAAGTTCACTTGAATGTTTTTCCAAAATTCGAATACGCCTATGAAATTCATTTGGAAGGTTGAAATAATCTCTAAGAAATATTTGAGGGTGCGTGTGAAAATTCTGGGAAGGGTTGCAGTTCTTTCTTATCTTTTGTAGGAGGGATATATTTAATTTTAACCAAAATGAGAACACATTATATATTATTTTAAAAATTCTGTTTTGTTATCCTTAAATTTGATGAATTAAGATTACTAGCATCTGCGCATAAACTCCAAAATCAAATAAACATCGCGAAACATCATCTAAGCAAAATTCGTTCGATCGTTTGCTGGCAGAATAAGCAACTTGGTCTAATACGGAACAGTGGATAGACAGCAAAGCGATTTGTTCTCTATTGGAAAAAAGTTTTAAATTAGAAAGAATGACCCAACAAGCATTCGTGTTGCATGCACCTTTTCTCACACGACGAGAGTAGGCCTACCTAGTATTATTAAAAGAACCCCTAGTTGAAAACGTCCGTTCTAGAGAAATGTGACAGACGAATAACCTGTTTTACCTCAAGAAAATGATCGGGTGACGGTTGAATCCAATTTTATATTTATATTTTATGTTATTTTTTAGATGTGTATAAGATGCATGAATACAAGACATATTATACTCACATTTTATTCCTTGTTACTATCATAGTATACTCCATGTTCAATTTTAATTATAGGATATAATTTATTATATCAAAGTACATGTGTGAAAATATATAGAAAAAGTGACTTAGGCTAATATTAAAATAAATTACTTGTTACTTGTTACAAACAAATATTAAAAGTTTAATACATGTTTAGTGTACTTACCAAAGTTAAATAAAGCATTAGGTACTTAGGGTCAATCTCACCAAACTAGAATAACAAAATTTGTCGCTACAAAATGGTATGATATTTGAATTTAGCTGTATTTTAGACAACAGGCCTAGACCCATATGAAGATTGGCTACATCTTTCTGTCAAATCTGAAAAATTATGAATTGGAACTTAATCGGTAACGATAAAAATAAATTCTGAAGAGCGTTTTCTTGATATTCGGTATGTTAAGGCTCTTCATTCAAATCTCAAAACATTTTTAGTCGCTTTCCTTAAGACGTATTGCACAAGGATGATCTGGTATACTGAAACAGTAATTATTTATTGGTTCTCCACAATATTAAATTTTCTCTACATAAATTATAAATTATTGCTTTCAGTTTCAGCAGTAAATGAGAACTTCTCATGGCAAACGCGAAGTTAAAAAGTTGCCTTTTTATGTAACAGTAGTAATTTTAGCAGATATAAAGACAGTATTAGTAAGTATAGCGGAAATAATATTTATATGCTTATATTTTCAGTATTTATTTACAGTATTCACCACATTATTAGCAATATTATCATTAATATTAGTGTTTTATATATTTTGGCTTTAATTAATGTTAATTTGATCTCATTTATAAAATAATATCGCAATTTGTCAGATATCTTTTGTTAAGAATTTATTATTTTACAAATGAGTAATAATAAATTAAGTGTATACTGTACCAGGAGATAGCATATTCAGTTTGATGCCCACGGTATTAGTAATTAGTAATTTCATTTCTTTGAGAATGGGGAGTTAGTTCCACTGCAGTTTTCTTACTTAAGACCTTTCACTAGTTTGGTGAAACAGACCCTGGGTAAAGGGATGTGAAATGGTGTGTTTAAAATAAAGTAATGCATATGTACATACTAGAGCAGACTTTCAATTGTACAGGTTTAACTTTTAAATTGAAATATGTGTTTTTCTAAGTTATGGAATCAAATTTATTAATTACATAATGAAATCAGAGTAGACATCATTCAGTTTTCTCGTATGAGCGGTTTAATTAATACTCGTTTAAAATGTGTCGTTGAAAATATTAGACGTAATGTTCATTTAAGTTTATATGGCACGTTTTCTAAAAACATTTTTTGCCCAAGAACAGAAGATATTCAAGACAATGGGTCTAAATTGTTGTCGGCTTTAGCAAAGGAGTCGATATTTTAAACATTTTAACTAATAAAAACAAAAATGGTAATGGATGAAAGTCTACTCTTTTAAATGATAAACTCTAAATTCTGTAAAAAGCTGCTGAGCTGTTAGGGTCACCTGCGGCGCAAAAGATTAACTTATTCTAGGAAAGCACGCTTTGATATCTACTCACTAAGTACTTGTTATTGTTTTCCCACCTCTCTGTTTGGAGATTTGCTGGGGGTCGGAAAGGTCCATAATCTCGTTAGTACCAGGGTGCATGATGTCGCCCGGATACGCCCCAGTCGGCTTCTCTGGAAACACATTACCGCTGAGGATTAAGATGCATTTCAATACATGTGTATGCAGCACTGGGTTAAGGCCTTCGGTATAAAAGAGCACATCTTACTAAAAAAATAATACGTAATTTTTTTTAATTGGTTGATAACAGTGCAAACATGGTCGTGCGACATCCCAGACTGTGATAATCTTCACCAACCATTATCAAAGTTGGTAGCACTATTAATATTCGTTCACTTACCCTATAACCTGAAATGTAGCATAACCGATTTAACAGGGCCCCAAAATACACCGCTTATAATATTTTATAGTATTGGAAAGTTCTAATTTAAATTTTCCCGTATATAATAATAATAATAATAATAATAATAATAATAATAATAATATTATTTATTTATACTGGCGAAGTTAAGCTATAAGGCCTTCTCTTCCACTTCACCAGTAAAACTATACATATTACATATCATACAAAATTTCATAAATAAGTAAAAAATTGAAAACTATACACGTTACAGACAATAAAAGTTACATATTTACAAACTTGATAAATTAAAATAAAATAAAATCTAACTAATTATGATACTAACTAATTAATTAATAATAAAATGAATTTTAAATTTATTTATAAATTATGTAGGCTACATTTCGACAGTCTGTGGTATGAATTCCAAAAGCGAGGAATATATTTATGTAGCAAAGTGAAGTATTGTGATCGTGACATAATTCGAAATCTAGATAACGCAGGGAAAACATGTTTCACGATGCCCAGAATCCGAAAAAGAAGTGTTTTGAAATGACGTCTATCTGTCTGTCTGTCGGTTTAGATATGTCATCCTTTTTTAATTATAGATTTTTTAAAATTTTCTAACAGCCTAGAATTTGGTTTCTATAACTGGAATGATAAAGGGACTCTTTACGAAAACAACTTTTCGAATTTTTAATTTAAAAGAGCTATAAATATTTATTAAAAATATAACTTTTGAAACTTTTATCCATGACTAATAAAACTGCTATATACTCTTTTTTATTAAAATTATTTAGGGGATAATTTACTCGTGTCCATTTTCGATTTTTCTAGGGTAACCCCTTTACAGTAGCGATACATAAATACCTAGCAGAGTAAAGTTAAAGAGAAAATTAAAATGAACACCTTCTGTTATAAACATTTCTTTATAAAATTAATAAGTATCGACATAAAAACAAAATAAATATGTCATAAATGCAGAATGTTACGACACACATTATTTGAAATATGAACAACGATGCTATTATTTTCTTTTCCATAGTAACAAGAAAACTACAATTAACCTGTTGTTGTGAAATGCCTACCTCTGACATACTGCAGAAACTTAAATCAAACCGACCGAGGTGGCAGAGGTAAGACGTCGTGGGTTTAAATATGAAACTTCGAGGCCGGCCAATTTGATTTGGGTTCTTCATAGTTTCTTCATTTGCAAAGGCAAATACCATAACTCACTGTCGCTATATCACCCAATTTCATAATGGTTTAAACCGATTTATCAGTCAAGAATTCGTCACCAAATAATAGAAACAGATGTACGGTACACGAATTAATTATTACAAGGTCCTATTACCACACTCAAATATTTTCAACGCGTGATATGACTTGTATGCAGGTAATGCATACAAAATTCTAATAATAATATTTATAATAATAATAATAACAACAACATTCGTGGTAAGAATATTAATAACAAAGAAAATAGAGGGCTTAAACATAGATGGTTGTAAATTTATATTTTTGAACAATTCTCAATTTTTAAAAAAATGTGGGTCCTTATAAATAAGTCCGCATAGAAAACAGCAATTATTATTAAAGCCGGTCTAAGTCAAATATTACATTGACTTTGTTTAATTTATACATATTATATTCTTGGCGTAGGAAGCCTAAGTCTATTGGAGGGTAATTATTCAGTGTGTGACGCCATAAAGAGAATATTATTAAAAATAGGTAAGATTCCTAAATCTATTTAACCTGGAGGTTGTAAATCGATTTTTTATTTTTGAATGGTACATACCGGTTTTTTTCGTAAACCTAAAAATTTCAATACAAAAAGTATTAACAAGTATAAAGTATGAGAAAGTATAATATTTTGAAACATTTGTTCTAACCTATGTTTAAACTCCTCTCCACCCCTTTCGAAGGGCTTACACAAATGCCTGTAGGGGAAGGAAGATAATTTGGATGAACACTAGGTAGGCAAAAGGACTACTTGTCTTATGGCACCTCCACTTTCGCGACGTCAAATACAAACTCCATTATGTACAACAGCATTGCTGAAAATTGAAGACATGGAAACGGTTTGGTACTGCTTTGGAGTCGATAGTCGATGCATCCACCAGGCACAAAAACACGGACTCAACATTATGTTGGTGGCTATTGCTAAATTATCAGGACTTCAGGGCATAGATCTTAGGCTGTGGATTATCAGAGCAGATTTGGCTTCTGTGACTGCAGTTGCTGAAGCGGCAAATCCATTCTTAAAATCCTGGCTTCTTTAGTTCCTTAAACCATCTAAGACCTATAACACACTATCACATTTTTAAAACCTTGTATCAGATGTACAGGACCATATCTATGATATTTACAGTATTACATTATAACACATCTTCTGTTACATCTAATTAAATGGATCCATAGCAATTCTATTAAAGTGCATACAACGGCGGTTTTATCGTGTTGAGGGTTGTGAGTTGAGAGGTAAATTATGTCTTTTTATCAGTATATAATACGTATAAATTCTTTCAGTACTCTTATGAGGAATACAAAAAATATAGCTAAGAACATGAATAGTCAACTTGATTGTAGACAATAACAACTGTGTATTTCTTTTGTTCCAGGTAACTTAATGTACACCCACATCTTCCTAATAATATCCAAAATTGAGCTGAAAACGTGCTTGAGCAACTACCCACAAGAGGCCTATACATCGACACACATCTGCAAGGTAGGCGAATCTAGACCATTGTACAATGCACTAGGATTATTGAGAACAGGAGTACACACAACGATTAAAATATAAGACATTTCATTTCTTTGAATAAATTTAATGGAAATGATTTCGATGATTACGCAATATGTTTATTAAATGCCAGAATGGTACTTTATGGGATTGTGTTGGGGGACGGGAAAATGTCTGTCCGTCTGTCTGTCTGTATGCGCGATAACTCAAATAAGCTCTTTCGGATTTTCATGAAACTTGGTATACACATTTATAACGTCCATTGAAAGAAGCCTATTGATATTGGACCAAATCGGTTGACCGGTAACGGAGTAATGCCCAATTTAGCGCCTACTTTATGGTGGTATGTTAGAAAGAATTGATTAAATGCAAATCAGTCTCATGACAGTTGTTTTACAATGTTCATATATGGCTTTGGAAGCTGCAATAGCTTTGGAAGTTAGCTTTGACAGATAACACTACCCACATATTCCTTCACATACGCTTTTCAAACTAGACCGTTAAACTGAGCGAGGTGGCCGAGATGGTAACATCTTGGATTCGCATTCTGGAGGTCCCTATGTTTCTATTTCTAGTATTGTGTTCTTATTTCTTTGCGCTAAGAATTGCGCATTTCACGTGAATCAATGTAAGATTAGATGGCCGAATGTTATTTCAAATGAGAATCTATGGGAAGAAACGAATCATCAGTGAATTGAAATTCAGATAAAAGAGAGAAAGTGGCGTTGGATATTCCACACTTTAAGGAGGCCCACTGGAGCCATTGAAAAGACAGCACTTGACTGGAACTCGAAGGTGCTCGAAAACGCGTTCGATCGAATAAGAGTTGAAGAAAGAAAATTGAGGTGGAATGCTTAGAAATGGGAAAAATGAATTGAACAGGCTGGTCAACAAAAAGATCAGATAGAAGTGTTTCACGGAAGTCCTAAGCTCCGAAAAGAACAACAGGAATTAAAGTCAAGTAAGTCAATGTAAGATTAAAGTTTAGGTATTACAACCGATCACGTGTTCTTATTGTACTGGTCTCAGAATAGATGTCATAAGAGGTATGATGACATAAGGGAATTACGTCAGAGCTATTCACTCTCCCACGTGGTAGAGAGCAGGCAACTCAAACTTTAATGAATTCCAATTGATATCAGTGCAAGTGCAATCGCATGGGACATTTTGCCCTCAAGATGGTGGAAGTTTTAGTCGTCCACAAAAGGTGGACATGGCTAGAGTAAATTCTACAATTGCAATGGTTTTGCGCAATAGACAATTCCTAAGCAAGCTAAAAGAAATATTGTCTATTTTATGAAACCCGGAGATTCGTTGCCGCACTTACATGAGCCCGCGATTTAAACCTACTCTGCGCTAACTCCATCCGCCCATACCACGCAAATCCTGCTTCCCATAAATCTATTCTAATATTGTTCTACCACCTACGTCCAGATCTTCCAAGTAGTCTCTTCTCTTCATGAAGCAAAAACACCTTTCTTTACACAAAAGAAACAAACAATCACTACATATTCCACTCCAAAGAGCATGAAGATTCAGCAGCTGTTTACAGCAGGTAAAACACGGGTTGTATCTTAGAACAAATAAAATAAAAAATAAAAAAAATTAAAAAAATTACTACTTTGATGCTCAGCACACTCCCAACCACAGTTAGCCCTTTTAGGAACAACTGGTAGCCCTACTAAAGGAGTATCTGAAACCATAGGCGTAACCAGGCCGACCATATGGGGGGGTTATAACATCCGCGGGGTCTGGGGGGTATGGAATACCCACCAGGAAGAGGGGGGTCCGGGGGTCCTCCCCCGGAAAATTTTAAAAATTAAGATGCAAAATAACAAGTTTTAAGCTTCCGGGGTCCTCCCCCGGAAAATTTTAAAAATTAAGACGCAAAATAACGAGTTTTAAGCTTCCCACGCTTTATACTTGTATTAAGTAATTTATGGGCAGACTTTAAAAAATCATACAATTTTCCTTTTTTTAATCAATGGGGGGGGGGTGGGGGGGGGGTTCAAACCCCCAAAACCCCCCCTCGGTACGCCTATGTCTGAAACGATAAAGAAAACGGCCGAAAGTATGAGTTACGCTCTTGAAAAACATCGATATAGGCTATATATAACTTCTGTGACATAGAAATATGATAAGTGTAATATAAGATCTACGACAGCATAAAGAGATGGTGAATACACTCACATAGGAACTGTCAACCTTTCCTTAATTTTCGTCATTTCAGTGATCTCGTTTAAGAACAAAGGTAGATGGTTTATTACTCAACATGATAAAACATCTGTGATTTTTCCTTCAATTGTTGTTAATTAGGCCACCTAGAATAGCCGAGTAAAAAAAAAAATGTAAAAAGCGCGATCCAAACTACAATTTGATAAGATAGCTCCGTGATATATTTAAAGCGTTTTCTATGCCACAGTTGATGGAATTGTGTTGCGGTGTTTTTAAAAAGAAAAATTCAATTAACCCTTTCCATTCTGCCACTTCACGCGATACAAAAGCTCACTTTTCTACATTAAATACACCGTACCGTACCATTCTGTGTTGGCAAACAGGAGGGAAACAGTCTGATTATTCGCACAAGGTTGTGCATGCAATACCAATAAACTGATTTTAACTTGTTTATCAACGAGTGTTTGCGTGTCTGTGAGATGAACAGTAGTACGAACTGTCACTCTGTGGTTTTTAATCTTGTTAGCATTTTCTGTTCCACATTTAATTCCACCACAAGAAGCATCTTAAATGTATAAATTGAGTGTATCCAAGTATATATGTTTTTTATATATTTATTTATTTATTTATAACACAACTCAACACAAAACCACCCGAATGAGCAAGCGCTCGTGCTCGGACACAGTTCAGAAATTTACATTACAAAACACAAATACATAAAGAAAATATAACTAATTTTAAATCAATACCTAGCAAAATAATAATAAAAAGAAAGAACAAGAAAGAACAGAAAAATAAAAATAATTAAAGAAAGGTAGTAAGAACAAAATTGAAATCCTTTGTTATAACAAATAAAATAGTTACTTGATTGTCTACTAAGTAAGTTACAGAATGAAGTAAATTTTGAACTATAAAATAAGATTTTTGATAAACTTATTGGATTTTTTGCTGTTCATGTGTACTATTTCTGGATGTGTCCTGATTGGACCAGAATAAATGCTATGTTTAGAGCCAGAAGAGGTGAAGTATTTTGGTTCTATTAAAGGCAATGTTTTATTTCTTCTAGTTTTGTAAGTATGTATTTATGTATTATGTATTATGCATCTATAGTAGAATTTTTCATTACATGCCCAGGCGAATTCAAAGGAATAATCCATTCGGTCGGTGTTTATGTTATTTGATCTAAGTCGGTCTTGGTTTCCGCTTTGCAAAACGTAAGCAACGTTCAGCATTCTCTCATTGTTATCACTGATCTCAGTTCTTCCCTAACTTTAATCAATTTACACGTGTTATCGTTTACTGTAACTAGATTTTGCAACCCTGTGTTTCTCCCACAGCCGTCACAGGATATTCTTAGATTTTGATTGGCGGAGGTAACTAGCTGATTGGTGCGGTAAAAATAAAGAGCATGGGTCGAGCTTTCATTAAACTTTTCCTCTTAACAAAAGGTAGCCGCCTTTATTAGACGACACAAGAAGTTATTATAATTACATAAATTATTAAATTTGAGCTGGGCGGGAATCAACCAAGACTTTCAGCTTTGTGCGCTGACGACTAGAGAGAATCTTACAAAAATATCAATAGCATACATTCAATCCATACTCACATTCTTAACAAGTAATACTTATATATTATTTTGTCATCTTCATTTCTAGCCAAAAGCAGTAGTTTGAATAAGATTTATTCAAATTTGTTATGCATTATTATTATCATTATTATTATTATTATCAAATCGCGCCCATCAGTCCTGACCCAGTTGTATGTAACCCTACAACGAAGTCGCAGGGTAAACCTCCTGAAAAAACTCCTGAAAAATCCAGTAGATCTTCCCCTAGGAAGATTATGGATACACTGCTAGCCAGAACATCTTCTAAAAGCAGCCTTGGAGGGGGCTCTCCTTAACCCTAAATGGCAAATAGTTGTGATCATATGGATCAGTCTATGTTTAGTAACAGCAATTTAGGCACTGAAATTTATTACCAAAATGTTCGTGGTTTAAGAACTAAATCCACGGACCTTTTCGACAATATTAACACAAATGAACCCATCATCATTTGTCTTACTGAAACATGGTTAAATGATGACCATTATGATCACAATTATTTTCCTGAAATATATCAGGTGTACAGATCTGACAGAAAATATACACTAGTTAGCCAAACTCGGGGAGGAGGGTCTTTAATTGCCATCAGCAACAGTGTCAGGCATAAACGTAGACCTGAATTAGAACAGACAGATGAATGTGTGTGGATTGAGTTAACTCTCAAAAATGCTCAGCCTATTTTAATTGGATGCCATTATTTTGCGCCCAATACGAGTATTGCTGCATTTCAGCAGTATTTTAATTTTCTCGAAAATAATTTAGATTGTAACAACTTTCAGGTCATTTTACTCGGTGATTTTAATATCCCTGGTTTCAATTGGCTGGCAGGTGTTGCACCTAACTTATATCACTATCATAAAATTAAAGGTGAAATTGTACACCAAACATGCTCTTTCCTAAATTTGTCTCAAATCAATGACACTGTCCCTAGTAAAAATTTATTAGACTTAGTTTTTACAAGTCTGGATGAGATCACTGTATCAATACCGGATTATGCACTGGTGAATATTGATAACTATCATCCCCCTATTGTTATGAATTTAATTAGCCAAGTGAGTGAAGGTACTCAGTTCCCAACAGAAAGTTTATGCTATCACAAAGGTGACTATTATAAACTATACAACACATTGGCTTCATCTGACTGGTCCGCAGTGTATAATCAAAAATCACCTGACACTGCTGTTGAAAATCTTGCATATTTAGTTAGTGATGCAATTAATAAGTCAATCCCTAAAACATTTGCTGTTAAACCAAAATATCCGGCTTGGTTTTCAAGAGAGCTTAAATTATATATAAGGAAAAAGAAACATTATCATCGACTTTTTAAAAAACACTCGACTGATTTGTATTATCAATGTTTCTCAGATTACCGAAGATTGGTAAAAGTAACTATTAAAACTGATAGGCAAAAATGGTACAAATCAGTCGATCAAGATTTAAAGTCAAACCCTGCTAAATTTTGGAGTTATGTTTCGAAGTTACGAAATAAAAACGATCCCGTATTGCATGTTAAAATTAACAATACCATTGTTTCAGAACCATCAAAGCTAGTGAATATTTTCGCAGAGCATTTTCAGATTATAAATACGCCCACTAATGAAGTACCTGGGCCCTATGCTCAAACTGTCACATCTGAATGCCTACATGTTCCAACTATCGTAGATTCCGATGTCTTGGTAGCTATTCGACACTTGAAACCATCTAAGAGTTCGGGACTCGACCAGATACCAAGCTTTATTGTTAAGGGGTGTGCCCCAATACTGACACCTGTACTTACATATGTGTATAACCTTTCGCTGGAAACAGAAACTTTTCCTTCAATTTGGAAAATTTCTGCTATCAGACCGGTACACAAGAAAGGCAAAAGCAAAGAATTGGCAAATTTTAGGCCCATAGCCATATTAAATACATTTTCAAAAATTTTTGAAACCATCATTCATAAACATATTTCATTTTTCAGTAAAAATAAATTAAATGATTTCCAGCATGGTTTTACCAAGGACATGTCCACAGCAACCAATATTATCACTTTTCTCAATGACATACTTAAAGAAAATTGCTCACAATCGCAATCAGATGCCATATTTTTTGACTTGAGCAGAGCATTTGATGTAGTAAATCACGAACTTCTTGTTAAAAAATTGAGTAATTTAGGTCTACATAACAAGTATGTCAATTGGTTTTCAAGTTATTTAAGAAACAGATCTGCTCGAGTCAGAATATCTAACTATTTTTCAGAGCCTTTTTACATACCAGATGGTGTACCCCAGGGGTCAGTGTTGGGTCCCTTCTTGTTCTTAGTTTTTATTAACGACATATCTAATATGCTAACATGTAAGAAAATAGCATACGCAGACGACCTATGTATATGGAATAAAATATCTACGGCTTCGGACTGCAAATTACTGCAAAGGAATATCGATTACATACACCAGTGGTGTAAATCAAATTTAATGATAATTAACACCAGTAAGACCCAGAGTATGATATTTAGTAGAAAAACTAACCAAATAATATACAATTATCGTCTTGGCCAAAACATAATAGCACGTTCAGAAAATATAAAATACCTTGGAGTTTATCTTGACTCAAAATTATATTTTCATGTCCATATTGACCATATTTTCACACAGGCTTTAAAAACTCTTGGATTAGTTCGTTTAATTTCTCAAAATTTAAAAAGCATAGAGTCATTACTTACTCTTTACAAATTTTTAATTCGCAGTGGCTTAGAATATTGTAGTGTTGCTTATAACAGCATTACAATATCTGACAGTAATAAGCTGGAACGAATACAAAGAAAATTTGTTTCCCTTATACGTAATAAGTTTAACAGAAATTTGGACTATGATGATATACTTAAGTTATTAAATTTGGAAACATTATATAATAGGCGTGTTTCTGCAGATGCTAATTTCATAGCTAAAGTCTTTCGTGGGGAAATACATTGCAAATCAATTTTAGATAGCATAGGGCTATCTGTACCCCTTACACGAGGAACAAGAAATCGTACAATTTTTGCGGTTCAACAACCGTATGCAATCCCTGTCAACAGAATGGCTATTGCTTGCAATGCCTTATTTAAAAATTCTGATATATTCCACAAGCAGTGATTATTATTATTATTTTTATTATTAATTGGTATTATTGTTATTATTATTACTATTATTATTATTATTATATTCACACAAGACTGACAAGGGTTCATAACACAGTCATATGTTGCTAATAAGAAATGGCAAAATCATATAATTACAAAATATGACCTGCTTTTCAAGTACAAACAAACTTTCTGTGTCTGCAATGAAATAACAACTCTTGAATGTGCTGACTATACAGTGTTCATGCCATTGACATAGCAGACTTATGCAAGCTAACCAGAAATGCTATGACCACACACTCAATTAGGTTAAAACTGCAGAATGACAGTCAGATCTTTAATTATGCATTAATATGTAATTCCGGTTGTATATCACTAATAATATCAGTATCATTATCATACACATAATCATAAGCAACAATTCATCAATTCATCAATTCATCAATTCATCATACATCATTAGAAGCCTACTGTCTAAAATTTGTAAAAATTGTTTGTAGCTTCTTTAAATAAATAATTGAATTGAATTGAATTGAATTATTATTATTATTATTATTATTGTCTCATTATTAAGTGCCAGTATGGTACTTTATGAGATTGTATGTGGGGACGGGAAAATGTATGTCCGTCTGTCCGTCCGTCTGTCTGTCCGTGTGTCTGTACGCGCGATAACTCAAATACGCTTTATCGAATTTTCATGAATCTTGGTGAATTTATAACGTCCATGGGAAGAAGCATATTGATATTGGACCAAATCTGTTGACCGGTACTGAAGTAATGCCCAATTTTGTGCGTATTTTATGGTAATAGGCCTATAAAGGCGCGATAACTAAAATCGTTTTTATCGGACTTTCATGAAACTTGATATACGCATTTATGAACTTCCAGGGTACAAGCCTATTCAATTTGGACCAATCGGTTGACCGGTACCGAAATAACGAGTATATCTATATTAATTTTGTAATGAGTATAAGATGCTACATTGTTATGCCATGACCCACAATATATTAAAATAATGTAATAAATTGCCAATCGTTTATTAGCCCGCCTTGATTGATTCGTTTCTTCATAACGATGTCAGTGTAAATGATAATGTAAATAAAAGATTTAAAACACAGCTAGCCGTTGAATATTTATATTATATTGTGCATCCTATGGATAAGTATGACTACCAATATCTACATTATATTTTAATGTGAGTATTTTTCTTATTCGTTCCTTTGCAGCAATATACCTGATGTAATTCCTGAAGATAGATTTCAGATTGATTTTATATTCATTCGTAACCTATAAGATTGCTTTAAACTTGAAACAAACATGTCAGCAAATCGTAGGCCTACTGCATCATTAATATTATTAATATATTCTGCATGTATCTATCATAATTGCAATTATCTCTGATTAAAAAAAAAAATTCTAACATTTTTTTATATCAGTTTACCTGTTTTTTTATTGTATCTGTTACGTACTATTTGTTTGCATATTTTATTCTAATTATTTTATTTTATTAAAGTACATTCAGCATAGAATTATTAAAAATTAATTAGCCGTTAAGTATTTTTACAATTCTTTGATTCTAAAATTAATAAGCCGTTGAAGTATTTTTACAATTCTTTAGTTCTAATCTTAAATATATTTTCTTAAGAAAGTTATATTTTCGGAACTGAAACAGATCTGAGTGGCAATTGAACAATATTGAAAATTAAGACTATTAAATAATTTAAACTTAAATACACATTAAAATGGTAATAGGCCTAATGTTCTAGAACTATTACGAGTCTTGTTGTTATAGTGTAAGATTACTTATTCTTCAATCAGTCGATGATATCAAATAATGTTTCTGCAGAAGCTCTTTTCGGCAACTTTCCTTCACTTCAAAGCAACAAAGTAAATCTACTTTTAGATTACTTTTTTCTGTTGAACTGAGGAAGTAATTATAACTTCATCATTAAGAAAGCAATATTAATCACTCTTGGAATATTGCAATCTTCATTAAAGGTAGCGGTCTACAATCATGGTAAATTAGCATCTCTTCTCCTCTCCTTTTTTATTCCTAGCAGGTGAAGAAAAAAATTACTATTTATTTATGTTTCGTCTTCAGAATGAACTGAACATGAACTTGAAATATTCTGAAATGTAAATGCGTTGCTCCCGCAAAGGAAATGAACTGTGTCTAAGTTTGGCTTTAAAATGTTAATTAATTAAGACTGCTGGCTCTTTATTGAAAGGAATCTACATTTCATTAGTCGATCAATTAATTTTATTACAGCACGCATATAGTTCAAAATTAGAAAATAATTAAGTTTAAGAACAACTTCCGTTTCCTCTGTTGTGCTGTACCCTATGTTGTATTTTGTGAACTATGTACATTAAAAATATATTCTAGGGTGGGATAAAAAGTATATTAAATTAAATTAGAGACTTATTTTGTTTTAAAATTAACTTAGGCCTATTTTCTCTGAACGGCACAAAAACTTTGAACTAAGCAAGGTAGCTTATTATCATTATTATTATTATTATTATCATCATTATCATTATTATTAGTAGTAGTCGTAGTAATAGTATTAACTTCACTAATATTATATAACTAGCTGAAAAGGCCCGGCGTCGCCCGGGTTTTGTATTTTGTAATTTGAAATTAACTTATGAAGGACTTTCGATTTTGAAACTCTAGGTCCTTATATAATATGTATGTAGAATTTGAAATGAGGAAGAACGACTTATCGCACTCAAACTATTCCCTCAGAAACGCTAGATATAGCTTTTTATGGCTCATAGAGGATGTCGAGTCTTGCATTCCGTTGCTTCTACACACCATGCCTGATAGGGGTTGAAATAAGAAGAAACAGAAATTCCGGTTACATAAGATTGTATTGTCTTGACGGAAAATTTTATTTCTCACTCTCATGTTACCATACAACCGTTTCGGGTCTGAAATAAAAAAGAAATGCAGTATCACTTTCATACTTTCCTCCCTTAGAACCTGGGACATAATACACTGCGGGCATAGGATTGAAAATGTTCCTTCCTATTTTGTCTTCTTTTAGATGCTTAGGGCCTATGATAAACATCCCTATTTCTCAACTATAGTAATACAAAGCCTACAGCTTTCGAAGTGTGGATAGCATCAGTGGGTAGTATACGAGGGGTATTCCGAAAGTAAGTTTCGTCAATGTATGGCAGGAGCGGCGTGTTCACCAGGGGAACCAAACAAACGCCAGACGAATCCCCACCCGTGGCTGGTTCCACGACGGACGTGGCGTCAGCGGAGGAGGTATGACGCAGGCGCACTGCGCCGTAGAAGAGCGAGTCGCAGCAGACTGGCGTGCCCGCGGGTATTAGTGTACCGCTCACGATGGCAGACAGACGTGTACTGACAACGTGGTCGCCCACGGAGGTGCGTGCTGTTATCCGGTATGAATGGGCACGTGGGACTAGTGTGTCCGTCATCCATGAACGCCTACAGACCGTGTATGGTGAGGAGGTCATGTCGCGTCAAATGGTTGGTCGCTGGTGTCGCATGTTCAGTGAAGGACGGCAGAGTTCGAGGATGACGGTCGAAGTGGGCGTCCGTCCACATCCACGAATGAAAGCAACATTGCTCGAGTACAGGACATGGTGTTAGCGGACAGGCGCATAACGGTGTCCGACGTGGCATCCACACTGCGGATTGGTCGTGCCCAGGCCCATCACATGATCCATGATGTGTTGGGTTACCGCAAAGTGTCGGCCCCATGGGTGCCGCGCAACCTGACCCCGGAGCACAAGTCTGCACGCATGGGAAGCAGCCTCGATCACCTGATGCGGTACGCGCGAGAGGGCAATGCGTTTCTGTTCCGCATCATCACAGGCGATGAGACATGGGTGCACCACTTTACCCCCGAAACCAAGGCCGCCTCAATGACGTGGAAGCATCTCACTTCACCTGTGCGGAAAAAATTCAAGGTGGCACCCTCCGCAGGAAAGGTTATGGCCACCGTGTTATGGGACACGCAAGGGGTGCTTCTCCTTGAGTTCCTCCATGAAGGGACCATCAATGCGGCACGCTACTGCGACACCCTCACCCACCTCCGGTCCGCCATTCGACGCAAGAGGCCAGGCCTCTTGAGTGACGGTGTGGTGCTCTTGGACGACAACGCAAGACCACACACAGCACGGCTCACACAAGAACTGATTCGTCGCTTCGGATGGGAGCGCTTGGAGCACCCGGCCTACAGTCCCGATCTGGCCCCATCGGACTTTCACCTGCTCCCTGCCTTGAAAGCCGCACTCGCGGGACGTCACTTCCACGACAATGCTGAGGTGGAGCAGGCTGTGCGCCAATTCCTTGCATCGCAGGGCACCGAGTTTTACCGCAGTGGGTTCTTCAAACTGATCGCACGCTACGACAAATGTCTCAATGTCGCTGGCGACTATGTCGAAAAATAGTGCACGGTGTGTAGTTCATGCTGCCATGCTGTATTGCTTTTGGGTCAATAAAGTGTCCGTGTGACAAACTGACGAAACTTACTTTCGGAATACCCCTCGTATTATAACAGAGAATGCCATATTAGCACAGGTACAAGGTAAGATGATTAGTCTTCAATTATTACTTACAGGTTAAAGCTTGTAAATTATTACTTGATACGGTGAAGCTGGTCTAAATACAAAGAGGGCAGTTGCTCTATGCTGATAATAGATGGCTCAAACCTTTTACACCTAAAAGCGCAGATGGTAAATTGCAAGTAGGCTACACAATATGCTATGAGGGCATTAATGCTCTGTTCAACGGCATCTCACCTTGGTAAATGTCCAAAGCGGTTGTGGTGGTCGTTATTAAAGTGGTCCTGCGGGAGGAGAGATAAGACGAGATGGCTGCAATGAAGAAGAGGGGCATTTATTCAACATAAAATAACTCATGAACTCATAATAAAGTTGAATAAAGGGAAGAAACATAAATAAGAGTAAAATAATCCTTATAAGATTTATTTGGCTATTTCATTCATATGATGTCATTCCATTGACTAATGAAGTATGATATTATATTACAGCCCCTCACATTTGACCTTCTTCTTGATAAAATACGTCGGTAAGATTTGTTTCGTACGTGTTCGCTGGAAAAATGTTTATTAAGTTTCTCGAACGACTCCAAAAGCATTCAGAGATAAGGTCTGTTTATTCATACAGACTAAAGGAAGAGTCATTTTTTACTAGGCCTAATGAGTCAGTGTGACAAGTCTTCTTTTTAAGTATTTAAAATACATAAAAATTGATCAAATATTATTTAATTATTTTTTTTATAAATTGAAGGGACACGGTATATAAAAATGAATAACATGTAGATTGTCATATGGCACCTTGTATAAAACAAGTAGCTTAATTTTAATTTAAACAAAAAAAGTTTTTCAGTCACGTAATATTTGTATCTCGTTCTTTTATAGTTTAATTTATACTCCTTTGAGCATCGAGGTCATATCAGGAGCTCATATTCTGAATGTATACCAGTAAAGCCATGCAACTGTTGATGAGAAACTTTGTTCTATTGTTGATGTGTTTATGGCGTCTTTAATTTCAACTGGTATTAATTTTGATTACTACGATTCAGAATTAAATATCGGGGATGAGCCATGGTAAGAAAATATATAATTCGGCATTTGCCTTTACGATTGAGGAAGCCATAAAAGACCAAAGTCAAACTAACCGGTCACGGGATTTGAACAAGGAACATCCCGAATACAAGTCCACGACGCTATCATCTCGGCCACCTCGCTCGGTAATTTTTGATTGCTGTAATAAATTGGATAAATCCAACTAACTATAACTTAGTGTAGTGGTATAAATTGAATGTTTTAAACAATAGTCATTTTATTTGCTTATCGGCATTAGTCTTCCTCGCTGCACGTCTGAACACGAGTCCGAGCCAATTTAATTCATCGGCTGCGCAATTATTCAAATCTGAAATAAAACGAGAAAAGCGCTCCCCTCTCTACAGCAACTGCAAAAATGGTCTCAATTCGTTGTTACATAATTAAAAATTAATATTCTCAACAATAGTTACTAGGCTGGTATTAGCCTACCGTAATTTCTATCCTTATGTTTTGAGACTAATGGCATACATGCTAAGTACAAGTAATAACTTTCTTAAAGATTATGAGATTATGCTGTATTTTTTAGCCATAATTAATAAATGATGCAACGATGTTGTTTGTCCTAACAATCAGAAATAGTCATCACCCACCACAAGTCAGGGGGCTATAGCATGAATTACTTATCGGAGACATGCGCAGTACTCGTACAGAGCGGACCACCTAGATAATCAACAATGGGGAGAAGAAGAGTGAGTGGAAGGGAAATCTATCATTGCATTGCATTAGACGGTATGAAATGAATTGCATGGTATCAAGAACACATGTTCGCTCAAACGCCTTCCTAATAGAGGAAACTTCCTACGCCACACCATTTCCCATTGAACTTGAGTGTTTATTAAATCCAAAGCAGTGTTTTGTGACATGAAATTAAGATTCATATGTTTCTATTTTAGCAACATATTTTTACTTATTTATATGATCGGCAGTAATAATAAATTATATATATAGTACCAGGTGTTTCAAAATGAATATCGGGGTTTTATGGCTTTGTAGTATTTAGTACATTTAACATACAATTATAAATAATACATCAAATGAAAGAGAAACTCAAACAGTTTTTCCTACAAGTGTTCAATGTGAGCACCGTTCGTCACACAGCACACATCGAGTCAATAGGCGAGTTCTTCCCAAACATTGATTAGTGTGCCTGGAGTAATTGTTGCAACAACTGCTTCAATCCTGTATCGTAAGTTGTGACCAAATTTATTTCCGGGGGCTACGTGTGAAAGACTCCCTCACTCATTCAACACGTTCTTCAGTCAATCTTGGTCATCTTGTACTCTTCCCTTTGCACAGACAGCCGGTGTCTTCAAACTGATGATACCATCTATGGATGTTATTATCACTTGGATGTTATTATTACAATGGAACTAAATACGGAAAGCACGTTGCACTGTTACTACAGATTCCGTCTTTGCATACTGTAACACACAAAAAACTTTCTGCTCAATAGTCGACACCTTTGCTACTACTGCTTTCTAATGGCATACAGAGGAAACAGTGCATGGGCACTGGTACTGTTTGAGTACCAACAAAACTGTTTGAGTTGCTCTTTCATTTGATGTATTACTTATAATTGTATGTTAAATGTACAAAATTCTACAAAGCCTTAAAACCCCGATATTCATTTTGAAACACCCGGTATAACTGACTTGTTCCTGTAACCCCTATGGTGGGGCATAGTGCCTCCAAGTGGAGGTTTCATTACCTATACTAATTTTGTTACGCTTATTTTCCGAGAGAGAGAAGAGGGACAGGTGGTAAGCTTCTCAACCCAACTCCGGAAGCTAAGGTGGATGTCAAAGGGCAGAGAAATTTAGTCCAGAGGCTCTAATTTAGGTTTGGAATTCTTTTACATGCTGCCCCCCCCCAACATAAAGTCCTCCGGAGGACTCCGTGCCCAGGACTTTTACGTCCTGAAAAATACATCGCGACCTGCGGATCCAGAGGCGGGTACGCTACCTGCAGAACACCGCGGCCGACTAATTCAGGCTTGTCTTTAAAAATGAATCGATATCATAAATATATATCAACCGAAATTAACGATTAAACTGCTATCGTTCCAACATAAATGAGAGTTCAATAGGTTACTGTTAATCCGAAGTAGGCTACAACAAATCCCAAATAATTGCAGTTTTGTACTGGAAGAAACCTATCGATTGCGCTACAATTCTTGGTCAGTAACCAAAGTTGGAAACTGAATAAAGTGACACTATTTTTGTTGAGTGCAACAAATTAGTTGATTGATTTTTATTGGACCTGTTTTAGTGTTCATTTACGATAGCGGGGAAATGGTTTTTGTGGGCATTAAACCTATTTCCAGTTCACTGAAATAAATGTACAATTACAGACGGTTAAGAGAATACTTTAAAGCCCTTTTGAAAGCAGTTGCTCAAGTAGAAACACCCCGCGGTATGTTATGTCTGTTCTTGAAGTTTATGTGAAGGCTCGACGAGATTCTTGCGGTTACAGCTATTTTCTCTAAATTTCTCATAAACGTCTTTCGTGGAGCGAATTACTTCCTATACCGATGTGCAGTTATTTTGAGGAATTATTTTTAAGGTAAATGCCTTCGCAAGAAGAAACAGATAAATGAAAAATAATAAACCTTCAACATTAAATAGTAACTTATATAATTATCCATATCCAACTCAAAGCCTAATGGAATATTATCAATAACCGTTCAATTTTAGTCAGTAAAATCTTTAGTATAATTTTAAATAATAGTCCTAGATCATAAGAATTAAAAAAACTTACTATTAATCTGGGGGGTACGCTTAGTGGTTGAGGCGCTGCGCTACAAACCGGAAGGTCGCGGGTTCGATCCCGATGAGGTTGTTGGAGTTTCTCAATTGGCCTAATAATTCTGGTGGCACTGTGGCCCTGGGGGTCGACTCAGCCTCTAACAGAAATGAGTACCAGGAGCAATCCTGGGGGTAAAGGCGGCCGGTAATTAAGACTGACAACCTTACCACCTTCACGTGCCGAATGTCTAAAATCTGGAAGCCTCAACCTCCTGGAACCCTCTGGGACTTTATGGCCTGTATAGGGAAAACTTTACTTTAACTTTACTATTAATCCGAAAATAGCAATAGCAATAGACAAGGCACTACATCCCATGGTGGGAGCAGTGGCTGCTATCCAACAGCCGCGACATCTTCCTCCATCTTTCGAATTCATTAATGACGATAGAACTAAAAGCATATTGCTATCTTGCAATTCCCAGGTTAATATTGGTGTTCTGGGCTGAGCTGTTACTTGCTTGTTTAATTTCACTATACCCCCAAAAGATCCGGCAAAGCACCAGAATTCGAACCTGGTCTTGAATAACGCCATAAGACCTACTATCATAACTTATTTTTAATTATTCCAATATTTTTAATTAATGCAACATTTTAAACTAATCCACACGCCATGCCTGGACCATCGGGAAAACTTCATTCGAAGGCGAATTTAGTTGCTTACTTTCCTGTAGAGGGTAGAGTGACAGTTGGTAGCCCATCGACTCGGCAGCCCTCTAAAGAAAGGTTTGTGAAATTTTGCCCAAATTTCAACTTTGAATTCTTTAACGTGCCCTAACGGTTTATAGTCCAGTACTCAGGATATTTACAACCTGGAAAAGCCGTCAACCTCACCGGGGTATGAACCCGCGAACCTCGGACCCAGAGGTTGACATTGTTAGCAATAAGAATAACTTTCATTTATGCCCAAGAAAATTAACATAGAATTTAAAGATGATATACTATTTAAAACAAACGTCATAAGCAAACTAAATTCCACAATACAATGAGTAAATTATTAAATTGTTAACAGGAAATAAAATTACTGTTTCACATCT
The DNA here is from genome assembly GCA_964059195.1 of Ectobius pallidus. Lineage (NCBI taxonomy): Eukaryota > Metazoa > Arthropoda > Insecta > Blattodea > Ectobiidae > Ectobius > Ectobius pallidus. Next base: position 111,026,165 of record CAXKWD010000006.1, read on the forward strand.
ATTGCCGACTCAAAATAAAATGTCAGGATATTTTGTGACCTTTCCAAAAGAAAAAAATGTGGTGAATTTAGGGGGCTACAGGTACTGAGAAATAGGTGGAATTCGCTATTTTTTTTAGCTATGAATTGTTCTGCAATCTTGTAATCTGACATACTCTATTTTGACTTCTAAAATTGAATAATATTTTCATAATTAACTAAACTGTTACAGTTTTGAGTAGTTATCGTTACAAAATAACATCCACATTTCGTGCACTGAATTGCCGCCTCAATGAAAATTTACACAAATGTCACTTTTTTTTAGTGATTCTTATTTCTATATATTTGTAAATATCAAATGAACAGAATCATCACCTACAATCTTTTTAATCTTTACGGTACAAGTATTTTTAAAAAAATCCATGAAGAGTTTTGTTTTTACACTTTAAACATTAACAATATGTATGTTTTTAAATAAACTTTTCACGCGTACTGTAAAATCTGGTAATTAAGAGTCTGAATAGAAAACTATTATTCAGTGTAGCGTCCATTAAAAATGGGCAATAATGTCGCAATAACCTAAAAACAAAATAAAATGAACCCAAATGGAACATAACTCTTTCTACCCCGCAACTCCTACCACATACATCCAACAATACATCTGAGCCAAGCGTGTACACTATAGGATAACTTGAAAAATTAACGTTTCGGGGACACTGTATACAACCAAGCATTTGCATTGTGTTCTTATTCTTATCAAACTGCATGAAGAATAATCAAGAAACTGAACTTTAAAGATATATTAAATTTTTATTATTGGTCGGTGACCTCTCTTAAGCACGAAAGTTATTTATTCTATAAAGCATTTGCATCCTTTGATGCTTTGTTTGTGATAAACTTCCGAGTGGAAATTTAAGCTTTCAAGATGCACTACAGGCAGCACAACTGAAGTCCATTTTCCTTTTAAGACTTTGTGAGGAAATCTAGTTAAGGAGAAGAAGGTTTTAGAACTCTCCGGTCCTCCTCTCTTGGATCACACAGTATCCTTTTCTGATACGCTGCCTTATGCTATTTTGCTGGCACATTTTGGCGTCTCCAGCACTTCCCTTTTTGTGAGATGCATTAGACTCTATAGACAGACTGAGTTTCCCATAGTATATTAGCTGAGTCCATTAGGCAACCGTAAAGGTGTAATATCAATACTCGGCTACTTGCAGAGGATGAGAATGAAGGATCAATATAGTACTGGCGGCTGCCTTTGCACGAAACATCCATAGGGGGTCATAAATTCAGGTCATGTACCCATTAGTGTTGAGTGATATTGGCACTTGATATTTCTGACATTAATTACAATAGAAAGTATCCTAGTTACACGGCAAACCGGTAATTATACTTCTGTTAGTCAATTCACGCCCATCAAACATAGAATTAGCTCTAACGTAACTAGATTTAATGCTCCCAGTATCCCATGTTAGTATCGACCGAAGAATTAACTGTTCAGTCGTGTTCACATTTCCGGATCTATAGATCTACACTAAACCCTATACAATGAGATAGTTCCTTCTTTGTACAAAGTTACATATACCATTTCCGGTATTAATTCTAGAGTGATAGGGAAAAAGCGAATAAGTCAAAATACCACAGTTTTAGGAGAGATAAAATACAATTTATTTCCACAGCACTGTTACAGTATTTAGTTCAGTCCACTAGATATTTTTACACAGTATCTTTTGCTATGTAAAAATATCTGGGTGGGCTGTTCTAAATATTGTAACAATGCTGTGGAAATCAATTGTTTTTTATCTTTCCTGAATCTCTGGTTTTTTTACTTATTCGCTTTTTCCCTCTCACTCTAGAATTGCACTTTAAGAATTGTAGCGTCTATAGTTTACATTACTGTTATACTGTTGAATGATAATTCATATTTGGTGTAAAGGCTTTCAAAATCTTGCAGATCCATGTCATTTTGAAGTGCATATTTGTATAAAGTAAGTATATTAATTACTTTTTGCATAACCAATTGCAAACATTTGCATGGGTCCACATGGACCGTACGTGCGTACTTTAAACACAAGAAAATAAAGATAAAAATACAAAATTAACACAAACAAACTAAGCCTATCCCTCACCCTCCACCCACAGTTGTCCCGTCTTTATTAAATATTTCCCAATCCCTTCCTCATCCTCTACTTTGTCCACCAGTAAAGCCACACATGACTATTGCTCCCTATTCGATGCCACAAGAGATATTGGGTCATATTTTCCCTCCATTTTTCCAAACCTTTTATAATTAGCCAGAATATAATACCAAAATTATTTCCCTTACATATGGGACAAATTCTCATCCCGTTTCATCAGTGATCTTATTCACCCGCCACTCACACCAAGTTTAAGCCAAGAGAGCCCAAACATTCATATAGGTCTAGATTTCTTAATAGGTTACAACATTACAAATCACACCTTAACTAATAATTTAATGAGTACTACTAGTAGTTCTGTAAACAGTACACCTCGTGTCATAAAGAAAATCTGAAATATGTTTCGAGTCAATTAAAACGGCCACCTTCAAACGGAATAAGAAAAAATCCTTACATATATGTCGTTTTCAACGACTTCAGGAAACATTAACACCAAATTTGAAAAAAAATCAAACAACGCTTTTGGTCATAACTGTGAAACACACAAACTTATAAACAGGCAATAATGCCGCAAGGTCAAGTTAAAACAAGACCTCAATTTGCTCGATCAATTATAGATGACAGGAAATTATTTTTTTAAGTTCATCTGCGACTGTGAAGTTGTATGTTAACTTTTAAGATATGGGATATTTCCCTGTAAAATATGTTTGAACATCTTCCCTCATTGTCTAGAAGCCGTCAGTGACGAACCTAGACAGCGTTTCCATCAAGATCCTTGCCAAGGAAAAGAGTGACCGTGGATTGCAAGAGCTTTGCTGATTAGGCCTACTGCCGGACTCTTAAGAAAGAAGTTTGAACGTCTATAACATTTTATGATACATAAATAATGCTATGAGTATTTTTAAATATATATATATATTCGCAATTCACAGTGAATTTGTATAGGAACCACTCGCTTTGATCGTGGTATACATATTTGAATTTAGTTTAAGAAGATAAATTTAGTTCAGACACTTTTCCCCGCTTAGCCCCCCCCCCCCAAAAGTTAGTGTTGTTACTGAGCGTTATTTTAATACCGAATATATGGTTCCAGTAACACAAATAGTCCTAATTTAATAAAACTGTTGAAAATATATTGTTCTGAAAATAATATACTTACGATAAAGTTTAATGCTGCCATCTGTATCTCCTAGGGAATTCTTAGAGACACATTTATAGGACCCAAAATCCGCCGGGCCCACGGACCGTATCGTGAGCTTCATATGCACCTTGTAGGCGTTGTCTAGAAGCACCGGCTCGTACTTCCCACCTTAAAGTAAATACAGTACATGTTAACCTACTTCATACTAGATGAAGGAGAAAATTGTAAACATGTTGTACTGTTCAACATGATTATAAATTGTACCTTACGGACAATATATTTAGCTCTTATAGAGTTGATAATCCAATATGGAATTCTTGGTTGGGGTAGGCATATCTATCTGGGACATTTGTTTAAAATTAATTTTACCTCAAAAGAGAATAATAAAGATTAGTTTAAAAAAAGCCACTCGACTAAAATGTTATACTCTTCAAAAAACTATCTGAACTCAAAGTAATGAAAATCGAACAGCTTTATAAGATTGAATTTTTATTTTATTACCATCAAGCCGATCATAATTTATTTCATTCATTATCAAAATACAAGAAGAAATATTATGCTTCATTCTGCAGAAAAAATTGTAGGACTGCTACTGGGCAATTACATGGTCTAAATTACGGTTTGAAACTTTATAAAAATTTTATTGATGAGAATCCTGATTTTATTATATACGTAGTGCCATCCAATTATAGATAAAAATTAAAAATATATTATTTTATATCAATAACAAAATCTTACAATTTTTGCCTTTTATTTCTTTCTTAATTACTTCCATCATTTTTGTAATTTTGAACACCCTACCTTAATTTTCTTTTGTAAAAATTGTTTAAGTGCTTTAATTCTTATAGCCTATAAATCTTTCATGTACATTTGTAAATTTGTTTATCTATTTTAAAATTTTGCAGCTCATCGAGGAGCTTTCAAAGGAAGTACATATGCAAGAAATTGATATGTTTAATAGTAAATAAGAATGAAAAATTAATTTTATTATAATAACTATAATAAGACGAATAGCTAGATCTTTCCACTTTTACATAGACAATTGAATTAAAAGTGGTGTGAACTTGCTCTTTTTTTATTGAGGTTCCACAGATGTGCTGCTACTATCAAAAAGTATCCTTGTATCAATCACATCTCTCTTATCTTGCTCGTACTCTACCTGTGTTTGGGTAATTCTACGAAGTATAGATTAGAGGGGATGAAAAATTAGAATGTAGACAGTGCATCTTAAAGGCATTAAAGCAACAATGGCATTTTCATTTACGAGTGAGGGAAGGCCAAAAATCTCAATCAGTCTGGCTGTCTAAAATATGTTAAAAAAATCCCTTTAGGCAGGCCTACAGGCGGAGGTAGATTTCGAAGTGCTTTTGGTTTAATTTATTGTCGCTGCATAGCACTCTTCTTCTTTAGCCTTGGCATGGTAAACCTCCAGTAATAAGAACTGAATTCGGTAAAGAGGAAGAGCCTACAATCATTTGTTTTGACAACAAGAATAGGATATAATATTCTGGGAGGCCGTGCGCAAGATCAACAATGAATAAAATTAGCAAAGCCGCTAAACAAGACAAAATTATGATATTATAATAATTCTTTTAAGTGTTATTATTTTCAAACATTAAAATCTCGCGTAATATGAGAGCTATCAAGAAACTATTTATTGATTTGTAGAGTACTCATCAAGAGCTTTTCAACGATACCCCACAAGACGTGGTTTCAAAAGTTTCGAATTTTCATCCCCCACCCCCACCTCCACCCCCACCTCCACCCCCACCCTCACTCGAACCCCCGAATCGTTGGTGTCACTGTGAACTCCATAGGGAGTACTCTAATTTATTCAAACAAAGTTTCCCTCTATACTTCATAGGGGCCGAGATATACATTTTTAAAAATTTCAACCCCCTCCCCCGACCACCCCCTTGGGCCAATTTTGCCCATTAACGAACTTGTCCGAACTATTGGGCCTAGAAATAACATAATAAAATTTGGTTCAAATATCTTCAAAATTACGGCCGCTATCGTGTAAAGATATATATAAATATATATATATATAAATATATATATATATATAAATATCACAAAATTTTTTTTTGAACGGGCGGTGGTTTCGTACTTAGGGGAGCATGAAACGTAAAGATATGAAAGAATTTTTCGAAAATCATAAAGTGGTATCCATTGCAATAGGTAGATTTTTCTTCGAAAATCTACCTAAAAACTACAACCTAAGGAATGTGAAATGCAGAAATACTTTTTTAACCATGTAACTTCATTCGTCTACCTGTAAATGTGAAGGACCAGAGGTAAGATGACAATAGGCCATGTCCCTTCCTGTGATACATCGCCACGACTGAATCTGGAACTATTTCCAATCGTAGCGGAAAATCGGGATTGATTGCCGCGAGCTGTTATAATATTACATGGAATCGCATAGTAATATCATTTGTTGCATGATAAGAATACCTTAATTCAATTAGTTTAATTGTAGCCATGTTTAGTGATTAACTCCGTTATTATCGTCTACACCACTAGATATTAATTATTATCCCATGAGTAAACATGGTTTAATGTATCGACCGATGCATGCATAATGCCTGCTTCAATTCACTAGAGAATCAAGACTGGTGTCTTCAATGCCGGAATAACAAGAAAATTTACTTCAAATACCTCTGACAAGAAATGAAAGTACAGCAGCACCCTTCTAGTCCGAACCCCACTAGTCCAAAAATCCGGATAATTTGAACTCAAAATTGGAATCATTATTCACCATCTTTCTGAGCTGAAGGCTTTGTCTTGGATTAAAGAGGACCACTCAGTGGAACACCTCTCTGTATAATGTCCAAAAACCATCTAAAAACAATTTCATTAACTTTGTCAAAGTCAGAAATTTTATATGTATGGCGTTCCTCGATTAGCTTCTCGGTCACAGTTCCACAAAATTGTTCTATCTTGAAGAGATTTTTCTTACAATCACTTATCGTTGTTTTTCCGATACCGAATTCAACAACAACGGCGTTCGCGTCACAAAATTAACACTGCACGTTGCAGCAACCGAGTACAATTAACTTGCAGACTTCATACATAAGCCTTAATTACGTAACTATAAATAAACCCATTTAACCTGAACTTTTGCCAATCCGAACAGGCCCCGGTCCCAATTAGTTCGGATTAGCGGGGTTTTGCTGTACCTAATTTACAGTTTTACCCATACTATACATTATGCTTTTATGCGAAGCAAAATAATGTGGTAAACATGAGCTTTTTCGGCGTCAACCTGCTGAATAAGAAAATCCTACCTTTCCTTCAGATTAACAGTAGAACTGTTCCCAACATCATTCATTTTTTAATCTTGTAACCTTTGAAACGGCAATAAAGAGTATGGATAAACACGATTAATATGAAATACAGAACGAAAACTTCACTTTACAATTTTATTATTGGACCCTCATAGTGGTGATATAGCCGAAAGGCCTAGGCGAGGACTTTATAAAAATTGACAAGACTAAATTTCTAGTATAATCATATATAATTGTGATTTAACTGTTTTTATCCTTGCATCTTCACTACTGAGGATTACGTAAGCCTACTGCAACATTTTTATGATTTGGCACATAACTGTTCTCGTACTAATCTAATACTATATGAGCGATATATTATTCTTCGTACGGCAATGTTTTCTATTTCCCGTTCATGCTATCATAATGGAAGCTCTAACTTTCTGCACCCAGTGTTGGTAACCTAACCTACATCACATATGCGAGTTATTTATGGCCAATACTCTTAATGTTTGGTATACATATGTTACTTCAGACATGGAATATAATGATATTTACAAGTTGAAGTTTACAGTTACAATCTTATCTGAATCTTCGCTTCCTTTTGATTTCTTAAAATTGGCTCAACGATTTATTTCCCAGTAACTAAGGTATTGTGCACTCCAAGCGCCTGCGATCGCCACCAAGATTAAAGTAATTTTTAACTTCGTTGCCCCTTGAAACTTTTCGAACAGCTGTCACTGATTAACAAACTTCACTTTAATTATTCGCTAAATCATTATCAAAGAAAAATAGTATGCAATCCACATGTTTTAAGTGCATTGGAGAAAATCGGAAATATAAAAAGACACTCCTTCGGCTCATCTTTTCAAACTGTTCCTCGGTTCTCTAATGATGCGCATACAATTTTCTGTAGCGCAATATACTCGTACTATGTAACTTTCTAGAACTTCGCATTCCAATTAATATCGTTTACTTTTCATAAAATATTCTTTCTCGTAAATCGTCTTCTAACAGAATACGGTTTCAAACATAAAATATTTCAAATATTTTCTACTTAACCAAACTTACGTACAAATAGGCTAATGGCCTACATAGCTTAATACACTCTTAAATTGCTGCCGTATATTATATTACCCTTGCCGCAGAATAAAACATAAAATATATGAGCTATTTTTCATTCTGTACATAGAAGTTGGGGAATCTTTGTCATCGTGTTTTCAGCTTTTACCTGGCATGATATTATTCATAATTTTTGTTGTAAGCCCCAAAGGTTTTAACTCGTGACGTTCGTTATATGCAGGCTTCCTTCTACTTCTTTACTCAAGATTTAGGTACTTAATCCCATTACATTTCGTAAAATCTCTGCTTTGTAAACTGACAACGCTCCTGTCCTTTTTATATCTCACTCTCTCAGTCTCTCTCCCCGTCAGTTATCCTATCTCACTCCCTCTTCTACCCTACGTTCTAATTATTTCTGTATTTCTTTTCCTTTCCACGTATTCACTCTTAGTCATTACTAGTTCTCGGAGTATTATTAAATACATGGGCTAAAAAGTCTTATCCTAGCACAGTTCATTATCATTTTGTTTTGTCATGAGTAAGGCCCGGAAGTTTTTTCTCTATCAGACGTCGAAATATGCGTACAAATGTGCTCTAAAATTTGTAAAATATGCTTCGAAACCAACAAAGTAAGCTCTATCATTTAAATAACTTAAATTTTACGATCTCCTGTTAGGTGAATTATATTGTAAATTACCAAAATTAGTATCGCGAAAGTAACATTACATTTCTTTTTCATAAACAATGTCAATGCAACAAATTTTAGTAAACTGAAAACTAATGGAGTGAAACCTCGGTTTCACCTTTTAGGTTCCGTTTCGAAAACATTAAGCTACATAGGCTACTGTCAATTATTATACAATCGGCTCTCAAAACATTCACTTAGCCAAATATACTGTAAATGTTTGTGTTGTATTCAAGACAAGTTTTCAATTTGTAGTGGACTGTAAATGGTAGTTATAACGTCTGCCCAAGGATGCAAGGTTGGCTTCCGTTACACAATTGAACACAACACAACTGACAAACAAAGCAAGTCCTCTAGTAGGTTTATTTATAAAAACCTTGTATATTATATTGCACTATTAATGAACATAAAGAGATGATTGTAAAGTACTGCGAAACTGGTCAATCAAACAATCCAAGCAAGAACACCATCCCGTCCTTGTAGCTAGACATGCGACATCTTGTCTTCTCCCTCGTCTTCCTGCTCAAGAGAGAGTTCCTAGTACCAACATGCAACACGAAACACACTACCGCGCAGGGTAGCCAACTTAGAGAAAAACTCTCAACATATTCCCCCCTTTGAGGGCTTCAACACTCAACAAATACAAACAAATACAAACAAATAAAATGAACTTAAATTATTAAAGATTGAATTTACAATTAGTTAGTCAACATCTTTAGGCAATGGGCAAAGTTTCACTATGGCACGACGGAACAAACCAGTCTTTGTTTTCACCGTAACCACACGTGTGACATTATCACCACCGGGATGCAGTTCTTTCACAACTCCAGTCTTCCAAACAAGTGGAGGCAGGTTGTCTTCGCGTAGGAGGACTAGATCTCCTACTGCAGGCTTCCAAGATCCAGTAGACGACCATTTACGTCGCTGTTGGAGCGATTGCATGTAGTCTTTTGACCACTTCTTCCAAAAGTCCTGATACAATTTTTGAACTAGATTCCATTTTGTCAGATAGGACAAGGGACTGTTGGACATGTCAGGTGAAGGAACATCAGTCAATTGTCTTCCTACTAAGAAATGTCCAGGAGTCAAATAACACTGGTCATCTGGATCATCACTCATGGGACAAAGAGGTCTCGAGTTTAACACAGACTCAATCTGATACAAGAGCGTGGATAATTCCTCAAAGTTAAGAATGGAATTTCCAATTGTTCGCTTCAACAATGATTTAGTTGACTTTATTCCAGCCTCCCAGAGCCCACCGAAATGAGGACTAGAGGGTGGAATAAATTTCCACTTTACATTCTCATTAGCTGTACGTTCTTCTATTTCGGAATTGTTATCCCTAAAAAATCTCAACAACTCATTGTTGGCTCCAACAAAATTTGTGCCGTTGTCACTCAGAATTAAATTAGGAAAACCTCTACGTGCAGCAAATCTTCTGAATGCAGCAAGAAAATCTTGAGTCGTTAGACTCTTTACTAATTCGAGATGTATTGCCTTCACAGTGAGACAAACAAAGAGAGCAATATATGATTTTAATTTTACTTTACTCCTGGGGTTGTCACCCTTTATGATGATTGGACCACCATAATCAACACCAACTTTAACAAAAGGTAATGAACTTTGAACTCTATATGAGGGTAAGTCTCCCATTATGTGAGTAGTAACTGGAGGTTTGTTACGAAAGCAATTGTAACATGAATGAATCACACTACGCACAATAGTTTTTCCGCGTGGAATCCAAACCTTATTTCGCAAGGAAAACAATACAGCTTGAGGGCCAGAATGCAAAAGCCTTTCATGTTCATGTTTGATAATCAGCTTAGTAACACAATGTTTTGGTGGAATAATAATAGGATGTTTGTTGTCATATTCCAATTGTGAATTCCCAAGTCTACCACCAACTCTCAATAAACTGTTATCATCAAGGAAGGGGTTTAAAGACCTTAGTTTGCTTGTCGAAGCAACTACATTGTTAGTCTTCAAGTCATGAATTTCCTTCATGTATTCACTAGCTTGCATCAAGCCTAGTATTTTCAATTCAGCACCGTTCAACTCTTCAGGAGTGAGTGGGCCAATATGACGAGAGTCCTTTGCAGAACGAGCATTAGCAATGAATCTCATAACATAGCTGTAGACTCGCTTCAATTTACAATAGGATGAGAAACGTTCCAAGTCAGGTGAATGCACATTAACTAATAGCACATTCAAAGACGTTTTAGTTTCTGCCTCAACTGATGATGGTATGTTAGTAGCAACAAAGGTTTCATATGTTGGAGACAATTCTCGCAACCAAGTAGGTCCATGCCACCAAATATCAAGCGAAAACAGTTGTGAAGGAACAATTCCTCGTGACAAGTAGTCAGCTGGATTACTATGGGTAGATACATGTCTCCATTCTGAGACTGAGGTGAGAGATTGAATTTCCGACACTCGGTTCCCCACAAAAGTTTTCCAACAATTAGGAGGTTTCTGTAGCCAACACAGAACTATAGTGCTATCCGTCCAACAATATGTGGAGAATGGAACAGCCAAGTTTAACGATTTTATGACTTTAGCCATAAGACGAGACAACAAGAGAGCAGCACACAACTCTAGTCGTGCAATAGACTGTTGTTTCAACGGAGCAACTCTTGACTTGGAAGTCAACAATACAACTGAAACTTCATCACTGTCAGACACTGTTCTGACATATACACAAGCACCATATGCGGCTTCTGAAGCATCTGAGAAACCATGGATTTCAATAACCTTGTTCTTAACAAAAGGCATTACCTTTCTTTGAACTCGAAGTGTATTAAGAAGTGGAAGTTCACTGTAGATAGCATTCCAAGTTTCAAGAATGTTAGTGTGAGAGTCTAACGGTTCATCCCAATCGATTTTTAGTTGCCATAGAACCTGCAGAACAAGTTTGCATTTGACTACTGCACAACCTAACAATCCAAGAGGATCAAATATGGATGCGATGATGGCAAGAATGCTTCTCTTAGTGACAAGATTAGGAGCTTCCTTCAAATTTATTTGAAACTGAAATTCATCAGACTTAGGGTGCCAAACAATACCTAGAGTCTTAACAGCTTCATCATTTGTAAGATTACAAGGCGAAGAGAGTTCTCTGTCTTCCAAGGGTACATTAGCAAGAGCTTCTGGACAATTTGACGTCCATTTTCTAAGATGGAACTGAGCACTGTCCAATACAGAAGTGATATCACATTGAAGTTGTTTAGCTTCTTCAACTAAATCTGCACCAGTCAATAGATCGTCAACATAGAAACAAGATCGAATGGTTTCTGAAGCAATGGGGTGAGAGTCTTTGCACTCATCAGCAAGTTGAACTAAGCACCTTGTAGCAAGAAAAGGAGCAGAACTGGTACCGTATGTAACAGTTGTTAGACGATAATCCTTTATTTCCTCATCAGCAGATTCACGCCAAACAATTTTCTGAAGATTTCGATGTTCAGGATGGACCAATACACATCGATACATTTTTGCAATGTCAGCTGATAGGGCAACAATGTAAGTTCTGAATTTGAGGATAATGGACAACAAGTCAGGCTGGACGGTAGGTCCGACCATTAACATGGAATTCAAAGATATTCCGTTTGAAGATTCACAACTTCCATCAAATACAACTCTCAGTTTTGTTGTAGTACTGGAATCCTTCAATACGCAATGATGGGGCAAGTAAAAATCCAACGAATCAGAACTTTCAATGGGTGCACTTTCCATATGACCTAAGTCAATGTATTCATGCATGAAATCAACATACTTCTCCTTTAACTCTGGAGATTTCAAGAATCTTTTTTCAATTTGCTTAAGTCTTTTAATGGCATTACATTTAGACTCAGCCACAGGAGATACTTCTGAACGAATTGGAAGTTTGACAACAAATCTTCCGAGTTCATCTCTTTGAACATTATTTACAAAATGTTCTTCGCAAGCTTTTTCTTCAGGAGTAAGAACTGGCTGCTGAAGTTCTTCAAGTTCCCAGAACTTTTGCAACTTTGAGTCAAGAGGGTCAAGTTTCACAAAATTAGTACAACGAGCCTTGACATTAGGTTTAACGCATGACTCAGGAAAAATACCTGACAGTACCCAACCAAATCTAGTGTTTAGTAATGTAGGATAATTGTCCCTACGCAAGGTATCACCAGACACAATTTCATAATAAACATCAGCTCCCAACAAAATGTCTATCGGTGAAGGTCGATTGAAACTAGTATCACTTAGAACAATATCAGTGGGAATGTTCCAAGTCGAACAATCAATTTTCTGAGCAGGTAGCGGACTTGTGATGGTGTCTACTACTGCACAATTCAAATTCAAGTTATAGTCTGATATCTGCGAGCATAAAACAAGATTGCAAGTGGAGCTTACAGGAGAAACGTTTGAATTACTTATGCCAACAATTGGTAAACGACAAGATTTTGTACCAATACCAAGACATTTGACAAGATTGGAGGTTACAAATGATAATTGACTCGCTGAGTCCAACAAGGCTTTAACCACTAAAACTTCTCCAGTTTTAGCTTTCACTCCAACACTAACCGTACTCAGCAAAACATTTGAGCCTAATCCTGAAATCACTTTCATTGCTGCAGGCGAGATGATTGCAGAACGATCAACATTTGAATTATTATTATTATTAGGATTTATTTGTTCTTTATGAACCAACAAGTTGTGATTTCCGTTACATTTCGTGCACCTGGGTTGCTTACATTGTTTGGACATATGAGAAGTTGAAAAGCACAAGTAACAAAGTTTATTTTCTTTGACAAATTCACGACGATGATCAATATTTGCTTGTTTAAACTTCCTACAATCGAGAATATTATGGTTGTCAAGTTTGCAAAATTTACAATTCAAGGAGGTACTGTTTTTAGCAATATGAAGTGCCTTTAGTTTAGGTTTGAAATCACGTTTGTGCTCAACAACAGTTTTGTTAGCTTCTGTTAATTCCAATGTCTGACATTTCCTTTCCAAGAATTCAATTAAATTGTCTAATGTCGGAATATCAGAGGAGGCAAATTTATTTTCCCATTCACTTCTATGATTAACTTTGACTTTATTCAGAATTAATTCCTGCAACAAGATTTCATGAAGTGGAGTCTCCGCTTCCAAATTCTCAATGGCACTAAGATTAGATTTTACCTCATTTATCAATTTGCGGTAGTCACTTGAAGTACCACTACTACAACTATGAAGATTAAGCAACTGTTTCACATGCTGCGAAACAATCAACCGTTTATTATTGTATCTTTCATCAATCAAATTCCAAGCAACCGAAAAATTACCATCACAAATGGTCAAATTACTTAATAACTCTTTGGGTTCACCTTGAAGTGAAGACAACAAATAATGCAACCTTTGCACATTATCAATGCAAGTATTGTTGATAACTAAGCTTTCAAATGTGTTCTTGTATGTCAAGTATTTTGTCAAATCTCCCCTGAAACAAGGCAATTCTATGGGTGGGAGTTTCAAGTTACTACTGCTTCGAGTGGAGTTATTCGAAATGACAGATGCATTGCTGGGACTTGTGGATCTTTCCCCAGCATCAATCAGATCTTGAATCCTACCGAATATTGTATAATACCTGTTTTTAAACACTTCATGTTCTTCAAAATGATCTTCACTAGACTTTGAATCTAACTGACATTCTAAATATTCCCTAACATCATTAAACTCCTTCCAAATTTCCGGTAATTCATTTTGCCTGGCTATCAATTCATTTCTAGACAGCTCCTCACGGTTCAAGAACTTTTCAAGATGAGTTAATGATCTTTTTAGTAAGCCACGTTTTTGAATAGCCTTTGCTTCTGATTCAAACGACATGATGAATAATGTAACAATTGATTATTATTAATGAAAAACAAATTTCTATTAAATGTACAATAGCGCAATAGCGAACAATTGAATATTTAATTAATTCAAGTCCGTCAAACAAGTTAACAAGCAAGTCAGTACTTCTTTGTTTCAGTATTAGAAGTAGGTTTTAGGATTTTAGACAGGATGTCTTCCCTAGTCAAGTTAGGACAAGCAAGACAAAAATGGAACAAACTTACAGTTGGTTGAATTATTGTATCACTAATGGCAACATCAGACAGCTCCATGAAGTCGTAGACTTTGTCCAAGATGTCTGGCAAGATTCCCAGAACGTGACGTCATCTGCGATGTAATGCTGCTGAATGTCTTTTCAAATTAACTTTCAAAGTACCAATAATTCAATTACAATCACTGATGTTTCAGCTCACAAAGTTTAAAGTTATTATTCAACGGGTACAGTTCCACAGTTTGCTAACCCTTCTGTGCTGTGATACGTTTTTAACAATGCAAGATGATGCAACATTTCACACGTGGTTCCATGTATTAGTAATACTGTTCGTAATTGTCTATTTTGCACAAATAATTCAAGAATATTCAAATGCAATATCTTCTTATTATTTATATTACACAAGATGTCAATGTTCAATGCACACGATGTCAATGTTCAATTACAATTACTGCTTGCAACTTTCCCGCTTTTCAAACAAAGGTAGACGCTAGCTATGGCGGCAATGCAAGACAATGTCGTAATGTTCCAGTACAATTTAATTTCGCAGTATGCAAATTTCACAATCACAATGTTCCAAGTTCCACAAATTTCCAAACACGGCTGTCAATACCAAGAATTATCACGGCCGGTGGACCAAGAATTATGTTGTATTCAAGACAAGTTTTCAATTTGTAGTGGACTGTAAATGGTAGTTATAACGTCTGCCCAAGGATGCAAGGTTGGCTTCCGTTACACAATTGAACACAACACAACTGACAAACAAAGCAAGTCCTCTAGTAGGTTTATTTATAAAAACCTTGTATATTATATTGCACTATTAATGAACATAAAGAGATGATTGTAAAGTACTGCGAAACTGGTCAATCAAACAATCCAAGCAAGAACACCATCCCGTCCTTGTAGCTAGACATGCGACATCTTGTCTTCTCCCTCGTCTTCCTGCTCAAGAGAGAGTTCCTAGTACCAACATGCAACACGAAACACACTACCGCGCAGGGTAGCCAACTTAGAGAAAAACTCTCAACAGTTTGAATGAACAAATATACAGTAGATATATAATCCGGACTAGGTAGGGCCGAGCCCTGTCTGGATCACCGAAAGTCCGAATTAAACGGAATTTGCCTTAAAATGAGTGTACTTTACTGTAATATCAGTTTTAGATGGATGAAACAACAAAAATCTATGCTATTTTTATAAGTATTTCTCTTCCTAAAACTTAATTTAGTTTTAATAGGCCTATTACTGTATACGTAGACCTACAATTTTAACATACGAACTGATGCAGAATTAACAAAACAAACATCTTTCTGATTAAAATAAAAAATTAATTGATTATGCAGTACAACAAATCCGTTCGGAATAACCGGATGACGAGGTCCGGATTAGCGGGTCTCTGCTGTAAGCGCAATATTTAAAATCTTAATCATGGGGAAATAAGATTTCACCCCAGCTTTTGGAAACTCACTTCGATCCCGTCATGAGGATCTTTCTGCCAAACAGCACTCGAAATTTATAGCCAGTAAACCTGAGAGGCATCATATCATCGGATCACTGGAGGAACAAACTGTACCTTCCACAAAAAATACTTTAAAATAGTAGTGACAGTCAATGTATGTTATTGATCGAAGGTACCCAGTTTTGTTTAAGAGGGCTAACTGATTGGAAGACGCCTCAAGAATTGCTGAATGAATATAGAATTTTACTTCATCACCCTACATGTTGTCAGGAAATCCTTGATGAGAGTCGAAAGCTTGATCGAAATACCATCATCGATCCGTGTTTGAGCTCCATAACTACTATTATTACTAAATGACTTTTCATTCCAGTAAATATGATTAAAGCTGCTTAATGTTTCATTTCCGAAATATTTGGACACAAGTCCTTCCTACTCATCTTTATTAGTTATGAACATGTTAATGGCTACAATTACAAAAAAAGCATCGTCGTATTTAACGTTTACTGATATTTACTACGGAAGTCAAAGTATGCTCCAGTTTGAAATCGCTGTAGCTGTTTAGAACATTGTCTAAATTATGTATAAAATGATAAGATGCAAACAAATTATTCAAAATTTTGAGTACACTGAAACCTTGCTCTCTAGAAGTACTATTAAAGTCACATTTTACATACCTTGAGCTATAATCTCCCCCTTTTCTCTCGTCCAGTAGTTGATGGACTTTGGATATGCCTCTGAATGGCATTCCAATGTCATTTGTTGACCTTCGTAAGCTCCTACCAATTGATTCTGGATCCATATCATTGGAGGAACTGAAATGCACATTTCAAGTAATACATCCAAGAAATGTCACTTATACACGTGTATAAGTAGCAAAGAAAAACTGTTTTCAGAATAGTTCTGTAGGATTATGTACAACAATTGGCTATATTAAATCATGTTGACCTAAGTTGAATTCCTTCTGTTACTCTGAATTGTTTAACACATATAACCTGAAGACAATGACAATTCATACCAGACATAGACTTACTGTTAATTACTTAATAGAAGGTACAACTTGGCACTCTTCAGGTAAATTTCACGGTGAATTAATTTTTCTTGAAAATCTATAGCCCTTATACTCTGAGCATAACGTAAATAAACGTTTTCCATTAGTTATCCACAAAGTGATCGTTGGAGTACTCTCGTACTTTTTGATCCATCTATTAACTTTTTGTCGATACGGTTTCAATCTATTGTGAAGTATTCGTGAACTGATCTTTTGAAAGTGTAGGCCTACCTTGATAGAAACTGTTAAATTAACACTCCCATCGAATATAATTAAGAATAAATTTTCGGGCTTGAACTCAGGTCAGAGGAATTAAAGTATGAATTTTAAGTTACTTTTAATATGCTTCATTTATGCTTAATTTCTGAAATTATGTTTTATTGCGTTCTAAATGTACTTATAAACCCTTCAGCTAGAATAATTTAGAATCTAAGCGTCCTTTTTTTAAAACTTGTTAAAGACATCAACCACTAGTGTCTAAAATGGCAGTATGCTTTTAATGCTTTTGGGTTGCTCTGCCTTTAAGGCAGCTAGGAGAATCATTTATATTATTTGAAAGGTGGTCAGTTGGGAGGAATAATACGAGTACAATTTATTACATACAGTGCACGATGAGCATGATTCTCTTGCTGACAGTGGGAGGAACGCCATTGGAAGCTATGCAGAGATACGCTCCCATGTGCAGTCGGTTCACTCTGGTGATGTTGAAGACTGGACCCTCCACGCTGGCTACTGCAAATACATACAATAAAACAATTATATTCCTCTCGCATTCGTTATTAAAGAGTATAGCCTTTGAGCTTTTAGATATATTATCTCTACGATAGTTAGTGAAGACGTCGCAAATTTGGCGTATGAACAAAATTTTTACAAGAGATTTTTCCTCTATAGAGCAGAATATTCTAGTATCTTGTAATAGTTTTCAAGTATCAGTTACGTGTGCCAAATTTTAATTTTAAAACACAAATGCCTTATAAAATCACTCTCAGCATTTCAGGCATTCCTTAAAAGACAGATGATCGAAGGAATGAGTATGTAGCCTACTTCTTATATTGGCCGGAAAATGAATCACAGAAGATTTATAGATTCCTCACAGCATTATCTATAATGAAGCATTGAACACACTTCACCGCTTCCTTTTTTTTTTTTTTGGCAACACATTGTGGATGGAGGGAAAATGTACTAATAGCATTTGACAAACATGTAGGACTACATTAGAAGAGTACATACAGATAGCTGTCGCAATATTAACTTAGTTGTAATTTTTGGATTGAGAAATTATCTAAGTCCCTGTATATGGCTTTCTTCATTTGCACTCAAAACAAATAACTTTGGACTCAGCCTTCTGTTTCCCTGATTGATATGAACTGAGTTCTTTCTTTCTTTGGATGGACTTTCTTTAGAGTTAATTTATTGGTGATTCAGCCCATTTTTTCCCAATCAAAGCAGTGAAATATGTCGGATCGAGCTTCTATTTAACGCCTCAAAATTGCCAAAAATGGATTTAGCCTCTTTTTTAATGTACCCTTTATCTCTTTTCAAGTTATAGAGTAGGTAAATGAGAAACTATTCTGGAAAAATCATTCGCTGCAATACGGAATTGCAGACTTTGAATAAATGGGGGAGAAATGTAGGTCGTAATTAATGTTTTGAGCGATACTATTATCATTATATTATGTTGACTTACTATTTTGCATTGCCAAAAACCCTCTACTATTGTACATTGTCAAAAACCATCTAGTTTATGAAATTTTTATTGCCGAAATAGTTATTTATGTTATGTTGAATGTAAATGATCAATAGAAATACGATAAATAGTAAGGTAGTAGGAATAGTAGTAGGCCTAACTGTAGTGGTTAACATGAATGAAATGGATAATTATTAATTTGTACGAAAGGGAAGAGACATCTGGTGACATCTGGCGATTTCCTCTATAATCTCAATAACTGGCTAGCACCTAAATTTTTACCATAACGTGCTCGGCCCGTAGAATGAAACTTTACATAGACGGAACTAATCTGGAAAAATCATTCGCTGTAGTACGGAATTGCAGACTTTGAACAAATCCTCTTAAATAATGTTTACCATGCAAAATAACATTAAAAGCTAGGCAGTTATATGAATGAAACGGGTAAGCTGTTTTCTTTCACCATAATTAAAAATTGCACAGTGTCATCAACAAGTCTCTTTACAGCTCCCGTTATATTCGCCACCGAGGGGAAGGTGGGTGTTTCTCACTGTCTTCCTTTCAGACTCGTATTAGGCTATGTAACTTTCTTGTTAATGCAGGTCTATTTTCTATTGTTAATGTGTTTATAGGGTCTGATAATTTTAACTCGTATTCAGTTTAATTTAGAGTCACGGTATAGCGCCCTTATTTTCATCGTCCCCAGTCGGCGAATCAAACGTCGACATTTCCTTTTGTGATCTGCCCGATAATATTATTTTTTATTGAGGGTGAAAAGTAGTTGGCAATCTTAAATCCAAGCAGGTTACAGACTCTGTTGCAAAGTCAATCTAATAACAATAGTAATTTAATATAAAAAAAATTGGCGTTTCTTTGATTCTCGTTTCCGGCTAGGACATCACAAAATTTCAACACGCGGCTATTAATTAGTGTGTTCTTCTTGCATTAAATAAACAACACTTCAAAGACAGCACCGGTGGGGACGGTATAATAGTAAGACTACTATAAGTATAGTCCAGTTATTCATTACATGGCCAGGCGTCTTCAAAGGAATAAACCATTAAGTTGGTGTTTCTTTATGTTGATTGATCTGACTAAATCGGTCTTGGTTTCCGCTTTCCAAAACGAAAGCATCGTTGCAATATTATACAATTGTTGTCACTAACCTTAGTTCTTCCCTCGCTTTAAACAATTCACACGTGTTATTGATTACTGTAAATAGATCTTGCATCCCCACGCTTCTCTCCACACGGAGTTGACGAGTAGCTGTTAGGACTTTCTTAGATTTTGATTGGCTGGGGTAACTAGCTGATTGATGCGGTTAAATTAAAGAACATGGGTCGAGCTGTCGGCAAACATTTCCTTCTAACAAAAGGAAGCCGCCTGGCCATGCATTGAATAACTGGACTATAAATGAAGTGCTCTCTGGTAAACATTTCCAACATCTTCTGTAAATAATCGAGTTTCATATTAGTTTTATTTAATGTTACATAAAATATGTTTGTAGTAAAACCTTATAATCATACGCTAGCGCTTCCAACCGAATTCCGTTTTTTAGCGGATTCTAACCTGCACAAGGGCTTTGGAGCAACTTCATGGCACTGTGCTTCATTGGCAGAACACCGGATCCAAACGCAAGTCCTAGTATAAAAAGTAGTAATTGCCATATCAATTTTTCTGCCAATATTTAACACACATTACTGAAAGAGAAAATATTTAAATCCCTGGTCTAAGATAAGTAATTCTTGCACTTTCCAAATCATGTTCAAGTACCTCCAGGCCTCTGTTATAATTCAGTTTATAAACAGGCATTTTATTCTTTTTACACAAAAGCTTACGCATGTCTCCATGTCAAATTATACAAAGGTGAAATGAGAGAGGGGACTCACGACAACAAAGGTTTTGACCATACTGCAAAACGATGACAATGATCAGTTTAATTGGGCGTGCAACATGTTATGCGTAAATGTTCATGGTTCAACGCTCCTTGGTTTTACCCTTCTCTCTCATCCAATCCTGCTTCTCATACTATTTTTTTATTCCCTTCCCCATATTCTCCCCACAAAAATGGAATAGCTGACTGACTGTATAGCATACGGCACATTTTGTCCATTACATGCATGGCTAGTGGGAACACTTTTATTTAGAACAAATAATGCCATCTGCCCATTGAACATGATCATACATAGGACAAATTATCCAGAACCATGAGTTTACAAGAACATCCAACGGAAGAGAGGCGAGGTGGCAGACTGATGTTTCCAATCAAATTGTAATTAGTATGAGAGAGGGAGACAGAACGAAAGAGCGGAGAGGTAGAGAGAAATCTAAAATGAGAGGGGGATAGAGAGAGAGGTAAATCAGACGGGGAGGTAATTTGAGACAGGTATATAACAGGAGGTTAGGATACTTTACAGGATGGGCTGCGAGGTCTAACCGCTTGCTACTGGAGGCTGTTGGTTGATTGAGTGAACATATAGTGAAGCAACTCTGATCAAAGGCAAAGGTATCCTCTTCTCTATTATACACAAACTCATTGATGCGATAATGCTCTACAATGTGGAGGTAAGTCTTCTCTTTTTCGAATAGTCAAACATGGTGATGTTTACGTTGTTAATAGTGAAGAGAGAAAGGAAATATGCAAAAGGATGGAGTGATAAATAATGTTAATTTGGTTAATTATGAAACACATTGAAGGTATTAAATATCAACCTGACGAGAAGGTCGAGAATTCGTTGCCGGGTGCAAAATGGATGGGCCACGTAATCGTTTTACATTCCAGATACAGAACACTGCGCATGCTCGTGTCCTCATCGCCTGCATACACAATAAAACACGTAACTAAACCAATGAAATTGACTTTATATTTAAAACCATGATATTTATTATTGAAATGTCATTGGAGAGTCAATGGAGAAGTTATTTGAAGAATTAAATAAGAATTGAATAAGAATAAATGATGAATATTAATCACGTGTTATGGCTGAACAAGTGAAGTTCCTGACGTCGTTAAATACTGGCCTTCGAAACGAGTAATCAAATCTCAAACGATCCTTAATTATTGTAATTACAAATTTCTGGTCATATAACTAATAAAGGAAGAAGATAATAATTTCGAAAACAGCAAGTTTCTTTTTGCGTTGCTTACGGCAAGTTGTTTGCTTTTGTGTGAAGGGAAATAAAATCTGTGGGTTTAATTAAGCTTTTTTGGAGAAGTTCGTTTTCTTTCTGAGTTATTCACAGCCCACGGTGTTTTTTTTAAGAGTAGCATAACATTGTCTATTACACAATTCACGGGAAGCGAACTCACAACATCAAGTATAGAATGCTTAGATATTCTACCAATAAACAAGCGTTACTATAAGTTCATTTACACTATTGTAAACAGCTCCATTGAATTCAGATTATAACGAACAAGAGTTGTCCCAACATTTTAACCGAACTGAATTAAAAGTATAACTTTCAACGTAAGACACACGAAACACGAATAAAAGTTACACATAAAATCTTTATGCCACTCCATTGGCACCAACTATGGTTTCAGTCAACTGGAAAATACTCTTTTAGTTAAGAATAATTGCATATAATTATTAAGTATTTCAACCTCCATATAATTTATATGTATTATTGTATTTATATATTTATTTATGTATATGTATTTATTGTATTATTGTATTGTATTTATTATTGTATTAAGGTATTATCTCACCTTATAATATGTAATTTGACACTAGTCTAATGCAACTCCAGTTGCCTAAAGACCAATACATTTGAATTTGAATTTGAAGTAGACTCAATCAGATAAAAATTGAAAATGTTAAAATTCATTGCCAGTACGGCTTTTTATTCGTTACATTTCTCATGATCGCATAATAAGTTATATTTGATAACTGACAGTATTTATACTCCATTCCTTATGCAGGCAGTCATGTACCGAAAGATCAGTAACATCTGCGCATGTGCCTACTAGATGGCAAGACAGCTGGAAGTTTCACAAAATGTACGGTATGTAATAATTCGTTGACGAATGCTAGCGAAATACGTAGTGATAATTCCATGGTGGAAAATTTAATTACTATTAATAGAAACACTAATAATCCAATAGCATTAAAGGCGAAGAAAATTGAAAATTGAAAAAGAATGTCGTAAAAAAAATAGAAAATGAAAACTGACATGACACCAATAGAACGAAGTAAAAGTAAGAAATTAATAGAAACAATTGTCGAAAGAATGAAATAAAGAAAGAAAGATTTTTAATCCAACTCCACTACTACTCAGTTAGAGTTTTTGGTATCCTCCCCCCGACTTGGCGGAAGTGTAGCCCCATTTCTCCATTTGGAACACTGCTTAGGTGGAGCTACATTATCCCGATGGGATGATGATGAAGGTGACGATATGAATGATAGGAGGTCCTTAAACCTAAATTCTTCATAACCAACCAGACCATGTCGGCCAGGGGAAACTATTTGCGGAAGACAAAATTCTCCTTAGCCGGACAGCGATCGAAACCGGGT
The DNA here is from genome assembly GCA_964059195.1 of Ectobius pallidus. Classification (NCBI taxonomy): domain Eukaryota; kingdom Metazoa; phylum Arthropoda; class Insecta; order Blattodea; family Ectobiidae; genus Ectobius; species Ectobius pallidus. The sequence continues at coordinate 111,049,198 of CAXKWD010000006.1, forward strand.
CCTCATGATTTGTAGTCACAAACTCTGACCACTAGACCACGTGGCCGGTCAAACAAAAAATCAAAGTTCGGTAAAAGGATTAAATAGGAATGAGTTTTGTCGTGAGGCTCTGTTACTGTAAATCATAGATCATCATACAGGTTTCACCTATAAAACCTTTCACGTTCTTTCTCACTGCAATTTGCACACAGTTTCGCATGAGTTTCTTTAAGTCTTGTTGGTCTCGAAATTCGTCCTAAGATTTAAAGATTGGATTTAAATGGTGAATGAAACGGAAAAGAAAAGTCTGATGTACGTGGGTCAGCTAAGAAGAGTAAACTGAATGAAGAAATAAGTTTGTAAATAATGAAACGAAAACAGTCTTTCGAATTCATAATTAAGGCATTTTCACATTTTAGTTTTCGCTATGAATTGTTAGATAATGCAATGAAAATTAATAGTGTAATTCATATCATTGATGATTACTGGTGAAGCTAAACTGGGGAAATGAAACTGAACGTGGCTGTTAATGGGTTTTTGATATAATTATCACGTTTGGTTTAGCAGAAGATAGAGCGTGAAGTTCTCACAATCTGACCGGTAATGTCTGAACATCAGCAGCTCAGAAACCGGGTTAGGTATCATTCTCTTAAGGCTCTGTGTATTCGATTAAAGTCAACCTACAAAGCATGAAGCTCACTGATCCGCAACAGTGATTTCCTATGGCAGAACCTGTTGTCCAAAAGGAAGGTTTCACAACAAACACCTGCAGCGTTAAAGACCATGAGCACATGTGTCAATCCAACTAACATGAGATTAATCTACTATATGCAAATGCAGTATGTATTTCTTCAACAAATCTCGTATAAGACCATTTCTATTTAAGGAATATTTGAAATGCCTCCAATCTGCTTAAAAGAAACTTCGCTCAAGAATATTTGGCACCGTAACTACTAAGCACGCTAAAATATAAAGCTATCCTCAGTATATAAATAAAACAGGCTTATTTAATGAATGACGTAATGACAATCGATAAAGTTGAGTTACGGCCAGTTCTCAAATTTACGTACGAAATGCGGCCCATGCGATTTATGGCACGTAAGAATTGCGGTCGAGCATATTGATAGGAACGTCTGAGTTGCGGCTAGGTAATTAGGCGTTGATCAGCTTATTACCGTTACCCAGAAGGTACCGCGGGGGGGGGGGGGGTTGACTGGGTAGTCTCCCAAAAATCTGTGCTTATAGTCAATTTAAAATGTTATATACAACAAATGTTATATACTATGAATGGCAACATACGTAACGGAAGCGAATACGAAATTATTTATTTATTTATTATTTACCAGCTGCTTCGCCCATGATAATTAATTGGAAGACTAAAAATTAAGAGAAAAATAATAAACGCTGTTCCACTTCTTGACTCAATATCTGAACTGTAGAAAATACACATCTTTCATATCATATTGCCTAAATACTGGAAGAAAGTTTGTACTTAAATACATTCTCTGATTTCTTACAGAATTTGGGTCAATTTGAAACCAAATTTCCTTACCAGAATGTTAGCATGAAGAAACTTACATTGATACGAAATTCACGGAAGGATTTGTGGGTAAAAATTCATGGTTTTTAATATTGAAATTCTGCGACGTAATATGTTGTACCTCAATTCCTTTCCTCGGGCTAGCTTCTTCCTGTTTTCCACTCTAGTCTTCTCTTCTACGGGATTCCTTTTTCCATATTCATTTTCACAAATGCTGTTCCCTATATTACTTTCCAACCAATATAAGCACTCAGACTGTTGGCCATGGGCCAAACCTATAACCGAAAAGAAATCACTTTCTACTCGTACATAAAATAATACGATAGTGCACTGTGTGCTTCTAGCAATATGTTACTTAGTGTTAGATACACTCCTACTCTATTACTGTTATCACCACCCCTTCTTGTTTACGTTTCTTATACTTTCGTAGATACTGCTGTTTGCGAATATACCTACATGAACAGAAAAGAACTTTAGTATAGATAAAAAAAGGTGTAACTACTGTTCTACATATAACTGTTCAGAAAAAGAGCATAAGTTAATGAAAGTTATTAGAAACTGTTGAATGGATTTTCTAACGAAATCAACGCTCAGGCCATACGGCAGTCGATGATACGATTTATACCATCCATTATTATCGATGTTATAGTTATTTAACATTTATATAAATTATTATTATTGATATTATTGTTCTTATTATTAACTCACTACCAGGAAGTTCATGGTACGGATTTCGAAACATCACTAGGTATGTTCTGCAATTTGCTATGTTGCCGAAACAAAAGTCTCCTGAGGTTTTTATTTTGAACCTAATATTGCAACAAATGAAACAGTAAGAAAAAGGACAGCTTAATTTGAAATATTTATTTGCTGCCTAGTAAACAATAAGTTTAGTAAATATTCCCAAAATTATATCTTATCTTTTTCACAAACTCGTGGAGTAGATATCGGAGTCTTATTAGTTTAATGATTGTGCCTCTTTAGTATTTAAAGATTGTCTGCAGTATTTACTATAGGAGAACCATTTTCTACCTTCCTGATTCACAGTCTTTCGAGGACCAGAATGTGATGATGTCGTAGCAGAACTATACGACCTCCAGACAAATCACAATTATCTGGAAATTAGTTTCGAACGATGTATTTTGATTTCCTTTCAAATACCATCTAGAAAATGATTCTCCAGTTTGGTTATCTGGACGGTACTCTAGCCTTGAAATCGTTAACCATCAATTAGACTTGGTACGGTACCTTAGGGATCCGTGGCCATCAAAATGTCATATTTGACGTTGGAAGGTTTAACTTACAGAATACCAATTTAAACTCATATTTGGATAATATAAATTGATTAATGCGCTTGAAATGATTACGTTCTAACGAAATTTCATCGTATATATACAAAATTGTAAGAGAAATAGTTGAATTGCTGAAAATGCAACAGTGAAATCTACAAACGTTTCGATAGATTTAGTCCAAAACATTGGAATGAGGATACAGAAATAAGTTAGGCTTGTGGTCAATACTGAAAAAAAGGTTTCTACCCTCTGTACCTGATGGAATCTGTGGAACCTTACAATGGAAGGAAAATGTAAATGCTTAGAGAAAATAATTTCATTATTGAAGTAATACATTTCTTAAGAAAGGATACTGCTAATCACCAAAGATTGTAACTTGTACACAGAACTTGGAAAAGGCTAATAAATTGAAACAATTTCTAAACATTATTTTATGTGTATGCGACCAAGTTATTTTGGGCATAGATAAAAGATGAATCCAGTCATTCATAAACTCCAAAGAGTTCCAGAAGAATTATTTGTTGTGGAGTATTCTTCTGCAGTGAAGAAACTTTAAGATTAATAAAAAGTTTTAAATAATATAGTAGTTTAACAATAATGATCTTACTTTAATTATATAGCCTTTGATATTATCTGCAATTTAAGGGTATAGTGAATTAATTTTATTAAAAATCTATGTTTAAATGAGACGACAGTATGATCTAGAAAATGTAAATAATAGCCTACCTAAATCATGATTTCAAAGGAACATGCTGAGAAGAATCAATTGATTTCTGATCAAGTTATTTTAAACTATTTTGCTACATTAGACATACAATATGCTAATCTCATAAAAGGAAAGAACATACGAAGTGTTGACTATGGTTAAATGAAACCTTCTGCAATGAAACCTGATGACGTCTTCATGGCTTTTTCTTTTGAACAAGGAAAGCAGTAACAAGTCCACTGAGATACAAATTTATTCCATAACATAATTCAAATTCATTCTTCTTCTTAATTATTTCATTTCTTTGATTTTTACTAATTCCAAATGCTTTCTTCTGTATTTAAAATCATTTCCTGTCTCATGCATCTGCAGTCTTAATTTCTTCTGAAGAGCACTCATTCTACCACAACTTTCCTTTTTTTTTAAATGGGTGGTGTAGCTTCATTTTCAACCTCATGTATCCAAAACTAAGTAACATTTGTATAGTAGTATAGTATATGTATAATATATATATAAATCTGTATATATAGTATACAATATAAAAACGTTAGAGGAATAACAAATATTAAAAAACACTAAATAATTCTTCAAATTTATACAAAACTGGCCTTCTGTAATAACACTAAAAATGGAACAAAAGCATCAGCAGCAAAAATGTAACATTGACAACTGCATGAAACTTACCGTGACTTAGAAGTGACTAAGCCTGTTTTTCCTGAATACCAATTATTCTTATCTCTGTATCTGGTAACTTAGCAGGCTATTTCCTTGCCTGAAGTACCAGAAAGGTAGTTCAACAGCAAGTGGCAGCAAAAACCAGAAATTGAAAAAGTGACTTAGCACGTTCATTCCGTGGATGCTTAATACAGTTTGAAGTTTTTAGAGGCACAATAATATTGGTTAACATTTATATTCTTATATTAATGAAGAATGACGTTGTAAAGGAACTATACTATGAAACGCTATGCACTGTGATTATATTTCATGTAAGGGGTGGACAGCCGCTCTTAATAGCGGAAGAAGATCCCGACGCTGACAACGTTCCGTGCGGTTTGACACGTAGGGCCCACCCTATATTCACGCCATTTTCTTAGGGCGGATACTTAACCTAGACTAGATTGAGGAGTTATTTATGAAAACGATAACCTCTTTACGCATGTACGTAGCGTGTTGAAATTATAATGGGCTTGCACCTTATTAATTCTTGATTCTATCTGAATTTCCGCAATGTAGTTTTTATGCAAACAAGAATTAAAGAGGAAATGTGTTATAAATAGTTTTAACCTTAAATACGAGAAAGCTATCACGATAACAGTACTCCTGGAGAAAGAAGTGAAAAGTTTAAAACTGCATTTTTAATTTGTCTTTATTATTTCTTACAAGATCGAGGGCCACTACATCCCAACCAGATTTTGTGAAGATAGATTTCTAGTAAAACGGCTGTGAAAGCACCGACAATGACAATCTCTGTGATCAGAAGGATAAAGTGTGGTTATAAAAGGTGACTTTTGTTTTTTTAATCACGTTTGTTATAACCGTTCGGTTACAAGCTTAAATAAAAGACTTCGGGAACGGTTTACCTTGACTTCTTTGTAAAATGTAATTTATAATAAAAAACTACTTGTCATAGACGGATTTTAAAAGCTGGTTCCAAAACTGTTGTGTCATTTTTACCACCTTACAGAAGATAGAATTCTGAACCAAGTGGTTTTTATTAGGTATTAAAATTCAAAGTACTAAATTGTAGTAGTTGTGCCATTCTGAATTTTTAGTTTAGGAAATGATGATTTTGAGAAAACGCAGTTTCAACTATAAAGTTTCAAAGTTCAGTGGAGTAAGGTCGTAGAACATACATTTTTATATTACATGTATATATAGAGCAGGACCGACCAAACTACGGATCCCTGGCCATACCCGGCCCGACAAGCCTTTTTATAGGTTTTATATTTTCCGTGCCTTTTTATATGGCTCATCTGAACTGATTTCAGCAAGACACAAAAGTAAAGCCAAGTAATGTTATGTGCACCCTTGTCCATCAAAAGGATACGAAACTGGCTGATGCATTTGAATATTTATAACGTGGTACTACAAGGAAACGACAAACATATTGAGCAGTTAAATCTATTGAACTAAAATTGGAATTTTTCGAGAGACAAAATTTCTTTGCAGAATTGGCCACATTTTCCAAAACTTGGTGCTCTTAAAGGCAAGTATCGAGGAAGGTATCGATAACATTGCACAGTTTACAAATAGGTTCGCTGTTTTTGTAAAATTTGAATCAGGAGTATCTCTGTTTTCGTTATGTTTTGTTTTAAGTTACGCTTTTGATGTTTTAAAACACTAGAGCTGCTACAACTACAGCAGTGATGGAAAGTTTATGCAATGAAAGGAGCCTCATCAAGTTCTACAAGTTAATGCCAGAAGGAAAACACCTAGTACTGAAGAAACAAGAACTCCGTGTGTTTGTATCATTATAGCCTATATGTGAACAAGCATTACTACAAATTAATAATAAAAAACATCACTAAGATCCAGCCTATTGTTTCTGAGTATCTGAGAAAAAACCAGGCACCAGAAATTTATTAAGTCCAAAAAGCAGTTCCACATTTCTCATTAGGTGAGTGCACTTTTTCACATAAAGTACAAAAATCTGAAAAACTATTTAATAGGCCTAAACTCTTTAAAATATAAATGCATTTAAAAGAATTAGGTAAACCACATTTTTATATTCCATAAAATATTCATACAATTTTGTGAAACTGAAGGCCTACACATGGCCCGCGACCGGTTGCTGCATTTAAAATTCTTTGGGCGGCCCTGATCTATGGTCTGAAAAATTATTATTTCTTGAGCTATTTAGAAAGTGTGTAGGCAGCGTGCACTCAAATAATCTAAAAAGCACAAATTTTGACATCTATATGTTAGTTGACTCCTACAAAATGTGGGTTGGAAGATAAGTTCAATTTTCCCATGGAATGTCACATTTAATATTAAAAGTACTTAAGAGTCCATACAAACCGTTAAGGATGAATAATTTCATGTAAAGCATTAAGTCTAACTCGAAACTGATTATTCACTGTTATGTCGTACCTAACATAACATAAAGGGCGGATAAGAGTCGATCACTGCACGGAACAGAAAATAAATGCAGGAAAGATAATCTGTTCTGGCACCTCCATGCTGACCAAAGAATACATGCAGTTGTTCCTTGTTGGCACAAAGCTGTAGAAACTTACGGAGACTGTATTGAAAAATAATGTGTGCAGAGGAACAATACCTTATGTTGCCACCAAATTTTAATCAATTTGAATAATTATTTTCTGAGGGGAAAAAATATGGAACATTACTTTTTGACCGACCCTCATAATACGAAAATAATTGCCAACGACAATATTAGTGTACATAGTAAACTGAGATCCCTTTTAAGGAAAACAGTTTGTTGATTTTCGTCCGAAGAAATCTAAAATGTTATGGTTAAAAAAAAAAAAATGTTATAATAGTGCAGTACAAAATATGTTGTACGAAGTTGATATGGAATCCTAATATACAACAATAAACTTACACTTTTGTAATGGAAAAGTCTCAACTGAATTACTACATTTTTGCAACAACAGTTGATTAAATATATTTTTGATGTTTTGTTTTCTCCTTAGCAGTATTCTTTCTTTCTTTCTTTATCGTAGTTTCACCTCTCCCTTTTAGGATTTAAGCGACCCAAGCCGCGACCTGTCGGGAGAGGGATTATCTTTGGATCACATACATACTTTTTTGACCAGACAAGGACATGGAGGGCCTCCCCGAATGAGTGATCAGCCCAAAGCCGGAGCCACCTCCGAGACAGCACGTAGGCCTACACATAGGACGAGACACACCATTCACACACACACTCACTCCAAACAAGGCGAGTATGGGATGAAGATGATAATGACGGCCAGATGATATCTGGGGACCACAAGGGCCTAAAGTTACCCGACATTTGTCTCAAAGGTGAGGAAAAACCCCAGAAAAAACCTCACCTAGGTAACTTGTCCCGCCCAGGAATCGAACCCGGGCCCGCTGCGTGAGAGGATTGGACGCATCCCCTGAGCCACAGCGGTGGACTCCTTAGCAGTATTGAAAGAACAATTTATTGTGCATGAGAGAGAGAATATTGAATATTGTGATCAACATACGTAATTAAAAATTAACGAAATGCGCACAAAAAAAACTGAAATTCAATTTGACCTTCAAAGGGTTAAAATTTATTATGGTCTGAGATTAAAAATTGCACCTTTCATATTTTTGCGCATGGTTTGATATGATTACTCCGCGGGTTAAATGTTTCCAAGTCACGAAGTTCAAACACTTGACATAAGTGCATGCCTCATTACCGACACTTCTCAACACTTCTACTCCATGTACTGTGGTAATGGCGCGTGGTTACCTATAGGCGAGATGAACAGTAGGCCTACATCACCACTCATAGAAGCACTTGAGTGTGTGTTATAGAATTCCCTATTTTGCTAAGGTGATAAGTGCTGCAGTGATTTAAATCCCCATGCATATACCTTCTACGTCGTCTTAAGGAACTATTATGATCCAGAATGCTCCTTGTATTTGTATCCCATCGCCTAAGCAAGGTATGATTTAGCTACGGACGAGAGAATCTAACCCACAAGAACCTAAAAATCCGCACCCTATTTATAACGGTCTTACATCGTACAAAACTCTTACAGATTACTGTGTTTTACATTTAGAGTAATATCTATTTGTTTATGTTATATAACTTATTATGTTTCTGGGCCGGTTTACAATAACTTATTTATCTTATGAGAATATTATAGGAGAAAAATTCCTCCGACACTGGGACTTGAACCCAGGACCTTTGGCTGTTCGCGCCAATGCTCTACCATCTGAGCTAAGCCGGAGTTCAATTCACAGCGCCAGATGGAACTTCTCTCCTATGACTAGTGTCGGAGGAATTTTTCTCCTATAATATTCTCATGTAATGTCCAACAGAGACAATAATCTGTGGTTCATGAAAGCTTACATATCTATTATTTATCTTATTGTTTATTTTATTTTGTGTATATATATGCCTACACACGCGAATTTTTAAATTTTTAAATATACAATTGAAAGAGCATAGAGGCACGTAATTTGATGGCATGTTTATACGCTCAGAGTGATTATGTTGTGAGTTGATCGCCGTGCAGAACGGATGTGACAAGATTCTTCCTAAGGGGAAAATGCCAGAGAATGCCACAGGGAGCTGGTGGAAGCATTGAGAATAGGGGACCTTCTATAGCGAAGTTCAAGGGTTTTATAGGTTGGGCTATGCGTGCTTTCATGCATCCAGCAACTGTAAGACAGTAGAGTGGCACGTTGCCGTTGTGTATGTATGTTTATGGGTGTCTTCTACCTACTATATCCTACATCTAGTACCCATACTCTGCCCTTTTATTTGTAAATTTCTATCTATATTTACCTTAGTTTCACCTCTCCCTTTTAGGGACATTTAAGCTACCCAAGTCGCCCGGACCTTACAGGGCCGTGACCTGTCGGGAATGGGATTATCACTGGATCACATACATACTTTTTGACCAGACAAGGACATGGAGGGCCTCCCCGGATGAGTGATCAGCCCAATGCCGGGTCCACCTCCCAGACAAGACACACCCTTCACACATACACTCACTCCAAACAAAGTGAGGATGGGATGAAGATGATAATGACGGCCAGATGATATCTGGGGACCACAAGGGTCTAAAGATACCCGACATTTGTCTTACACGTGAGGAAAAACCCCGGAGAAACCCTACCTAGGTAGTCTAACATGTGTCGACCAGGATTTGAACCCGGGCCCGCTGCGTGAGGGGAGCGAACGCTTTCTCCACGCCACCGCGGTGGACATTTCAAAATTTCAAAATGACCCACTTTTCACGAAATAAAAATGTTGCCATGACTTTTTCCCCATCCTTCGATTTATATTATACAAATAGCTTTATAACTTTTACGCCTTCTCTTATCTTAGCCGCTTCGATCTCAATCAAGTCAAATGACTTTTTAAAATTACCGTATTTTTCTCTCTTTTAATCAATTAATACAATGAAGAGTACTTTGATACTAGAATTAGTTGAGGAAAAGAGGAAGTCAAAAAATTAAGTTATTTAGAAAAAAGCAATTTCAAAGGGGAAATGGGGCTAGTATAATGGGGACGTTTCCCCTTCTTCTTCATTAGAAGAAATATTTTATTTCTTATGTTAAAAAATAGAACTATAATCTATTTTTAAAACTGAATAAGTGTATTTTAGTTAAAATTAATACATATTATAAATATATGTATGTTGATTACATTAAAAATACATTAGACTGATCGAATTATTCCGAAATACAATGAAACCGAAATTATAGAAAATGTGGTGTAACTACTACCCGCGCGCCACTTCTTGAGCGCTGGATTTACGGGGAAGTGAGGGTCGGGGGGAACAAAACATAGCTATTCCGCCAGTCTTTCTGCAGTGTTGTCAACCAAAGAAATAACGTTTCAGCAGAATCGCGCGTATGGTATTTTATGTAGTGACTTTAATATACAACGATTTTAATGCAGTCCAATAATATAACGTGGTGACGGTATTGCGTAACAATTAATTACACGTCATAAGCCTTTGGTTATCAAATAAGTCATCAAATAAGAATATTATGCATAATATAGGCTCAATATTTTTACACTGGATGACTAATTTTAAGCATAAAGAAGAGTCTTAGCAGAACATGCTTCACCATTTCGTGTTGTAAAACGTAAGAGAGGTAAGGCATCTAAAAGTGGAGAAAGCTATAGGCCTAATTTTAAACGTATTTAATACAAATTGTGAAAAGTTAGCTCAACTTTCAGTCCATGAAATTGACATCAGAGTTCACGGGATCGTCAGAAATTAGCACATACGGAATTCTTAAAGAGGTGAGGAAAGTGTTGGATGTATAGTGGAGGCAACTTCTACATATACATCTTTCTTCAAGGGCATGCCGACAGACCCTTATAATCCGCAGTAAATAACTTGAAATGAGGGTGTCTTGGACAATAGAGTTGTATATTCTGGATTTTCAGCGTGTTTTCTTGCGCGTTGAACTTGCCTGACAGCCAATAGAATTTCGTGTGCAACCAATCAGTGCTAATTTCTGAATTTTTGACATGACTCCACGTGGACACCAGGCGAGTGCCGTTCAGTCAGTACCATACCACTCCTTAAGTGCCAGACAATGGCTTAATCCTCAAAGCATCCCGACTGTCTACAAAGGTCTAGCCTCCACTATACAATGAAGTGTTTGTGAAATCAGCAGTTCGAAAGATTGTATTTTTCCCCATAACTCGATGCGTCAGTAAAGATAATGCCAATAAATAAATAAGAATCCTGAGACAGAATGAAAGCTTAGTATTGAAGCCACTAGATGTCAGGGTGCATAGCGTACTTCGTGTTTCAATGTTGTCAGCTTAACCTACGAAGTTGAACGAAACATACCGAATAAGGACTAGGGAGCCGAGCGCTCAAGAAATCGCGCGCGGGTATGCATTCTTGCACAAATAATTTATTCCAGTCAATTTGGTCTGTCCATAGAGGAAGATGTGCAGAAGATGTTTGCTAAATGTCAAGAACTGTTTTAGTCGTGCTGCAGAGACAAACTTAGTATAATTGTTGAAATGTGAGTGTTTACCTTCTTGTCCATTGCCAAGTGGAATGCTCTCGCCACCTTCTCTTCTCCAAGTAATGCTGGGTTGAGGTGATCCCGTGGCTGCACAGCGCATGGTCACATTTGTTCCTTCCCTCACCACCATGTCCGTGCTAGTTGGGTAGTCCAGGATGTCAGGAGGAACTGCAACAATAACATCATGTAAATCTTACCTAACATTGTCCATTCAATAGTATATAGCCAATCTGGGTAATATGCTATCCTATTAAGAAATTCATACTTGGCATTATTCAATAGGCTTTTTTTTCTTAATTAATATTCTTAGGAGAATAGACTACCCATAGCCAAAAGTAACAATTGTCATAGTTATACACTAGCAGGGGCTCACGGCTTTGCCCGCGTTTATCTTTCAAACGCCAGATGTTTCGATGTCATTCAATAAACAGAAAAATAATCTAAACACGTTTAGGAACAGTTACACGCCAATCATTTATAAACAATTAAAAAGGTAAACCCCGGCTTCGAGAAGCATTTCACGATTAGAGAACATCGCCCGGAAAAAAAAAGTCAGATTCGACTTCCACTGATCCTCCCCTAAAAAAAACCGCATAGTGAGTTACGTCCAAATCATTAAATTCTTTTTCCCATTTAGGCCTGAATTCTTTATTCCCCTCCAGTCCATCTGTGTAAAAAAAAATCAGATCTATAATATGGTGGTAATTTTTGTTGCTCTGTCTTCAAGTAAAAAAAAGTTGTCTGAGTTAAGAGGGAACTGTTAAATACTGACATACCAAATGCGTTCCATTTTTATTAATTAATTGTAAAATTAATTTCATGTTGAAAATTAGAAAATGATATTAATATTATTTAAATTACTAAGATTTTAGTGTTTTCATTTGCAATTTTATATGGTCATGTACCTTATATTAAAGTAAAAATATAAAGTAGCCAATTGTTTAGTACTTTAAGAGGATCCCCATATACACCCAAAATATTCTGGACAATAATTACCGGTAATAGTGAGTTTATTACAGATTGGGACTCCACACTTTAAATTCAAGCTAAAATCCAACTCAACGTTGTTATAGCTATAGCCTTAGTTGTTTCAAGAATCAGAATCAAATGCGTGGCTTCAAGAGTGGATAATTATAACGAGCCAATTAAACATTATGGAGCCATTAATATACCTGGATGAAATCCTCCCATCATTATTCAAACTTGCTCTCCTACTGTAAAAGAACAAAAAGTAAATACCACTCCACAATACGCACTTCTCTCAAATTATGATATTTACTTTGCATTCTACAGAGAAGTTGCTATATTCCTTTGGGGCGTATGCACAGCCGAGCCGTATAGAATAGTCAATACTGAGTAATTAGCGTTGTTAATGCCCCGGACACTTTTCGTCTCTGCATTTTACTTGAAGAGCACGCAAGTGGACTATTAGCAGCATCATCACCATCCATCGCCTCCCTCTCCTAAAGCCGTCTTTGTACTAATAGCATGCAAATATATGGAAAACAGTGCTTGGCATTACATAACAACACTCCACCAAAGTCGTCGTGCTGTTTAACGCCCTGTGGCTGACTGTATGTATGTGTTCTCTCTCCGTCGTCTTGCTTTTGCGCTTTTTAGCTGTCGCCTATTTGATTGCTTCCAGCGAGAGGATTATATACTGTGCTGTCGCGCTATAAAATGACGTGTCTTCATTTTCACTAGCTGTGCCACAGAGATAATGAACTTACCACAAATATATTCCCAGATATGCATGAGCAAAATGCATTTTTCATAGCCTAGGATGCTCTGGTGTGTATATGTGCGTGCGTGTCTATTTGTGTGAAAACCACCACAAAGATTTTTCAGATTAATTTTACACATAAGACTGTACCCTCAGGATATAATTTTATATTTTGTGTATTAATTTATTAATTATTGTGGTCGTTGGTGACCCTGGTTTTTAAAAAGCGACCTTAGATAAATATATTTTTTTAAATATTTTTTTATTATATAAATTAAAAATAAAAGGATTTTATTTTAGCCATAATTCAATTTATTGTTTACATAATACACTCTTTTCTTCTCCTGTTTGGACAAATCCACCTTTATATAAAAAATCTGATGTGAAACTTACATAACTTCCTCTGCCCAAATAAAGTTTGCTTCTTAGTAAAACATAATATGATATTCTCTTCATGTAAATTGGTAATAAAAATGAATAGAATGTCGTTACTTAATCGTATCGCATCCCCGAAGAATACATAACCCAAATAAATTCTGATTAATGCACTCACGTAACTTTCTTTACTCTAAGCATTACCAACAATTCATCTTTCTCACTTCACATTCTGATATAGAATAAAATCAGGTAAACTGATATAACCAAGTGCCAGTATGTTTTTTTTTTAATCAGTGATACACGCAATTATGATAGGCCCATGCATAAAAGTTATTTTTGTAATAGATGTCAGAGTTAACTCCAAAAACAAAATGTGCCGGCAATAATAATAATGATGCAATAGACCTACGATTCGCTGATATCTCTGTTTCAATTTAAAGCAGCCTTAAAGGTTATGAATGAATAATAAGCATAATTATGAAATCTATCTGTCAGGAATTACATTAGGTATATTGCTGCACAGGAACGATAAGAAAAATACTCACAGTAAAATATAGCCTAATGTAAATATCGGTAGTCTACATAACCATAGAATACACATTATAATATCAATATTCAACGGCTAGTTGTTATAAATCGTTTATTTAAGTTATTATTTAGCCACACTGACATCGTTATGAAGAAACAAATCAATGAAGGCCGCTAACAATATGAATAAACGATTGGCAATTTGTTAAGTTTTTTTAATACATTGTGGGCCTTGAAAGAATATTGATTACAAAATTAATATTGATATACGCGTTACTTCGGTACCGATCAACCGATTTGGCCCTAATTCAATAGGCTTGTACCCAAAAACGTCATAAATTCGTATACCAAGTTTCAAGAAAATCCGATAAAGCGTATTTGAGTTATCCACGCCTTTGTGATATATTACCATAAAAAGGCACTAAATTGGGCATTATTCCGGTACCGCCCAACCGATCTGGTCCAATATCAGTAGACATCTTCCCATGGACATTATAAATAGGTATTCCAAGTTTCATTAAAATCCGATAAAGCGTATGTGAGTTATGGCACCTTTAAAATATACACTAAATTGGATTTTACTCCGGTACCGGTGAACCGATTTGGTCCAATTTCAATAGGGTTCTTCCCATGGACATTATAAACGCGTATACCAAGTTTCATTAAAATTCGATAAAGCGTATTTGAGTTAGAGCGCGTACAGACACACGGACGGACGGACGGAGAGATATTTTTCGTCCCCCACACAATCTCATAAAGTACCATACTGGCACTTAATAAGAGGCCATGAAAGAGCGCGTATTCAGTTGTTTCAAACCTGATGCAAGACTTTATTATTCATCAGGCAAAACTGAGTTTCAATAAACAGATTTCTTTTCGGAAAAAAATGTTCGAAATAAAAGTTTTAGCCATGCACAAAATTTAAAGAAAATCGTTAGAGCCGTTTTCGAGAAAATAGCGAAAAATGAAAATTTATTTATGTAAAGTCCCATTAAAAATAAAACAAAGTTGTCGCCAATCATCGTGTCACATCTTCAGAATGTACCTAACCCAAATACAAAATTTTGTTCTCATACGATATTCCGTTCTGGAGCTACGCAGATACACACACACAGGCCTACGTGTTTCCGAAAATAGCATTTTTGGATTCAGGGGAACCTCAAAACGTGTATTTATATTGAAACCTCAACTTCAAATTTGGGGGTCGAACACAATAGGCTACTTCCTCTACCTATGGTAAGTTACCTATGGTACTGACAGAAGAAGTAAAAATTATGCTATTTCTCTAAGGCAATATTTGCTTCTCAGGGCCTCTTTTCTTTTATTTTCCATAAATATAATAATAAGGTTTTAAATATCTGTACATTTGTAATTATTGTTATTTGTTGTTTGAACCCCCCCCCCCCCATTGATTAAAAAAAGGAAAATTCTATAATTTTTTTTAAGTCTGCCCATAAATTACTTAATACAAGTATAAAGCGTGGGAAGGTTAAAACTCGTTATTTTGCGTCTTAATTTTTAAAATTTTCCGGGGGTGGACCCCCGGAAGCTTAAAATTTGTTATTTTGTGTCTTAATTTTAAAAATTTTTCGGGGGAGGACCCCCGGAAGCTTAAAACTCGTTATTTTGCATCTTAATTTTTAAAATTTTCCGGGGGAGGACCCCCAGACCCCCCTCTCCCTGGGGTGTATTCCATACCCCCCAGACTTCGCGGATGTTATAACCCCCCCATATGGTCGGCCTGGTTACGCCTATGCTCGAGTTACCAAACTCCCAGTTTAAACCATGCTATAACTCTTCTAACTTCTAACACTGAAGATGAGTCGTTCACATCTATATATATATATATATATACATATAAAAATGAATGTATGTGTGTGTGTGTGTGTGTGTGTGTCCTTTATGCATTACTACACCATTCATCCGATCGCCATGAAACTTTGGGAAGTTGTTGGGTACATTCCCGGGAAGGTTTCTGTCATTCTACATTTTTAATTTTAGCCTTCGTTCGCGAGTTATGAGTGAAAAACGGCAAGAAAACGTGCCTTTTTTTACGCTTTCGAAGCATCAGTTTTGAGTTATTCATTTCAGTTGTCAAATCAATTGCAGAAGGCTTTGTCTATTATTGTCATACCTTGGAAATAATATTGTCGCGATCGATCGCTATGGAAGGCAATGGATATCTCAGGTTATTATAAAAGCTATAGATGTCGAACATATTTTATTTGACATGGAATATAGTTTACAGAAAATTCCGGGGAAGTTGCTTAGTTCGGGGTCCTGGCTACAACGTTTTTATATGTAATCGTAATTAAAATATCTTATGTAGGGTCGTTAAATCAGTCTGAAATGTAACGGAATTATAAGTCTGGACAAATGAATATAGAAAACTAATGTACTATGTCTGTCTGTCAAATATATTTACGCACTTTTTTTATCGTGAGTTTAATCGATTTCAATTCTCATAATCTTTCGAATACTGCATTTTTCCATTTATTTTCTAATCGTGAAATTCACTTCAAAGCCGGATTTATAGCTGTTTCATTAATTAGGCCTATCAAATGTTTAGTTTACACCTATGAATGTTTCGTGTGCAAAGTGTTAATAAATATAATACTTTAATTATTTTGCTCTTAATTGTTAATCTTTTAATTAATTATCTTGGGAGAAGCCGTGGGGATCTGCTATAAGCTATAATAAGCTATAGCCTATCTAGCGTTTTCTGAGGGAATAGTTTGTGTGTTCTTCCCCATTTCAAATTCTTAATACCTATATAAAGACCTTAAAGACCTAGAGTTTGAAAATCGAAAGTACTTCATAAGTTATTTTCGCATTAACAAAATACAAAACCCGAGCGACGCCGGGCCTTTTAAGCTAGTATAAAATATATACTGTTTTTCTATATCTATAATATTATACGTTCACAGAATTAAAGGCATTTCAGAGTAATAAATTCTTCTAGCGAAGTTCTTTTGGTTGTACTCGTATAACGTGAAAATGAAAAAGTAATGTTGGTATCGCGGTTTTGTTGGAGCATACTGGTTTCATGACATTGGAAAACTTACAGGACATCTAAAAAATGATGGATATTTTGTTATTATTAGATGCCATTCTACCGTACTATTAATTGAACTCTTTGTAATAGACTATTATTTGAACGTTAACTTATATTTTAATTGAAAAAAGTAGAATATTTTTAATAATTAAAATAACTTACGATAAGCCACGATTGAAATAATTTCAAACTAATTTATTAAAATAAACAATGTTTTATAAAGAAGATTTTGTAAAACTTCTAATAAAAACGCATCTATATTAATAAAATCAATGCCACTACGACCGATAGATAAAGTTCTGGTTATGTATCTCTAGGTTATCTCGGAGGTAAATAATGTATCTTGTATTATACCCAATACTATTTAGTATTTATTTAAAAGACGGCTATAACATTTTAATAACGTTGGCAATTAAATAGTATTCAATAAATTTTTGACTACGAAAATCAGCTAGGTGCGTTTTTTCGTTTGTCTTTGACCAAGTAGCCAAACTAGAGGATATTCTTTATATTGGCTTTAAAAAGAAGTCGTCGTTCGTTTTTCCGATCGAAACTCCTTATTAATATGCAGATAATTTGTATCTGCCAAGCAACTTTTACATTGCTACTAACGTTTACACTCATCTCTTAGATCAGTTTTTTAAAGCAGAGATATAAGACTAATTGAGTAATGCTTTAAGTGAAATGTGTTATTTTTTATCCCCGAATTGCGATATTATTTACGGAAGCCTGTTTTTCCATTTAAATTTTTCCCATGGATTTCAAACTTAAGAGTCCACTGATGGTTTTATCTTATTGTTGCTTATTATAAGCATACACATTCAGTTATGAAAGAGTTTAATTACATTAATATGTTTTTTTATCTGGCAGTACAGTCCCTAGACGTAATGCTTATGCCTATCTTAAATAACTCTCACAAACAGAATATATCTAAATGCTTTACCAATTACAAAGCATAATTACAACACTACCATTCCTAGACTCTCATACAATTAGAGTATCCAACTGCTTTTCAGAATGAAATGTTAATCAACTGTAGTAAATTAAATTACACTATTTCGTATAGATAAACTGTATAGACGTACCCTCAGCCCGTCATTTCATATTAGATCCATTTGCTAAGTAACTTATTTCAACGATACAAACGAAAAGCTACAAAAATAGTTGAAATATCATTTGGAAATTATACGTAATCCTTAATTTAAGAACAGTCATGATTTTAAACCAGTGATTTGGCATTTAATGATTAGAATATTTTTCGCATTTCAGAACATTCAGTACAAAATAAATCTACATAACACATCTATGTATAAAAAATCTTGAAATGTTAAAAGTAAATAGGATTTTTGTATGTATATAGTGTTCTTATAACAAAAATTTAAATGTATATACAAATATTATTTATTATTTATTTCGTTAGAATATTATAGAGTTGAAATTTACTGTAGCTCTAAGATCAGTGAAATGGTAAAAAACGGAGTGTAATATGCCAAGATCAAAACAGTGCGGTCCAAAGTACAAATCACAACTCATCATGTGAGAAGAAGATCGAGCTACCATTCTAGCAGGAGGCCTTAGCCCTTTATGGGATATAGTGAGCTATTTCCTTCCATTTCATTTCATCTCACTGAATTGTTCGGGTATATCATGTGTATCATTGTATTATTTAAGAAACTATCTTATTTCCTAGTTAACAAAGTCAAGACACCTCATCCATCTTGAGCGTGCTGGAGGAGTCTTCATTTTCAATATGTTAATTTTAAGTAACTCTTGTAAATAAATGTTTATTAGAGCGAAATATTTAGTATTTTGTTGAAGGGTAGTTCAAAATACTGTCACTGGAACTGAAACTTAATTTAACAGTTTAAGACTTCGGTGAATCCCAAAGAGAGAGTAAGAACGCATAAGTATTCATACGCGTAACCAGGCCGACCATATGGGGGGGTTATAACATCTGGAGAGGGGGGTTCCGGGGTCCTCCCCCCGGATAATTTAAAAAATTAAGATGCACAATAACGAGTTTTAAGCTTTCCACGCTTTAAACTCATATTAAGTAATTTGTAAGCAGATTTTTAAAAAAGGTGATATATCACAGTAATGAAATAAATAGTACAATTTTACCTTTTTTAATCAACCCCCAAAAACCCCCCTCGGTACGCCTATGTAAGTATTTACTACCTTAAATTTATGGAGCGACTTATTGTTTGTTTACAGTTTAGATTTAACCAGAAACATAGCCTACATGCAGAATTTCTTCAAATTAGGCATGAAATTAACAAGTGCAGTTGCGTACGTATATTAAGGTTTTAATTCGCATAAAGATTGGGAATTTTAGCCTATAGCTGTGCAGATTGAAGAGGAAGCCTATATAACATTAAAATGAATATGGCACCACTTTATGCTTTTGTTATAATACAAATTTTAAATGCTATTAGTTTTATAAAACAGTTGCCTCTTACATTGTTAATATGTGGAAATTTTTTTGGTATTGAATTCTACGAGGGCTGTCCAGAAAGTAACAGACTTTTTAAATAAAAAATAGACAAAGTGAAAAAAAGATTACATACATTTTGAAGGTAGACTCTTACGCTATTTTCTCCACTTAATCGACATCCAAATTAAGGCGTTATTTTTTTTACTTGCAGTTTCCTTCTCTTTTTACCGTCATTAAGAAGGTTATATAAAATATTAAATGCACTTATAATAGCTATGGTGTCTTTAGCATTCCGGCATACCATTGATAATGAAAATAATACTTTACCGAATTACGTTGTGTCACATTTAAACTGAAACATCAATAATGATACTGTCTTCTTTATACTGAGTGCCTAAATCTCCTCTTGTGAGAATATAAGAGGGTGGGTTAGATGGGTTGTTGAGTATGAAATCGATTATAAAAGGATCACACACAGACGCTCGCAGGAACAAGGGAGACGTTTCCATATCAGTGGACAGGTTTTTAAAGAGATGGAGTCGCGTAAGTTTTAAATTCAATGCGCGATCGACGCACTGAAAAGAGAAATCTCAATATGGATCCTACTTGCGTTGTTTTTAATGGGTGAGAAATATCAAGAGTGTTCAATTCCATTAAGTTATGTTCTAATATCCTGTCTACAACTTTAGACACAAATAAATTGATGTATACATGCAAACACATTATTTCGCGGATTATGGGGTAGACGTAATCATCTTTGTATTTAAGTTCCATGAAAACTGCCAACTTGATTGAAAAACCGCAAAAGAAAAATTTGTTCATTATTATTTCCTCTGCTGATAAGGAAATAAGCTTGAATAAAACTTATATACTAAAACACGGTCAAATTTTCAGGACAACGTTTTCTCTGTTCAAGAACTCATTATGACAAATAATACTAATGGGTGATTTGTTTCAATCGAAGGAATAAGATGTTAAAATCTGCACAGTTCTACTGCTTCCATAATGTATATACTTCCTTAATATTACATCAAGCCGCTTCCTTAACTCTAAATAACAAATATAATTTCTTCCATCACAATTAAAACTGAAGAATCCCTATAATATAAAGCTACAGGGCTGACTCACTCACTCATTCACTCACTGACATTAATGTTTGCCCACTACCAGATCAGCTAGAAACTTTAAAATTGGTACACGTATAGCTTTTAGGCTTTAAACCACAGGAAAATTCCAAAAAGAATTTTTATTTATATTTATCCCTAAAAACCTCCGAAGAAGTGCTCACTCACATTAATGTTTGCCCACTTCCGGATGAGCTAGAAACTTGAAATTTGGTACACATAATAGCTTTTAGGCTGTAAACGACAGGGTTTAAAACCCTTCCCGAGAACCTCAGTGGGGTTTTGGGGGCGGAGCCCCCAATGAGCGAAGCGAGTTATAATATATAATTGAACTAAAATCATTACAATATTTCATTTTAAAAGATACACATGACTTGCTTGCACTGGTCTGATATATGATCCAATTCATATCGTTTTAAAAAACCAGTACTGAAGGCAGGATAGAAAATAACTTCCAATTTGACCAGTTTTCGAGGGTACTCCAATAAGCAACCCGTTTCCCCATCCCCTAGCCAAGAGTCATGACCTAAGTAGTTAAGGATCCATGGGCTTTCCGGCTGTGGGCTTTCTTCCTATTGTTGGTGCGTCAGGAGCTTTTCTCCGTCGGTTTTCCGAACAGAGCTTCTTGGTCGCCGAAAATTGCACTGTTAGATTTTAAAACAATTGCAATTGAAGAATGAAAACATTTTTCCCAGGAACATTCCTTTCCGGTTACAATTTTCACTTGAACAAATGCCTGTGGAAGAAAATATAACCAGGATTAACGGAGGAATACGGGGATAAAGAAGAAGTCCGTTTGTTTTTCCACATGTGTGCTGCAATGGCACATCTTCCACTGAGCAACCTCGATGAAGCGTGGATGATAATAGAGGAAATGCCGAGTGAAGAAAAGGTCACGCAATTCGCAGACTATATGGTCAATCAATGGATGGAAAATCCTAGTATACAACTGAAATGTGGAATGTTTTTAACCAGCGGCATACAACCACGAGCGCTGTCGAAGGTTTCTCATAGGAAAATAATTCTTCAATAAATAAATAAAAAAATCCGAACATATACTTTCTGATAAATAAGCTGAAAGAGGAAGAAGTAAATGCTATATTTGAAGTAAAAAGAAATATTCCATTGGCCTGTCTCTTAAAAATGTATAAATCTTCAGAATATATTAAAAGACATTATTATAACGACTCGCGGAATTTAAGAAGGTTTTTAAAATCTTTGGCTTACTTACAAGAAATCGAATAAGAAATTAAAATTCATAAAATATGACAAAAGAGTTGTAATGTTAGAAGGGCAAAAGTATTAAAAACATGCTGTAGGTAAATAAAATAAACATGCATATTATGTACCATGTGCATAGCCAGTCCTAAGTCTGGATAAAATGTGAAGGGCTGTTCTTATAATATTTGTACGGGAAGCAAAGTATTTTAACTGAAACGGTCGGAAAACCCGCGGCTAAACTTTTTGTGGTCGGAAATTCCACATTGACGTCACCGGTAAGAAATCCCACGACATCCTAGCTAACAGTTCTTGGGATGGAATGAAATAACAGCTGAGTCCTGCATAAATGATCACGTTGAAGCGTATTTTTAATGGAGATCTGTCTCCAAAAGCTTTTTCGAACTAATATTAATTTGTTATTTTGTCATTTGACAACGGAATGTTGTTTAATTTGAAATGAAGACAGTTGTTCGCCTTCTATGCCATGACTGGTTATTCATGGAAAGTTAAGTTTCCTAAGTACATGCTTTCAAATTCGAAGTGGTCGCCCTCAATTTGTCACAAGAGTGGATGCTATTCTGAGGAGAATTAATTGAAAGACCCTTCTGTTCCATAACACAGAACTGGAATTTATACAAACAATTCCGAGTAATAACGTAGATGTTACGCTGTATAATTATACTAGATTGTCTGGAAGCAACGACTAAAATATTCATCATGAGACTAAAGAAAATTATCGGAACAAAATCATTATACCCTGTTTAGCCTACTTTCTTGTTGTTTAAAAGTAGAACATTTATAGGTTTCACATGTTGAATAAACTACTTTCTGTGTCAAGAATATTAGAAAACGGAGCATTTTTTTTTTGTTACGAAAGTTAACGACTGAAAGTTGCAATTCCTCTGTCTCAAAAGGCGTAGGCCTATTCTGTTCCCAGAAGTTATTTTTATGCTTTAACCAGGAATTGAGAACTTATTTTTTATCTCAAAGGTAGAAAAACATCATGAAAATTATAAGAGGAAAATCTTCTGCAATTACATAAATACTACGATATCAGATGTAAAGCATGCTGACCACATGCCTCCCAATCCTGCCGTCTGTCTATGGTAGATGACGCAGCGGTCGGGTGGTAGGCCTGGTCCCTTCTGGGATGTTAGGACCATGGAGTTAGTTTAGTTAGTTAGCAGATGTCAAGCTTATAGACTCACAGAAGTGATTGTATCTATTATTATCAAACAATTCAATTTTTAAGCATAATAATTTTAACTTTTAAATATCACAAATTTATTATACCGTAAGACAATAAAATACAATTATTGAATATTTTTACTGGAAATAATAGTGAGCTCAGTTATTATTTCAATACGGCCTAAACTTGGGCTTAAAAATTGCTTTCATAAGATACAGTTATAACAGGTAATATTCAAAAAGTGTGTTTTTCAATTCAATAGTTATATTCCTGATTGCTTCATTCCGTTGCTTCATATAGTGGTATATTAGGCGGATATTTCTATACATTTTAATAATTTTACAATATATACCACTGGAAACATGAAATTTGTTAATTATAGATGTAAAGATATTTGGGTATGAGATGTAGGTTATAGGAAATATCTGACGTTAAACACACAACTTCCTCACCCAAATGAAAGTTTGCTCATATTATATTATGTGCGATATTCTCTTCATATAAATTGGTAGTGAAAATGAAGAAAAATGTCGTCGTCATTCACATCGCATCCCTCAAGGGTACATAGGTCTAACCCAAATAAAATCTGACCAATGCACTCACGTAACTTTCCTTTATCCTAAGCATGGGCAATACATCTTTCTCACTCCACATTCAGAAATAAAATAAGAGGCCGTATTCCAAAGAGTGCGTTTTCAGTTGTTAAAATTTGATGCAAAGGTTTATTGTTCATCAAGCAACCCAGTGGGGGCCATCAGTAATTTTTTTTAAATTCAAATAAACGTTTTAGTTCGTAGTATAAGCACCAAACGTACACAATTTAAAAAAGAAACATTAGAACCGTTTCCGAGATATTCGCGAAAAACGAAATTTTCTTCAAGTAAAATCCCCTTAAAAATAAGAGAAAGTCGTCGCCAATCTTTGTGTCACATCCTCAGAAAGTACCTAAATAAAGAATAAGATTGTCAACAAGTCAAATGATTGTCCTTCTAAGCTGTTGCCCCTTGCACCCTCATCTTTAACTTTTGACAATATGGTTTATGTATTCTTTTAATTTGTGGTCTCCATAAACCATATTAGTGAATTAGTAATTTGTAGAGCAGCACTGCAAAAAAAAAGCACACGAATTTTAAGAACGGCGTTTCAACACCTGATAAGGGCACAAACACGCACAAATTCTTATAATATATTGTAGAGCTCTGCACATATCACAGGATATTTTTAATTAATTTATTCTTTTTCAAAATTCCCTCATTTTTCAATAAATTTACCATCTTCTCTCCTTAAATCCTTAGAAGCAGGTAGTGTGCACCATAATCAGTGTTCGTCTCAAGCACTAGCATAAACTGTGATATCAAGAACGAATGCTGACTTGATGACTCTTTCCTCGCGGAGGGAAGGTGGTGATCAGGTTTTGTTAGATACAGGGGGAGATAGAGACAGTACGAAGCGGAGAAAAGGACGTCATGACGTCAGAGTACGAGATAAAAGTAGCTGACTCTGCCAGTTCAGATTTTAAGGTATGATAATTCCTACTAATACGGAAGCAGTCTTTAGTCTATCACATGTAATTCCTGCCTCATTATTAAGTTAAGACTCTTCTTCTAAAACTACAACACAGTGAAAAAATACGCCACTTTTGTTCGACTGGTATAATATATAACATAAGAGTCTCTTAATGATATCCATTAAAGATTTTCATTACAGCATTGTTGTGATATCGATTAATAAAGAACACGGAGTAATTTCTGAAGTTTTGAGAGCAGCAAATGAAACTGCCTAATAAACAACCTGTACCTAAAATAAAAGCAGTTCTATTCATTAATTTTAATGTTATACTAAAATTAATTAATTTGTGTGTTTAAATAAGCGCTGTTTGATTTTGAAACGTCAAAAGAAGCCCTGTGGCCTGCATGCCTCGTAGCCAGACATATATCGGAAAAGACTAGAACTATTAGCAGCTGAGGCGATATTAGTTTGCTTCATCAATGACGTGGTATTATAAAAACCCAAAACTTAGACATTTATTTATGGTCAAACAAAAACAGTGGATCGCGGTCCCTTCCTTCGTTTCATAAACATATTCCTATCTTAATAAAAGCTATTATAGGCTCCTTGCATAGGCTAATGTACTAATATAAAAACAGTTTTGATTTTTGTCTGTCTCTACCGATTTGTCGAAAAACGTACTAAACTGATAGAGCTAAAATTTTGCATGAACATAGTTTCATAGTTTTTTAAATCTATGTTTTTCGAACAAAGCTTGAACGACGTTTGTCGTTGACTCATCTTCGCTATTTGATCTAAAATCATAATAATTCATACGAACACAAGTCATAGCAATAACAAAACATACACATAAATATTCTACACCTACAGGTAAACCCGAAAATCCTGACCAGTTAACGTATTTTATTTTGGAGCATCCAATAGAAGTATATAAGCTGCTTGTTTATAGCACTTTAAACCACCATTGTATCGAAATAATTATGAAAAGAAACCTTCATTAAGAGCAATGTGGTTTTTCTGGCGCATCATTATCAGCTCTTGACTGGTTATTCGTCCTTGAGCGCTTGGCATTCTTCCGGAGTTTGAGAATGACGCCTTTTACATCTAACTAACTCCGTGGCGCTAACATCCCAGAAGTGACAAGTGACAAGTGACAGCACCCGAATGATGCGTCATCTACTATAGGCAGACGGCAGGATTGGGGGCATGTGGTCAGCATACCGACACCCACGGCCGTTAATGGTGGTTTCCATGACCGGCCTTTTGCATTTAGTTCCATGCAAACCTAATGCATAGTGTTTCGCTAGGGCGTTGGGTAATATCTTCAAGCATTTGATTCTAATCTCTGTTACCAAGCTCGATTCGACTCATTTTCTCGCACATACAACATTGTTCTGTTTTTTTAAATCAAATATTTGAAATACGCATACACACATATTATAATTTGGACAAAGGTAGTTATGTGAGTTTCAGATCAGATTTTTTCTACGTGTATATTGAACGTATTTAACTGTGTTTGCCTTGTCCTGATATTCACAAACTTTCACGGACATAATGTATTTCCATTTTAATTAACAACTAATTAGTAATTAACCTGTAGTTATTCAAATTTTGACATTTATTATTGTAGTCAACATTGATTATAGATTATTCTTTAGGACAGTGTACAGCTTAATACATTGTGCATCTAGGTGAACAATTCAGCTTAGCCTCGCCTGGCTTGCATAGAACTGATCACCTTGACCCGTTACTAATAGAAAATGTCACTGCCATTTTGGGAACATTAATCATTTTTAAAAGCTATATTTCCACCTACGTGTTTGAGAGATTTAGCTTCACGTGAACGCTTTTTCAGCTGCATTATACCTCGGTGGGTAGCTGCCTGTGACGCCAATAAGAGCTGATGCATAATGGTTGCGACTAAGCCTGAAAAATTATAGCAAACTTTAAACTCTTTACCAGCAGAAATGTCAGGAATTAAAATTAGATTGCGTTATAAATACTCAAATATATATTTAGATCCTAAACAAAACGAACATACGTTAGAACACAATTAGCCTACACAAATTTATATTCCATGAAAACCCGAGGTTTAATTCTTGCCCAAAATTTTTCATAATTTTTCATAATTATGAATTCGGATGATCACTTTTCTGACTGTGAAAACTTACTTTACCATGTTGTGATGCTGAGCAAAGCAAGTCCTCTAAATGAAATACATTGTTGGGGCTCTGATTATTAGGCAAAACCTGCTACATTCTTTCTATTTTATCTATGTACTAGCTGAAAAGGCCCGGCGTCACCCGGGCTTTGTATTTTTTTGTAATTTGAAATTAACTTATGGAGGACTTTCGATTTTGAAACTCTAGGTCCTTATATAATGTGTATGTAGAATTTGAAATGAGGAAGAACAACTTATCACACTCCAACTATTCCCTCAGAAAATGCTAGATATAGATTTTATGGCTCATAGAGGATGTCGAATGTTGCATTCTGTTGCTTCTACACATCATGCCTGGGAGGGGTTGAAATAAGAAGAAACATAAATTCTGGTTATATGAGATTGTATTGTCTTTACGGAAAATTTTATTTCTCACTCTCATGTAATCATACAACCGGTTCGGGGCTGAAATAATAATAAAAAAAACACTTTCATACTTTCCTCCCGAAAAACCTGGGACATAATATACACCGGGCATAGGACTGAAAATGTTCCATCCCATTTTGTCTTCTTTCAGATGCTTAGGGTCTATGATAAACATCCCTATTTCTCAACTAATACAAAATTCTATAGCTATGAATAACGTATCAGTGGATAGGATTTTTTACAGACTGCTGATATAGCAAACTCATTGGCAAACACTTAAGCTGTCTCTGCAATACGACCACTTATTCTACATCAAAATGTGAAGTGAGAAAATTATATTTTCCATGTCGAGGGTAGAGAAAGTTATGTGACTGCATTACAATGTACTTTATTTTCGTGGATTTTATTCTTCAAGAATTATTTTTACAAATGCATTACATCATTAGCATCAGAAATCGTTAAAGTTCAATATTATGTAGTGTCCAAAGCCCTATGTTAACTGTGTAAACAATACACTGTTGTCTTGACAACTGAATTGGATTTCATTTTTCAGTATAATATTCTCACAAATTATATAAATTTTCAAGGGAAGGAGTGATTTGATTGAATTTTAATGTTGACCGCGTTACTTCCCGGGCTTAACTGAGTATGTGTGCAAACTTTCGTGTAAATTGGTAAAGAAATGTAGATTTGTATAAGGAACAAACATACATACATAAACACTTTCGATTTTATATATTAGATAAAACGAAAGGAACAATAGATACTGTAATTTCCTGTAAAATCCATTAATTAAGCAGCCTATTTAAATTACTATAGTGGAGAAATAGAAAGGTAGGCACTTTTTCAGATAAAGTTACACTGACCTAAGGTGATCCCAAACACATAAAACATCCCCGCCCTAGATTAACCCAACGCCCGAACTGCATAAGCAGAAGCAACTTCACCGATGCTAGCGTAATGCACGTAGTCTAATTAATAGCTTGCAGGGGCAGATGCAGTTTTCAGCGCCCGAACTCCATAAGCAGAAGCAACTTCACCGACAGTAACGTAATGCACGTAGTCTAATTAATAGCTTGCAGGGGCAGATGCAATTTTCAGCGCCCGAACTCCATAAGCAGAAGCAACTTCACCGACAGTAACGTAATGCACGTAGTCTAATTAATGGCTTGCAGGGGCAGATGCAGTTTTCATTCCTGAAATGCGCTAATGCCCGCAAACGCATTTTCCTGTAACAGCTTAACACTAGGGGACGGATTTCTATGACCTAAAAATAGGATATATGCATGCATTTATGACCTAAAAAAACGTTAAAATATTACCAATAAAATTTAAAATATGACTTTACCACTTAAACATTTTGTATATATTTTTAAGTTTCATTACAATACATTTTATTAAAATATAGTGTTCATTATTTAAAATATCTGTAAGTTCTCAAAAAGTATCATTATAATGCAAAATTTACAAAACATGATGTGAAACTTCAAAATAGTTTTAAAATGCACACAAATATGCCAAAAATATGACCTAAATATGCTACAATAGTTGAACATTTCCTAAATATGCAGTTATATGCACAATAAAAGCCGTTCCATTTTCAACAGGATGCTTGGAATCGGATTTGAATTAGTCGGAAACCTGAAATAATGCAAAGGGGAATAATATGACATGTCATAGAAATCCACCCCCTAGCTTATTAGTTATTTATTATTGTTATGACACTTGGCACATGAAGTTGGTAAGGTTGTCAGACAACGCAACGGCCGCCTTCACCCCAGGATTGATCCTGCTAGTCTAACCATTTCTGTTACAGGCCGAGTCGACCTCAGGTCCATAGTGCCACCAGAAGAATTAGGTCAATCTGATAGTTTCAATGACTTTATCGAGAATCTAATCAGCGACCTTCCGGTCAATCAAGCGCACCACTGTGTAGGCCTACCTTCTTTATTACTGATACTACACTAAACTCTCGCTAATCCGGCCATTCCTTGTACATATGGGTGCCGGATTGTCGGAAGTGCCGGATTATTGAGTGTGTGTGTTCTATGAACCTTCTTTAAGCAGCTAGGTCCAGTTTTTGATTCTCACTCTTTCGCATAACCTTCCGTTTTCCCAACTCGCTCTCCATTTGGCTTGTGTATGGTGGAATAACGTATTTCTTGTTGATGTCATAAATATCGTTTATCCAACATTGTACACAGCAGCAATGGCTTTCTACAAAGAACCTCGGTTTAACTTATCTAAAATTTCCAGTTTCTGTTTGAAGTCTTGTGCTTCCTTTTAGAAGCCATGATACTGAACTGTATAAAGGAAGGGACTATTTAAAATATAGAGCACAACATTGTTGCAAGCGATAATTAACATTGTTGCGGCGAGTAGAGCGACTAGAGGCCGGATGTATGCCGGATTACTGAGAGGCCGGACTACTGAGGGCCGGATTAGGGAGGGTTTAGTGTATATTAATAAAGTAATACTAATATCGCCTACAGGTAATAATTAGGGGGCTGATTTCTATGACATGTCATATTTTTCCCCTTTGCATTATTTCAGGTTTCCGACTAATTTAAACCCGATTCCATGCATCCTGGTGAAAATGGAACGGCTTTTATCGGGCATATAACTGCATATTTAGGAAATTTTCAACTATTGTAGCATATTTAGTAAGAATATGCATATTTAGGTCATATTTTTGGCATATTTGTGTGCATATTAAAGAAATTTTGAAGTTTCAAATCATATTTTGTAAATGTTGCAATATAATGATATTTTTTGAGAATTTAAAGATATTTTAAATAATTAACATTGTAATTTAATAAAATTTATTGTAATGAAACTTAAAAAAAATATACACAATGTCTAAGTAGTAAAGTCATATTTTAAATTTTATTGGTCATATTTTAATGTTTTTAGGTCATTAATGCATGCTTATATCCTATTTTTTAGGTCATAGAAATCCGCCCCCAGTAATAATATATTAATATTTTAATACTTTCGAGGCCCTATCAGTCTATCAAATTTGATATTTCCCGCGGACGAAAACATGTTACTGAACACCTTTGCTTGAATACAAATCTTTTGTTAGGGGGCCCAAATTAAACTTTGCAGGGGGGAGGGAAACCTTCCTCCGTTACGCCACTGCTCAAAATAGTAGACGTAGTACAGTGGAGATCGAATGGGGAAGAGGACCTGCGAGTACAAATTATCTTCACATGAGGTCTAGCTTTCACGATTTTACATTTTCAGAATTTAATCTCTTTTAAAGGACTGTAGAATGGGCAACAGTATAAACAATGACGGAGACAAGGGGAATAAAATTGGATGTTGATATGGTAGTTCAGGGAAGTAGTACGAACACGTGTCATCCAGTTTAACGTACTTTATGACTCGGAACAGAAACTTTGACATCCGCTTGTAATGATCTCTAAACAATGTGCGCTGAATTAAAAGCCGGCGTGATGGATAGTCTATAAAAACCCTTTTTCATATCAACTGGTTCAGGTTAAATAAAACACAATATTCATATATCACAACATAAATCCCTTCCTGGTTCCTGAAAATCTATGTGTTTCAGAAATAAACTGAGGGTAAAGTGGTTTGAGTAGCTAATGAAATATTTCAACCATGTTGTAAGCTAACATTTAAGATCATAATATCTAATAAGAAGATTTTTTCGCTTAAGACCAAGTTTTGGTACCGTAAATTTTCTAATTATATCGACTCATTCTCCTTCATTATTTTAATTGAGCTCATTTTCTATTGAATGTCCATTTTTTTGGGTAAAGAAAATTAGTGTTCGACCCTCAAATTCCATACCGGTATCTAGAATTTAGCAATAATTTTAGGTCCCATGAATCCAAAAATACAATTTACAGAAAAATGTCTAAATATGGGTGTGTGTCTGATAATCTCACACCAACTGTTTGCGTAAAGGGCCTTCGAATTTTGTAGTGTACTAGACAGACGTACATAACATAAAGCTCTAACCAATAATATAAATGCTTTCTTTGCTTCAAAGTCAAGTCCTATTTAGGCTAGAACTAAAATAGGAGTAGTGCGGAAACATTGACAATTGATTTTATGAGTCAGAGTGTGAAAACATAACGTACTCCATATAATTCACAGTTTTTTTTAAATTAGAGCAGAGCCTAATTAAAAACGATAAGTTCAAAATGCCCTCAACCGGTTTTCTTTAACCGGATTAAGTTATTTATAGATACCTATTAAAATAAGCCTACTGTATAATAATGCCTATAAGCCTTTCAATCAAATAACTTAAGTTACTTCAATAACTGATGCAATTGTTAGGCTATATCCCGATAATAGTGTTCTGATCTGTTATATATATTCCATACGTTATATATATGCTATCTTGTATTATTCTACTGTTTTAACATGACTTTTCAAATAGATGCATATTAGTCTCATCTATTATATCTGAAACAATGCTTTGGTTAGTGTAGGTAGTGTGTATGGGCCTATTTGGTCCTCGAAATAGGCCTTAGAACAACTCTTCCAGTGGAATAGAAAGAAAAGTATAAAAAAAGAACAAAAAGAAAAAGCAACATGCAATAAGGTGGAAGACAAGTGGATTATCGCTTATAATGAAGCAAAGTAAAAAGAAACAAAGAAAGAAAGTTGAAAGAAATTATATTGAAGGAAAACGGAAATGACCCAATGAAGGACGAAAAATAAACACATAACTAAACAAATAATAAAAAAATTAATAAAGATAGGGGGAAAAAAGGGAAAAGGAAGGATGTAAGAGAGGCAAAAGCCAACAATTAATTAATCTTCCTCACTTCCTTACTCAATGGCAATAGACTATTCCTAATCAATCTAAAGGAAAATTATCTATTTTATGGAACCCGGAAGTTCATTGCCGCGCTTACACGAGGTCATTATTCATCCCTATTCTGTGTTAACTCATCTAACCATCCCTTGCAAATCCTACTTCCTTTAAATATATCGTGTAATATTGCCTCCCACCTAAGTCTAGGTCTTCCGAGTGGTTCCATTAATTAATTAATGTATAACAATTATAACGACCACCTGTGTGGTTTAGTGCGTTGCTGACTATGGAACTGCAGGTCTAGGTTCGATCCGCGCTACCTACTACGATTTTTCTGAGAGAGGAAGGTCTGGATTGGGGTGCACTCAGCCTCGTGACAAAAACTGACGAGCTATTTGATAAAAAAAAAATAGTGGCTCCAATTCAGTAAGCCATCGATAACGGCATTCGGCATGCTCCCAATGTTTCCATCTGCCTAAGCTAGATGAAGCAGCGGTGGGACGGCAAGTCTAATCTCTCAAAGGATGTAGCGCCAGAGGATTTAGTTTCGTTTTATAAAAATAAATTCAAAATCACATCCTGCGTCTCTTCGCAGTTCGTTTTAATACATTCTGACTAGTACGGTATGGTTTAAAATACAGAGACAATTCTAAAATCAAAGACGTACGGATGACTGCATTTAAAGCGCTGTGTGTTATGTAAAAAGCGTGAATGGAATATTTTAGAAAGGGGATGCTAAGACACAGCAATGCTACCAATTTGCACTTCATCTTCTCGAGTCACATTTGTTTGGAATGGAAAATTCAAATGCCTCCGGCTCGAGATTGTGCTTGGAGGAAGGAAGGATGTCTCTTCATTTTATGTCTTGACTCCTCCACGCAAACGGCATTTTCCTGGTTATCTGTTGCGATTACTATCAGACACAACGTGCTTTTTACACCGGCCAGTTGGATCACACTGCACTAAAGGTATTAGACGATACAGTAAGACCAGATTGTTTACATCTCATATGGTTTCATCCTTTGTTATGTGATGTTTCCTCATCTGCAGTCTCCAAGCTAGAAATCAAGGACAAGTTTTTACATGGAGCTGAGAGCTATGAGGAGATGAAGATAGGGATTAGAGGTAAAAACTCGCAGAAAATTACCCCGCCATTGCCTTGACGGAGAAAAATCTCCCTCTCATGTGACTGATCACACACATGACCGTACCAATACCTGCACCCACTGCTAGAGGTGTGAAAATAAAACTGTCCTTCTGTACTATACAGAGTGTTTAATGAATAACAGCGAAATATTTTACCTGTATATAGAGGGGACACTGACAAGCAACTTTTATTAGGAGATTTTTGCTGTATGACATAAATATGTATGCTACTAAGCATTAATTAATGTTAGTACAATCTGGTGCTCATAAGTCAATAATTAAGCGAAATAAGATTAAAACTTTTATTAAATTGACTTCGTGCCTTCTTAGTGATCGATATAAAACTGATTCTTAATCATTCATCGACATAATTTAGAGTTTTCATAATCAGAAAAATTTACAGATTAATCCCATGACTGGCCACCACTGCATTAGTTTTTTTTTAATTCATAATCCAGTGTTAACAGCGAAGTTCCTTTGTTTTGCATTTTCTCAAATGTTAGAAGTCAATGGTGACCATGCCCTCAGAGATTTTATGTTGTAACAGGAAAAATTGAATCCATAGAGCAATAGCTCCCAATAAAGTTGCTTGTCTATGTCCCCTCTATATACAGGTAAAATATTTCGATGTTATTCGTTAACACCCTGTATATCAATAGGCTACTAATACATAATTTTTTTCTAAATTATTTTCCTTTCCAGGGTTGAAGTGAAATAACACGTGTATAAGCGACTTTCCCTTTTCGGTTCTGAATAAATTATTTTGATAGGCCTATGTGTTATTTCGGCCTGGTTAACATTTATTAAAGGGTACGTTGTAAAGGTGTGCTGTAGTCCTACTGTATATTTAACGCTTCGCGCTATTAGAGAACAGCTTGTAAAACTTACCCGTCATTTATTATGGTTCGTAAGTAACTTTTGAGTTGATGCTATTTATTCCTTTTCCTTTTCGTTTTGTGATTTGACTACATTTTTAATGCCTTCTTTACAATTTATATTTTCCTCTTTCTTTCCCTTGCTTCTTTAATATTACTCCAACTTTCAGTATCTAATTTCGAGTTCGCTCTTGTAAGTGTTCCCAATAACCAACATCTTCGTAGATTTCTAAATTTAAATATTCCCAGCGAGTAGACTTATGGTACTGGAATTTTAGTACCAGTTAATTTCCATATCGTGAACTCTAATGCCTCGTAGATATTGAGTTACTACCATGTTGGATTGTTATTGCATGATTAAAATTTAATAATAACAATAATGATATTATAATAATAGTTATAATAATTATACAGACTTCAATAAGACAACCTAATATCTTGTGGTGATATGACTTGGGTGGCACAAGCAGTATGGCGTAGGCTTTCTGCGCCCAAGGTCGGGGGTTCGATCTAGGCCCAGCTCGAAGGCATTTAAGTGTGTATAAATGTGAGAGACCCATGGTTGTAAATTTACATGTATGTAAACGAACTCCTGCAGGACAAAATTCCGACACACCATCGACGGTCGCGGGAACAATAGTAGTGCACCTCCGTCGTTAAATAGCAATAAAATATGTCACAAATCAAGTTCTGAAGCTTGATAGTTCTGTATAATTTGTATTAACCACTTCAATATGTAATAGAAATCTTCCGCTAGAATCGTCAAGTTAAAAAAAAAAAAGATTCTCCTTTGGGTGTTAGGAAAAATATGCAAGTTCAGCATTTGCCTTTTTATCTTTAAAGTACGCGTTCATTTCTTTCTACACACCTGTTGCTCAACAATTAAAAACCTGAGCATGAATTTTCTATCATCTACTCCTAGAAAGGAGATAAAGTTAACAGCAACATTACTGAGCAGTCCTAAAATTTAGAATAGCCACTTTATACTAAATATCTTTCTAAGTACTTGTACAGTGTTATCATAACACGTATCGAGTGATTGGCATTTTAGTTTTAAGTTTCAGACCAGGACAAAGTGTCGGATATTATCTATTCATGCATTAAGGACATGAAGAAAGTGTACAATCATTCTATTCAAAGAGATCAGCTTTGAAATCTAAGGAAGATGGGTTCCAGTTATATAATTATCTTATCTGCATTATGTATCGAATACGGTCTAATAGCGTATTATTTGCTTGGAAATGAGGTATAATGTCATTAAATTTGGGCGGTGATAAGGGAAAAAGATTTACGATATGTTGTTTATAAGATAAAATTATTTTCATACCTGGAAAGTAAGATATATAAATATACGTGTGTAAAGACGGAAACATATGTGGATCACAGAATTGAGAACCCCACTGTCCACTTTTTGGGCTAAATAACTTTATGGTATAAAATATGTATAACTACATCTAAAGTCCTAGACCAGTCTATAAAGAGATAAAACTCACATTTCCTGTAGTTTCTTTCCTTTGTAAAGCTGAATTAAGTTGTAATAAAATCGACATACCCCACGTCATGTCCTGGACATCACTTGATGATGTAAACTCTGTTTATGATGTTCAACTGAACATTCACTTGGGAAATGTCACATATCCATGACTTTCAAACCTACTATTTTCTATTTAAAATAACCATATACATTACATAATACTACAAAACTCATTTCAATACTAAAACAAATCGAAATTTATACATATTCTGTATTAGAAAAGAATTTATGATGCTTATATTTCCAATCTGTGACAAGCATTTGAGAAATGAGAGGTGTCGATGACTTTCAAATTTGATTTACTTACAGCGTTTCTCAACCTATGGTCCGCGGACCACTGGTGGTCCGCGAAGATGGTGCAGATGTTCCGCAGTCATAATTTAAAAATAACTTATCATAAAGCAAGTGGAAAGTGAAGAAGTAAATTTTTTCACATATTTCGTTATAATAACCTATAATTAATACCCCAAATATTAAGAATATAGGCCTTCTTTTAAATATGGGATGTAAAATTAGGGATCCGTAAATTTTTTTAGACATTTTAGAGGTCCTCGGGTTCAAAAAGGTTGAGAAATGCTGCGTCTATAATAACATTGTTTGGGTTTTACTGTATTTGTAATTGTATCATATTTGTATTACATTTGTAACTTTAATTTATTTTTAATAATCCTAGTTGAATGGAAGATAATTCTTGCGTTAATTCCACCAGGTAAAATAATTTGTTTCTAATTCTAATTCTAATACAGAAACTTGCTACATGATTGCACTTAAAATCATTATTCCTGTATAAATTCAATTTATTTATAGTGCAGTAGTTTTCAAGTGCTTGTAAATTTGTCGCGTTATACATTGACTAAGTTCAGTAAAGACTGTCTTATAATAATTATTATCACTGTATAAATTCAATTTATTTTTAGTATAGTAATTTTTAAGTGCTTGTAAATTTATAGCGTTATATATTGACATACGTTCAGTAAAGACTGTCTTATGCACGAAGAAAATGTGCGCAGTTTATGGGGAAGTAAATTCAATGAGGATATGAACCACCTGCCGTGCTGGCAGAATGGGTATTCACAGGTTCAGCATCCTTATGTCAGGAAACAGGCTTGTATCGAGTTTTCTCGGGAGAGTAGTTGGTATTCCAGAAACTTCATTCCAGTAATACCAAGCTGTCTTGGCGATAAGCAGAAATGAATCTGACACCACGAAGAAAGCACACGAAATGAATGTGAAGTAAGGCAATATCCCTCCGCTAATCCTTAATTCCACTTGTTTTTCTCTGCCTTATTTTATCTTTATCCTTCCTATTTTTTACAAGGATGTGTCGTCTGCACCTTGTAGCTATTTTCACAATGTAACATTTAAAATATTTCTTTCCTTTTAAAACTATTATAAATTATGTTACTTTTAAAAAGGACGGGAAGTTGGAGCTACTTACTTATTCATTTGTGCTTGCTTACAAGAATATATTTATATTTTTATGATAGGACAGATTTTTTGTTTAGTTAAAAAATGCTAGAAAGTAGTTATTATTTACTACATAACTTATGTGTCGGCCGCGGTGGTCTAGAGGTAGCGTGCCCGCCTCTAGATCCGCAGGGCGCGGGATAAAACCCGGCCGCGGTCGATGGATTTTTCAGGACGTAAAAATCCTGGGCACGGAGTCCTCCGGGAGGGACTTTAAGCTGGGGGTCCCGTGTCGTAGATTTACGGCACGTAAAAGAACTCCAAGCCTAAATTAGAGCCTCTGGACAAAATTTCTCGGCCCTTTCACGTCCAAGAAATACTTAGTTTCCAGAGGGGGGTTGCGAGGCGATGGGCTGACCACCTGTCCCTCTACCCTCTCTCGGAAAATAAGCACATCAAAATTAGGAAAGGTAATGAAACCTCCATTGGAGGCTCCTTCGCCCCACCTGGGGATCATAGGGTACCAGACCAGACCAGACATAACTTATGTGAAATTAATTACCAACCAGTAGCCTGTCATATTTTTCACGCTATGATGACTGATTAATACTTAATTAAAAAGACTTTCTTGCTGAACATATTTCAGAACAATGTTGTCTTAAAGACTGCTATTAACAGAAGTTCTTAGGGATTTTTTTCCGGATGTCAGGGCGCATAGAATTACTAGTGGTATTTCCTTCTCACTTCACAGTTCAGCACAAAATATTTTGCATAAAACATAGCGTAAGAAAAAACGAAACTTGTAGAATAAATCAGCCTTCAGTGATATTTTTTACCTACTTTCTCGCTGCATTCTAGCACACAGTGTTTGGCATAGAGCATAATAGGCCTAATAAACAAGAATTATTCATGCTACTTTCTCTCTTCACATTTTTATCTTACAAATTTTTGCACCAGACGTAACATTGCAGCAACGGTCATCGGCGACCCTTAAGACACACATGCTGTCCAAGGTACAGCCGGAGGGACGCTGGGCGCAGTTGGTTGAGGTATACTTCTAAAGATCTGAAATACGCGGGTTTGTTGCCCGATGAGGTGGTTGGGATTTTCTCATTGGGCTAAATCCATCTGTTGGCACCATTGGCCCTGGAGTTTACTCAGCCTCTAACGTAAATGAGTACCAAGAGCAACTCTTCTTATAATTTTGTTGAAATTTTATGCACGAGGTGCTCATATAAATGGCTAAAAGTTTTATTTGAAACAATTTCCTTAAAATTTCTCTAAAGGATAGTTATAAACTAGCCACCGTTTGCAGTGACTCAGGGTTTAAATCTCGTGTGGCAAACAATACACGCTTGAATGAGGCTCAGAAATCTGAATGAATGACCTCTCCCTGAAACACGCCATCTTAAATTACATAGGAATATCTAAATGTGGAGGAAGTTGCATTGCCCATGGTTATGGCAGAAAAAGTTACTGGTCTATACAAAAGTTTTCTTGGCGTATTTTACATTATTATTATTTCTTATTAATTTTTTTCATTATTTTTATTATTGTTATTATTATTATTATTATTGTTATTACAAATTACAAATTAGAAAATACAAATTAATAGAAAATTATTACAAATACAAATACAAATATAAATAATATAAACACAATTAGTACAATTTCAAAAGAGTATTGTTTGCCCCGGATGAGCATAGCTCGTGTTCGGGGTCAGTTCAGTCATACTAAAATTATATTTTGAACATTATATAAAAAACATACATATTATAGTTTTAGGCAAAAAATAAGAATAAAAATAAATAAGATTGCTCATATGAAATAAATACATGAACAACGATAAGAAAAAAAAAGAAAAATAAATTACAATAACATAACAGAGTTACAAACAAATAAATTAAATTAAATAAGTTAAATTAAATACGAGTATTCTCTAAACTTTTACAGTAAATGTCAGGCTATTAGTTTTTCTCTTTCCTTCTCAATAGGAAACTGTAATTACCAATAAGTTAATAATCAGCTTACAAGCAGTGTAGAGAAAATATTCATAGTTGATTTCAATTGGTTTCTACAATATAATCCCCTAACATGGTCAAAATTAGCCTTTTTTGTTGTGTAATGCCGCTAGAGACATTTCAATTTAAGAGTAACGGTTATGTTTTAACTATTTTGTTTTGTCTGATGAAGAAAACTAAAATTGAGAATGTCTGAGTACGCGCGTTGACAGTGAATTTCTAAATCTGGAATATAATCAAGTATAAACAATAAGAAGGAAGTCGTTTGAATGTTCGTGACATTCTCGGAGAAGGAAAATGACGATTGGGATCTGTAGACTTGAGATTTTGAAGCCAGAGGCATCAGAATTCAGGAGTTGGGAGGGGGGGGGGACGTGTACCTCAATAAAATGCGCCGAGTCTGAGGCAATAGCAACATCAGCATCCTACCGTTGAGAATAGAATGCAGAGAAATGTGATGTCTTACTCAATGGGGAGTTCGAACTCACGAGAACTCGTTCCTCTTGAAATGAAAACCTCAAGACTGAGGACAAACAGACAAAGATTTAGAATTCTGACAACATTTTTCACTTTACACTAAAGATAATACACGCTATTTCTCCTTAATATGCTCGATGTTTTCGGAAGATTTGTTTCAATCATCTCATTACTTTAATCTAAACCTTTGGTTTAACAAACTGTGGTTCGTCTACACCCAGGGGTAGGCACGTGACTTGGAGGGTGTACGCGGCCAGAAAGAAAAATTATAAGGAAACCCAAAGGAAGCGAAAACAAATTACTTAAGATTTTAAGCAGCCTATTTTTTTCTCTCTAGTATAACACACTTTACTAAAATAGTTTTATTTCATGTAACATAGACTAAATTCACTACTGTATATATGTATGTATCTAGTGTAGGCTATTATTATTACTTATAGAACTATGTTAGTGTATTTGATTGTTTCTTCGTTTCTGTCTCTGGTTGAGTGTAAGAGAAGGCCCTAAGGCCTTAACTCTGCCAGATTAAATAAAGATTTATTATTATTATTATAAGCTACTCTGTACTCTAGATATTGCGTTAAAAATACGTAATTGAAGTCTTTACTTCATATTGGGTATAACACCACTGAATTTGCTAAACTTTCATAAAACAGAGAATTCTGTGTTATTTAATTTTCATTTCACGATACTTTATATCAGGGGAAGTCAACTACGTCTTGTGATGACGTTTGTGGAGCAAGAGCATGCGGATCCCTTGTGTGTGACGTCAGCAAGAGCGCACGGTAGTAGGGGTGTTTAGAGTACGCTAGAGCTAGGTACTAGAGGACCTATTCACTTTAGCTCTGTGGGTAGAACAACTTCTGGTTGGAAATACGGAGCATTTTTCAAAGTTATTGCAAGTACGCGATCCTGATAGTGTTCCCTCTGCAGAACATGTGTTAGTTCTGCAAAACATTCTTCTTCAGTTCGAATCGAGGTTTCAGGATGTGGAAAACCTTTCTCCAATGTTTAAACTTTTTGCTACCCCATATTCAGTTAATGTCAAAGACGTTCCTTGTCGGTATCAATTGGAACTGCTAAACTTACAATGCGACGATCTGTTAAAGGACAAATACGAACGTAAAGTGGTCTTGGGTAACTTTTACAGAAATTTCTCTGAAACCAGATTCCCGAGACTTGCCGCACGAATATTATGTAATTTTGGATCGACATATGTGGCCGAACAATTTTTTTCACTAATGAAATGTGCAAAGCTCAAATCAAGAAGTACATTGTTAAATCACAACCTAAATGTAGTCTTCGATTAAATATTGCTCAAACATTACGTCCCAACATTGATACACTTGTTAAAGAAAAAGAGACAGGAAAGTCAGAAAATTGTTACTGTAATCTTGTATCATCTAAGGTGCAGACGAGCTTGTATGGTAATTAATTCAGTTCATTTTTTTTTTATCATTTTTACTGTAGTGAATTATGTTAATTCAAATGATAGTAGCCTATTGTCTATTTTTGTCAAAGAGCATAGATTTTGTGGAAAGGCAATTGTTCTCACAGATTAGAAAAATAGAATTATTTATAATATGTTAAACTGCTGCGCTGTAATTAACCAATAAACTATCAAAAAAATCGGTTGATGTTTCATTAACTCGGAAACACGTATTACGTAAGTTATAACCCCCTAAATTCCCGCTGCCCGCAATACCAATGCCCCTCTCTACCCCCGTTTCCCCGATGCCAACATTTCACATGCTCCTCGCAGAGATATAACGCGAGCAGTAGAGCAGTAGGCAGTGACGTCACAGAGCAAGCTTCTGTCTTCCCCTGCTTTATATAGACACAACACTTAATTTGTTTGTTTTGTTGTGTTTGCTATTAAAACTATATTTTCAAGATCAAGTTTATACTTTTAGTGTTGGTTGAGGGTTACATTAAAAAAAAAAATGAACCATTCATTGATCTAACCTTTTACATACGAATCACGAAATTGAGAAACCCTATATGTCGATCAAAGCAAATTTTTCAGGAGAGACAAAAGCTTTCTATTTTCGAAAAATAAGGGAAAGAAACAGAATACACTTTAATGTTATTATTTACCTGGACATTAAGGCTTTAAGGATGATAAATCATATTTGTATATGAGTAAATCAAATTTGAATGTCATCGACACCTCTCATTTCTCAAATGCTTGTCACAGATTGGAAATACAAGCATCATAAATTCTTTTCTAATAAGGAATTTGTATAAATTTCTATTTGTTTTAGTATTGAAAAGAGTTTTGTAGCATTATATAATGTATATGGTCATAAAATAGTAGGTTTGAAAGTCATGGATATGTGACATTTCTCAAGTGAATGTTCAATTGAACATCACAAACAGACTTTACATCATCAAGGCTTATACATAAGAACTAGTAGAACTAAAGAGACGAAAACAATTATACCTAATATACAAATTCAGTTTATGAAATTCTAAATAAGTTTTACCTACTCTTACCAAGGAAATATAGAAATGTAAAAAAAAAAAAAAAAAAAAAATGAAAAGTAATATTTTATAAAAAAAAAATGGAAACTTTTATTTGCAATAGATAATGTTAATGTGTAACCACGTCCCTTACTATGGATCATAATTTCCAAGGTATATAAATAATTTCATCCAAGGTATATCTAATTTCTTCGTTATTTTATAGACTGAACTCTGCCAGAGCTGAATTTGTATGATTATGTAAATAATCATCAGGTGAAACCATCAGTGGGCTCTAAGTTTAAAATCAATTAAAATAAAATCAGTAGAATAGCTTA
This sequence comes from Ectobius pallidus, assembly GCA_964059195.1. Lineage (NCBI taxonomy): Eukaryota > Metazoa > Arthropoda > Insecta > Blattodea > Ectobiidae > Ectobius > Ectobius pallidus. The sequence continues at coordinate 111,091,199 of CAXKWD010000006.1, forward strand.
CTCCCACAGATAATAGGCCTACGGCAGGGATAAAAATTCTCACATTCTACATAAATCATGAATCTTTTAGTCTTATATCTCATCACAGAAAGCAAGATTTAAATTGTTACAAGTGTATTGTTAAAAGCAGAGGAGGTCATTCGTGCCAGCAGGACTGTATTTTTTAAAGAGTTCTATGAGCCTTACTGCTATTAGTTAACATTAATTTGGGGAAGAAAGAAAGAAGAAAAAAAAAAACAGGGCGCACCTTGGGATAGTGGTATCCCCCCCCCAACTCACCCAAAATAGTGCACTTTCTTTTATACCACGATCTAGCGAATTCTTGTGTCCTCGTATTATGTAGAAACTCGTGATTGGACGTTGGAGGTGTGACGTCATATCGCTAAACGACTGGTTACAGGCTGACAAACCTCGGGGAAAATATGAGGTGGGTACAAGGCACTTGCGACAGTATACAAGGTCAGTGGGTACAAGGCACTTGCTACAATATACAAGGACAGTTGGTAATCCTTCTTCGCTAAGAAACAAAATACATCACACAGTCCGTGCAAATGTGAACATCGAGTGGGCGGAGTTTAAGGAGCCACCTGTTTTTGGATTTCGCCTTAATTTGATCTGTATGAGAGTCTTCATGCTTTAGTTCCAAGTCTTTAGTAAAGGACGTTACTATAGGATGCATCCAGTCCCGGTTAGCGTTTCTCACGGCTAACCGAGGGGTCGCGGGTTTGTCTTCCGGCTCAGCTGAGGGATTATCTTTCGGTTAAGGATTATCCCACGAGCTATACAGATTGGGTGTTTGTATTGTCCTTAGGTTTAACTTAGATATAAGTGATATGTATCGGACTGGTAACAAATCCTCTTACGGGATCACTTGGGATCGCTTGTGACCCGGCGGACTGATGAACACACTTATTACGTTTTTTTGGAGAATTCAAATGAATGGGGAATCGATCAATGTCCTCGAGTGCGTGGCCCGAAATGTTTCATTTGTCGTCGAATGTGAGGCTAGCGCATTCTGTGTTTTCAAATCCTTGAAAATGGGATCGTATTGGAATGGGATCGTATTCAGATCGGTTTTAATTCTGGATGAAAACGTAATAATTATTAGGCTGAAGCAGTGCAATTCGTAACCTCTTCCGTAAGTTTGTTTTTCTGTATTCATGGGATTTAAATATTTTCCCTCCTATGTGCTAACTGGCTTACACACAATACACGTAGGCTTGCCATGATGATGATCTTCTAGAGCTTATATTTCGTTACTCGTATCCTATAATAGCTTAACAAAAAAAATGGGTTTAAATTTATTCCATGTTCATGCCGAGGCACACATTCCCTTGCTTGCTACGTAAAGTGCCATGCTTCTCTTTAACAGAGTTTGGTGTATTTCAATGGGGGGATTTCTACTTACGAATTGTTACGTTGTGATATAATTTCCCGGTATCCATTTTTTCTCGTCAGCATATTCTGACATGTTATCAGTTCACACAGTCGGAGATCATACTGTGTTTTTATTTCTTCTGGTTCTGAAGAAATTTCTTCAGTAAAATTAATATGTGTGTACATTCGTCATCTGAAAGGACATACTAATGGAAAATGCCAGGTGCAATAAAGCAGACTCTTAATATTGAAATATAAATTATCTATATTAAAGAACATAAATTCGTTTTAAGTAGGCTATTAACTAAAGTAATAAATCTACTCTTTTTTCCAAGAAGGTTCTCTTCAGTTCTATGTTTCAAATAAAATATGTAGAGTTATCGTTATTTTTCTTAAAATACTTTAGTTTTCAGTACTTTAGTTTTAAAGTATGTAAATATCTGTGTTGAACACGAAGATGCCTTAAACATAGCCTATCTACCATTGCTAGACGGTGGAGTAAAAATATAAACATCAAATTAATTAATGAAACTGTAAGTCAATGGAGCTGTTTTTCTCATATCTTGAGTAAGTAATTTGACTGTAAAGAAGCAAATCAAAACTTTACAAAAGTTAATTAGCTTATTGGATACATTTAATGTGCACTTGGATTGACAACCTTCAGGAATAAATGAATTTTATAAAGCTTATAATTTTTTATACGATTGTGTTATACGATAACATCCAGGAATTGTGTGCTTCTTTATTTTAGCCCCACCTTCCACCTCCGGATTACCTGAGCCATAGGCTATATCTCCGGTAGAACAACCGATTTCGCATTTAAGGGGTCTATTAGCAAACCTGGCAATCTCCATTTTGATAATAGATAAAGATGCTAACTTCTAATGAAAGTTTAATGCATTTCCTGCTGCATATTTAGTGGATTAAAAAGGAAAATGTCGACTGTACAACATCCTGTGTAACCCTCAGAAGTGGAACACTCTCTAATATTGTATTACACTGTTATGTATTGTATTTTGTAAGCATTATGTTATGTTATGTTATGTTATTTATTTTCTCTTAGGTTGCAGAGGTTAATGATATCTTTTCATGTATACCTGCCATTAGAAAAAAAAAATTAGTGGATGTAAATTGTAAATTTGAGTTCCTTCTTTATGTGGGAAGTCGGATTTATAACACATACACTAAAAATGAAGCAGGAAATGCATTAAACTTTCATTAGAAATTAACATCTCTACCTTTATCAAAATGGAGATTGCCGGGTTTGCTAACAGACCCCTCATTTGTTTAAGATCGTCGCGTCGCCTTCTCTTGATCATAGAACTTAGGGGAAATGTTTGATGAATTGACTTTGGCATTTTATTCAGTTAATTTTACTCTTGTTCATTTGTCTGTTGTCGCGGGGGCGTGTCCCCGATCTGATATTCACCTTCCCATGCAACTAGTTGCGCCTGCTAAATTTTTAGTATCAAACGAAAATAACAGAATACAGAATGAGCATTAGCAGCTTGTGAGAACAGCGAAATGAAAGTAATTGATCGCCACAAGCACCACCTACGTGATCTTACATGATATCAAGGAAGGCAGTGCACCAAAATAAATTAGTAACGAGTTATGGTTTGCACATTTCGAATCCAGCTTCTCAAACAGATGGGTGTAGGCCTATTTAATAGGTATTTCACGTAAGTTTTTCCTATCGTGGAAAAAATTATATGCGACACATGTGTCTGAAGTGTATAACAGAAGTTGATTGAATCATTTTTCGTATCCTCGATTCTGTAAAAACATACTTCCCACACCGGTATCGCAATAATACTGTTATTGTTCTTTAGAAGTTATGTTAAAATTTGTTACAAATGAGAGTAGAAAATTTCATATGTAGGACTTCAATTATGTATTACAAACCGTTATGAATTCATGATTGTAAGCAAATGAAAACACAGTTATATTATGATCTTACAAGTAGCCTACTGGAACTACTTGACACTCTTTAACTACGAGATAGGCTGCAACAAATTTGAATAATGAAGTGGAATTGTTAAGATGTCTGGAGTTAGCCATTCTAGTGTTATCTGAGATCGGCCTTCTTCCTGCCCTCACACAATGGGAACTACAAGATAAGCCGCATGCCCTCAATAGCTCCAACAACATAGGCATGGTTCAACAACCGTCCTACTCACAGCATAATGATAATATAGGAGCAGCCAACTTGAAGCTCCACAATATTTGACCTTTAATAATTACTCTTATCTCTAAGGCCTGAATAAAAATTCAATGTTTTCGATGAAAACATTTTCAGCGAGTTGTGGTGGAACAGAGGAATTACACACTATGGCAAGCAAATAATGTAAATTAGCAAATGAGCATAGCCGTGCACTGTGGAACTGAAATTTGGCGACGCACATAAAACAGGCACTACATAGCCACGCCTTGGGATATTCGGTTATTTGGAGTAAACGGGTGTGCTTCAGAAGGATAATCGTGCTTCAGTTCTCATCCCCCTACAAATATTTTAATATTATGGGGTATCCGAAACTCGAAAGCTGAAAAGATAATAAAGAAGGCATTTAGTATCTTAATTGGAAAAATTATATTAATATCTTTAATCTAAATGCTTTCTATTAATCTCTTGGGGCATTAAAAACCCAGGATACTATTCTTGAAACCTGAGGATCCCGAATATTAGACAATCGGCACGCAATGATAAAGTTTCTAGCCTTTTGCACCACCAGAAATAGTGCACCAGGAACTTCATGAGAATAGTGAAACCTAAAGGACTAGGCCAGTCGAAAATCTGAATGACCTTAATGGGGACCGAACCTGAGACCAAGCTTGAAGCACACTACATCAACTGTACTGCGGCGTATCCGCTTTGAAGTGCCAGTACGGTAATTTAAATAGGCCAGAGTAAAATAAGATATAACTGAATTTAAAAAAATAACGATGGAAACTATAAACATGATTTCATTTTTATCTCACTGAAGATATTAGCATTCTAGAGGAAATTTTGTCCTGAACGGGAATCGAACCTGGGTTTTTATTCTAAAGATTCCCCTACAGACTCAGACGCGTGACCTAACTTACACTTCTGCAGAATGGCACATAGTAAAGCATATTATAATATTAAATTAAAAATACATGCATAAAAGCAGCAAATAGAGTTAAGGATTTAACAATAATTGTTCATTAGTAACAGAAACCTTTAAACTGTCTTTAGTTTCTGCTAGTTTCTAGTTTTAGCCCTATTTACGTGGCACATGGCTTCGAAATTTGAGTGATTTATTGACTCTTAATATTTTATTGATTCTCATTTTAGTAAACATGCTGAAACAGGAATTAAAGGCACCAGATCATCCCACAGTGAATAAATCTGAACTGAAAGCATGTTTATAGCATTTTAGGAAATATACTAAAACAGGAATTGAAGGCACCACTGAACTGAAAGCATGTTCTATCACTTTTCTTTCATTTACATCAGTACAACATACATTATACAAGTAAACACTGTCACTATTTTGATTTATACCACGACATCTAGCGGGGAAAATGTTCCCTACATGGAATTTCGAGCGAACAGGCGGATATAGCATAACAGACTTCGACGGTCTGTTTAAATGAAGAATATTCGAAAACACTGTGTTTGGATTGAAAAAATCTCGAAAAACTGTGTAAAAGTCACTTACCAACTATTTCCAAGTAGCCAACTTGGCTCTTCATAGGATCGGTATTAATCTGACACATATACCACCCGCGGTCGGACTCTTTGACGTCTCTTATGTGCAGGTACCACGTTCTATGATCACTATGTGTCACACCAATCCGGTGGTTTTTTGTTATCACGTGACTTGCAATTGTGAGAATTGTCTGCGTATCGACTCGTAGCCATGCCACCTGAAAATATAAAAAAAACGAGGATGAGTTTTAGGATAAAAATTATACACTTAGTGCCCGATATATACTCAACAGTAACAGAAAATGACAATGCTGTAGTCTGCTACAATAATGCTATAGTAATGAAGCTTATAATAATTATAGCCCTGATTTTATGCAATTATATTATATTCTTTTCTATCAAATACAGGAAAAAGAAAAATAGAGTATCTATCATCATAATCTTATCGTTTATCACTTTCACTTTATCGCATCTACGTGCAATTATGTTTTTGTAAAATCACAAGAAATGAACTCTAAACACATAATCTAAAAAAAATACTTTTTTAACAGAATTTGATGAATATTTCTCGGTGTTTTGAACATTTTACAAACTTTCAAGGATATTGGCAATTTTTTTAAGTTTTACGGTTTTCTTTTACACTCCAAAAATAACATTTCTGTGTGTTCTTTACTTCCGCTAGATGTTCTTCGCGACTCAATAATAATAATAATCTTTGTTATGTTTCGATCAACAATTAGCATGAATCAACTGCAGGAGAAGAGAGAATACAATTTCTACCGGTATTCAAATGGAAAAATCTGGCAGTTAAAATAATCAAGTGATTACGTTCTTTCTCAAAAAAGAACCAGTGTGCAGTGAACATAATAAGTTAATCATCCAAAATCGAAATTTAAAAAAAATTCAAAACCCTTTCAGAGCTGAATATATAAGCAATTTTCAAGTAAATTCTAAGTTTGAAGTCAAAGAGAGTAATTGTAATAAAGTTAGGTGGTTCCTACAAAAGGCAACACTAACATCTGAGAAAAAATATCCACATTTCACGTAAAGTATTACGCTGTTAATCTTATACTTACTTACCTACTTAATGGCAATAGACAATCCCTCAGCAAGCTAAAGGAATATTATCTATTTTATGGAACCCGGAGGTTCATTGCCGCGCTTACCCTGAGCCCGCCATTCTACCCTAGTCTTTGCTAACACCATCCATCCATCCCTCACAAATCCTACTTCTCTTAAATCGGTCCTAATATTGTCCTCCCATTTACGTCTAGGTCTTCCAAGTGGTCTTCTTCAGTCAGGACTCTCATTCAATAATTTTGAGATACTTTTTCCTCCCCCATGAGTGCAAGATGTCCAGCCCATTTCATCCTCCGTGATTTAATTACCCTTACTAGGCCTATATATAGTATATAACTCAGTATATATGTAGGCTACATAATAAGGGTAATTAAATCACGGAGAATGAAATGGGCTGGACATGTTGCGCGCATGGAGAGGAAAGACATACCTCAAAAGTGAATAGTCATAACATAATTTATTTTTATGATTAACACATTTCATAAAATCCAAGTATGAACACATGAAAAGCAAACAATTTACAACAGTTAACTTAATGCCAGATGTATGCAAACGAAATAATATAAATCGAGCATTTGAGAACATTGAGAGCACCGGACACATGAAAACCAGATTAGAAGTAATGTTCAAATATTAATGTAAAAGTACCAGTAACACAGAATTAACACCAGTAAAAGCTTTTACGGAGAGAGTAGCGTACAGAAATCTCTTGTGGTACAGTGTTTTAATTTAAATATCCATTACCTTTCCTTCCCATATACATCAAGTGCCGCTGGTTGTTGTTGTTGGCTTTATCCGGTTCCTTTCCATGAAGAAATATTTAATTTCCCCATTTCTTTCTCTGTACCTGTAGCCTATCTTTATGGTAAAGTGCATCTATATTCTTATATACATATTAAATGCATGATCCATAGAATAAATCCAACGCACGGGCCTAGACGGCCGTTCGTGCTTTTACTATGCACAGGACAAAGAAAAAAAAAGTAACACTAATAATACAAAACAATATAATACGAAAACTTATAAGATAGTAATGCTATCCAAAAGATTAAGAAAAGAAAAAAAAAATTGTACTAATGACAGAAAATATATGACAATAATAATACAATATAATACATAATAATACACAGACAAAGATTACTCCCCCTGCCCATTCCTCCCATCCTTTTCTACCCTGAGCTGTCGGACTTTAGACATGAATTTCCCGACCCCCTTCGGAGAATTTTGTATCACTCAACAGCTCGAATATCGCTATGTGACCTCTTCTAGAGACAACAAAAGAGTCTGGCAGATATCGTTGCCTAAGCATGTCAGTGACTTCACATTCAGAGAGGATATGCTGTGCTGTCTCATCCTTATAACAGAGTGGGCATATTCTGGCTCCTTCTGCATTGACGCGTTTCAGCGATTTCCAGGCTCCTAGGCGAAATCCTGTATCTTTATCTCTCTATCCTCTCTCAAATAATTTTTTATTACCCCTTTCTATTTTTACTTCCTCTTCTCATACCATAGGTACTATGCTATAGGCAGAGGAAGTATTGTATTCGACTCCAAAATTCTAAGTTGAGTTTTTAAAATAAATACTCGGTTTGAGGTCCCCTGAATCCAAAAGTACCATTTTCAGCAACATGTATTTGTGTATGTGTGTGTGTCTGTAAACAGCCTTACTCCAGAACAGAAAATCGTATGAAAACATAATTTTGTATTTGTATTATGTACCTTCTGTGGATGTGACTTGAAGATTGGAGACGACTTTCCCTTAATTTAAGGGAACTTTATATGAAGAAAATTTCGTTCTTCATGATTTTCTCGAAAACTGCTCCAACGATTTTGATTAAATTCTGTACATGGAGTGCTTATACAAGAGCTAAAACTTTTATTTGAAACTTTTTTGGAGAAAATTCTCTGAAGAGTAGCTATAAGTAGGGTTGCCAACTGCCAAAAAAGAAAATACCGGGCAGCCACGTAGTGGACGTTCTAAAATGTAGGTTACACCATCGAATATATAATAGGTGTACCAAAATATGTTTTAATGAAGGGATATTAATGAATGTGACAACTATCAGTACCAATAAAATTACAGAATTATCTTAAGAGCAACTTTGACAGTACAACAGTACAAAGCTTCATGTGTTATACAGTGTTACTCTTTACGAGAATTGTGTCTTTTGCTGTTGCTCAAACTTTTTTTTTAGTTTTAATTAATTGAAAAAAATCTTGGAGTGACGATTTCAAATTAGCGGATTCAAGCCTGTACAAGTGCAGAGATGGCATCGTAACACCCAGCAGTGCATTGTGTATTTCTAAGTGTATTTCTTGAAGGGAAGACATAATAATTATACAGTATATGCAAGTATCTTGCGGGCGTACTAAATTAAATATATCACAGTGTCTTCTGCTGTGACGGCCTATAATGTGTATTGGTTAATTAGCCTATAATCTACAATCGCAATTCGTCACCACACTACATTTACGTTTGAACACTACAGCACTTATTTAACTTCGCAAACGTTTTACTTACATTTAATTCACACGCCATTCAACAAATGAAATTGTTAAGAATCAGACGGTATATTCAAAGCCTCCATGGTACAATATTATTATAATAGATCGTTCCACTTATAAAGTATAAATTTAATTAAATATTAAATAAAATATTTATTAAAACACTACACTGTGTAAATCAAAAGGTAATGAAAACAAAATATTTGATTGGTACCTGATTCTTCGTATTAACATAGTTCTCGCTTAGAAAAAGAGATAATGACAGTAGATTGTATAATGATACATGTATAAGCGGAAATGCAGAGGAGACAGTCTGTATCATAAAACAAAATATCTTACAAACGTGTTTCCTAAAATTAATAGACGCTGCTCTGACACGGAAGGTAGGCTAAACGTTTTCTGGTTTCACAGAAAATATTAAATTTAGAACTCATGTTTGTAAGACTTTTTTTTCTTGTTGTGATGCATACCATTTCCTCTTTAAATATCTGAACCTTTTTCAGAACATCCTGTATATTGGCTATATGATTAATTTACGAGATTCATAAGAAACAACATAAATTATTAAAGTGATTGTGAATGATAGCTTATTACAGCAATTCTGTTTTCCAATTTTTACCGGATTGCCCTCATTGTAACGTCACACAATGGAGAAATTATGTTGTGTTTAATTTGCAATATGGCGCACTTGGTCATAGTCATAATTGAAGTACTGAAAACTAAAATTAAAGGGGTCGTTTCAATTGGAGCAAGCCACATTACATGCAAAATGATTTAAAGCATAAAACAAGCAAAATTTCATAAAACACACTTCTCTAAATGTGTACTTAATTAGGATTTCATTGATTAGTCTATTTGACTTCAATTATCAAATACCAACCACATTATAATTCACATATACAACCATGGTGATCGAATTCATTGTTTGCAATCTGATTACACACATTTGTCGGGAAGTTCATCGTTCTGAATGAATGATGCTTGGCATTCGTTCCGACAACCGGAGACGTAGAAGGGGAGTTGGATTAAAAAGGAGGGAAGGAATTTTGATGCCTGTCGAACACACTATTTGGAAATTAGGATTGATTAATTCACTACCAATATTTTCAGTAAATCAACACGCTCTAGTTTTAACTGGATAGATTATACCATACAACTTAATTAAGCACATGAAATTTATCATCGGACTTGTATTAGGGTTTATGACAGACAAATCCTCTGTTCAGTACGTATTAAATGATATTGTATACTATCATAAACAGTACCTTAATTCACATAATATTTACATTGGTACTCCTTTAATGTGCATATTATTAACTTGGATTAAATTTTGTTCTGTTTATTTGGAGAAGACTGGAGAAAACTGCATAACGATGAGCTTCATAACTGTACTCTTCACCGGATATCTGTATCTGGTACCCTATGATCCCCAGGTGGTGCGAAGGGGCCTCCAATGGAGGTTTCAGTACCTATACTAATTTTTATATGCTTATTTTCCAAGAGAGGGTAGAGGGACAGGTTCACCGGATATAGTAAGGGTAAATTAAATCAAGGAGGATGATCATGTTGCAAGTATGGGGGAGGAAACACATATATCAAAAGTATTGAATGGGGGAAAAGACAACTTGGAAGTCCTAGACGTAGGTGAGAGGACAATATTGATAGATTTAAGGGAAGTAGGATTTGCGAGGGATGATTGGATGGAGTTAGCACAGAATAGGGTTGAATGGTGGGCTCAGGTAAGAGCGGCAATGAACCTTCGGGTTCCATAAAATATATAATATTCATTTGGCTTGCTGAGGAATTGTCTATTGCCATTGAGTAAGTAAGTAAGTTATTTATGTTGAATTCTGATTTTCCTTTAGCACATACTTAAAATGGCGTAACTATAAAATACGGACTTATTATTTTTTCGTCTAGGGTTCTTTATGCTTCTTTATGCATTGTTGAAAACTTTGCCATCTGTTTAACCCTAGTTGGCCTATTCTATCAAGCTGATAGTGTTAATTTAATACTTTGTGAGTTCTGCATATATCCCACTCGCTTCACTGAAATATGCATTTTAATTTTAACAGTCTTACTCTTTTAAAGCGTTACATGACACTTTTCTCACGACATATTTAGAGAAACATGGAAGATGAAAAGTCATTTTATTTTGTCTCATGAACTACCGCTTAATTTGTTGCTATTTCGCTGCCTAATACTGAATTGTGAAGACAAAATAAGAGATTAAAGATATTGTAAAGTAAGTAACTTTTTCAAGCACGACCTTTCATTTTATTTACCTGGAATGCGATTTTTTCCTTCTTTTCTATTCCTTAGACTTGTATTTCTAAATAGATATACAAGCATTCATGAGCCACAGATTATTGTCTCTGTTGGACACTACATGAGAATATTATAGGAGAAAAATTCCTCCGGCACTGGGACTTGAACCCAGAACCTTTGGCTATTCGCGCCAATGCTCTACCAACTGAGCTAAGCCGGAGCTCAATTCACAGCGCCAGATGGAACTTCTCTCCTATGACTGATTGCCCTGCACAGTACTGCATATGACATGACTTGTCTGTCTGTAAGGTGGACCATTAGGGCAATCAGTCATAGGAGAGAAGTTCCATCTGGCGCTGTGAATTGAGATCCTCCTTAGCTCAGTTGGTAGAGCATTGGCGCGAATAGCCAAAGGTCCTGGGTTCAAGTCCCAGTGCCGGAGGAATTTTTTTTCTCCTATAATATTCTCTTGTATTTCTAAATCTCGTCTCCCTGGCGTCGACCATTTTAATAAGTTTTATGTTGGTAGTTATTTGAAAGACATTTGAACTTCTTTCGGACAGGTGATAACGGATGTTTCCACGCCATAGATGAGGCCTTCGATTCGGGCGTGAAATGGTGGACCCACGTTTCGTCCCCCAGTCACAATCCGAAACAGAAAGTCATTGCCATCACGATGGGTATGGGTGTCTTTCGCGTTTAACCGATGTCTTGTATTCCCCATTGTTGATCGATTTCCTGGGGAAAAATAGAGGGAAAACTTATTTTCGGACTCCCACTCGTATAATGTTCAGAAAAAAATTCGACGAAGGAATTACCTAACCTCTTCTTTGAAGCAGTCGTTTCTTCAGAAAAAAAGAGCCGTAGTTACTCTTCTTTCATCCTAATATTTCCTCGTGTAATTTAAGGCCACATAGTAAAAGTGCATCCAGAGGAATAAACTTGCTCTTATTCCTTCTCTTTCCAACTGTCTGTTTCTGTCTCTTTCTCATTGCATGTACCTCACACATACATAACCACCATCGTGCATTCTTATACTCCAAATGTTTAAAACTTTTGTTAGTCGATTATTTCAGTGACTTCATCGCAAATTTTTCTTTTCTTTGAGGAAATGGGTTTAGAAGAGTATTATTTTCAGTTTGCCTGTTGAAACTGCCATCTAATTCTGAGGCTATGGAGAATACTGAAGAAGTTGAGATTAATCACGGTGTGTACTAACTTGAAGATAATTATTTTATGCTTGTCACAGGTAAAATATGAATTCTAATGTAAGGAATTTAATTTCCTTGCGGAAAGTTATATAAGTATTAAAAACCATTTTGAATAAAAACTAAATAAAAGTAGTGAATTCAATTTACAAGAATTTTAACTGAACATATTTAATTTAAACGCGAATAGTCTTTGAAAACTTATTGTTCTTGTTCTGACAACCATACCACCTTCATGTGCCGAATATATAAAATCTGGGAGCCTCAACCTCCTGGAACCCTCTGGACCTCCCTGGCCTGTATATTAAACGGCCGATTAAACAGATATTTTCGAAGGGTAGGTACATCAAATGATTACATTAGGATCACGAATTTTAGATGAATAAAAAATGGATTTTTAAATCGAAGCTGCACTTTCAATATAACAGTACTCCATTTTCTTAATTAACTCATAAATGAATATCACCTGCTATATGTATAGTTAAGCCCCATGAGTTAGTTAGCGTTGTTATTCAAGCTAATAACAAAAACTACAAAACTTGCATGGTAATAATACAAGAGAAACCCACATGAACAGCAGCTTTAACACAGAACTCAGAACAAAAAATATCATGACGACACGCAACAAGCAGGACTTATAGAATTATTTTACTGCGGTTTCCTCTAGGCCTCTGAATTTACCCACTGAAAGTACGATAAGTCCTTCTGAAGTCTTGGTATGTCTTCGTTCTGAGTTTCTAGTGACATGAAAACGATTCATCCAATATTTTCTTGATTTTTTTAATCATCAATCTTTGTGACACCAAAGAACCAAGTGAACCTTTCTTCCGTCTCAGGAAACATTTAAGTAGAAGGAGTGGAATTATGAAAAATGCATTCTATAACGAATTCTAGGAGTGTTTTACTTTTACCCAACCTTTTCTTTCTACTAATTAAATGAGGACAATTACAGGACGCCAAACCTTTCTTTACCTTAGCCAGGGCAGGGTGCTTTGAATTCATAGAACAAAGGAAGGGAAACCATGCATAATTAATTGTCACATGTTATAATGTTTTATAATTGGATGCTTACTTTAAAAAATGTTGAGGTCAACAAACCAGTATTTAAAATTAATTCCATATAGGAACAGAGTTCAGAATTCCGTGATTATACATTGGAGACATAAATACGCGTACATGTTCGTCTTCATGGATAAAGTTCAGCTTAAAATTACAAATGCTCTATGTGATTTTCTTCTAATAGTAGCCTACTTAAAACATATTTCCCTAAAGAATGGTAGTTTCACGTCGGAAAAAAGAAAGTCTGGCCCAAGATACCCAACATGTCTCTCTCTATGTGTGACTTGAGGCTTTCCCGCTGTTGGGGGTGCATAGGCCTAATGGTTTCTCAGGCTTCCAACCGGGTGAGTAGGAAAACTGATTCCGAGCTTTTGGTACCTTGCTCCGCTACCATCTTCTGGGAGAAGCGAGATAATCATGGGAAAATATGTGTGTTATATAGAAGAGCCAGGAAATGGCGGACTTCAACTTACCCAGTACCGTATTGGTCTCTTTTACTCCCAAAAAAGAGTTATTACTATTGAATTCAAATTTTCTTTCGCCTAATTTATTGTTCCACTTTCAGATTTTATTTCCCTCACCCCTCCTAACATTTCCTATTTAACTTAAGTTATATAACACACATTTTCCCATGATCAGCTCACTTCTTCCAGAAGATGGTAGCAAAGAAAGCAGCCGAAAGCACGGAATCAATTCTCCTTTACACCAGGCTGATGCCCGAGAAATCATTCTACATGACTCTAAACTTTTCATGACGTAGTGAATAGCAGAAATGAGCATCGCCTTTCATGCAAGTCTGAATTATCCTTCAAGCAGGATAAACTTTCAGTGTTGGAAAAGAACGATTAACCTTTAATTCGATTGATGACCGAATCCTTGCACTCCGCGCAAAGAGTATTTTTCCCTCCTGATGGAAGTTTCATTTACCGGAGACCAATTTATTTACGCTTATGTTCTTATGGAGGACAGAGAATTGGTGGCATGACCATCACCTCTACGACTAAGTAGAGTAAACTAAAATATTACTTGAACGTGAAAGAGATTGGAATCTGGTCCAGAGGCTTTAATCTAAGCTTGGAGTTCTTTACCGTGCCATAAACTTACGGCACGGAAGACAAAAATACCTAACTACCTGCTTGGGCTGGCGTCGTCATCGAACGTTTATCGCCATAAACTAAGAAAGTATGACAGGTTAATTTTTCTTTCACTAAATTAAAGAGGACGATCTATATCACAAACGACAAAATAATTTTAAATTGGCAAAGGTGTACCTTGCCCCCTTAGACTCAGCTAAGCGACTACGATATGGTGGTCAAATAATCATGATTACCAAGTAATCCATGGTATTTTATGTCAGGCATTATACTGAATCATCAAAAATCCATCAATGTGAATAAAGCTTCTTTGAATGATCCTGTAGGTCTTTGAATGGGACAAAGAATCTGGCGCTTAACCATCTTTTACGATACGATATACATCCATGAATTGAGTTGGTTATATTTCGGCGCACGTAAAACATTAATTCACAGGCATTCTAACAGAATTACTCGACACATTATTCCTGATTGTGTGGCACGCCCGGTATTTCGTGGTATTACTTGATTTAAATTATCTACTTTTCTCTCAGACGTTAGTAAGCATCGGAAATGAAGGCATTAAAATAGTATTTTAGGCGCCTAAAAGGTTTCAAGTAAAGGAAAAATAAGACGATAAATGGCATTGAAATTACATGGTGCAGAAATATTCAGTATGCAAAATAGAACTCATCACACAAATGCACTCGAAAAATTATAGATATTTAGTAATGAGTATTCATAATCACAACCAAAATAACCTTTCTCTTCCACACAGTTTTGATTTCGTTTAGAAGTCTGCAAATGAAATAATAAAATGAAAATAATACTATGAAAACAATTGGACGGAAAAAGGGGATCAGTTGAAAAATACCTTTAAAATTATAATTATAATTATAATTATAAATTATAATTTTGTATAAGAACATACAAGAAAGTGGGAATACTGTTATTTAGATTTTAAAGCTTTCAGAATGTTCAGCTCATTAATATGAGATTATTTTTATTTTGAAATTGGGTTCTAGACACTTTTTAGTCAAAACGGGAAAATTCAACAAGAATTCAATTTTTTTGGGCGTTGAAAATATTATAGTTGCATATCATACTAAACTAAATTATATTATATACTAAACATTATAGAAGAAAGTTAATGCCAATTCTTAGTTTCTAACCCAGAAATGTTTGATTACTGTTAATAGTTTTAAAAAGGTAAAAAAGTAGATATATAAAAGGCACAAATGGCAAAGTGGATAAATAAAGAAGATAAAACTTGTTATAGTTCGGACACATCTACCACCGGACTTAATACATTCAAACGAAATAGGCATTTTCCTAGATTTTCGATGCCTAGTCATTAGTGACTATTGAAGATAATCTTTATGGATTTCCATAAAACATATTTCTGCAAAATCATTGGATAATAATTTATACAAGTTTACAAGACAAATAAATATGTAGGCCACCCAACAGAGTTATGGTTCGTTATTTTACTGTTTATTTTCATGTAATCAAACGAATAACAGATCCCACATTCTTAATAACAACGTTCTTGAAATCTAAAAGATATTAGGTAGGATATATACGCCGTGGCTTAGGCTACTGGTTGAAGCACTACGCTACAAACTGGAAGGTTGTGAGGTCCATCCTCGATGAGGTCGTTGTGATTTTTCAATTGGCCTAATCCTTCTGGTAGCACTATAGCCCTGAGTTCGACTCAGCCTCTAACAGAAATGAGTACCAGGAGCAATTCTGGGGGTAAAAGCGGCCGTTACGTAAGGCTTACCATCATCACATAACGAATGTCTAAAATCTGAGAGCCTCTTCCTCCTGGAACCTTTAGGGCCTCCACGGCTGTACAGGAAACACTTTACTTTACTAGGAAGGATATAGGTTGAAACATTTTTTTCTGACTATCTATTTGTAATTAGGGAATTGATCGATGTAATGGGATAATTGGATGAGAAAATGGAACAGGGAATTGTAAGTTCTATGAATGTTGGTAACATCAAAGGCTTGGACGGTTGCCAATAGAAACTTGGATCTTGAAATGATAAATTTACTGTCCGCAAGGCTACTGTGTACTGAAATTGCCACGGCTTCTTCTTCCTGCACATTGTTACTTCACCTGCAAAGAAATAATACGATTCGAAGTCTACTTGTTTGGCTTCTACCTGTTCTGAAGACAATCTATGCCACTTGTAATATTTCCTCCAGGGTGCATAATGCTATTATCAGGTTACACAGTAACAAAATTTCCCTATCTTTGCAACATGAAATTTAATTCAGGTTTGTTAGGAATGCTGTTAAAAAGTAAGACAATTTCATAGCGACATCATAAATAATTACACTATTTTTCATACACGTTCATTATAAACAATTGATATAACTTACTTTACTTTACTTTAGGCCTGTACATGTTACTAATTTTTCTGAAGCATAGTTATGAGCCATTTGAGGTTTTTCTCCTCTTCGTTTATTTTTTCCTATTTTCGTCCTTCCTTTCCTTTTTTGCTGTTTGCTTTAATTCTCCTGTGTATATCTATTAATCCCAATCACGCTGTATCTTCTCAGCATTTTCTTTCCGTTATTTCAAATATAATATTACAAGCACTTAAATATTCGTGTAAGACAGCATATTAAATAATTTTTATTCAGTTATATTTTTAAAAAGGCATATTTTAAGATTATACGAACATTCTTATAACAATGTAAGTGAAATTTTTGAATCATTTCTTCTCACAAAGTGAAAAACTGATCCCTCCTACATGTCACACCATTCATTGTGCGTCCGGTGTTCTCTAGGGCATGTAATATCAATTCCCGAGCTGGAGACCAGTTGCCACCAGACATCGTCCAGGTTATTTTTATCAATAAGAAGAAAGAGATGGCTACAACAGTTGCACTGCTTTACTTTATATTGCTTCCTCTCTTTTTTTTTTTTTTTTTTTTAAAGTAAAATTGAAAAAAAATCTGTACCCATTCTAGCTCGTCGTGTTCTGTGTAGTAAAAACAAATTGCTGTTTAAACTCTGAAAAAATTGTCACACATCACCCCATTTCTATAAATCGGAAGACATATATTAAATATATAACCCTTTCAGAATTAAATTTATACATTTATGTAAGCAATCATCAAATGAAATCATCAGAAGCTTTAAGTTTGAAATCAATGAGGAAATTTTTCATGGAATATCTGAGGTATATGTGAATGATCATTGTATTACTTAAATAAAAATTCTCACAATTTCACACAAAACACTAATATATCAATCTTAAATTTCTGTTTTATGCACATCTTATGGTGAAGCAATTATACATTAATAACAGTGAAAAAGTTAAAAAGTAATGGTACCGTACCTCCATTTTTAAATCTCATACCATCGGGTAATTTTTATCCACCAGAAAATTGCGTTCTCTCTAAGAATACTCTGAGTACGGAAGTCATTGTAGCTGGATCCTATGCAATATTGAAGAAAGAAAGTAGATGGCATAAGGAAAACATATTTAAAAAAATTAATTTTCTGTTAATTGCATTTTATCTTTTAAGTTCTTCCCATCACATTTTTAGTAGGATATTTTACTTTCAAACAATTGCCATTTCCACACATTTTAAGTAACAAAAAGTTCTTTAAAGCATTCTTATTGATTAACTTTTCTATTTACTGTTTTTAGAAACCTAATAAATTTTAAATTTTAAAAATTAGTCACGGTATACCAACAGTCACCGTTCATACTAGGCCTATACTATGTTGTGTATCAATTATTCTTTAACTGGGTCTCTTTGAATTGCAACGAAAGCAATAATAATTAGTCTATTTTTATGGCAATATCCATATCAAACTTAATATCAAACATAACGCCTTCTGATGAATTCAGTTGATGATTAGTTGCAGGCCTATAAATACATAAATTCACCTCCGAAAGAGCTATTATATCTCCGGCACTAACGAGTGTCAAATGGCTATAAAATATGTTAATCGGTGTTTATATAGCAGATTTATTTAAACAAAAAATTCTTTTACAGAAATTGACCAAAACTTTTCATCTGGGTCCACCGCTCCTCCCGGGTTCGAATCTTGGTCGGGACAAGTTACCTAGGTGGGGTTTTTCCTCACCTGTGAGGCAAATGTCGGGTAAATTTAGGCCCTTGTGGTCGTCATTATCATCTTCATTTCGCCCTAACCTTGTTCAAAGAAAATGTGTGTGTGAATGGTGTGTCTCGTCCTATGTGTTCGTGTTGTTTCGAAAGTGGCCCCGGCATTGGGCTGATCACTCATCTGGGGAGGCCCTCCATGCCCTTGTCTGGTCAAGAAAGTATTTATGTGATCCATAGATATTCCCTCCCCCGATAGTCGAGCCCCTGTAAGACCCGGGCCTTAATGTCCCTAAAAGGGAGAGGAAAACTAAGGTAAAGAAAGTAAGAAGACATTTTCACCTATCTCCTGTCTTAAACATCGAATATAAAATTACTGGATAGCACCATGTGCTCATATATCAGAACAAGGAGCGCATAATATGGTTACTCGTATGCGTTTTTGCGTTTGTGTGTATGATTGTGAGTGTAAGAGAATTCATTCCTTGCCCCGCCCATTATCCCTTGTAAGTGTAATATCAACCTCATAGTAGAATTGTTTGGTGTGGGCAGTATATTCTGAAGCCCCCTAAGGTTCTGTATGAGAACATGTTTCACTGATACAATGGCGGAAAAAGAGCAAGCGAAAAATCAGTGCTTATTTTTTATTATAAAACCTCTTGGAAACAGGTTCCCCGCACGCTTTTCATCTTTCTCCTAACGGATTGCTATCCGTGCAGAGTTTCACATATGACTTTTACAACATCAGAATTGTCATTCTCGAATCACGAGTTTGCCACCCGTTGAGATTAGAAAATACTTCAAAGAGGGTAAGCAAACTTATATTCGAAGGAGATGAGTCAGTATCAACCCCTGCTGTTGTATACGTCCTACAGACTGCAGGAGGGGAGCTCGTTATCCTTTAAGTTTAGACAGGGTTCAGATTAAATTGAATTGGGGATGCAAAGGGCACAATGTTACTTTAATAACAATATGATCTCTCGAAATAATCTTGACTTTTAGCGGTTTATTGAAGCGGCTGGCTTAAATTTGTTTATGACCAGCCATAAAATATTAAAACATCTTACATTCAAATCTAGCGAGCGATAAAAGAAATGGAAACTTTTTATTATCTAATAGGTACATAAAAATCACATTTATGTTGAGCCAGTACGATTACTTCTATAGCCTGCAAGAAAAGTATAAATAAAATCTTCTTAAAAGTGTATTATTCTTTTGAAGTAGAAATTTAAATTATATATCGTATATTAATTTTTATATTATGTAATTATTACACACATGATACATCAAATTATCGGTAGCCTGCCCGCCTCTAGATCCGAAGGTCGCGGGATCAAACCTGGCCGCGGTCGATGGGTTTTTCAGGACGTAAGAATCCTAGTCAAGGAGTCCTCCTGGGGGGGGGGCCGTGTCGTAGATTCACGGCACGTAAAAGACCTCCAAGCCTAAATTAGAGCCTCTGAACAAAATTTCTCGGCCCTTTCACGTCCAAGTAATACCTTTGTTTCCTGAGGTGGGTTGAGAGGCCATGGGTGTGTTACCTGTCCCTCTGCCCTCTCTCGGAAAATAAGCGTAACAAAATGCACATAGGTAAACAGAAACCTCCACTTGGAGGCCCTTCACCCCAACATAGGGGGTATAGGATTCCAGACAGACAGATACATTATATTATATAAATTATTGTAGAATTACTATAATATTTATTGTTCATATAATCTGATTAACTATATATTTATTTTATTAATAAATCCCAATCCTAAAATTCGTAATCTCGCTTTGATAATAAAATTATATTTTTTCGTTACTTTATCGTAGGCCTATATGTAGGCCTATATATTGTTATTCTCTATAACACAGGCATAACGTGTAGCCTATGTGATAGGTAATATTTATATTATCCAAACGTCCAGTGCAGCCTCATCGATCAGAAAGTCGTGACAAGGCAACTAGTAGTTAATAAGTCATGTTCTGAGTGTTAATGAAGGCTTTCGCGTGTGAACACCGTTAATTATTCACCAAACAGGGCGTGTTATGTTGATCATGTTCTTTTATAGCCACTAATAAACAAATTATATCGCTTGATTTGAGTTATATGCTGTTTCTATCTTTTAAGTTCGGACTTAAAAAAATTATATGATATTTAAACAAGTTTATGTACAGGTAGTGGAAAAAAGCGGACCGACTAAAACATCTAAGTTGCCGATATGAGCCACTGCGCATGCCTAGCGGCATTCACAGGATAGCAGGGAATGTATTGAAATTTCTTCTACAGCCGATGTATTGCTTGAATTGAGAAATAATTTCACGTAATTTGCATTACTTGTGAACACAAATGTTTCCGTTACATCTCTTACATTAACTTACGTATCACAAGGCTCTGAAATCAGGTACAATAGTAGGTCCGCTTTTTTCCCCTACCTGTACATATATGTTTTATACTTATATAATACATAATTATACTATATACATATATCCACTAAATAGTGGAAAGATTACAGGTTTGATCCCTTGAGATGATGTTTTTTTTTAATATGTAGCCTACGTTAGGCTATATATATAGTATAATATAGCATATGCATCCATTTTTTTTCTTGTAGCGGTTTGTACAATTTAGATATGCGACTTCCTACGATGTGATCCCGTGAATTCCTACATATACAAGTTGTATGAATTACAACAAAGAACCCCCATGACCTTAGATGTTAAAAGGCCTCTAAACTCCAACTATAAGAAAGATAATATTTTTTATTTTAGGATCTAAACAGAACCATAGAATCTAAACAGGAATATATTAATTACATTAATAATAATGTTGATGATAATGAAATTACGATAAATAATAGTATTTGCATGATATCGTTATGGGGGGAAATATGCTTTTCTAATGAAATAGGCAAAGAAACTTAGACGTGTTGACTAGATACAGCGTTTCTCAACCTTTTTGAACCCGAGGACCTCTAAAATGTCTAAACAATTTTACGGACCCCTAATTTTACATCCCATTTTTTAAAATAACGCCTATATTCTTAATATTTGGGATATTAATTATAGGTCATTATAACGAAATATGTGGAACAATTTTACTTCTTTACTTTCCACTTGCTGAATAATAAAATCTTTTGCGGATTATATATAATTAATTTACATGATTTCTTTCTCTAGACAATGTGAAGAAAATGTTATTAACTTTACTGAATAGGCATATTAAATGACCACCTGTGTAGTCTCGGTATTATCGTCGCTGGCTAAGAATCCGTAGGTCCAGGTTCCTTCCCCGATACCTCGTCGGATATTTCTGAAGTGGGAAGATCTTGAATTTGGTGCTCTCAGCCTCGTGGTTCAAACAGAGGAGCTACTTGATTAAAGCTAGCGGTTCCGGCCACGAAAACCATCATTAACGTCCGTAGGTATCGACTTACTGAGAACTTGCCCCCAATCCTGCCATCTGCCTATGGAGATGCCGCAATGGTTGAGAGGTTGGCCTAGTCCCATCAGGGATGCAGCACCACAGGGATTAGTTAGATTTAGTTAGTTACTTACTTACTCAATAGCAAGAGACAATTCCTAAGCAAGCTAAAGGAATATTATCTATTTTATGGAACCCGAAGTTTAATTGCCAGGCTTACCTGAGCCCGTCATTCTACCCTATTTTTATTTTATTTTATTTCTTTAAGACACTTTCTTCACGTAATAAAAGCTTTCCATGTGCCCACGTAAATATTCAACCATGGACTTTCTTGCTTCTTTCTTCAGTGTCACCTATTTTTTTTCTAAATGGGCCGTTATTTGCTGCACTGCGTAGTTTTACGTGTTTGTTTTTGCATTCTCTTCAGCACCTTTAACAAATTTAATATCTGAGAGTGGTGATGATAAAACTTAGCAATAAGATATGTGTGGATAGCTTCACAGGTATTGGTACTGTGAAGATGAATTGTGGGAATTAGCTTGTTGTCATCCTTCAGATTTTGTACTATTTCACATATAATTTCCCACATATGTTCACCCCCTACGATTTTGTAGGAATTTACAGCGACCCATGAAGTTACCACAATGACTATTGCGAGTATTTAGCAACTATTGGGGTGGGGTAAGTGCATTACAGGATGAGAAATATCAGACTGAAATATTTTAATATATTTACCATATTAATTTTGAATTTATTTTAACAAACGTAATGCAGATAGGTGTAGCCTAAACACCTATTTTTTCTTGAATATTACAATAAATCTGTATTTTTTTAAAAAGATAAATAAGATCAAAAAAGGTTGCAGTATGCAAAGGTTGCCACATTCCAGAGTAACAAGGACCGCTACAAAAGGCCGCTACTAGAATGATCACAACATTTTATGGTAGGGACTACGTCTTTTTCTAAAGAACAGAAAATTGTTTTAGTTTTCAATGAAATGTAATAAATGGATTTTACTCTGGTAGCAAAACAATACCTTAAAGAACCAAGGATTGAATAATGCCTAAATGAATTTACACTTTTGAAAAACTGTTTTGTTTACATGGTTCTCTGTAAATTTATTTACATCGCTTTAAATTATATTGGAGAGAAAGAAATGCAATATGCTACAAGCCTATTAACTGAATGTTTCGTTTCCACGTTCGATGAGAAGTTACAATACATCTAGACTAGATACGTTGCTCTGAATTTTACATTTTGAAGCACATATTCAAATACTCTCGTTCTTTACTGAAACCCACTTGCTTTTGCAATGAACCGACGAGATAATTACTGGAATACGCATCGTTAATAATAATGAAATCAATCATCATCCTGGATAGTGATGCACTAAAATTCTGATTGCATGGGACGGAACTGTACTTATCCTTTCAGTGATGAGTTCTGCCCAAACAAATGAGGCCACAATTGACATTTTGTGATGATTGAGAGTTCACCTGACATTTCAGCTTGTCCCACGAGAAAAAGCAAATGTTTGAAGGGGAAAGTTTTTTATATATGGTGAAGGGATGTAACACATTAAATTGATGTATTACTTTTCCCAACCACATGGGAAAACCTTCCTTGGAGAGGGTAGGAATAATAATAGAACTGATGATCTCATGAACAAATGGGAACATCCATTAATTTTGCTTGGAAATGTGACTGAGCACATTGACACTAACTTATATGCCAAATAAATACTTCCTCTTCTAAAACATTTCAGAAGCATAATAACCATCTCCTAAGCCTAGTTATAGAATTTTATTTATTATAACTGTTAATTGTTTTTACCTATTAGAAGAGGAAACTTTTACTTTTAAACTGTCCTTTCTTAGCAATTTATCATTTCCAAGAAGTAATTAAAGGTAACACAAACTATTTCAAACTGTTCTTTAGTATGTATAATTCAGACCTCTTCAACCTTCTTCTTATACCGGATTCTTTAAAATAAGAGCAGCTATGATGCTAGAAACAGTACACCCGTGTAAAAATTTCGCACATCCAACCTTTCCTCCCAGAAAGAAAAAAATATTCTTTTGTTGGGTTATTTACATTATAAAACTAACTGAAGGGTATATGTCACGACTTGAGCTAGAAAACCAGATATACCTAGGTTTACCTGGATAGTGATAGCTTTACCAGATCGGTTTTGGTAAAGCAAGAATTATAAACAAAGTTCCCTTAACTTCGGACTTTATCCAGGTAAAGCGTGACCTACCCTCATGCCTCTTGGTAAAGCTAACTTCTAACTTTGTTAGGTCTGGACATGTACAACATGGTTAAGTTAGGTAAGGTGAGGCTAATTCTAAGCGCCATTCAGTCGCATCCTGTTCAAACAAGTAGCCTTAATAAATAGCATCTGATGTTATCATAATTCCCTTAGTAATCAGGGCCAGGATTTTTAACTGGAACATCATGGGCGTTGCCCACTAGTACAGATATTCTGATCATGACTCCTAGATTATAAAAATAGTAATTTTTAGAGTCATTTAGGGTCTTTTTTCTCTATTTGTTATTTTTAGGTCATTTTTAAAACTTATTGCCATTATTGGGTCCTTTTTTTGGTCATTTAACGGTCTATTTTTCCTCCATTTCATATTTTTAGTTACATTTTTTTATTTAAAGTCATTATCTCCTAATTTTGTGTTGTTTCCTGCATTATACAGAGTGTTTGTGAATTTGCGTGCTCTAAATAAGAATAAATAAATATATATTGTTATAATTTTAATTTGGATGCAGAAAGACGGTGTTGGCTGTTAGATTTACCCGTTTGCACCAATGAACGCAAGCCTATAATTGTGTAAACAACATAAAATAATATAGAATACCCACACATATTATGAATAAATTATTATTTTCATACAAAATTTTGGATGGTATTCTTTAGTTTTTAGGCCTTTTCTTGTATTTTTACGGTCATTTGATAGCTCATTTTAAAAGTAATTTTAGGTCATCAAAATCCGGGCCCTGATAGGAATAAATCATATTAAAAATGTTGTTTGTGGGAAGTTGATCTATACCAGGGGAAGTCAACTACGTCTTGTGATGACGTTTGTGGAGCAAGAGCATGCGGATCCCATGTGTGTGACGTCAGCATGAGCGCACGGTAGTAGGGGTGTTTAGAGTACGCTAGATTTAGGTACTAGAGGACCTATTCACTTTAGCTCTGTGGGTAGAACAACTTCTGGTTAGAAATACGGAGCATTTTTCAAAGTTAATGCAAGATGCGATCCTGATAGTGTTCTCTCTGCAGAACATGTGTTAGTTCTGCAAAACATTCTTCTTCAGTTCGAATCGAGGTTTCAGGATGTGGAAAACCTTTCTCCAATATTTAAACTTTTTGCTACCCCATATTTAGTTAATGTCAAAGACGTTCCTTGCCCGTATCAGTTGGAACTGCTAAACTTACAATGCGACGATCTGTTAAAGGACAAATACGAACGTAAAGTGGTCTTGGGTAACTTTTACAGAAATTTCTCTGAAACCAGATTCCCGAAACTTGCCGCACGAATATTATGTAATTTTGGATCGACATATGTGGCCGAACAATTTTTTTCACTAATGAAATGTGCAAAGCTCAAATCAAGAAGTACATTGTCAAATCACAACCTAAATGTAGTCTTCGATTAAATATTGCTCAAACATTACGTCCCAACATTGATAAACTTGTTAAAGAAAAAAGAGACAGGAAAGTCAGAAAATTGTTACTGTAATCTTGTATCATCTAAGGTGCAGACGAGCTTGTATGGTAATTAATTCAGTTCATTTTTTTAATTATTTTTATAGTAGTGAATTATGTTAATTCAAATGATAGTATTGTCTATTTTTGTCAAAGAACATAGATTTTGTGGAAAGGCAATTGTTCTCACAGAATAGAAAAATAGAATCATTTATAATATGTTAAACTACTGTGCTGTAATTAACCGATAAACTATCAAGAAAATCGATTGATGTTTCATTAACTCGGAAACACGTATTACGTAAGTTCTAACCCCCTAAATTCCCCCTGCCCGCAATACTAATACCCCTCTCTTCCCCCCTGTTCACTGATGCCTACATTTCACATACTCCTCGCAGAGGTACAACGCGAGCAGTGAGAGCAGAAAGCAGTGACGTCACAGAGCAACCTTCAGTCTTCCCCTGATCTATACCCAGCAAAGGTTGGGAAACTTATTATTACTCGGGTAAAGCTAAAAACGTATATTTTATTCCAACTTGACCCACCACTTTGGATAATGCGCACTTTATCCGGAAAAGTTAACTCCCAGCTCTATCTGTAACATATACACAAAATAACAAAGAAAGCTAATTGATATGAAGGTATTTACAATCTCAACATCAGGCCTGTCTCTTTGTATACAATATTTGATGACAGAATGCAATAACATTGAATGCAAAATTTTAAAAGATAGTGTGTTTTAACATACACTGAATATGCTAAGTCAGAAGTATAAAATTCTATCCACTGAAACTTTTCCTTGCTGTAGGCTTTGTAATTAGGTGAGGAAAAAAAGCATTTTGTATGTCTAATTTTTTTAAACAAGTGTTTATACTCCTTTTAGCTGCGAAGCCATAACAGGAGTTCGGGATGTGTGTCTAAAGAGTTGGGTAGACAATGAATTATTGGTAGTCAAATATTTACATTACTGTTGTAATTTTATGGAGTAAATTTCAACTGATATTAATTTAAATGGTACAAGATGAAATGGTGAGGATGATTCATGGTATGTAAATATACAATTCGGCATTTCCCTGTAATACTGGGGAAACCATGAAAAAGCACATGTCAAATTGGCCGGCCAAGGGATTTGAACCTGGGACCTCCCGAATGCGAATCCAAGACGTTACCATCTCGGCCACCTCGCTCGATCTATGTATAACTATTATCAATGGTATTACTGACCCAATGAGTCTTGACACTCCATTGCAAAACATGTATTTCTTGAACTTGTCAATTCTGAAGATAGTAGGGGTATATGTTCATTCTGAAAGTAGAATTCGTAGTGTAAAAATGTGTTTTGTCTTTTTACCATTCACTATTACCTGAAGAAGGAGATACCTTTCTTCTAAATACCTAACCATACAAAGAAGACAAAGAAATAGAGAAGTGATCCAAACTTCATAAAATAGCAGATGGTAACTCCGTGGAAATTCGAAATCATAGAGCAACATTATTCCTACCACAACCTCTAACAAGAGAAAAAGCAACCATCGCAACTTCACACCTCCATTACAAGGCTATAAAAATGTATCTTGCTAGAATACTGAAAAGTACTGCAATAAGTTTTAAGTATTATTCCTTTTTAAAAGCCTTGAAAGTTTCTCTCTTTTAATATTTACTTGAATTTTATGTTGCGCTTATACTTAATCTATACAATTTCTGGAATTATCTCATTATTTTTGTGTTTAATATTTATGGAGCAATTATAATGTAATTTTGAAGATTAGTAATTCAGTTAAACTTCGTTTTGGGCTGCTTTTAGATAGCTGGCATTTTAACTTTCCTATATCGCTTGTATGTCATTAAGTTGTATAATCACATCAATATCTGACAAAATTGAGGAAATAACAAAGTATGGCATAACGAGGAAATAAAAATTAATATTCTTTAAGTTTGTGTATGCTTATGGAAAATTACAGCTACAGCGAAAATTAATTCTAAGTTTGTAGTCTTGTTGTAATCAATATAGAGTAGTTTACCTCTAGGCTGCAGCATTGAGACAACGCGCTTCTCTTGAGTTGCTGATAATGAAGTTGCTAGGGTTAACTTTCAAGAAGGAAGAGATAGAAACAGAGAGAGACAAAGAGAGAGAGAGAGAGAGAGAGAGAGAGAGAGACAAAGAGAGAGAGAGAGAGAGAGAGAGAGAGAGAGAGAGAGATTCGGGCAAGATAATGTTCTGTGAGAGAAGATGATGAAGGGAATGTTCCTTTTCTTGTCACTTTTGTATTCCTTTTTCACCCGTCCTCTACATATTTCTTCCAAACATAGGTAACATACCCTGCTTTCAGCTAGCAGTAACAAATATTATACACTTTTTGTTTCATAATATATTCTCATTCTAATATATAGACCTTTGAAATAAACTTACTAACAGAAATCTTTGTAGTGTAAGTTGGGGAGTTTACTAGCTTAATATTTGTTAGTGTATAAGGTGTTATGATAATTTAACGACGTTTGTGTACCGATTAATTCATAATAGGCCTAAATCTGGTATATAAAAATGTAGTTAAAATAAATAATAGGTTAATTTCAGTGCTGGGTAATCTTAACCCTTTAAAAAAGGCTTTCAAATATTGCATATGTGACGAAGTTATATAATTCAGGAGTTTTGTACACGCCTGTATCTCTATAGATATACAGCTTTTTTATCATCATATTTAGATTCAGCACACTTAAAAACCATGAGAATAAGGCATAAAACGTCACTTTTCTGTACTGGAATTGGAGCCGCGAGCTTGGAATAAAAAAGCCGTTGCCTTACGAACTCCTGTTAGCATCAAATTCGCACATGATCCGCAAGTATATTCCACAAGTTACTAACAGAGCAAAGAAGGAAAGAAAATAAACTATTTTCACTTAAAAGTCACACTTGTTCTGTATGATGATTATATGAGTGTCTGGTTATGGTGGAAGTATCTGCAATAATCAAGTTTATATTTTTATGTGCCTACTAAAGGAATAATATAAGTTAGCAATATAGTTGGTTCTTAGGATAATAATAATTAAGATGTTACAGTACAGAAATGCCTGCAGGCCTATGCAAAACTCTGCTTATGTATTTCACTTTCTAGCAACAAGTATGCGTTCAACCCTTGAAAAATAATTATGTTGATTTTAAATTCAGTGAAAAGAGAGATAAAAAAAATGATTTTACCACATATTGTAATTTATCTAAATTTTTTTCATGGGAGCCAATGATAGGGATTAAATTGTCAATAACAGTAGTATGATATTGTTGCTTTGGATATTGTAAGGCATTTTTAAAGACTTCTTCAAACTCCACATATATTACACTGGTAAACAAAAATCAACTTTTTTTTGTGACATGGATAAAACAAGGCGTACCTTATGTAAAATTTCACCAGAAAACAGAAAATGACCTTGGATTTTCTCTATCACCCACTATTTGTTTGCTACAAAGTGTTTTGTGTTATACTGAAATATATTATTTTCGGTATGTTCTTAATATTATATTTAATTCAAAATTTTATTATAACATTTTTTTAGCGATATTTTGTCACTGCGGCATCTCAGATTGATGTCCAGCAGTAATCAGCAAGAACTAAGACTCCATTTGCCTTGGTATCGCTTTTCCATAGTTGCAACGTCCTGGTGGAATTGTTCCCCATGTTCGTCGCTTACGGCACCCAAATTTTCAGGAATGAAATCGAGGTGAGCATCCAGAAAGTGAAGTTTTAATGACATGGTACATCCTATTTCGCTCTAGGCACTAAGTAATTCAGTCACAAGGTCTTTGTAGTTTTCAGTTTTGACATATCCAAGAAAATTGGTCACAACTGTTTTGAAAGCTTTCCATGCTCTTAGTTCAGCTTCATTCAGCATGTTGTCATATTTCCCATCTTTCATAACTTCTCGTACTTGCAGTCCCACTAATATGCCCTCTTTAATTTTGGCCTCACTAACTCTCGGAAATTTCTGTTTCAGATACAAGAACCCTCTTCCGTTCCGATCTAATGTTTTTAAGTTAAGTTTAGAAGAATCAATAAATAGGCGCAAATTGCTTGGTTCATGTTCCTGCCCCAATGCATAAAATAAGTTGTCAACATCCGTGCAGTATCCTATACCAAAATCCCTTCTTGAGCGAAATAATGTGTAAGTCCTTTTTGATGATTTCGAAATTCAGTTATATGTACGTCACCTTCGAGGAGATTCATCCTTTTAATCTGGATGCTAGGAGTTGTGACTGTGATTTTGCTAGTTTTAAATCTCGAACTAAATCATTCAGTTCAACGTTTGAAATCAGATGTGGCTTTGTTGAACATTTTGGTGCTTGAAAGTCTGGATCATTGTCGATTTTCTGTGCAAATTGCACAACATCAGGTGGATCACCTTCGTCCAAACTCCACGGTTCTGGTGGGTTTGGGATAGGAAGTTCTTCACTATGTTTGATGGGCAAGGGTGATGATAAATTGGGATATTGCACAGCATCCTTGGACTTCAGTCCGATGCCCTGTATTTTAGTGAGGCAAAAGTAACAATCTGATGGACGGTATTTTGGTTCTCTCCACACCATTGGTACTGCAAATCCAATATTACGTTTTTGACCTTTCAATCAACCTGTTAACATTGTTACACAAGTCTTGCAACATATGTGAGGGGCCCAAGACTTATCTTGATCTCCTACTTTAACTCCGAAATAAAGTTTGTAAGCTCTTCGCACAAGTTGGGTGAAATTACGTTTTTGCGATTTAAAAGTTATTTCTTCACACTCATAACAAAAACTGTTGACATTATTTACAAACTGCCTAGGCATTGTATTGACTTGTTAATTCACAGTCAATCACAGTACAATAATAAAAATAAACCAAGTATGTAGAACACAAACACGTTAATAAAGACGTCATAGGGAATGCAGTAACTTCATATCCGGGTAAATGCCTACTAATGCACAATCTCATTTGGGTGCGTACTTCTTGCATTTGATATAATGGAATGAACTTGTCTTAACACACTGTTGATACATACATTACATGAAGTGGTACAATGTGCATAAAGTGACTCACTAAACTGTAGAAATGATTGCTGTTTTTTTGTTGTATTTAAAAAATAAACGCTTGTTACTAAAAATCCGTGGGTGATAGGCAATTTCTGTTTTTAGATTTGTTATTAGGGTGCCTCTATACATCGGAAACACCAAAAAATTTCCGTGTCACAAAATGTGTGTTTAACAGTGTTATTAGTTTGTATTTTATTTTTTATTCATTTTAATAGCTGTCTTCAAATTAATGTTTATAGACGCTAAGAAAATTGTACAATAAAGGTGAAATCATAACTATAATAGTATACTGTATACTTTAATTACGTAGTACATCTGAGGAGAATAGTTAGTTCACTAACTATAGTAGTTTTCATGGTTCAATTTTACATTGAATTATTTCCCTAAAGAAAAAATAAATAACAGAAGAAATAAATATATAATCCTACACAACAAACGTATCTAGAATATAATAATATATATTATAATAATAAATACATATTTTTAATTTATATTGCTTAACATCCTTATACAATATAGCCTTCAACATGAAACGGCGTACCAATTTAAATGTTTTATTTGTACGTTGAGTTTCTTAGAGGACGCTACAAAAATATTGTGCGACAACCCCATAATGTCTTTCGCCCTCGGCTCGTCTTTTCAAACTCTTCAACGACTCTCCAATGATGCATTTTCTGCATCGGAATTATTCAATTAAAAAATCCTTTGATATTTATATTTTATTAAACCTAATTTCGCAGTCAATTCCATGAATTCAGAACTGAAGCATGAATTAATATCCTAACTCATACAAAAAATAAGATTATCTCGTCTGACCTATCTAAGATAGGTTACAGCCAACTTATGAAATGTGTAATTTGAGTTTACTGTTTCACTTATTATTCTTTCTGTTTAGATAATATTTCTATGCTAATTTTTTTCTCATAAAACCGTTATTATTTTGTGAAGAGCACAGAACTGAAATCCATGATCAGAGCCACACATACAATTATTAGCATGTATACTCCATTAGACGGGCATAATGAATGAATAAGAAATTCATCTGCTCTCACTGAACAGCATATATACAAAAGCGAGGCTGTGAAAAGGAACGTGCAGAAATTGTGTGCTGCCGTGCTTTCTTTTTCCTTCACAAAGTCTGTATAATGCTGACAAGGAGAGTATAAAGAATGATGGCAGAGTGTTAGAAGAAAAGATTCATTTGAGGAGAGAGACATACAAACATAGAGATTCGTCTGCATATTTTTAAATTTATTCAGCTATGTCAGGTATACAAGAACGTATCACAGTGTATGAAATCATATGCCTCTTTTTCATTCATTTCTTGATTTCTACAGTTCCATATATTTAGCCCTACAACGTTTCTTCTATAAAATTTATGATTCATGAGGCACACCTAGAAATATATTTCATTTCTTTTAAATAATGTATAGTACCATACGTTGACAATTCCATTCTGACATCTCGTTCCGTATTTCTTCGTTACATTTATGAATAACAATCACAGTAGGTTAGGAAATGTTGTATATACGCTGCTTCATGGGGGTAAGAAAAATATCGAGTGAGACTCACTCTCATTTTCGTTTCTTAACTTTTCTTCCGGCTTTGCACATATTTACTTAGTCAAATTTCTGAACTGAATGAACGTATACCAGTTCTCTAAGACGTTCATAGCAATATTCTAGACATAGGATGTCATATTAGAAACTATCAATCCAACGATTACGATGAATTTACCAATAAATAAACGAACGAAGCAGCACGAGATTTCATTTTCAGATACCACTTTACGAATAGTTATTATACGTAATATAAAAAATACATTTATTAGCGAAATCTTTGTAACTTAATTGTTTTTCTTTTTACTATAAATACCATACTGTACTATTAAAATTCCTTCGCCGGCATAAAATCTACCTATCCTATACAATTGTCTTTTGTACATAAAATAAATCTAAGTATTGTTCGCCCACAAGATATATTATTCAACTTTAATATGAAATGCTTATAAACGGAAATAGATTTAACTGACATTATTCTGAGAGGGAATATTGAAATATCATTAATCCATTACAAGGAACTATGATGATATACCCGGCGCTTCATATGGGTAAATTTCTAAAACTCAAAAAATAAACATAGAATGTAAGAAAAAACATTTCCTTCACGCTTTGGGGATTCATCTCCACCTGTACCATAGATACCGTAGATTGACGAAGTACTGTTTTTTTTAATACAGAACCATGGGTTTAAAATAAATTAACCAGCCTGTGTCAATTATCCGAATGCTCACTTTATCTTGTTTTCCTGTTTTCTTTTCCTAACACATGCCAAAGCCGGGACTCGAACCCGTTCAAAGAAACACGTCTTAGCTACCTCGGCTAAAGAGACCGGTAGTAATCAACGTTGAAATACTTTGTCGAGTTTTCAGCATACACAGGAGTAATGAAGTGACATCAGAGGAAGTTCCTTATTAATGAATGTATAAAAACGGGAATACTGCAAAGAAATTACTACATCTTTGCGTTGGAGGCTACTATGATATTCGTGTGCAACAGCTATCTGTAAATTAAAGTTGTGATAAGCATAATACAAATGCTGAATATGTACTCGGTGATGGTGATGCGACTTTTAAGTTTTAAATAATTATCTGTTAGTGAATATAGAAGAGCACAAAGGCGTCTTATGAATAACTGTGAATCACTTCCGCTAATATCACTGCAACTGGAATATACTTTCTAATTTAATTAGATTATTAATGTTGGGACTAATATTAATGTTTCATTTTTATATTGTAAATATGTATGTTACATAGGCCCATTAAATAAAATAAAATAATATAAAATAAAACAGCCTTTGAATCCCTTACGGGCATGTCATTAAATATTCTTTCAATGTCTAGTTCTATTGCTATCCATATGTAAGCAATTTTGGTACTTTCATTATAATTTCATATTGGTGACAGCGATTGTAGCTTTCTATCATTACGGTACCGACGGTTACCTTAATCAGGTTCCTAATCACGTCAACTGCTGACAAACATACGCGATGTTGTCACTGTCCTAACAACGAGAGCTATTTGTGTTGTGCTGTGCTTCGATCACCAGGTCAATCCGTGCCATTTAAAAACATATGCGTATGTCTACAGCAAATTACGCAGACGATCATATGGAAGAAGTGCTGGTGCGGTAAAATACCAGTTAAACGAAACTATAGGCCTACAGGAAACCGTGGAATCAAGCTAATGAAACCATTAATCGGGTTGAGTTCGTAAGATTTAAAAATTAAGAGAAATACCTAAAAAATGTTCATGAAATATTTATCTTTTCTCTTTGTTTATTTATCCATTTAGCCTACCTTTCCCTGTTTAATATCTGTAATACATAAGCACATTCATGCCCATGACGAAACTCGAAACCACAGCTCCAGGGCAGCCTTAGCTATCGTGGCTGAGCCTGGCCAAAAATGTTTTGAGGAAGTTCTCACCAGGATTTGAACTCGGGATCGCTTGCATCCATAGGTTGGGCTGGGTATCTTGACGTTAAAACCTACAGCATGCCTTCCTTCAAAATTGTGCCGTGACATAGATTGGCTTCGTGATAAAAAAAAAATCGCCAGCCTATAAGGAAAATCGCCGATCTTTTTGAATCCTAACTGATTCTTTGTACGGTAGGACCTGTACGTAGCTGCTGAACCTTAACACAAGGGGCAATGCCTTGAGGGATTGAGTAAACATCCTGATCATAGAAGTAGATAATACTGTATTGAAAATTATATATTAATGAGGATGATAATATGCATGGTTGAATAAAAATAGTATAGGCCTCAGGTAAAAGTATAAATTTGGTCCAATAATAATAATAATAATAATAATAATAATAATAACAGTGATGATTATATTGACTCGCCCATTAATAAAGGTGAAATACAGGGTTCCCACAAATGATCTTTCGGGTTTCGAAAATGTGTAACTTGTGTTTAAATAAACTTACAAACATGTAACTGGTACTAATGGAAAGAGAAACTCAAAAAGTTTTGATTATAGTACCTTACAGATGTTCAATGTGAGCTCCATTGGTAACATGACACACATCAAGCCTGTAGTCCATATCCGCCCAGGCACGTTGTAACATGCCATGGTCAACTGTTCCAATGGCTGCTGTGATGCGTTCTCATAGGTCAAGGATGGTCTGTGGAAGAGGTGGCTTGTACACAAGATCTTTGACATAACCCCACAAAAAGAAGTCAAGGGTGTGAGGTCTGGCGAACGCGGAGGCCAAGGAAGAAGTTCTTCATCGTCATTACCAACACGGCCAATCCATCGGTTCGGTAGTCTGGTGTTGAGCTCCAATCTGACTTCATTATGAAAATGAGGGGGTGCGCCGTCCTGTTGAAATATCACGTTGGGCATTTCCTGTTCCAACTGAGGCAGGAGCCATTGTTGTAGCATATCCAGGTACTCAAATCCTCCAATTGTATTCTCTACAAAGAAGAACGGGCCGTACACTTTCTGCACACTTAAAGCGCAGAATACGTTTACTTTAGGAGAGTCGCGGACATGCTGCATGTAGGTATTGGGTTTTTTCCGATTTCCAGACTCTAACGTTATGTTTGTTAATTTTCTCGCTTTCGACAATGCGCAATGTTGAATGTCATTATACGTCATTGTTGCCAACTGTGATACTATAATCAAAACTTTTTGAGTTTCTCTTTCCATTAGTACCAGTTACATGTTTGTAAGTTTATTTAAACACAAGTTACACATTTTCGAAACCCGAAAGATCATTTGTGGGAACCCTGTATAGTAACAGCTTTTCCTTTGTACTGTTTTATAAATGGCACATTTAGTAATAGAAGAATTTTCGGCACTTTGATGAGGTAAAGATGTGATTACGTCTTCAAAATCAAACTCTGGCAAAATTTGTATTCAATGCTTAACAAGCTTAAATAATTCACGCGTGAAGTTTTTAATTCATAATGTAATAATTTTAGTTTGTAAAATGATCATTCTTCAGATCCAAACATTTCATTTAATGATAAAAATATTCTCATTGCGATTTCAATATTCGGGAACTCTGAAAAAAATAGCTTTATGTTTGAGGTACCCATATAAATTGGGAATATTCAATGCAACATAATCCTAATGATCTCCAGTAACCTTATATTCTTGGAACGATTTTATCTATGGAAATATGGTCACTTATAAGGTTTTTCGAAACACTTCGAGATTTCTGAACTATCCAAAATGCAGATAAAAACACAGACAAAAGAGAATAAACCTTTCAAACATGTTTATAAAAGACATTCAAAGCTAGAAGGAAGATTGTCTATTACCGAAAAGAATTTCCCTCTCGAGTGCTTGGCTATGCTTTCTTTGAGGTGATGAAGTCAAGATAATTATTCACTCACTACTGATGTTGTCCTTGCTTTGTAATTATATTTATCAAAACCATATACCTTTTCCTTAATAAAGATAAATATTTAAATACCGTCATTGCTGAAGACAGGTTCAGTTCATTCGGCAATAGTTTACCCACTGCATTAAACCTACTGAGAATTTAATACATTATCGTATTAAGAGGGAAGAACATAATCTGAAGATCGGGAAGAACATAATCTGAGACTGTTCGAAAACAGGATGCTTAGGAAAATATTTGGGCCTAAGAGACATGAAAATGGGGACTGAAGAAAACTGTATAACGACGAGCTTCATAACCAGTATTCTTCACCGAATATAATAAGGGTAATTAAATCACAGATGAAATGGGCTGGACATGTTGCGCGAATGGGGGAAGAAAGACATATCTAAAAAATATTGACTGGGAGACCCGAATGGAAAAGACCACCAATGAATCTGCGGGTTCCATAAAATAGATAGTATTCCTTTAGCTTACTTAGGAATTGTCTATTGCCATTGAGTAAGTAAGTAAGTATTGTATAACGACTGTGTCAAATTGATTCATGTTACTAAACTTTGAGTCATGAGACGCGTGCTAGGCAACTATTGATTCGCAACATATTTTGTTGTCAGTTCTATAAATTGTTATATTTAGAGGCCTTCTTCTAACTCGAGGTACCCGAGTATTTGCTCATAATTTAAAAATAATAATTGAGTTAATATTAACAAAAAACAGTTTATATACGCCTAAAACAGTATATAAAAAGCAGTGGTTCCTGTGCGTCATTCCGTTGCTCCTTCAAGCAAAAACTACTCAACTAGAGCTTAAATTTTGCACAAACATGGTTTTTATACCCAGAAAGAACATAGGAGTATAACTGTTAAAAAGGTTTCACCGTTTCATGATGACGGCCTTTTAAGGGTTTGCAATAATAACCGCGTTTTAACTTATGTTGCTCACAAAACATTCCACAAAAAATATAATAACAAACAAAACAAAAAATTAAAAAAACTGAGAAATTAAGTAAGGTCAATTCGCGGGTGCGCGGGCAAAGAGAGTTAAGTCGGTCATCCTAAAAAAATTGAGATATGTCCATAGAGTTATACCTAGGTAGATAAAAATGTTCTCTACATTTGTGTTAAGTCCAGTAAGTCATATTCAAAAACGTAAGGTAGTTATGGATGTGTACATCATGGGTTTATCCATCTCTAAAGCTATGTTGGGCTGGTATATAATGCTCAGTAACAAGAAAGTGGACTTAACTCTCTTTGCCCGCGCACCCGCGAATTATTCGTAATGTTCCTGCTAAGAACCATGCAACATACCTTTCTACTCGTAGGAAGAACGGGTATCATAGGGCAAGTATTATCTTTATTTATTTATTTATTTATTTTTCACTGGTGTAGTTAAGGCCTTATATATATATATACATTTATTTATTTATTTATTTATAGTGGATAGTGCAATAGGAGAAGACCTTAAGGTGGCCCCAGTGAGAAAAAATATATAAATATATAAATAAATAAACAAATATAATACTTACACTGTTGCCTGAGATTTGTAATGTATATTATTATTAGCTGGATACCCATTCTTCCTACGAGTAAAATGGTATTTTTTATGGTTCTTAGAATTATCCTGAATATCCAGTTGAATAAAAACAATGGTATAGACCCCGACATATGTATAGTTCGTTCTATGCTGATTTTGTTCGGATTCGTACATCTGTTGTAAGGGTTCCAATGCTATTGGGTACGATTTTCCTTCGCTCTAAATCCGCATATATGTTTTATAATGCTTTTAAATTGTTTGTACGCGCAGGAGATTTGATATACACAAACCGGGCATAAATAGATTCATTCTGGTCCCCCAAAATCGTTACCCTGTGGCAGGCATGCGGGAACCACACCGCTGTCAACCACTTTGCCACATATCACTATTGATTTCTCTTCTCGTTAATTTTGCTTTATCTATACACAGTGCACATGCTAAACACGTAAATCAATTAGGGACATAAATGCAGAGGTTGAACCAAAAATTGCACCCTGGGCTTGGCGTTATCCCAATGGGGAGGAATTTGTTGGCAATTATGGCTTGTAGTTGTAATCCAACTGCTGAGCAGAAAAGTTCGTATTGTAACTTACACAGCGCAATATCATTATTCTGCTAATGTAAAAACATTAACATTTCAATTAAAATGAAATAATCAAGTAGCTCATTATGTTAATAATATTTTAATCTATTTGTATTGATAATTACCAGAGCATAATAAGCATAAAAAGCACAACAGGGCTTTAGCCATGTGTTTGCTGCCCAGAACATGGTTTTGGGGTCTAAGGGTCTGAATAAATTAAGTTGAAAAGCACAATAAAGCATAGTTTAAAAAATGAAGCTTAAAAGCACACTATGCAATGTAAAGCATAATTCTTGGAAAATTGACTGTCTGTTTAAAAATCTAACAATAGATTCTGTGCAATAATTAAAACCAAGCAACAATTAATATTTTGTGCATAAAGTTTAATGGTTTTATGGTCTGTGCACAATCTGAATCAGTGCAGTTCACGTCTGTTGAAATCTGGTATGCAAAAAATTGTACTTCGAAGGGTTCATGAGTTCCCCACAGATTGTTTTGTGACTGAAAAGAGGAAAATTGTACGGATCTTATGTTCAGAGTGCATTAATTTTGAAAAGAAACCCATTGTGCAAAACCATATGGAATGTTTAAACACTTATAAGCATGATTCAACTTCAAGCGGTCCTAGCAGCATACGTACCAGTACTATATCTCAAACATGACAGCGTATGAAAGTTCAAATGATAATATTATGAAAGAAATGGTCAAAGCTTTCACCTGATAATTGAAATTAATCAACCTCAAGAGTATGGTACAGAGAAAGAGTGACATAGATGAGTAGACTTTCATTCTTTAGCATTTTTCTCCTATTGTTGTGAGTTTTTGTATAGCCTAACTATTACCTTATTTAAGACAAACTTATTTTACTGTCACAAAAAATCTATTTAAGATACAGAAGTTTATCTGTACGAAAGAAATACGTTATGAAATATAAAGCATAATAAAGAAAAATCATCGAAAAGATAAAGCATAATTGTAAAAAAGTTAAAACACAATGTGGGTTGCTCTGGTAATTACTAATCCTAAATCTACATAAAAAGTCATAAAATACAAACACCTTTATAACATAATTTTATTTATTTTGACCTTTTACAACAACTATGTGTTCCCCCAAAACAAGTGTTCTCCCTCTTGGGACAAGCTATTTAGTTCCATTTATTTTAGTGCAATTTCATTTGTGCATTTTTTATAAATATTACTTTCATTAAGTGTATTTTTACAAAATTGTGAATATTCTCCTTATACATATTTGCTAAATAGAATGATTTTGTATTTATTACACTTTATTTACTGAGCTTACTGTCTGGATTTCTCTAAATGGTTTTTACGACCTTCCTCCAATACTATAGATCCATACTCATACAATGATTAAATTGCGTTGTTACGTAGTTACGTATTTTTCTCATTAATTTAAACATTATATTACATTTTTTCTAATAATATTTTTATCTTTTCATGTGACTCTAAATTTGTGTGTGTGCAAGTGTGAGTTAAGATTTATGAGTAATTTGTAAATTTACTTGAATTACAAGATAATAGTAATAAGAGCTTAAAATAAATATTTGAACTTCATAAACCCTAATAAATAATATTTTCAATGTCAGGAACAGCTGAATTACTCTCTTAACTTTATATTTATATTTTTTTTACGTAGAATGTTATGTTCACGTCATATTCACAAGGAGAAAACAAACACCCTAGGCCTTCCACAAAGAAGATCAATTTATTCACTAATTTTATTGTCTGTAGCATTTATCGAATCTTGTATTGTTTGTAGTATGTATTATTTGCAATATGTATAGTTTTACTGGTGCAGTGGAAGAAAAGGCCTATGGCCTTAACTTCGCCAGTATGAATAAATAAATAAATAAATAAGTAATAAATAATAATATTATTATTGTTCATATTATCATCATTATAGAATTATTTATTACACTGAATACTTCCATATGAACTTAACACGAATGATGAATGGAAAATAATTCTCAAAAGGGAGAAATATGAGAGATCAAGGTTTATCACCGACATTACTATGAGGAATAGTTCTTTTTGGAGTGTAATGAAATATCCCAATTACCTCACAAGAGTTTGAACCCGCCACATTTCGGTTGTGGCGTGATGTTCCAATCAATTGCACAACAGTGTAACCCTTTTCATAAACATTAATACTGTTCATAAACACTAATCTTATTGAAACAATTACTAAAATGAGAAATTAAGTTTATTTATTTAATATGAAAACCAAATTCAACGCTGTTAATCCCTGAAATGAAGACTGTAGCTTATATTGTCTGAGCTGGTTATTGTACTCTGCAATATTCAAGCTCCTTGCTAATGCTGGTCTAATGCCTTCAACCGTTTCATTTCAATGCCCCCCCTCCCATACATGATGTTAATCTCTCATATAATCTCTTTATTTCCTTCTTCATATTTCGGTTGCGAGCCGGATGATATATCGTAAGGCTTCATCTTGCTTTTCTACGTAGAATAAATGAAAAGTAGTATTTGCTAAGCTTTCGTCGTTAAGAAGAGATAAGATCCAAACCACGGGTGGGATATCGGAAAAAAAAATAGCTAGATCGTTATCGATATCAGTTACTAATATCGATAACAGTATTATATCGGTAAGAAAATATCGATTTCGATAATATAGAAACTTTTACTAAGACCATTCCACTCATACGCCGCCTTTTTTTTTTATATTGACCAATAACGTTTAGCAATTCCTCGGATATACGTCCGTTTATCTTACAATATTCTCGTAGGAATCGCGAAAATGCTATTTTATCGGATAAAACATTTTTTGCTCGTTACTGGACACTTTAGCATCAGTGTGCAGTGACGAATACGACATATGCTGCCATTAAGCAGCACGAAAACAGATTATTTTATACAACATAACTTGTTTGCAATTGAAATAATGGAAATGTACATTGATTAAAAACAGTTTCGATTCGGTGCAAGCCAGTTCATGTGCTTATGTTCTGTTCTGCTGTGAGCTTACCTGAATGAAGTTAACTATGTCTTATATTGACCATTGGCAGCACTGGTTACACCATGGTAACTCGAGTCTATTCATGGATGGTTGATTTATAGTATGCCGTGATCTCGCAGCTGTTAGTTTTGTTTTTATACAACAATGCACGAAAGTAATTATTACGTGCCAGTATGGTACTTTATGAGATTGTGTGGGGAAGGGAAAATGTCTGTCCGTCTGTCCGTGTGTCTGTACGCGCGATAACTCAAATACGCTTTATCGGATTTTCATGAAACTTGGTATACGCATTTATAATGTCCATGGGAAGAACCCTAGTGCTATTGGACAAAATCGGTTGACCGGTACCGGAGTAAAGCCCAATTTAGTGCCTATTTTATGGTAATATATTAGAAAGCATTTATCAAACGCAAATTAGTTATCATGACAACATATTGAATTCGTTCGCAGGCTTCCACGGCCGATGTTATACATAAATTGATAGTAATTGCTATCCGGGTTGGGCCGCGTCGAGTTTTTAGAGTTTTCTGACGTTTCGGACATCATATCGTGTCCTTCCTCTGAGAAAGATTCGCAATAAAAATAAGTACTTGTGGAGAGTAAACAGTCGTAGTTGTCATGACGTCAGTTTTAAAGTTTTAATTGTTTCACGCCAGATGTCACTGATCTTATACCCATCTTCCCTGTTTATATTATGGGGATGTTTAATAATTTCTATGGCTTCTGTAACAAGTCTAGGGAATTTTCTCTTTTCATGTTTAAGAAGAGTTATATCATCGAAAAGTATTTTGTGGCCCGTTTCGTCTGAATGAGATGCTATGGCGGAGTAGTCAGTGTTGTTTTGTTTCTGGTGCCTGATATGTTCTTTTCTTCTGGCATCCAGAGAGCGTCCCGTTTGTCCTATGTATACTTTTCCACACATACATGGAATTGCGTAGACTCCTGCTTTATGTAAAATGTCGATTTAGTCTTTCTCTCTTCTTAAAAATCCTTCCAATTTGTTAACAAGAGTAAAAATTGTTTCCATGTCATGTTTCTTTAAACATTTTTGAATCTGGTCCGTGACTCCAGCGATATAGGGAAGATAGGCCTTAGACTTAGGTGGCGGCTTTTCAGTGGGATCTGTTAGGTCTGTTTGGTTTTCAGATAGTCTGTTTTCCACTTTCTTGAGACATCTTCGTATTTCACGCGATGGATAACCATTACACTGAAAGGTATAAGATAAAGACTTGAGTTTAGTTTTAATACTACTGTATATGTAGAGTTAAGTTTTTAACTACGAACTGATGTACAGTTAACAAAATTAAACAACTTTGTGATTAAAAATCGAATTTTATTTTTTTAAATCCCGTCCAGAATAACCGGATGTCCGGACAAGCGAGGTCCGCATCAGCGGGACTCCACTGAATTTCCAAAACTCAATGGTGCCGTACATCAAAATATGACGTTCACTGAAGTTAAAGTTCATTGGCAAAACTCGACGGTATTTATAAATATGTCCAACCGGAATGAAAAAAATCCTCCGATTGTTACCACACTCTTAAGAATTGATATAGCTTTTCCTTAAAAAATGGTATAATGCTGACAGAAATACTATGATTGTATAAATCACGATAATAATGGCGCTGTGGAGACAGTATACCGAAGAAATCGGAAGGATTAAAGCATAGCATTAATTTTGGACCACGCTTCTATAACTCAATTATCAGAAAATAGCCTGATCTCTCAGCATACTCCACTGTTAAATTTAATAGATATGTACATAATTTTTTGTAATTTTTTAGTTGTTAAGTCATTTTTGTTTCACTCCTTTTATGTATTTATGTTTAATATTTTTTTCTTCCTTTTTTAATTAATCACATTACACACTCATATTTCTTTGTCTCTCCTCTTTCTTCACTTTGATATTTTTGAAACTGCACCCGAGCACGAGCAGTCTTGCTCATTCGGGTGTATTGCTAAATGTTAATACTTCTAGTTAAGATATAGCCTATATTTCTCTTCCTCTTAGTTGTAGTTACTTTTGAAATTTGAAAATTTTTTTATTTTACATGTATAAATATGTACTCGTATTTGTATTTGTAAAACAATTTGTAACTCAATGATGAAAGTGACTTAAGATTAAGATTAAAATAAGTTAGCAATTAAAGCAATGCACATATTTTAGCCTACTACTTAGCATTACTTCCAACAAATCCAACAAAGCAATCGCTCGATTTACCTGGTTACTTCGCTCTCCTCCCTCACTGCGCGCGTGCTTAATTGTGCGAGAGAGTGTACACATACAGAGGTTCC
This sequence comes from Ectobius pallidus, assembly GCA_964059195.1. NCBI lineage: Eukaryota > Metazoa > Arthropoda > Insecta > Blattodea > Ectobiidae > Ectobius > Ectobius pallidus. The sequence continues at coordinate 111,134,543 of CAXKWD010000006.1, forward strand.
TAATGACGTTGAGGCAGGTAATTTGTTAAATGTTACCTAGACAGCGATATCCCCAGCTACGGATTCGGGGGAATTTTAAAAGAACCGCTTTGATTTTCTCTAGCCAAATTATACAGCCAAATTATGATGTTTAAGCAGTACTGTGATTTGCATTTCAAGTGTAATATAGGCACAAGAAAAATCAGGGGAAGGCAATTTGCACCTTAACTTAATATTTGAAGAACGTACTTTACGCTTCAGTTGGAGTAAATATACTCAGTATTATTTATAATCCATGAGTAACGTATAGACCAGATATGTAAACATCCGAGGGGTAGAATATTACTAATTACAATCCTTGCGTAAAAGACCTAATATTTGCAACTCAATACTGGTTAGTTGTACACTCTTTACATGGACTGTTACCCTTGTATAAAAAGAAAACTCCGTGGCACTGCATCCTTGTAGGGGCTAGGTCCACCATCCGACCACTGTTATCTACCGTAGGGAGATGGTAGAATTCGGGGTCATGTGGTGAGCATGTGATTTTCGGGAGCGGTTAGAAGTAAGTTCCAGAAAATCACTATCGACTATCGATTTCGTCCCGTACATTGGTTTTCTCGAAACAGTATAATAGCCTAACTTATGTCACTTAATAAAAAATCTATTATTGCTGCTGTTTCTTGCATTTGCGATTTATAATCTCAAGTATTCCTTCCTGACAAATCTGCCCAAAATCATTGAGTATATTTTTTAACATGATTTATTTTTAGTCGCTTTGACTCGTGAGAGTCTAATCGCGGCTGTACATTTACGTAAAATAATGTCATTTATTTATACAGAAATAATGAAAAAATATTAATGATAATGATTTACAATAAGAACAGCCTGAATGATGGTACAATCCTTAAATTTTACTGTAGACATTATTGTCCTTTAGAAATAATATGACGCTTTAAATGATTTGTTTATACAGAAGATTAAAGGGGTGGACTGCCAAGAAATGAGGACGTTAAGATCTGAGTACTACTAATTATCTTTCTAATCACTGACCGGACGGTTGTAATAATAATAATAATAATAATAATAATAATAATAATAATAATAATAATAATAATAATAATAATAATAATAATAAATAGTTATTGTCAAGCATAAATTTACATGCATTGGTACTCGCATCGCTGATGTAGCGTAGGTTTGTACGTCTCAAATAAAAACAAAACATAAGACAAACAAGAAACAGTACACACAACAAAACAAAATAAAACAGCATAAAATTTCCCTAATACCTAGCAGCAAGTGACCATGTTTAGGCATTCTTGACGGATCCCTCTCATAATGATTTGACTCTGAAAAGGTATTTCTCTATTTCTCTGAAGATTTCAGCCTTATCTGTATTAATAATTTTTATATAAGCAATATCTTCAATAATATTACTAAAATAATATTCTAGCAACTGTTTCTAAACTTACTAGCCCTGTTGCATTCTATCAAAATATGTTTGGCAACCTCCCTCAGATTACTTCTTCTTCTTCTTCTTCTTCTTCTTTACCGTAGTTTCACCTCTCCCTTTTAGGATTTAAGCGACCCAAGCCGCCCGGGCCTTACAGGGCCGCGACCTGTCGGGAGAGAGATTATCTTTGGATCACATAAATACTTTTTTGACCAGACAAGGACATGGAGGGCCTCCCCGGATGAGTGATCAGCCCAATGCCGGGGCTACCTCCGAGACAACACGAACACATAGGACGAGACACACCATTCACACACACACTCACTCCAAACAAGGCGACGATGGGATGAAGATAATGACGGCCAGATGATATCTGGGGACCACAAGGGCCTAAAGTTACCCGACATTTGTCTCAAAGGTGAGGAAAAACCCCAGAAAAAACCCCACCTAGGTAACTTGTCCCGACCAGGAATCGAACCCGGGCCCGCTGCATGAGAGGATTGAACGCATCTCCTGAGCCACAGCGGTGGACCCCTCAGATTACATAAGGGGCAAATGCCTTTTTTCAACGATTCCTCTTCTGCCTTTTAGTTTCCATATCTCCAACCTCGAACAATTGTAATGTAATATGAACGGTGGATTAAGGATACTATTGTAGGAGAAAAATACCGGGATGCATGACTGCATAGTAATTTTCCGTTGTATGTTGCAACAGTTGGTTATGAACTATAATGTGATTTATGTTATTGGATATCGTATGGAACACATAGGTACCATGTAAATATTGCTGTACCTCAGGGATTTACTATTATTACAGAGCTGTAGCGTGAGATTCATGAGGTTTGGAGACCAAGATGGAGTACATAATGTTGTGATTAAGCAAGCCGCATGATCTATTGGCTATTCTGCCAGTACAATGAGATTACTAGTTGTCTCCCCCCCCTCGTAATGAAATAGCAGTGTAATGGTAATTCAGTTTACACTGATGTAACAGCTTTTCAATACATGGCATACATGCCAAGTTCAATGAAGTGTCAAGTAACGCTTCAAAAATAACATCCAACCACCTACCTCGTAACTTGTGTGTTGTTCTGTTGTTACAACTCGCAAACGGATATTACAGTGCATTAGCCTATATACTGTACCAACTTCAGTATGATGAAGCGAAACGCAGAGTAGATGACATTGTAAAGATCAGCAAGTCGCAATTACGAAAACGAATCCAGTAATTATTTAACACTTTTTTAAAAAATTATCCAAACGTTAGCGCAGGTTACTTCTTTGTTAGCATAAAATGGATAGATATATGCAAATGCATTCATGCACCACTGATTATTGTCTCTGTTAGACATTACATGATAATATTATAGGCACTGTGAATTGAACTCTGGCGTAGCTTAGTTGGTATGAGCAATGGCGCGGATAGCCAAAGGTCCTGGGTTCAAGTCCCAGTGTCAGAGGAATTTTTCTCCTATAATATTATCATATTTGTTTTAGCATATGACATGTTGATTTTGACCTTCGTACTTCCCTCCACGTGATGAGCAAGCTGAATGAAAATTATAGGCCTATTATGGATAACTTACCAACTGTTATCTTAGTCTTTCATATACCACGGCTGTTTCGTGTCTTAATGATGACTATCGAATTATTCCCAAGGCCGTTGACTATGACCTACGGGTACTTGAAAATGTTGATAAATATATCTGTATAAAGAAAAAATCACATTTCAGTAAATACGTATATTCATGAAAACTCCTTTTTTTCGTACTGAAACAATGATGGGTATCTAGAAACTATATGGTCAAGAAAATATGATCTATATTTAAGCCTACTATTTCCTTTATTATTATTCTTGCTATTGTTATTATTTTTATCATAATCATCATCAGCTTATTATGAGAGTTTTAACAGCATGTTGTGTGTTAACGATATTTCAGTTTACCAGTATGCTCGGTAATAATTTATTAATGAGCATGTGTTCCTTTGTTCTGTGAAGTTTTCTGATGAAAACGTGTGATACAGCGGCGTTGAGTTATAGAGACTAAACGTAGCCTACAATTTGGTAATTGACACTGCGGGCGAGGAAACCATGAAAACTCCAAGTCAAACTGACCGGCCACGATTGGTTTTAGAATGTGGATTACGGCACGGATATATGATATTTCACAACAATAAACTAATCATAGCTTTCTTGTTAAACTATACTTTTAATGAACAAAAGAATAGCATTAATGTATTCATATTTCCATAAGATATCTTTTGATATAATGCACTGAAGACCAACTCATTAGGCTAGTTACTACGTTTCTTTCTCAATAACTGTGAAATTATTTTAAAAAAGTTTATAAAGGGTATTTATTTCAATTGTCTGTATAACTTTCCTTTGCTAGCTTTTCATGTGTGTTCTACCATAGCTGAGAAGCCTAGAAAATCGAAAATTTACACGACTAAGCTATCTTTTAAGTGATTTCACAGAAAAAAGGAATGTAGCAATTTTATAAGATATGGTTAGGAATATTGAAAAATACATCTTACTAAAATTGTTAGAACAATTTTTTTAAAATTCAAATTTTGAAGAAAAAAGTCTTTAATGAAAACTACAATTACTTTTTAAGTTATAGAAGCCAATTTCTAGGGGTGGCTATAAGAGCTCAACAAAGTCCTTAATCAAATAATACGGTATACAGTTCAATGTTCACACGCATCGGCTTCCACAGACAGACATGCAGACATAAGCCTTTATCATTTCAAAAACAATTTTTCGGCGTCTAGGCATCGTAAAGCATATATATTTAGTTTTTTTCACGATCACAATAGTTTCTCTATACTACGTATAGGCTAGAATGTATAAAGGAAAAGAATACGAACAAGAAAGGAGAAGGAGAAGGAGAAGGAAAAAAGGAGAAGTACAAGATGAAAGAAGAAAGGAGTATGTGAAGATTAAAGGAGGAGGAGGAGGAGGAGGAGGAGGAGGAGGAGGAGGAGGAGGAGGAGATTGTGGTAATGGTGTTGTTGGTGATAGAGACATGACGACTGTATGTTAAGAACGCTGGTTGGACATAAAAGACGATAAGAGACATAATGTGGAGAGTATTTAGCCTTGTAAGTCTTCTGCTGTGGTTGTAAGGCCTACAAGCAGATGGCAGTAAAAGGATGTCATTTGAATACGGGAGCAGGGATACATAACTGACACGTAGTGGTCTATATTACATCAGCGTTGGTACAAAAGACTCAAGTTATTCTCGTGTTTGCATACGAATCTCTCCTCTAGCCGAGCACGAGCGTAAAACTAATTTAAACGTCAATACTCGGCGACGTCGTTTATAAATCAGCACAGCCTTAACCCTCACGTACTCCGACTCAAACTGCTTATGCGTAGCTCAAGCTTCATTCTTCCTGCATTTCGCATCACTCATTCTTCGCTCAATCTGTGGCTCATAAATTAGTTATAAGCCAAAAGTGAATTATAGCAAAATAAAGTCAGCATTTAACAAGAACATAGAAGTCAATCCAATACTGTATTTAAATATTAGTTACTTACTCTATGGCAATAGACAATTCCTCTGCAAGCTAAAGGAATATTATCTATTTTATGGAACCCGAAGGTTCATTGCCGCGCTTACCTGAGCCCGCCATTCAACCATATTCTGTGCTAACTCCATCCAATCATCCCTCGCAAATCCTACTTCCCTTAAATCTATTCTAATACTGTCCTCCCACCTACGTCTAGGTCTTCCAAGTGGTCTTATCCCTTCGGGTCTCCCAGTCAATACTTTTGAGATATGTATTTCCTCATACATTACATAAAAATATTAAACGCATACTTCTAGGTTATGTTTCTTAACCTGCAATTGTAACTGGAGTTTTTAGACTTTGAGGACAGTCTTTACGACCCAATGGGTTTAGTTTTGGAATAAATGAGAAACAGAGAAAGACCTGAACCTGAAACCGACTGAAATGAAATTCCACCCCGTTTCACCGCTCATCTTGGCCTGAACGTTGTTCTTAGGCTGCCGGCTAATGCATGTGATCGGATTTGAACCGAGACCAATAAGAGATTAATTCACCCAGACTGGTATGGAAACAAATGATAAGGATATTCAGCGCCAACTTTAAATAAAGAAAGCACTAGAAGAAACCAGAAGCATCGGAAAGTTTCTGTACACTCGGGTTACATTCCTGGCATAGAAGTACAGGTACAGGAAGAGTGAAGTTTACAGCAAACTGAGTAAACTGTCAAATACAGCCATTTGCTAGTAAGACCATTTTACTTGTTATTTATTTATAAAATATAATTATTTATATGACCAATGAAAATGTTTATTTCCATCACAAACTCCTCCGATACGAGTAATTTCGCATGCACTGTAATATTGTATGGTTAAATACTGGTATAACTGATGAGTTAAGACACGAATCATGACCTGTACGAGTCTGACGCTTGGAAGACACTCCACAAGCACATATTTCTACCGCGCAGTTTCAAACCAAGCTTCTTGTCTCGTCTCCTCAGTTATATGAATCTTTCAAAAGAGGGGACAATTCACGCAAAATGCTTTTTAAAAGGATGGGTAGTCTGTAAAGTTTTTTCCTCGAATTTAACTTATATGGTAACGCGTTTTAATGAAATAGAAAATATATAAAAGTACCAGTAAAATTATAAATATTGGTATCCTTTACTTCTAAAGAATTAATGTTAAGATCGAGTCAGTAGCCATAAAGGATGTGTGAGCGCCAGAAATTAATTAATAGTTTTTTTTTTAACCATTATGGAATAAGTCAACGTTTAATTAACACCTAAATCTTAATATTCAGAGGAAATATGTTGTTAAAAACTCTACCCTTGATATACAGAACAATTAGAATACTTATAAATATTTTGAAAATGAATTTCTTATAATAGGCTTCAACAGAATTATGGAAGCAGCCTATATATTGAGTTGATATGCATAGCCTACTGTAGATTTCTGGACCCTTACAGAACATATTTTTAATTCGTACTATGGGAGTCTGAGACCATTAATATTCTCTTTGTTGTCTTACTGCAGAAGTAACAAGAGTGTTTTTAAGCAACAGATATATTTAGATGTTAGTAACAACAGAAGTATTAATTAGCGAAGTTTCCTACGGAATGGATGGCGGGAGAAAACAAGGATTAATTCGTACTGCATAGCTAACACAAAAGATAATGAATATAATTTCAAATCTTCACAATATTAAATACATAAAGCACATAATGAGATATTCTTCCTTGAAAATCCAAGCTTTGTATTTAAGAACATGTTTAAGAAGGATACACTGGAAAAAGGGGATCGTTGCATTTGAAATTGAGATATTAGCACCAAAGTTATTCTGAAGGTGAGGACTTTCATTTTATATACGCGAACTAGGAAAGAAGAAACTCCGTTTGAGATTTCTGTGTTATTAAATCTTCCATACACTGAAAAAGGGGTCTCTCGCAGTGAAACATTAAAGAAGAGACTCATTGCATTGAGCAATCCCTATAATATAAAGCCACATGGCTGACTCACTCACTCACTTACATTATTGTTTGCCCACTTCCAGATGAACTAGATTCTTAAAATTTGGAACACATATAGCTTCTAGGATGTAAACCATAGGAAAAATAAAAAAATAATTTTTTTAATTTTTAGCCCTAAAAACCCTCGAAAAAAGGCTCGGTTTCCACGGAAGCGGTATTATCAAACAGTGTTCACATAGGGTTTTGAATGGTAAAAGCCAATACAGCAGACTAAATACACGCACTCTATCTCCCACAGATATTTTAAAAAGCCTTTCCCGAGAACCCAGTGAGCGAAGCGAGTCCCTATAATATAAAGCCATATGGCTGACTCACTGACTCACTGACATTAATGTTTGCCCACTTCCAGATGAGCTAGAAATTTGAAATTTGGTACACATATAGCTCTTAGGCTGTAAACCGCAGGAAAATTCCAAAAAGTTTACTTTTTTTAATTTTTAGCCCTAAAAACCCCCGAAAAAGGGCTCGATTTCCATGGCAACGGTAGACAACAATATTACCTCCAGTGTTCACATAGGGCTTCGGAAGTTGCAATACACTTTAACAAATCTTTAGACATGCTACCGATAGAAGTAATTTCCGTAATCCGAGCGGGGTGACTCAAATGATAACGTCTTGAACTCGCATTTGAGAGGGGGTTTGGGGGCAGAGCCCCCAACAAGCAAAGCGAGTTTTAACCAATAATTTCATATGTTTGGTAGCACTTGTAGAAGATATGCTGTTGCTTCTTGGTTGATCCTCCAGTTTGTGTCTCGTTGCGCTTTTTGTGGACTAGCATTCGAAATTAATTTCTCCAAACTCTGGCCTCAATGCAGGGAGTGATTACTCAGTTGTTTCAGTCCGTAGAAAGGTGTAGGCTATTGTTCGCCAGGCAAGACATAAATCAGAGTTTGTGCAAACGATGGCTGCCTTATAATTAACCTTCATAGAATTTTGACTTAAAATGTTTCAAATAAAAGTTTTTGCTCTAAGTACAAGCCCCTCGTAATAAAATGTAATGGAATCGATGAAGCCGAGAGAGAATAAAAAAATGTTTTCTTAATATAAAATGGTTGCGAAATTAAGGAAATGCCATCACCAATCTTCCAAAAGGTATCTAACCTACATATGAAATGTTTTACTAAGATTTTATGCTCTGTTCACAGCACGCAGATAGACAGATATACTAACAGACAAACAGGCATGTTTCGGAAAGTTGTATTTTTTTATTTTTGGATCATCCAAACGTGTATTTGTGCTGAAAATTCGATCGAATTCCAGGGTCGAAAATAATACGTCCTTCTCTGCCTGTAAGTTGAATTGCTAGTGCTAAATTTAGGGAAGAGAAAGTTATGTGAGTGTATCACCTCAGAGTTTTTTTTAATAGTGTTTATTAGGATCGTACGGAGAATAATTAGAACAGCGAAATCGGTCTCACTAATCCGGACCCCGCTGATTCGGATATCCGGAAGTTTTATCTACTGAATAATCAATAATTTTTTTATTTAATCAGTACTAAAGTATAGTACGTGCATTTTTAAGGCAAATTCCGTTTAAACCTGACTTTCCATCGAGTCATGAAATGGGAAGTAACTGCAAATACCTAATCTGTTATTGAAATGGAAGACGAAGTAAATAAAAGAACAACAGATAACGGCAAAGAGCTCATTTGCTCTTTGTAAACATAAGTTTTACACGAGTTATATTTATTTTTCAGCTAATTTTTCCCATTGTTCACAAACATGGAGCAAGTCATGGAAACTACTTTTTTTTTCTCAAAGTAAGGCGAGGGTACCATGAGATTTTGTGTCACGGGAGAGGGTGGCATCTCTAGTATATGGAAACGACTTTTGGTAGCTTTGTGATGCACGGTTATGCGAGTAGAGGTGATGGTAAATAAGTTGTGAGTCAGCTGCCGTTTGGATTGGATATGACAAGATGTGAACAGCATTCTTACGTCAAAATAGTCATTATCTGATAGAGAAAAGCCAGATAATACCACAAAGAGCTGACGGAAGCTTTGGGGAATAATGCCCATCCTTAGCGAACTTTAAGGGATCATGGAGTGGGTATTTGTGCTTTCATGCTTCCATCTACCGCAATAAATTAGAGTAGCAAGATGCGCAGTCGTGTATGGATGTTTATGGGTGTCTGTTTCCTTCACTGTCCTACATCTAGTGCCAATAATCTGCATTATATAAATATATTCCATACCCTGTCCTTTCATTTGTATATTTAAACATTTTAAAATGGTCCCACATCCTCAAAAGATAAAAATTGTTGTTATGACATGCACCATCCTTCGTATTATAGAATATGTTTGTGATTATTATATTATTACAGAAAATGTTAAGTCTCATGAGAAATTATCCAGTTATAGAGTTCTGCAAGAATAGTTATCCTTTAAAGTGTAGAAAATATTCATGGGTCCATTTTCCTCACGTACCCTTCCTGTAATTTCCAAGAAAGTTCCATTATATATATATATATATATATATATATATATATATATATATGTCAAACTAATATTTCTACCAAAGGCTATCTAAAAATGAATTACATGGAATATAATGAACTCACCTTGTATGTGGCCAAGTCATCCACAACGCATGTAAGGGTAGCTTCTCGACCAACAGGAACCGTGACATTCATTATAGGTTCGCCGAATTTCGGTACATCTGTAATGCAAATTAATTATTAATTTTCGTAGACATAAATTAAAAGTATGTACACAGACAAGCACACAGACCGACATGTTTCAAGAAATAATTTTTTGTGGATTCAGGATATAATATAATATCGATCATTGCGCCATAAACGATAGTCTCACTGCACCAACACTTTTCATAATCTCTTTTATATTTTAAATTAAATCGCCTTGCTGCTATAATACCAATAAAATCGCTCGCTTGGATTAGACTCGGTGCGTGGCGAATGATTAAGATCACAGATCAAAACGGAATGAGAGTTTGTCCCATAAGTAAAGGGGAACAATCATGGTTTCATATTTTGGCGAATTGTGAAGGTTTGGAAAATTGGAGGGAAAAATATTTACCATTATCTTTTATGGAATCAAATAGGGAGCAACGAAAATGTTTGGAGTTACTCATGGAGGAAAGCACTGAGAAGTTTTTAATGAAGGCGAGACAGCTCAGGTTTGAAAAAGCGGGAAATTCGAGAGCGGGTGAAAAATAGATTTTGTTTGTGTTATATTGTATTTTATATTATTTGTTCTATTTCTTTTTGTTATGTTTTGCCTAAGCATGTAGGTCCATGCGGACTCATTGTGACTGTTTGCATTAGAAATTGTAAAAAGATAATTACTATAATAAACACTTACACTAACCAATAATATCGTATTATTAAGATTGTATTTATTATAATAAAAGACTTAAAATGCTTCGCCGTGCATAAAATTATACATTATTTTTATATCTCCATTTTGCTCCTAAGCAACTGTGTTTAATGATTAATTCCTTTTGATAAAAATAGCTACTGGTATAAAGACGTTTCAGTATTCAATCCTTGTGAATTTACGTAAAAAACCAGAGCAGATAGGTGCGATAAAATAAATGCGATAAACACGCAAAACGATAAAGTTATGATGATAACACTTGCGATTGCTGAAAATTCCACATATCCTTGCAATAGATTGGTCACTAATTCATGACTTAAATATTCTGCACACGTCGCTGTCACTGTGAAATAATTACTATCCTTATATCTGTTGGAGAAACAACAAAATAAATTCACCACTCACTTTCAAAAAATGTATTAAAAATCAACTGTTCCAGAATAGAGGCATTTTACTTTAGAACATAACATACATATTATACAACTTAAATGAAAGCCAACAACATTCACATCATTTTACTGTTACACATATACACGGGACAGGACGATAGGATAGGACCTGGTTGACCCATCCTGCACTCTTGTCATTTTTTCAAGTGCACGCCAAAAGTTACCATGCGGCTTAGCTTAATCGTAGAAGCCTCTTTTTTTTGTGTGTGTGTGAAATAAAACCACTGATTTAGATTCCTTTTATATCGGTGGTTCTTTTGCGAAACCTTAGGCCTATTTATAGACTTTTACTGGCATTGAAAAAGTGTATTATTTTAATTAGGAATAGTCTGCATAATTATACAAATACAGCAGTGTGAAATATAGTCAAAATTATTATAAAACATTATTTGGCAAAGAGAGTCAATTTTAATTTCAGTATTGACAGAAAAAATATGATTAATTACAGATAGCCTAAGTAAGTTTTTTTTTTAATTTCTGGGTTATTGTATCTGTGACATTTTAATTTAACCTACGTTCTAAAATTTGTATCACTTCGTCCCCCTAATGAGGGATTTTTTTGATAATAATAGATAGCCCTTTTCAAACATAATCGTTCACATTCTATAAAATGACTGACTGACTTGCTTCTTTAATCCCTAAGGTGGAGCATAGGGCCTCCAAGTGGAGGTTTCAGTACCTATACTAATTTTGTTACGCTTAGACTATTTACCGAGAGAGGGCAGACGGACAGGTGGTAAGCCCATCGCCTCTCAACCCCCCTCCGGAAACTAAGGTATTACTTGGGCGTGAAAGGGCCGAGAAATGTTGTCCAGAGGCTCTAATTTAGGCTTGGAGTTCTTTTGCGTGCCGTAAATCTACGACACGGGCCCCCCAGCTTAAAGTCCCTCCCGGAGGACTCCGTGCCCAGGATTTTTACGTCCTGATCCCCCTAACCTTCGGATCTAGAGGCTACCTCTAGACCACCGCGGCCGACTGCATTCTATGAAATAATATTATGGGACCTGTTGAACATCGCATACTAATTATTTCTGTAGTCGATCATGGGTATCTATAACTTCTCGGCAGTGATAGAGACAGCATAAAAGAACAGGCTTCTAGGAGAATGGAAAAGAAATTTCAAACACTAACAATTACAATTTCAGCCTCTATGAAGCTAAATGTATTTATGGAGAGCTGTTTTGTAAAATATAGCGTTAATCGCTGTTAAAAAAAAAAACTCCCTACTTATTCGGTAGCCGCTGGTTTATATAACATTACCTCTACAGATAATATAGCATTTACGAAAAACATAGAACTCGGAATATTAGTTAAAATGCCTGTACTTATTTTACCAAGAGACGATGGTACGTTCCAAATGGATGGCATATCTCTTAGGTTTAACTAATTTATGCAGTGCTTATGGTATATGCCATCACTGTATTCAAGCGATGAAAATGTTCCACTTTGTTCGTGAAGCTCTGTAATAAAAGTTAAAATGGATGGGAGTAACAGTATGGAGGGAACTCAGGAAGTTATAAATAAAGTTAAATGACTTTTTCTTCCCCTCCGTTTAGTTTCAACATACTTTTTTCAATTATGACTATAAGCCATGATTGTATTGATTTTGTTTTGAAACCAGTGTTTATACAGGAAGACCAAGAACATCACACACTAATGACTGATTTTTCGATGACCGATCAGATCCCATTCCGATATCGATAAAAGGCCCAGCTTTCATCTATGTTTCATCTCCCCATATCCAAAAATGATACGAACAAAATTAAAATTTCACTAGAAAACAATTTTTCCCCAAGAATAATGGAAAGAAAAAACGGCTTGAGTAAAATGTCTTACTATTTCGCTTCTTTGCGTTAGATACTATTATATTCCATGTGATTGATCCTTTTGTATTATATAGAAGTTACTGATCTCCAATAGAGCTGTTAAATGAATTGAAAGATTGCATAAATAAATGCATTTGATCAACTGTTGATTGGAGGCTGTGAATAAATGGAAAGAAACAAGTCGTTTCTTCATTAGGCAAAATTTTGAATTCTTTAGGTAAGAGCAGGGAACTCACATCGTTAAGAAAAACTTGGTGCTAGGCCTATTAAGCTTATTTTCGCAACAACAAAAAAGTCACTTGGCCAGTTCTTGACTTGGCCGATTCAAAGAGATCACGCCCAAAATGAGCGAATATGAGCAGGTAAAAATTCAATGTATTATGTTGGTCTAATTACAATCATTTCATTCTGATATGACAATTTTAAACATTACAAAAACTATTTTTATTAATCATTACAACCTTCAATATTTAAGACCAAAGTGAGAAAAGTTCTAACTAATTACCTGATATATAGACGATTAAATATTCACTGGGATATCATAATATTAATTTTATATGGCTGTATTTGCAAGAACGCAAATCAGACTGTCTCACATCTTATATTTGAATGCTCTGCTTTGGAAGTCGAAAGACAAATTATTTCTCAATTAGATTATTGACAAAATAGATTTCAACAGACTTTGATAAGTGTTTTGCATAAGAAATACTGCTACAAGAAGTTATGTGACTATTTAAATTCTATTTTTAAGATAATTTAATAATTTAGTATTTGATTGCTAATTCTATTCATGTCTGCTATATTGTTAATATGTAAGTATAGAAATTAAGAAAACTGTAAATGAATATAAATTGCATTAATTAGTATTATAATAAAACTCTAGCATACCGAAAGGTGAAATAAGGTTAATTAGATTTGGAGATTCAATAATAATAATAATAATAATAATAATAATAATAATAATAATGATAATAATAAATATAATTCTACTTTTTGGAATGTAAATAGAAGAGTCACGTATGCTACCCATGCATTTTGTAACCACTGGATTATGTACGTAATATAATGGTCTAACGCCCCCCCCCCCAAGTAGAATACTTCTAGATCCGGACCTGGGTTCAAGAATGTTGTGAACGCTCTGTTAGGTTGAGGTGAATAGGAAAGTGGATCAGCTGCAAATATCTAAGCTGTTAACTTCTTGGGATTTATGTGTACAGAATTACGCGATGAATATGGATAACGACGCATTACAAAGTGTAATTTATACTTCTGAAGGATGAATATTCAAACAGCCTAGGCTGTTTTATTTGTTGCTTTGTCTTAAACTTGTTAATTACGGCCTTCTGTTCGTGTTTCAGGAGTAGTACTAATAGTTGTTTTTTCATTTTTTAGAATTTTTTGAGAACGTTAATACGCCATCTTTAGTAGACATACAAACATCATTATCATTGTTGTGACTGTTTAGCTCATAATGTCTTTCGATTTGAACCAATAACTTATAAGAACAAACCTGAAATGAACCAATTACACCTGATTGACTTGATCATTACTGAAATTTTCTTTATTACCTCCTACGAAAATAATTCAAACACCTCTCCTTTTCTTTAAATTCTAATCAGGTCGGACACCATTTCGACAAGTTTAACCTTTTAGATTTAAGGATTTCAACAAATAAAAGTCAATACTTTCAAAATCAGTTATTGTTTATTATTATTATGATTGTTATTATTATTAATATTATTATTATTAATAGTATTACTAGTAATAGTAATTTATTTGTAGAAAACATCGAACACTGTGTTCGAAAATGTAACAAAGAAGACATTAACAAAATAATATAAATCAACAGTACTAGTAAATAAATTAATATAATATTGGTACAGCGCGATGCTAAATTTGCAAAATAATAAATACATATTAATAAAAAATTAATAACAAACTAATAAATTTCTAATATAGGCTACTAATAGTAGCTTAGAAAATTCTGATAATTTGTTTCAGTTTTGCATAAAAAGCAATAATTAATTATTTAAAATGAATACATTATTCAGATAACATTATGGTAGGTGGTATAAAAAGCTGTAAGTTTAAGTTAATCAGAGTTTTAAATATCATATACTCAGCACACAAAATATGAAATAGGATAATTCAAATCTGTGAATGTGACATAGGTAAAATAGTTCAAAATAACAATTGTAAAAGAGGAGTATCATACTTTGTTACTTATTCAACTCTACAGGTAACTGTTTAGAGAATAAAAGGAATAGAAATATAAATTAAAATAGAAATAGAAATAGTTTAATATTTTTTTAAAAGAACTCTTCAATTTCTTATTTAATATTTCTCTGGGAAGGTGGTTATATATTTTGGAACAGAAGCAGTGTGGGGATTCTTCATAAAGTTAAGTGTTATGTTTAGTCGAGTTATATTTGTCCTGTTTATCGTTTCATAAGGATAAAAGTCACTATTCACTGTAAATAAATGTTTATTTTTTATACACATAAAGGGGACACATAAATAACAATGCTCGGGACGGTTAGTATTTTGTATGCCTTAAAAGTAGACTTACTGGTGCTGGTAGCTTTAAATTTAAATATGTGTCATAAAATTATTTTCTGTAGGACAAATCTCTGTTTAATAAGTACTAATCAGCAGGTCCCCAGGCAATAATTTTATATTTAATCCTGGAATAAACATAGCTTCGGCAGGAAAGAAGGGTTTTCTTATTACAGTATGCTGCTAAATTGTAGAACAAGTACGAAGAACTTTGATAAATTATTTTAAATGCTACTCAAATAATAATTCAATTTCAATGATTTAAAAAAAATATTTATTACATATTATTCGTTAAATAGTTATTGCAACTCGTGCCTTGTAACTCCTCTAGATAAATTTATCTGCGATTTCCACTCACTCGTGGATGTAAGTTACCTGTGATAAATATGTGACAAACTTCCTTGGAAATAAATTACACAATTAAAATTGAGTAAATTGATTTCCACCCAAATAGGGTTCGTTCTATTTTTAAAGTCATAAACAGTTTAGATAGAAAGAAATGGGTAGCTATATACGACATGAAGGGGAGAGTAGCAACCAATCCGCTATGGTACGAGAAATGCATGAATAGGTGGCGGGTTTTCATATGCCTCGCGTGGAGTCTGTGTATTTTTGGAGACTAGCAATAAAATAAGGTAAAATATTTCCATGATACTGGAAGGTTTATTATCATGTATATCTTATGCCACGATAGAATCCCACGTCATAAACTGAAAGTTTTAGATCGTGGCAAACTTTTTATGATCGGATACGCCCATATTTTTTACCATTGAAAAACTTTCTGTTGCTCTGTTAAAAATTGTATCCAAGGGAATAAAGTTACCTTCTACATTGATTTGCATATATAGTTTAAGATAGCTCCCTTGAAACAAATAAGAAAATCTCTCATTTTAGTTTATTGCTTTACCATAGACTATGGTATGAACATTTTTAATTAAAATTTTAACTTTTCATGTTAATTATCTTCAAACAGAAAACAAGAAATTCCACGGTGGATATCTTCGTGTGTAGATTAATCTGGACTATGTTGCCTACGTATAATTTTAACAATCCTGTGTGTCTTCCTCAGTATGTTGAACCAGTGGTCAAGGGAAACATTGCTGGAATAAGTTTTCATGGTTTAGGCCAGCGGTTATCAAACTGTGAAACGCGCATCACCAAGAGTACATGCGTGACTTGTAGGAAGTACGCGATAAGTTTAAGTTCCCCTGCCACTTACTGTAAATGTAGTACGGTGGAATGAGGAAGCTATGTTAAGAAGGCAGACAGACAACCTGTGTGAGGGCGGAGCAGGTAGAAAGAGCCTTTCATACAATGAGACATTTCAAACTTCCACTTCTTTCAACCCCTTTGTGTACTGTAGCACTGGACATATACTGTAATAAAGAGAGTTACAGTGCAGTATTTTATCTTGCACTAATGATCTCTATTTGCCTTTTTTAAAATTATTCTTTCATAATACAGTACAGTAAATTAATACAGAACTATATTATGCCATTTCGTTATAGGGCCACCCTCGCTTTGTGCCACTACATGTTAGTGAACGGATGGGGGCATTATATCGAGGGTAGACTGTATAGTCGAACAATAAATTGTTACGAAGTAATATATCATAGCCTATAGTATAGGTATATTTTTAGAGGCAAATTTACAGAAATCTGAATTATTTTCCGTTCTTAAGTTGCTATCCTACAAACTGCTACAAAGTGCTATCTGAAGCTAGAGATAATGTGACAAGCTATAAAATATTAATAGTCTACTGTTTTCTTATTTCTTGAATTCTTGAAGTAGTCTAGCACTGAAACACATAATGTTCTCGTCCATGATAATAACACTAGGTCAATAGCATTCGGAAATCGTAAAGTTATAACTTCTTATTTATATTTTATTTCAGGGAAATCAATATATTCGTTTCCTACAGTGACGTCAGAAACCCTGAATGAATGTGATAACAGAAATGTTCCAGCTTGTATTTCTATTTGAGTTATAGCTATACAGGTGACCATGACTAACACCAATAAATAAGAATATGCATGCAGTTCTCACAGAACTAGATCGGTCGTCACACGATAGAAACCTCTGTTATAATCCATTATTCTAGGGAAAAAAATAGCTCTTGCTTTCAGTTTTATGAAGGCAAGAGGCAGTCATTACACCTTTGGAAAGCCACTAAGAACACTGCACAAGAGCGAGTTAGGCTATAATTATTAGAGTATACATCGCAGAATAACAGGACTATTTAGTCCTGAATTTGAAATTTTTCAATGATTGTAGACATAGTGTATACCGAGAGTGTAAAATTACAAAGTAAATGACTCGCTGGTTGCTGTGAAAATATACCGAACTTTACTTTACGGTAGACCGAAGGAAAGAGCAGCATAACATGGCCAGAACGGTACCTATTTTTCTGAACTATTGTGTTTATTGGAACCTAAACCCTTCGATTTGTATAGCCTACATCTTCAGGAGTGTTGATGTTTACATTTCAAGGATTAATACCTTAAAACTTAAATATTCTAGTTGTTACGTTGCTAAAATCAGGGCGCAAAATTTGTGGTCGCCAGATCGCCATTAGCGATCAAAATTCTGAGGTGGACGACAAATGTTCAACGAAACAAGATTACTTTCTTATTTATTTTTATTATTTTAGTTTAGCAAATCAAATTTAGTAAAGGGACAGGCAGGCACAGACGGTGTAACAAAGTGGCCGAATTTTTTTATTTTTTTTAAGCCTAAGCGTTCGAAACTGATCAACATACCAACATACCAACATAAGTTCCCACTCGATTTTCGTTACTATTGATTCAGTTTGCTTTAAGCAACTGCTGCTGTAGAAATCTCTTAGTACATACGATGTAATTTGTGCTTGGCTCTCGTATGTTAAGGCCCAGAAAGCTTGTAGTCAATTAAATCTTGAAATTAAATAACATTTTTGGTTTGGATATTGCCTTTCAGACCAGGATTTTTTTCCCTGGTTGAAATCAATAAACTGAATTTGTTGAGTCTCCTGATCCAGAGGTTGTGTATCCGTTGAAGTCTGATGGAAGTGAGCAACAACCCGACGTACTACAAAATTGTATACAGAAAAATTAAAATAATGGAATGTAACAACTCAGGGCAGTGATCTTAATTATGTAAGAACCAAACTATTATTTTTTCTTTCTAATCATTGAAATCTAAACACCAATACTGCTACTATGAAGATTTAAGAATTGAAATTTAAGAATTTGGAAAAACACATATTCATTTTATTTAACATAATTATCTGGGCTCATAAAGCTTGTATTTCAACCATCTCCCATAGCAGTTAAAAAAAATTAATGAAAATAATTAATAATTAGACTGAGTGGATTAAGCCTATCATGTTTTACAGTAGTTTTAACTCAGACGTATTACATTGTTTATGAAATAAAATAAAAACATTCAATTCTAAGTATTGGCACTCATATCTGAAGTCATGTTTAACTCGAACCCCCAACGCCATTGCATATATGTCGTTCACCCGTAAACTTACCTTGCCTCCATGTCCGCTTTCAATAGTTAAACCTGTAGTGCAGTGAAATCTATTGTATCCTCGCACCATAATTTTCCGAACACGGCTGGTGTCAGTATGATGTATGGCATTGCATGTTCCAGGTCCATCTCCGACTTACTTCCACTTCTCAGAAGTCCTTTTCTTCAGCTTACTCTCTATCACTTCATCCACAATCTCTTTCCCTCAATCTCTTCTTTGTTAGAAGTTCTATGCAAAGGAAGACAATGATGATCGTTTTTCAGGTGCTTCTTTTCGTAAATCGCCGTATAACGCTATAGGAATATCTTCTGGCAGGTATTATAATAGATCGTTATACAATAAGCCTACCTAGGTATAATGGTATTTATTACGGTATGAATACGTATACAAAATGAGCAACACGAGTTTGCTAATTTTCATACCAGTATCTTGATTACATTATAGGCAAGTTGAATACGACTGTTTTTGTTGAACAATTCGCCTAAATTTTTAAATTACGAGATTTTAGATTCGCTCAAATACACGCCAAGGAGCCCGCCATGACTTTCGCATCAGATTATTGTTGCAGTTCTTTCTTGTACGAGAGATGGCAGCTCATGTCGTTGGTCAAATCGAAGCTTCTTTGTGGCAATTTTCTTAAAACCAACGGATTTTTACAATGCGAAATTAATTCGTTTTATAATGATATTAAAATTAAGAGAAACAGATTTTATTTTATTTTAAATACAAGCTGTTTATTATGCACTTTTCACATGATTCTCAAGGTCTCAAGATCATTCCGTGTTCGATAATAATCGATACCACATCGATGTCGTAATGGAAATCAGTGTCAAAATGAGTATCATTATATCGTTAAATAACACTTAATAATAATATCACAATTATTATTATTATTTAGTATTCTGCCTAGTGGCAGGTCCATGTCTTCGTAGGGAGAATTTCTGACGCCAGTGTTCCCTATCTCCAGCTTCGTCCTTCAATCTGCTGTATCTCCTCCCATCTTTCATGTCATCCAGATGTTGTATTCTTCTCCTTCCTCTTCCAGCAGTTCCTTCGATCTTCCCTTCGATGACATCATGTATGAGTCCCTCGTGTCTAAGTATGTGTCCGATCCAATTGGCTTTCCTCTGAATAATTTTATTCAGAATAATTTTCCTCTCTCCTACCCTTCTCAGTACTTCGTCATTTGTCACCCGTTCTGTCCACTTGACCTTCTCTATTCTCCTCCAGCACCACATTTCGAAGCTTTCTAGGTATTTCTTCTCCCTCTTTCTCATGGTCCATGTCTCTGCTCCGTACAGTGCAATGCTCCAGATGTAGCACTTCACCAGTTTCTTCCTTAGTTCCAAGCTCAATTTGCTGGTCAGTAGAGTCCTCTTTTTGTTGAATGCGGCTTTGGCCATGGCGATTCTTGTTCGAATTTCATTCGTGCAGTGGGTCACAATATGGTCGAACAAAAAGAGCATTTTCGATCTAATTTAAAAGGTTATATTTTTTTTACAATTCTTTGACATTCAGCATTAGGCCTATATATTTCATAAGACATTGGGATAAGTCAAATGAATATAAGAGTAATGTGCATTTTAACTGCATTGTGGTAAAAGTTATTTGCTGATTGATTTCTAAAGTAACAATCATAAAAATACAACTGGCATGGTATTTTTTCTTTGTAGTAGGCCTATACACATTTCATCTTAATTGGTGAAGAAATGAACCTACTTGTACATTCGGAGTAATGACGATGTAAATGTTTGAGCATTACCTGTTTGTTATATTCGTAAGTTTGTCTCTCTTATTTGCAATTTAACAAAGCGTTTACTTCGTAATTGGGGGAACCGTTGAAGATATTGTAATGGCATTTTACATATAGTTGAACCACCTAAAAACATACTAAAATGTTTTTGTAGCAGACGTAGTTTATTTTTCAAAATTAATTGGCTTCTAAAATTTTATATTATCATTATCTTCCACACAAAAATCAGATTTTTTAAAAAGAGATATGACGATTGTAGTACTTACTGAAAATGTATTACCAATAATAATTATGTTGCGAGCGTATGTGGCTCCGGGCACAATTATGTTAGGTCACTAATTTGTATCTCAGGGTATTACAGTGGGTATTAAATGCTGATTAAAGATTTCACTAAAAATTGCAATTAGCATACATGTGTCCTTCCGCATCCGATGTCGTGCCACAGAAGTCCAACAACGTCCCGGTCCAGCTGGGCTTCAGTCGGAGAATTTGCATGAAAACCTTTACTTACAGGGATATATGGGAGGTCACGTTTAGCACCAGAAATACCTTCTTTTCACCGTTTGCTTATTTCATTTTATTTCTGACAAATATGGTGGTATGGTTATGCGGTGTCCACAATACAAAACACTTGTAATATAAGTTTACCATAAATCCAATCTGTCCTGTTAATTAAAGAAAAGTCGTAACTTACACAGGGAATCACACGTTATACGACTCTACTTTGGCGCGAACTCGGTAATATTTATTATCGCGGGCTAATGCGCCCCACGATCCACGTCACACTAGCACCAAGTCTCCCGGGAAAAAAGTAGTCTTTCTATTTATATGTAATTTTGATATTCCTACACTGTGGAGAAAATAGTCCAAAAGTGGTAATTAGGTTCGCGCCCTTTTCCTAAAAAAATGTAAGGAGATTGCTGATAGGCTAAAAAATAGCATCACACGCCTGAAAAATCTTAGAATCTTAATAGCTAGCGTGGCTTCATTTTGAGAAGCGAAAGGTTTTAAGAAAGTTCTTTATGAGCCAATACATCATGTCACATAGAGCTTCTTTAGAAAAAGGCGTACAATATCCAAGGACCATGCCATTGAAACTCCTTAATGGTTTTAACGCATATAAGTCATAAGTCCACATAACGTGTGAATCCCAGTTCAATCGCTTTATCTATTAAATTACTCAAATCATAAAAATATCAATAACTCTATTGTAATTTAGGTAGAGCTCCCAAAAATACTGTTACAATGTGTAAGAATTAATTAATAATTTATATATTAATAGCACGATGTAAAATATGCCGGTCTGAAAAAAATCCATATGAAATTGCATAATTCGTACATGGCTCAAAAAGATAATGTATAAATAATGTATAAGTAATTACTACATGATTCAAAAAGGGTATTTTTAAGAAACAGAGATAATAATGATGTATATAAAATGCAGAGTAACCAAACCAAATTCCAAGTTTATTGGTTTATATGACCCTGAATTATAGAATAAAATATTTATCTAATTTTACGCAAGTCAAAAGTGTGCCTCCAACTTGAGATTATCGTCTTGTTTTTATGTTCACGTGATACTCCTTAAGCCTACGTCACTGAATACAGAGTAGATTTATAAACATTAAATTCGTATCTATATTTAAAAATGATTGATTCCTGGCTAATAAAATACAAGCAGTCTCCTAACTGAGAATTCCTGGAAAGGTAACACATCTTTCAAAGCAATAAACAATAAAGATAAATATATATATATATATATATATATATACATATTCATTCATGAACCACAGAATATTGTCTCTGTTGGACATTACATGAAAATATCACAGGAGAAAAATTCCTCTGACATTAGGATTTTACCCCAGAATCTTTTGCTATCCGTGGCAATGCTCTACCAACTGAAGTAAGCTAGAGTTAACTTCACATTGCCAATAGAACCTCTCTCCTATGACCGATTGCCCTTAATGGTCTTCCTCACTGACAGACAAGTTATATCATATGCAGTACTGTGAGGCACACTAATTAGTGATTTTTTAGACCGGGCTTCTGTGGGGCTGTGAAGTGAACTCTGGCTTAGCTCAGTTGGTAGTATTGGCACGGATAGCAAAAGGTCCTGGGTTCAAATCCCAGTGTCAGATAAATTTTTCTCCCATCATATCGTCAATAAACAATAAAGCTTATCCATAATATTGATCTGTCATTCTTTTTTATATTCGAGAAGGTCGATAGGTTGGTATTAAGGTTACAAAACGACAGGGATGTGGATATGCCGGAATTTTGTTCCGATGGAGTTATTTTATGTGTGAATAAATACAGGCAAGGACCTGTCGCACTTGTGGACCCGGACCAAGATCAGCCCCTCGACCTTCAGAATAGAAATCCACACTCCCTAGGCCGAAGATTCAAAAGGGGAAACTGCAGTTACAGTGATGAGACGATGTAGGCGTAATAAATTAAATTAAAAAAGTTAAGGGAATATCCGCAGGAAAAATCTAAAGCAAATATCTTTATGCTGAAGCAAACATCTTCGTACAGCGAACTTTTCTCGACTATTCTCGAAATTTTCACAACTAGAAACATTTTCTTTGCTGTGTAGTAGATGGTTGTAAGGTGAAACAATATATAGAGTGTCAATGAATAACACGGAAATATTTTACCTATCTATAGAGAGGACATAGGCAAGCATCTTTTATTTGAAGAGTTTTGCTCTATAACGTAAAATGTGAAGGCTATTCAGGGTAATAAAGTCATTACAACTTGGTGCTCGTAAGTCAATAAAGCAAAACAGGGTTAGAATTTTCATTAAATTGGCTTCTTAGTGATCAATAAAAACCTGATTCTTAATCATTCATCAACAGCTAGGCCTATATCATAATTTAGTGTTTCCATAATCTAGAAAATTTACAGACTAACCACACGACTGGCCGCCACTGTATTAGATTTTATTCATAACACCAATGTTAACAACGAAGTTCCTTTGATTTTAATTTTTTTCAAATGTTGGAAGTCAGTGGCGGCCATGCGCTGGGACATTTTATGCTGTGACAGGAAGACTAGAATCCATAGAGCATACATCTCCTAATAAAAGTTGCTTGCCTATCATAAGAGTGAGGGAAACCCCACGAGGTTTTCGTGGATAATGTGAATACCATATCGGGGACACGCACCCTGCGACAACGGACAGATGAACAAGAGTAAAATTAAATGAATAAAATACCAAAGTAAATTCACCAAACATTTTCCCTGTGTTCAATGATCAAGAGAAGGCGACGCGACGATCTAAGAACAAATGCGAAATCGGTTGTTGGACCGGAGATATAGCCTATGGCTCAGGTACTCCGGGGCTGGAAGGAGGGGCCAAAAAAAAAACCCTCTATACACAGGTAAAATATTTAGGTGCTATTCATTATCACCCTGTATTTAGTTGTTTAGTTTTTGTACTTAGTAATTATGTACAAAGCATCTTGAGTGTCTGGCGTTGTTTGAAGTAGGTCTATGTATTGAATGTGCGGTTAGCAAGTAGTCTGAGACAGGAGCAAAGCATTAAGCAATATTAGGTGTACTATTACTAGCTTAATTGTACCATTACATCAGGTGTGTTAATTACAGAAGTTCTCGTGGTGTCAACAATTACTGTAATTATCCTCCCCATTTGTAGCTTCCATGATACAAGCGTTGCTTGCGACAACACTAAGGCGTCGCAATACTGTGGACAGAATACCGTCTCCTATGTTTGCATTGCAAGCTACTTGTGTGTCTGTGGACTCGCTATCAAACAGTTTTGTCTGCAAATGGATAACATAGCGTTGCTCACAGTTTTCTTTGCGCGCGTGCAGTCTGTGAAGATTTGTCTTATTTCTAGGGCTGAAAATCGATTAAAATTTCTAATCGAGTTAACGCTTGACTTTAATCGATTAATCGACCGATTAATCGAATGATTAATCGACAAACAGGTCGGTATTTTAAACGAAACCAAAGTGTACATTTAATATTGTTTTACACGTTTAATAACTAATACACTACAGATACTCAGAAGGAATCCTGAATTAATGAATACCATTATTAGTTAACTATTGAAGAAATGTATACAAAACTTATATTTCCGGTTATTTTCAGCCAAGACTTGAGACACACGAGTTTTTTGACACTTGAATGTTCAAGAGGCGGTGATGTGCCTTGGCCGGAGAAGCGAGAGAATGGAGTTCTGTCATTTGACCCATTTCTCGAAAAACTTTTTCAGAATTCGACTAAACCGATTAATCGGAAAATATAATAGATCGACTATTAAATGTATAATCGATTAATCGAGCCCATTAATCGATTAATCGAACCAATTAATTGATTAATCGGTACAGCCCTACATATTTCGTTACGTCGGTTTTAGAGAAAGGAGATTACCTAATCAATGGCAATAGACAATTCCTCATCAATCTACCTAGGTAAAGGAATATTATCTATTTTATGGAACCCCGAGAGGCATTGCCACGCTTACATGAGCCCGCCATTCAACCCATGCCGGTCTCCTTAGCCGTGGTAGCTAAGGCTTGCTGCATTGGAGCCACTGTGAAGGAGACTGTTGGTTCGAGTCCAGCCTCGGGCATGTGTGTTTCTGTGTGGTATGGAAAATAAGTAAAACAAACGGTAAAACGAGACAAAAAAGTTCAGAAAGATTGGCCTATGGCCAGCTAAATGATTAAAAAATAAATAAATAAAACCTGTTCTGTGCTAATTCCATCCAACCAATCCTCGCAAATTCTACGTTCCTCTAATCTAACCTAATATCATCCTCCCACCTACGTCTATAGGTCTTCTAAGTTGTCTTTTCCCTTCGGGTCTCCCAGTCAGTATTTTAGAGATACATCTTTCCTCCCCCATGTGCGCAACATGTCCGGTCCATTTATTCCTCCGTGATTTAATTACCCTTCCTATATTCAGTAAAGAGTACAAGTTGTGAACGTAATTATGCAGTTTTATGAGAAAGGAGATTAAGGACTCTTAAGCTATATTTAGGTAAAGATCATTAAAACTTTTTTTTCCAAAAAATAAAATAAAAAAAATAAGAACTGAATTTCAAGAAAGCCTAATTATTAATGTATTGTAAATGAAGTTATAAAGCTTTCAATTCAAAACCGTTCACGTTAAACATTTATTCTAGCTCTCCTGTAAAATCCTATACTTAAGACAAGTGCCATTTACCTTCGGTTTAGGCTATAGATAGTATGATTCAGATTTTGAGAAGTTCCTGACGTTTATGTCAATATTGTGCTTCGAAAAATATGACAATGTTACGACATTCCTGAATAATTCCGTCAATGAAGTCCATTGGAAAATACGGGTCAGAGCATTTCAGACATAACATTACATGTAAGCTATACAGTACGATTAACTGATAACTTTAGAACACCAACTGTGATGTACAACTTCCATTTCCTCCTCAGGTGTTAATGAGGTAGGCGGAGTCGTCACAGAATCTCAAATTAGATCATAAATCTTAAACTTTAAAGGCATATAACTGTAAGTTTAATAATGTTAGAGTGTGTTTCACACTGAAAGAGAATTCAGCAAATCTTTGAAGAGTTCGATGGGAAGTAAGATTGAGTGTAAGTTATATACAGTAGAGAGTAGAAGCTCGGGTGAGTCGGTAGCGCGCCTGCCTTCCACTCCGCCTGCCGGGTCGGGGATTTTTCAGTAGTGAAAAATCCCTTTCCCGGGTTCAGGACTGGGTAGGTTAAGTTTTAGGTTAAGATAATGCACATTGTGCGCGATTCCTTAATTATAAAACGAACAAGATCGCTAAGCGAATATAGCAAAGACTAAATTCAAAACGTAATGCACATTTGTGCTCATTTTTACTATTAAATAAGTACACAATGATATTCTTCCAGGAAAATGTAACTTAAAGCTAAAATCCCAGTAAGCTACGTGTATGTGTTTTAATCAGGTGCCGCCTAATTTTCTTTCGGAGCATTAAAGGTGGGCCTGAACTTTGAATAACTTCCATTTCTTCTGATAACACTAAGGCGACGTTCTGTTAAAATTGAGTGGTCCGCGAGGGCACGGTAGCTCAGTGACGTCTATGTAGTCTACTCTTGCCTCACGCGAGAAGACCTCTGCGAGGAGTTTGTGTAGTCATGCATTAGCCTATGAACAACGCTCAGGTCTAGGTGAGCGGTGAAAGGGGCTGGAGTATGGAAACATTTCAATAAGTGACTGGAAGTCGTGCGTCACAACGAATGTTTAGACCATTCCCTGGATGAGTCTGACTCGTATTGGTATTGGTGTCGAAAGTCTGGCATTCAAACATTAACCTATTAATACAGATCGGTTTCAGTTTCAGGAGCAAAATTTTGGGAGGATAAGAAAAATATTAAATGGAGTGTTGGATGAAATTGTCTTGTAAATAGTGTCTTCTATATTATACATACAGTCAATTGAAGTGAGCAAAGGACATGGACAACAAACCGAAAATTATCTCCCTTATCAAGCAAGGTTAAGATTAATTCTGAAATGATTTATGTTCTCCCAACGAAACGAGAGGTTCTTAGCCTTATCCGACATTGCGAAAAAAAAAACCGCAGGGATGGACAGCGGGTATGGCGGAGCCGGTTAGGATCTCCTTACCAGCATGAACCACTGCGCATTAGGCTATATCGGAAAGATTCGTCCACTCCGATGATTCATTACAGCACTAACAAAAATTACCTTACTCTTAAAATGATATTGTGAGCGTTTTGAAAAAATAATATTAACCTGTCAATAATATAAATTATCAACGAAATTAAAGAAAACATCTTATAATGCTTTCAGATTCTGTTGCAAGTAAAATTGACTTACGTTATACTGTAGTTCGTTTAAACCAAACTAATCACATGGGTAAATCAAACAGGAGACAAAGCAATCCATACATCTTACGTTTAAAATGTGTTACGAAGTCTATGTATGGAAGAATTATTGTAATTCAAGTATCTTTATCAGCTTATTATGGTTCCTTTGACTTGATTATGAACAGTACTTACTGTAAATTTTAAGCTGGAAAGGACAAAGCACACTTTTAATTTCATATTTATTATCAAAATAAACGGTTAATGTTCTCCCAATTGTGCGAAAAATAAATATTTTTAGAACATTACATATGGAGCTGAACTACTGGTGGATTGGTAAAACAGTGTAGCTATGCAAGCCATATAAATTCCAGTAATTCCTCGTCGAACTTAATGCGACGTTCATTTGTAGAGGATTTTACAATACATGCCGTCGCCAAACACATTGTAGTACAGGCTGACAGAAGTATTTTATTTATTTGTAACATAGAATCGAATTTTTAATTTACAGTTTGCAGTTCAATCCTATCGAGCCTAGTAATGCTACTGATAAAGTTAATGCAGTGGCAATAAATTAGTTTCTAGTAAGCCAGGGGTTATCCTAGGGACTAAATTTAGTTCCCATTAGCAAAAATTCTGAAGTAAGAAAAATGGTATCCGTAGTTATAATGAAAACTGATGAGTTAAAATGTAATGGAATGTTTTATTGCTAAGGTTTGCAGCTATTATATTTAAAAATATATACTGACAATATTAAAATTATTTATTCTATAAATGTTTATTTATAGGCTACTAACTGAAGTACAGCGTTCACTATACCAAACGTAATTACTCAAAATATTTTGTATTAACTACCGAAAGCCATGCTAGTACACATACAAAAAAAGTACTCAGTTCTTATCTTTAAAGAATGAAAGGATAAAATTAAGAAATCAAAAGGAATAGAATGAACTAAACTTTTTTCAAAATGAGTTTATATGTTTCTAAGTATAAAAATTATTCCAACAATTGCTATTTTGTTTTTCCATAAGCTATATCTGTTCGTTTGTCATTTTAATGATTTATTTTATATGCTTGAAAATCTTTATCGTGGGACTGTCTCATTTAAGTACTCATTAACTTGATCTAACTTGCAAAGTTGGGAACAGAATGCCAGCGCCTAACCCAATGTGTCTCTCTGGCAATTGTCGATATTTTTATTCACTTATCATATTTAAGGCAGGACTTTTCTGACGTAATACAATACGATCATAAGGGTACATTTCCTACTAGTTAGTGGCCTGCAAGTCGCCTATGACAATAAGTAATTTTAGAAAAGTACGCTTATTTCTATATGAATATAGCCCGGATTTTTACTACCAAAATAGTGAATACGATCTCGGCAGTTCTAATACGTGTTTCTCAATATTAAATAATTCCGACATTCGCATTAATTAAAACTCTTTACAGCAGGAATTTTCTATTGTCTGAAAGAGCACACTAACAAAATATTACGCTATTATTTATTTTTAATACTGCGTTCCGCGAGGACGGCTTTTCTATCAGTATTCTAGTGTAGACAATTTATTTATTTATTTATTTTTGGTTATTTCTATTTATTTTGTACTACAACAGAGTAATTCTCCAATTACCATTAACCATTAACCATTAAAAATTAAAACTAAACTGGTAACAAACAAAACAAAGACTAAACTAAAACTGAAACAGAGACAAACAAAAACAGACAAACAAAACAAACAAGTAAATAATTATTCAAGGCAACGCACTCGTATTGTTAGAACAGTATAGCGTTTAATATAATGTTAAAATTATTTGTCTTAACTCTTGTTTTGTATTTGCGAGAAAATTGAAGTTATAAAATGAGCTCGCTTAATTTACAAACACTCGTCTGAATAGTGGGTGCCTATTCCCTGTGTTTTACTACGACGAACTGCTGTGCTTAAAAAGGTACAAAAATGTATGCTTTAGAAGCCACTTCAGACTGTCAAAGGGAATGGCGAGGAACTGAAAGAGGCTCATTTGATACTTTGATCCTCCGCACCACAAACGAAAATAAACACTCCACAAGGCATGAGCGCCAAGCCCGCAAATATGCATATCTGTTAATGACTTCTTTATACTCCTACACGCAAACGGGATTCTGATCTTTTTCGTCCGATGTACAACGAAAAGATAATAGCTCTCTATGAAGTAATATTACAGGAAAATGGTGTGTATAGGGTGCAAGTGGGGTAATTTTCAAACAGAATCCTTTGTCAAGTTAAAAGTAAATAGAGGAATAAGACAGATGTTCAGTCTTTGGAGTATTCAATTCTGGAAACGTTTGATCATAAAGGGTGGTTTTCGCAGAAGATAAGTTACATCCTAAATGATGGAGAAATATATCTTAGGTAGGTGTGATTGTAATTTTATCTGTGATAATTACTTGTAAAGACTATGCGATTCAAGATATAAATATTATATTAGCAATGATATAGGCCTCGGTAACAGTGCGAAAAACAATATAAAAATGCGAGAAGATGAAAAGACAGCTATAAGGGAGTGTGTACGATGGCCATACGTCCCGAGAAAATTGGGACATTCCCGATAGGAAATTTGTCCCAGCGTCCCGAATAAAAATAAAGTAATCTGATTATTGTGGGGAAACAAAAATCATCAAACATAAAATAAAAAATGGTCTTTTATGAAAAAATTAAGAGGGAAGAAGCTTTTTGAACGTTACAACTTTTACGAGAGCGTCAAGAAAAACAAGAACCTTTTAAATGCTATGGCAACATCAGAGAACTATTATTGGAAAGAACTCAAACCATCTTTTTCTATGATCACTGAAAAAAGAGTATTGAGAGTGAACGTAACTTATAAATTAATCTAATTTTTTTAAAATCTGACCATCAGTTTTGCAATTGTATGTCTTGTTGAATAATTGAAAATAGGAAAAAAGTATTTATTTGTACTTCTAAATCCACTCTACCTATATTTACTGCTATTACTACCAAAACTAAAACTAAAACTCCGTGGCGCTACATCCCTGGAGGGATTTGGCCTACCACTCGACCGCTGCGTCATCTACCACAGGCAGATGGCAGGATTGGGGGGCATGTGGTCGGCATGCCGACACCCACGGCCGTTAATGGTGGTTTTCATGACGGGACTATTACTACTACCACATGAAAAGATTTGGTTTCAACTTAATAATAATATTTCATAGCAAAAGAGGGTTGTGAGTTTTGGAGATACAGTAAGAGGATACTGACTTAAAAAATTTCCCGATTTTCACAAAAAGAAATGTGGTCACCGTAGGCATACGGTCATTTAGTGCTATGATGCTATGTTCTACAAAAACTTCGGATAATCATACTGTACTATGGAAACTGTTGTAGGGCTAAATAAAACAATAAGTGAGGAACATCAGAATATAGAATGTGATCAAATAACGTTTATTTTCGCATGTTTCTAGTAAAGTAAAGTGTTCCCTATACAGGCCATGGAGGCCCAGAGGGTTCCAGGAGGTTGAGGCTCCCAGATTTTAGACATTCGGTACGTGAAGATGATACGGTTGTCAGCCTTACCCACCAGCCGCCTTTACCCCCAGCATTGCTCCTGGTACTGATTTCTGTTAGAGGCTGAGTCGGCCCCAGGGCCATAGTGCCACTAGAAGGATTAGGTCAATTGAAAAACTTCAACGACCTCATCGGTGATTGAAGACCTTTTCTAGTCTATATAAAAAAATTGGCATGAAAAAATAATATGATAGATAATATTACCGAGAGTTTCTTTTCTCGTGAACCTATCTTGAGAGAATCAGGGCTTCCAGTTATATTTACTGCGACTATTTAGCGAATACTCACCAAATTAACATGCAACGAAAAATTATAACCACAAAAATCGATAAAACGCATCGTTATTAACGTATCATTATAATTGGTTGCTTTTAACTAATAATATTGTATTATTAATATTGCACTTATTATAATAAGAGTTTCAAATTAAAATACTTCACCACAAATGTAGGTATGATTATACATTATTTTCATATTTCCTTTTACAAATATATAGTTTATAAAATATACCCAATCACTGTGTTTAATTATTGTTTACGATCAAAGAAGTTGCAGATTTGAAGATGTCCTACTGTTCAGCACTTATGAATTTACATACAAACAAGTGCACGTTGATGTGATAAGAGGTGATAAAAATAAAACAATAAAATGACGATTATACTTGTGACAGATTGAAATTCCACATATTCCTATTCTGGATTAATCAATGATTAATAAGCAACCAGTCACACTAAATTGAAATGTGAAAATTTGAAACAGCACTCTGCAGAGATATTCTTGGAAAGAACGAAAGAGAGAAATTCGACTTTATCTCTTTTTATAACTTTATTTCGAACAGATTACAACATACTTTCCACACGAGTATGGAAATATACTTTTAATAAACAGTCGTGTACTGTAATCCATATCACAGATCTCATCTAAAGAGTAAATAATACCAATTCAAAGGGCTTCGGCTGAATGAAGGAAATTTCAAAAGAAAAAGAGAATTCCGAAAATTTGAATAATCTAACCTGAGGAGGATTTTTTTTCTTTCTGAGATAAAAGTTGTTGTTGTATATTATACGGTAAAACTGGATTTAAGCTTCAGAATCCTGCGTCTTTCCTCCATTAGCTGACTTGCATACCTAATGAGGCACTTGGAGAGAGAGAAGTGGTGGCTTTGCAATGAGTGAGTCAGACTTTACTTCAATTAAAACTTCACTATTAGGTTTCCCTCCCCACTCTATATAAAACAGCAACTTCCCCTTTTTACATCGTATTCTGTGGTACAGGAGGGAAAGAGATCTAATTATTTTACGGTCAAGTACCATGAGAAATGGGAATTTGTACGGACACTTAACTCTGGATTTAACAGACGTGGAGTACATTATCGGTCATAAAAAAGGGCAAACCCACCGTTGAAAGGAAATGCTGCATGGATATGAATGGATCTAGAAACCGCTGGTCATTTCTGAAGAGGCTTATAACATTAAATTGGTAGGCCTAATGTTCTTTGAAAACTGGATAAAAGGGGCAATTGAATATTAAATTCAATAAGCTCCAATAGATTTAGAAGTCAATTCTGGGAATAAACTCTAACAATCCAGCACGCTAGAGCATCAGAAAATAAATCCTTACTGGTCTCTCCATTCTATTTTCATTCTCAGGCAATTCATCCCAGTTCTGAATAGAATTTCTTTTAACAGGCTACAGTGAGGTTTTTCAAATCCAAAATCGGCTAATTAAACGAATTTGTTCAAGTACTTTCATTTAATGAACTTGAATTATAATATGGCTGCCTTTTAATCAAAAGATTCAAACCATTCGTTCGAATGGTTTATATCAATTTTCATAGAGGCTCTGATCTTCAATCGACATTTTCGGCTCTGTCTTCATCATCAAGATTCCAACATTAAGTCAAAAGCCTACTGAAGTCAGAAATTAAATTGAGACCACAGTGGTGAAACAGAGTCCGGTAAAAGGCTGAAATAACTAAAGGTTTTAGTAAAGAGAATATAATTTTGTTCTTTCCTTTTGACTAACTATCAGAAGTATTTTTTTTTTTAAGTAAGCACATTCGATAAACTTTGCTTCATCACATGATATGATGAATAGGCTACTGGGGACAAGGGTTTGTGCTCATTACGTTTGAAACCCAATAGGATAGAACTAAAACGTTAGAGGTGGGAAATAATTTAAAAGAAAAAGTTCCCGTAGTCGGTCTGTTCCCAAGAAAAAAATACGAGTTTTCATTCTACGGCGAATGCTTAAATTTCTAATTATTTTGACCAGTTCTCTGCCAGGAAAATCGCCTAACATGAGAAAATTCTTTAACACGAATCTTACACTTCACTTTGCTTCTGACATAACAGCAATTAAAATCATTACCCCTAAAGAAACTTACATAATTCTTAATAATTTGGAAGAACTGGCGAATGTGAATGTATATATTTAATTTTCGTTCTTTCCTAACGTTGTTCAGACTTGGCATATAGGCATGTAGCTGAGCATTCTTCTGATTTAATTGGTTGCAAATTTCAACTTTGTTTTGTGCAACTCCACATATGAATGGTTTACGTATTTTTTTCAAGCTGTGATCATAATAAAAACTAAATTTTTGTGTAGTTATAGGCCTACTTATGGTTCAATGTCAAAAGGGAGGACAAATAATTTTTTAATTATTAACTTTCGGCATGAGTTAGTGCAGGACGGCAGACAATTAGCTCAAAATTTGACTCTTTAACAAAGTATGACTACCCTAAGTACAATACTTTAAATAAATGCTCTCTGCAATTCAACAGCTATTTCCCTTTTTTATGGCTTATTATTTATTTCAATATTGTAGCAATAAAATATAAAATTTGAATTAAATTACTTATTAGCTAACAAATTTGATAATCTCACATAGGCCTAAATAGAATCCTCTATAATATGACGCTGTCAGGAAAAAATTTATATGTATGTGCCATCAATTATTGAAAAGCACTTCAAAAGGAGTTTTAGATAACTTGCATTATACTTATTGTGTTAAATGGTATATTTTCTTAGATATCGATAAATGCATGAGATTTGGGATTTTTTTCGAATTTTGTTACACTTTCTACGATAAGCAGAAATGCAATCAGCTATTTTTTTTATAATTTTTGCAATTTAGAAGTTTATGTAGATCGGTGAACATTTTGATAATAATTTTAAGCTGTGTAATAAATCTAGCAGCATATGACTCAGAAATACCTCACCATCCAGTTACACGAACTATATTACTGACAAAACCAGAACTACGTAGACCTAATTCTAATATTCAAAATGGAATATAATAATGAGAATGAGTACTGCCTCTTGCAAACATAATTATAATAATGTGTCTGTTTCAGTTTCGTTTCTTAAGGTTATTTAAAAAGATTTAATGACGGTAGTGTACTGCTATTTATGTCCGTAATCATCGTCGGTATGCCGAAATTTCGTCACATGTCTTTGAATGTACAGACGTAACGCACGATTGAGCTCGCGAACTTTGGAACATAAATAACTGTTAGAGAATGACTAATAAATACAGTCATTGAAAACAACGCATTAACTTTTTACGATTAATTTGGTTAATCTCCATGATTTTCAGCATGTCATTCTGGTACCTTTAGTGTGCTCTTGCCATATACGCATATACAATGCAATCAATATCCAGACGGGTTTGTACTAAATCCTGCCAACATACAATATTCTATGTGATAATAGGGTACGCATGATCAAACTCAATTTATATGCTAACTTGTAATCAAGTTTTCCTTTAAGAAACATGTCCCTCCCAAGAACTCTACGCAATATTTAAACACTAACCAGGAAAATTGTATGAGTACTTGAAGTTGAAGTTGGTTTATCTGGCAGATTACTGACTATAAAAAGTAAAAAAAGTACAGGCCATGGAGGCCCAGAGGGTTCCAGGAGGTTGAGGCTCCCAGATTTTGGACATTCGGAACGTGAAGGTGGTAAGGTTGTCAGCCTTACGCACCGGCCGCCTTTACCCCCAGAATTTCTCCTGGTAATCATTTCTGTTAGAGGCTGAGTCGACCCCAGGGCCATAGTGCCACCAGAAGGATTAGGCCAATTGAAAAACTCCAACAACCTCATCGGGAATCGAACCCGCGACCTTCCGGTTTGTAGCCTCAACCACTACGCTACGGCGTACCCCAGATTACTGACTATGCTTTGTCAAAATTTCTCGTGGATATAAAATTCACATTTTCGTTTCGCTTAAACTTCAGTTTTCACCACTTCCATGTTTTGAAGATAGGCAACTCTTTCCACATTGAGAAATGACTGGTTTAAGAAGCGTTAGGAATGGTAGATAAATATTGAAATTATCTATTTTCTGCGATTAATTGCGTATGAATCATGAGAGAGTAAGCTTTAAAATTGTATATTATGTTTTGGTTTAAATTTCACATTTTTCTAGAATTTTAATTGTAAGCACTAATAGGAAGGAAAGCTTCAAGGGATATAGCGCCAAGGAGGTTAGTACAGCCCTAATGCATCTTCGCTGCACGGAATAATCATAGCCTTAACAAGGATAATAAAACACAGCTCCAATGTGAAAGCATTTCACGTTCCGTGCAAATTAACTAATTAAAATTAATTAAAGCTAGCTGTCATTTACAAATATCGTCGATGAACATTGAGGATTAGCTTATAATCAACTTATTAATAATTTATTTGTTTGTGTGCAAAAAACTAACTACATTTTCTTTCCTCAGAATTATGCAGAAATTTTGAATAGGGGAAGCGATGTATAGAGTAGAGTGTTGATTTACTCAGGGAAACGCACAAACCTTGATTGTTTCAGTTGTTCTAAATGGAAATGAGTGAAGGACTATGCGCCATGAAGCGTTACATATGAATGGACCAGAGGCCATTTATGGTTCCTAACATAATTTAGTCTGCACAGAATATAAAGTAAAATCGATTCGTCGGAGGTGCAGAATTAGCTACACAAATGTCGTTCCTCTTATCTGGTCAGGAAAAAGGGGTTTATTGTTGTACATTCTAAACAGTGAAACCACATTAAACGAATAGCTTAGTTCCAATATTTACATCGGAGCCAATCATGAAATTTAATTATTTTAAATGTTTAATTCCTCAATGCAGATAATTAACTTCCTGCGCGAGTAATTGAAACGGATGTGAGGTAAATTAAATTTAAATGATCGATATTTTTAATAGGCATTGCAGTTATGGAATGGTCAAACTTCGCAGGGTGAATCTTCCGTTTATTTTAAGTTTGGGATAGCTGAAAGCGTTTTTTATAAAAAAATTAATTTAGAAATATAAACATAAAACTATTCCTGCTACTATGAAACATAACTTGGCTTTCTCTTAGAACACCATCAGAATCCGAATATTTGCTCTAACCGAATCATGATAATATTTTAGTGAATAACAGAAGGTGGTGCATATAACGGAAGGCGTATCTATATCCATTAATCACAGTGCATGGGGAAACTCTCGCACAAATTATCTGTACTGTTTGAGAATTCTGTTCAAGAATTAAGAAAAAAATAATGGGTGTTTGAGATAAATATAAACTTATTTATACTATCTAGAATTCCTGTGATAGCATTAAATAGGCCTATATAGTTTACGTTAGGATTATGTTTTTATCGAGAGTTCAATGATGATAATGAGGAGGAGGAGGATAATTAACTTATTACTATTATTCTTTCTTTGTATTAGTTTTACCTCTCCCTTTTTTAGGATTTAAGCGACCCAAGCCGCCCGCGCCTTACAGGGCCGCGACCTGTCAGACATTTTTTACCAGACAAGGACATTGAGGACCTCACCCGGATGAGTAATCAGCTCAATGCCGAGGTCACCTGACGAGACAACACGAACACATAGGACGAGACACGCCATTTACACACACACACACTCACTCCCAACAAGGTGAGGATGGGATGAAGATAATAATGACGGCCAGATGAGGAAAAACCCCAGAAAAAACCCCACCTAGGTAACTTTTCCCGACCAGGATTCGAACCCAGGCCCGCTGGATGAGAGGAGCGAACGCATCTCCTTCGCCACAGCGGAGGACATTATTATTATTATTATTATTATTATTATTATTAATACTTCAACTATTACTACAACTACTACTAGACAACTACCACTACTAGAACGCCACCAATAATCTTGAAGAATCCGAACATTTGCTCTAACCGAATCATGATAATATTTTAATGAGTAAAAGAAGGTGGTGCATATAACGGAAGGCGTAGTAGTAGTAGTATGTATGCATGCATTTCTGCGTACAGTAGACCTTGCATAAAAAAAATACTTCTTTTGCCAGTAAACCACTAGATTTAATAAAAATGTACTGAAATATCGTTGTAGAAAATTTTACACCCGAGAGTGAGGATAGTCTTCAAATTTGAAGGGCATGAACAATTCGGAGAGAACTGTTGAAAGGTTCTGAACATTACATGAAACGGAACCACTGTAAAAGTTACCATCATGAAACGGAATAGAAAAATTAAAATTATTATACGTACTTAGTTTTTAATTACTTCAAAGAATATTTATGCCGAATTGGAATAAAATCGAATACGTTTGTTCGTGACTACGTAACAAATTTACAAACACACAGTCAAATGCGAACGGTCAAATTAGAACAGAGCCCGCTTCGCTCGGAAAATAATAATTATTATATTATGAAATGTTCAATGCCTACCTATTTAGATAATCAGTCATTCCATGGAAATTGAGCCTGAAGTGTCCAGACCGTAACAGCCATTAATATTAATCTATATATTAATAATAGGAAGTGTCTGTCTTCCTTCTGTCTGTCGGTCCGCGATGCCTAGCGAAATCTACTCAACGCAGAGATCTGAAATTTTAAACATAGGTGGACTGAAGGGTCGGAAAATGCACCTCGAAGCAGGAATTTTAATTGTCGCTTTTGTTCGTGAGTTAAGAGTGAAAAACGGGCAGAAAACGTGTATTTTTGCGTTTTCGAAGCATCGGTTTTCAGTACTACATTTCAATGTCAGATCAATTACAGTAGGCTTTGGCTATTTTTGTCATACCTTGGACATAAAACCATCGCGATCGCTTGAATGTTGTAGCTCATGCTGGTCGATTCATTTGTTTATAATGTCAAGGCACGCAGACATATGAAATTTTCAACCTACACCGAAGAGGATTATTATTATTATTATTAATATTATTTTTATTATTATTATTATTATAAGAGGGATAATTAATATAGGCCTAATTATGGTCAAACGTTGTTCGATATGGACGAAACTCACTATACAGGGGTTTTCTAAGCCAAGGACCTCGAGTCTGAGGTCGCTTTTACCGTGCGACGCTATCTAATCGTGGTATGTAGTCCACGCGATTTAGGTGTTAATAAATATAATGATTTAACTATTACGCTCTTAATTTTTAATTTTTGAAATAATTATCGCGGGCGAAGCCGCGGGCACATGCTGGTTTAAAATATATGTTATCATTGAAAAATTATGAAATTAATTTTCAGTACTAGTCTACTGAAGAACAAATTCTCAAAATTAATTTCGTAATTTTTCAGTGACGACAAATACTTTAAATTAATATTAAAAGGTTGTTACGGTCTGGACACTTCAGGCTCACTTTCCGTGGAATGGCTGTAATAGTGATAATCCTCCAAAACCTACATAGGAATTGGAACAATTAATTCCTATTCTTACAATTGTAAGAAAATGTTACTTACACTTTACACTTGATTTGCAGGTATGTTCACTGGCATCACCTACCTGAAAAAAAAAGAATACCAAGGTTAGTTAGTACAAATATTTTTAATAGTATTAGATGCAGAGAAGCTATATATGTAAATGACCTAATGGAAGAACAATCAATGTCAATTTTTCATCAAAATGAGTTGAGATGTATAATCAACTAAAAAAAATCAATTTTTGTGC
Organism: Ectobius pallidus; assembly: GCA_964059195.1. NCBI lineage: Eukaryota > Metazoa > Arthropoda > Insecta > Blattodea > Ectobiidae > Ectobius > Ectobius pallidus. Next base: position 111,173,270 of record CAXKWD010000006.1, read on the forward strand.
AACTTGAAGTGTAAAGGAACAGATACTGATTCTGCTGTTGCATATGTCATAAGTAGGGCAAGGCATTTGATGATTTTGCATCTTTTTTATATGATGGTTAAAATATAGCTCAAATGTATATAAATGTGTATCATGAAATAATTAATTAAATAAGGGCATTTTTTGCATTTTTCGTCATTTTCGTCATTTTCAATTTTTGGGTCATTTTCGGCATTTTAAGTAATTTTCATTATTTATTTTTAGGCCATGTTGGAGTGGCGATAGAGAGGAGCTTTTCAATGTACAAATCGTTACTTTCAGACAACAAACAATCGTTTTTATTTGAGAATCTCCGCCAAGTGTTCATAGTTCATTTTAATTCAGGTTTATTGTAAACACAACTTCAGCAATTTGTCTTGTAGCAATAGATGTTTTTGAATGGCATATATTTGCTAGGGGCAATTTGATGGGCATGCCAGTTCAGAAAGAATTTATTTTTCGCTAAGGGTGTCCAAGTAGTATAAGTTTACATACTTCTTTAGTAAGAAAATAAGTGTGTTTTATAATGTAAATTCATATATAACGCACTGTCATAAATTGTTTTTATGTATTCATTACTTAAAAAACAAATTATAAGTAATAATGGTAAATTGATTGGCCTTTTTTAAAAATTTCGGGTCATTTTTTTACTGTTTTAGGTCATGAATGCATTTTTTATTTTGCATTTTTTAAAACTATTTTATGGTCATTAAATGCCTTGCCCTAGTCATAACGCAACGAGGTGAAATGTTTCCTCTTGTCCAGAGTAGTTACGTATGTACTGTAGAGTAGGCTTACTTCCACAAAGTCTCTGGCCTTGAAGACTAACCCAGCCAGCGAGCTTCTCGTTACGTCTCGTTAACAGCGTGCGCGGATTCGCTGCGCGTAAGATCAGTGAGGTACTGTTGAGCACAGAGTGAACATCATGCAGCACGTTGGCAGTCGTAGAAAATACTATGATAGTTGAGTGGAGGGATAATGCCGCGTCGGGACAGAGACAGACAACACGTGGAGTGGGATAGAAGAGTTGAGCCAATCAGGGTGCAGCTACCTCCCCTAGGCAGTAACTCTACGAACGGTGAGACTCGCTCCTAAGGTATATACGTAAAAACCCAGAGACTTTGTGGAAGTAATCCTACTCTATGTAGACGAAAGTTCACAAAAACATCGTTATGTCAATACTGTCATGAGTTGATGCTTAGCCGATCAACTTCATCAGAGATTGTGAATCTCAGATAAAAACAAACAGCGAATAATACAATATGAATTTTTGTCTTTGCCAGCTAACACTGGTGGTATTTTTGAATAAATGAAGAATAGAATAGAGGATTATCGAGTCGGTACTGCTTTCTCGTATCTAACACTACTGCTGTATAAATGTTGCTTGCATAATAACGAGAGAATACAAATAACGGCAAATGTAGTGATAGCTTCACATACATGCGAACTTGAACGGTCACGGTTAACCTAGCGAATCACAAATATTTATACATGTTAGGTTATCAGGTTTATTCTCATAGCGGATTCCATTGTACCTGGCCAATTGAAATCATTAGTCAATATCTTAATATGGCGCACCCACTCCCAGTACTGGAATCACAAGTTAGGTCAAACAAAGCCTTGTAAATGGCAAATTCTAACAATGGAAACTGAATTGCTGGTTTTCGGAGAGGATGTGTAGGAATTGTTTACTATCACCCTTACTATTCAAGCACTTGTGTTGTCACTTCGAACATGCTGTTTCTCTTCGGCTGGATATATTGTAAATGTGACCTCTCGTTAGAGGCGAACCATACATGATCGAGGCCAAGCTCTCAGGTCAAGAATACATTCAACCGTCCATTTACTGTGTGCATTGCAAATGCTGTTCGATGTCCATTATGGTTGCGAGTGAAGAATTATACAAAAATGTAATGGACAAGTAATATTTTTGGATCACCAAGAAATAAAAATTAAAAAAATATACTTAACTTCAATGTTGTCTTTGCAAAAATTTGAACAAAAGTGGGAATGTGATATGTAGGGTTCGGATGTTTATGACCTAAAAAGTGGAAAACATGACTACAAATATGCCCTTAAAATTGACTAAATATGACTAAAAAATCCTAAATTTGACCTAATAAAAGAACATATTTCTAAAAATAAATGTTCCAATTTAAATCGTTTAATGACACTAAATTCTTACATCACATTGATTCAATCAGATAACTTTTAACACTGTTTCAGGTGATTTACTTGTGATGAACTATTTTTAAAGCATTTGCTCCTCTTTGCACACTTCATCAGCTCCAAATACTCGTAATATTTTGTAGACCATGCGTGTCCCTATTGTCCCTATTGAACAATTGTGTTAATTGTAAAATGAAGTTACCTAATAATTGGGCATAAACATGAAATTAATGAAATAAATTTGAAATTTTACTCGACCATTTAGTGCATGTTCTTTACAATTGTGCTCCTTTACCGAATTTATAACCGAAATATGATGTTAAATTACAAATATGGCTAAAACATGACAAAGGCAAAAAATAAGACCAAAATATGACTTTATATGCAACATAAAAACGGCCCGATTAGGATACTAAGCTTGCAATTTGTGTTTAATTTTTGTTTGCGGCGAAAATGGAGGCCAGGATAAAAATATGATGTGTCATGAACATCCGAACTCAGTGATAACTATAATTGATAACAAGACGGAATCAATAACTTTCTTCATATATTTTTCTGTGCTTATTAAATATTCTTTATATTCCTTTCCAAAATGCCTAGAATAGCCTGCCATCTTGGTTTCCAGTCCACATGTGTCCTAACAAAACCGCGGCTTCCTTTAGGTGTGAGAGATACTATCTCGCGAACGAAACATCGTATAAAAAAGTGTTATATTTGGATTAGATATCTTCTGGGAATTGACACAAAGATAGGTGACTACTTTCTCTTCCTGTTACTACTGCTTTACATGAAGAAAATTTCATTTTTCGTCGTTTTTTTCAATTTTTGTTCTAAATTTGTATACGAGATGCTTATACAAAGCTGGATAAAAACTTTTATTTCAAACATTTTTGGAAAAATTCTCTGAAGGGTAGTTATAAACCTGTCATCATTTTACCAAACGCAGGCATGACAAACAATACTTTTTTCACGAAGCTGAAAATCTGAATTCGCAACACAATCAGAATGTGAGGTGAGAAAGCTGTGTTGCCGATGTTTACAGTAGAGAAAGTTATGCGAATGTTCATATCAAATTGTGAATAATACACCACAAGATACGTTGTCGCTTTCAATGCTATTAACGATTGTAACCTTCATTTTGGTTATCGTGTATGTTTCTGCACGTTGTAATCAAACTGATCACATAGGAAAATGTGAAATAATAATATTGTTGAGCCCAGTCAGCATTTCAACATAACGCTTTTTATATACCGTTAGAGCTAACTATTTGGCCTACTTAAATTATTACATATTTTTATTTATTGATGTGATACATAATTTTTGCATCACTTATATCATACAGTGCGAATCAAAAATAAAGTCATCAGACTTGTCCGTGCAAAGCGCGCAGCCTTTGACCGGAAACTGGGTGGCTGATTTCCCTGAAAGAGTTTTTAGCTTATTCCGCTACGTCCATCTCTTGCCGAAGATTCTAGTAAAGAACACACAAATAAAGAGAAGAATTACATTTCAGCAACTTATCTAACTCGCCTATTGAAAAGAGTGCCCCTCTGATCTATACGTATCTTACAACAACGAATACATTTTATATGGACGGAACTTTGAACATTTAAGTCAGTTAGCACTGATGTTTAAGGAAACCGAACTTCCTGAGCAATTTAGCCGCGCAGGTTTGATTTACAATGAAAAATGTTCGTTAATACAAGGCGAATAATTATATATTTTTATTTAATGATAGTTTGCATAAATAATAATTTCTGCATTTATGCCTTCTTTAAATACACGGATACTATTAGAATCTGATCACATATGAAATATAACTTTTGTATTTAGGCCTACTGTATCAGATAAACAAATCCTGAATATTTTGTAATTCATGGTTTCCAAAGTAAAATCACTTAATTTGTAATATTAAACCAGAGACACAGTCTTCATCCATCACAATGTTTTTCGATATTAGGTTAACTGGAAATACATGGGATGTAGCGAGGCCTTACACATCCGCCATGACAGTATGACATTCTGATCTCTCATAGTCTGATTTCACCATCTATGTCCAATTTCACCTTCACAAAATTTGACATGCCCCGTGGATTCAATGCTGACTATTCTCATCGTGAAATCAAATTAAGTTACGTAACTTCCATATTCATGAAATATTATTGTGAGCTTATTAATATCCCTTTATGACATACCTCGGCAATATGTATACTTCGTTACCTTCCATTTAGGTCAAAGACTCATTGCTAAGTCTCTTTAGTTAAACAGAAAACTCTTTTGAAGTGAAATTGATTGTAGGTGAAGAATTTAATATACTACTGAATTCCAGAGAATTAAGGATGCTGAAGCTATTTTGAAATACGCTTTATGGAGAAATTATCTGACGTCAGGAAATACAGCAACATCTGAGAGAGGAAGTAAATATAGAGAGCAAATGATGAGAGCTAGCTAATCACTGTTTTCAGATTATAAAACATATAATTTGTCATATGAGATTTCGTGCAAAATATATTTTCATGCATAGAAATAAATTATTTAAAAATAGAATTTCAAGTTGTGCTCTAATATTAAAGTTACAAAAGTACTCGCTTGCACCTAAGAGTACGTAGAAATACAAAACGTTATACTTCTATTTTAGAATAGTTTGTTTCTGTGACCATATTGATATTACTAGGGCAACCAGGGAAAGTTATTTACGATATAAGACTTATCAGACTTATAGAACTTATCAGGCAAGCAAAAAATTAACAAAACCAACATTAGCGAGTTTTGTTATTCGTGTGAACCTATTAAAGTTATTACGACGGTTGAACATTGTACAATGTTTTATCTTATTTTGCACCGTAAATTTTAAAAGGAAAATAAATTCCGTTTGCTTGTGCTTAGAATGGTAAAAAAAAAAAATTGGGGGGGGGGGGGTAATTTCGTATGTAGCGGAATTCAGGCACTTTTAGTTGGCAACAATTTGTTTTAAAACAAATAACTGACATACCAGAAACAGAAACATATTGGTGTATTGAACTGTAAACTAATTGCTGTATAAACACATATTTTATATCTTTCTTGAAGTTATAAATACGAAAGACAAGTAATATAGTAATATTAAAAGATCCTTCGCTAATGGAAAGGAGTTACAGACTTTGAATTAATGGAAAGAAATTAATTTCTTAAGTAATGTTTTGAGCGAAACTAAATATAGAGTTGGCTTACGATTGTGAAAAACAATCATATATGATATGGAAACGGATTATAATATGAGTTTAATATAAGGATTGAATTCTTCGTTGAAATATAATTATGAAAGTGGATTTAATTGTAATATTATGTAGATTGTTGATATGATACTATGGACCAAATTTTTACTGCCGAAATAGTTATTTACGTTATTTTGAATATTATAACAGGTACACGAAAATAATAGTAGTAGCATTAGTAGTAGTAGGATTAATAGTATTTTTAGCGGTTAACATGAAGGAAATAAATAATTATTAATTTGTACGAAAGAAGTGAACAACAGTGACATCTGATAATGCCCTGTATAATCTCTATAACGTGCTAGCATCTAAGCTTTTAGCATTTAAATTTAATAACTTATAGATTACTCTAAACAAAATAAGTGGGTAGAATGACAAGTTAAAATTATGATCAAGGTATTCACAACTTTCTTAAGGAAACTGCTTAAAATCACATCTTAAATCAGAGAAAAAAATAATATCCTTTTTTTAATCAGGCTTACTAAACTAAATTTCCTAACGGAAAAAACATTTATACAGGAAACGTCTTCACAGTTGCAGATATTCTCAAAAATAATGAGCATTATTTGTATTATAAAGTAAACCTCTTGTGCTTGTGGAATGAAATTGTGCACACAGTCTGAATCTCGGATACAGCCTGTTTAGTGAATGTCACTTCCATTCAGAACTAATTGATTGATTCCTTTAGTTCCCTAGAGAAGTCATTAAGCCGAGAAAGACGCGTAACAGAGTCTCGATTCTCATAGGACTGTTGATTTGTTCTCAAGAAATGGGGTACAACGATATTTTGGCTATAGGCAGAGATGAATGAAGAATGGTATGGGTCCCCGGTAAAAGTAACGGTTGGGTTCCTAGAAGAATAATAACAGTAATAATAATAATAATAATAATAATAATAATAATAATAATAATAATAATAATAATAATGATGATGATGATGATGATAATAATAATAATTACTCATGTAATATCATAGATAGAATTCACTGACTCCCACACACATAATACTTATTAACTCTTTCCTTTAAATATTAATCTCTGCACTTTCAGTAGGCACATTTTTTATGTAATAGCCTAAGTCTTCAAACTGTAAGGGGCAGTTGCATCAGATCTGCGCTACAAATCCAAGGAATTTACGTAGAGTTTATAAGAGGTACTTCAATTTTACAATAGAGATTACCACGAAGAGAGTTGTGCAGTTAAAAGAAGCAACTCCTCGTGTTAATGTAATTGGGTTCTTATCGAATCAATGTACTTGTGAAAATCAACTTGTATTCCACCAGCCTTTTTCACTGTCTTAGCCAAAATATTCCACATGTTTGCTTACCTAACCTGGTGGTCTTGGTTTATCGAGATAGCCTTCTTTCCTTTTATTCAGTTTTGTCGAACGGGAAGTTATGTAAGATTATACTACTTACATTTAACAGGTAGTCCAAATATTGAAGCAATTGAAAGAATATTCTTACGATTCTATTGCTAATTCGTTCACACACATTCTCAACAACACAAAGTTCTGACTGGATAATGTTAATTTGTCTTGTATTAGAAAGCTCTTGGCTTGAGAACAGCAGATCAATACTTTTCTATTATGTGGCTATTTGTTTGTCAAGTCAGAATCACTTCTAAAGCAGATGGATTTCTCTTCTATAGACGGAGACCACAATATTGTCCATAATATGTTAATACAAAATAGGTTATGAATAATTTAATTTATCAATGAAGATATACTTAAAGTTTGTGTTACCTCTTCTGTAACAATGAAACAAAGCCAAGTATAATATATTGTGATTTAATTTGAGGAAATATGATATTGCAACTTACATTAATGGAATCTTAAGATTTTCTGAAATAAGTAAGAAAATTTAAAAATTCAACATGCCTCAAAAAGTAGCCCTCCAATTTTCGAAGGAACATTGTATTAGGGTCAGATATGGCTAACATTTAGCCTAATTTTTCAAAATTAACATCTAATGCTTATGCAATATTTGGCTTCAGAGTGAATGGTTGGTTCTAAGCTTAAATCACAATTTCTCGATTGCTACGGTGTTAGTTCTTATATAAGAGATAAAACTTCTCAAATTAAGAGTAAGATACCGTATTATTTTATTGGCAGAGCTCACCGGTACAATATAATAATTATTATGATTTTAAACACCATATATTAGACTAAAGGGCAATGTTTAAAAAACCAATGAATCTTAAAACTGAAGGCCTTACAATGCCTACATTCTGAATAGGCCTTTTGTTAACTGGAAGATATTTCATGAGTTTATTCATCCTGCTCTTATTTTTAAATATTTACGAAAACAATGGATATTACACAGTCTGCTTTTCTTTTTATTCTCCTTCAAAATTATACAACCACTCCTTGCTAACGGCAATAAAGCCTTACATTTAATATAATTAGGGAGGGTTTTGTTTTTACTCTTTTTACAGGCCGTTATTAACTGTTACTACCCAGAATCTAAGCAAAAACACCGACATCCAGTGCGTGCATTTTGTTATGTCACTTTATCACTTCCTACAGAAGCGTGGTACAAATCGTGTGCTTTTTATAATCGTATTAAAACATAAGCAAAGATTTTAAACAATAAGCAACGTAGTAAAGTAGAAATTAGAGCGTTCCTTTTGAAGTACATTCCATGTCATTAGTCATGACATTCATTAAAGACATTTATAAATTATGTTCTCTATTAGATATATTATTAATTGTATTTATTTAAATTTGATTTAATTTTTATGACAGGTTACAATTTATTTTGTTACCAAGAGAAAAATTCTAGAAACATATAAAGTCTAACATTTTACTAAACATTTTTACTAACATTTTTAATAAAGTAAAAATACTTTATCCTTCTTATAATAAATATATTCCAAAAGAATGTTTATCAGCACTGCGCATTAAAAATATTAAGTATTAACATACTGACAATGGATCCCCTAGCACGGGTGCGCAAACTGTGGCATATTGTGCGGTGCGGTGGGGTAATGTCTCCCACTACAGTCGCCCTTGACGTCAGCATAAAGCAGTTTCGACGTGACACTGAACATGAAGAGCAGGTTTCATACGTCACAGCAGTGGATGGGGGAGTAAAACGTTTCCCCTCAGTTGCTCAGGTATGCTAGCAATTGTCAAGAGAGTTTCATAGTCACACTGACCAAAATCCGCATATGGTAAATTTAGTCAGATAAAATTCTGAAGAACGTACAGAATAGGCCTCCCATTTTAGTATGTACTCTTAGTATTCACTTAAACAAGATGGTTGGAGTTATTTCGGAGAAATGTGGAAAATGGTCATGTAAAATGGTAGCGAGAGTTGTCGACCCACTTCGAGTAGCATCCTCGGAAAGTACTTAATCTGAATAATATTTCATTTTTTGTTTTGTTTAAGATATCTCATTTTTCGTGCTATGCTGTACATAGACAGCCAGTCGGACAGGCACAAGAGAATGTTTTAAGAAATAGTTTTTATTGCACTCAGAGGACTACAAAATATATATTAATGGTGAAAACTCTACATTGAATTTTAGAATCGAAAACGACACTTCGTCTAAGGCAACCTATGGTACGGGTAAATGTTTATTATTTTTATTTTACACGGTTGTGTTTTTTTTCGCCTACAAGCTTGTGCTAACGGATGCTCAAAAATTGGAAACATTACTGGATGTGTAATATGTAATGTGAGTGTTTATGGAAGATTAAAATGAATTTTTATGTAAAATAATCAGTATGCCTATGTAAAGGATATTTTAACTTGACACTTAATACTCAAGCAAATGGTAATAATACTAGGAATAAGCTCAAATTATTGATTCTAAGTAAGATATGTTGTGGACGGTCAATTTACATGTGACATTTTTTATTCTTAGGGCTTAGGATATTTTACATTCTCTTTTAGGTACCTAAAATCTAATTTTTAGAGCCTATGAATCCGAAGTCTAGTCAGTATGCACAGTACAGCGTTATTCATTACACTTATTCATATAATTATAAACATTTCTTAACACTTATATTTCCTTAGTCTATTGGCAGCACAATGAAGGGATTTTCTTATCTCAGAAAATTCTATCAATTCGTTCCTCAAATGTGATCGCAAGAAGGACGCAGTGATAGAGGGAACGTGGTGTGGCATATTTATTGCAGTAGTTTCACTTCGCATTCCAGTTTTACTCGTTCAACATTAAACATAGGTTGCAGAACGCTAGAAACCAATGAACCATTAACATTTGAAAAAGCAGAGCTTGAATTCAATTTCCATTCCGCTCATGCAGAAAGTGCTCTATGTTGGCTTTTAATTCAATTTCTTTTCTGATCCGTCTGAGCTTATTCTAGAATGTGCTCTAAATTGCCAATTGTTAGTATAAGGAAGAGATTTGTGCTACCTAACATTCGTACTTCATGGTTCTGTGTAAATGTTTTGTTCTTCTACGTGAAAACGTATAATTAATTTTTCGTTAATATGGGCTATGCTGGTTTCTTTAATATTGCTTTGCATTCAGTCATGTAGCCTGCTTATGTAGATTGCATTGTAGATAAAATAAGAACACATAATTTTCAGTAAATAATATCTAATACTTATAACCCTGTGGTGCAGTTGGTTGTGGCACACTCCGCTATGAAATCCAATGTCGCGAATTCAATCCCCGATAACATTATTGTGATTCTTCAATTGGCTTCATCCTGGTCTCTAACAGCAAAAGTCAAACCTAACAAGATATTGAATACTTTATAAGATTCTATAAATTCATATAGGAGGACATTATATAGGTTTGTATATGTGCATAAATCCAAATTAATATTATAATACTATAGGGCGTAGTGACGTTGCATCCATTGAACTTTGGTCTATTGTGGTTTGTGGTCTGGTGGACGAGTCTTTTCATATTAAGGAACAGTATTGACTTCAAGTCCCGTGATAGGAAGTGCTTCACGTTCACTCACGTAGGGTCAGTAACTAACTCGTGTTTAATTTTTACTGAAAATTAGAAATAACTAGCTTCTTATGTTGTGTAAAAGTAACTATCTTTGTGCAACTCACAGTTAAAAAATAACTGATAACACAAAGAGTCAGATGGAGTTAAAGACCATATTTAAGAAACTATTGAGTTTTAGACCACGGTGTTTTGAGAAAGTTGAATGAGCATATTACGCGAAGTAATGAGCAAATTTCGGGAATTTAGAACAAAATCCTTACGTCAACAACTTCAGAAAGTCAGTTGCCTTAAATTCCCAACAGTATATTCAATTTTATCGATTGATTTAAATTTTATATTTAAAAATCATAAGACCATTAATTGGTTGTTACTCCGGTTACTATTGCATAAACTACTGGGTGGAAGGAGTATAATCGTGCAGATTTTCAGCAGCGAAAAATATAATACCCTATTAGTTTGTCCCAAGTGATGACTTTCCTAAAAAAAGTTTTATCCCAAAGTTCAACTGCCATTTACTCGATAAATAGTATTATCCGTACTGTTATTTTTTTAATACCATTAAGAATACCGGAATGGGCTTTCCTTTTGCGGGTCTTCAGTGAAGTTGCTGATTTACGTATAATATATTAATCTCACTATACGGATCACATATTCGGCGTAGTTTGACAATGTCTAGGCAAATGCCTTCCGTTCGTGATTGTAGGCCTATATTGCCGTAAGTTTTGTATGACTACCAGACAAGAAAATTACCTCGCACCGACGATCCAATAGCGTGAGGATTTAGTTAAGGGGCAGGTACGTAGCCAGGGAGGGGGCCCGGACCCCTCCCGAAATAAAATAAAAACTCGCCAAATTACAATGACTGAATACGGTAAATACTATCGAAATAGAATTGATAATCTAGAAATTTTAGCTATGTAACAGGAGCCTAGTCGGCCTTGAACGTTGACATTAAAATGTATCAATAGCTAAGCCCATTACCCACGTTATTTTTTTTTTAAATATATTTATTTTGCTAAATTAACATGTCATTTTAATTGTATAAACTTAGCTTAAAACATTTTTACCATTTTGTATAAGATAAGTAAATTAATATACATTGAAAAGTTAGTAGGCCTATTAGTCACTATAAACACACTGTTTCACTTTTAAAGAAAATCAGGCAAACTGATATGACAAAGTGCCAGATGGAGTTAATAGGCCATATTCACATGCTTCTGTTATAGGCCTATATGGCACAAACTTTGTTATATAGGCCTATCTAAAACATGTATGTTCGTTATTAATAGAGTACCATATTTAAATATAATAATAATACGTGTAAGTCCCTAAAAGGGATGCGTAACACTAAGGTGAAGAATGAAAGAACAATACGTTTAGTAAGCAATTCATTAGCAGTAATGTAAATGAATACCGTTAAATCACAAATGCTACTATCGTATGGGTTTAACCAAATACTGAGATGTGTTCATCATTAACGTGTCTTTACTTGACCAAAAGTTATTAGAAGGTACAACATTTTCTCTGTGAACTGCAGATATCCATCTAAGCCGTCTGGATTCATTTTGGAGAAATTTAAACACTTGGATAGACTCTACCATTATAGTCCAGTCATTTGGTAGTTTTACCTGGAAAGTTTTCCGGGAGTTTTGAAAATTTGTGATTTTATAGATTTCGACGTGCTCTTTTCGAATTTTCACTTTGCTACCTCGTATCTTTGCCGCTCGCGCCGCCATATTGGAAAAATGGCGCCCAAAAACAGTTTTTTCACAATATCTCCTTTCCGACTCATTTTACGATGAAAATAGTTATGTAATAAATTAAACTAGAGAAAATTTCCTATAATTTATGTAGTAACGATTTGTTTTGCAAAATGAATAGTTTCAGCGTACGAGCGCCGCGAAGTCTACTCCGACACGCGTTTTGGCCAAAGTCACGGAAGATGCGGATACGCCACTACCTGCATCATTTTGCGGTAAAGCATTTAATGAGCGATTTTAACTAAATAAGGTCTCCTGATTTAAAAAATGTCATTTTTGTTGTTTCACATCTAGTTTTCGTGTTTGCTGTTATGGTGGACGCAATTTTAAGGTCTGTGTAGACTTTTTGGGGGGCTTATAGTAGCTAAACGGTAAGTCGTATAAAAAAAACCTGTTGCAGAAGCAGTAACGGATTTTTAGAGATCTACAAGTTTGGTCTTAAGACTTTTTGACGTATCTTCATCGGTTATCCCTTAGATTGAGTTAGATTTTTTTATTTTAGATAAATTCTGTATATTTTTCTCACATTATGTAATATTGGCACACATGGTATGAAAGATAGAATCATACAATTTGGTAGGAATTTGGGCACATACAACAGTCATAAGCGTGCTAAATTTGGTGTTTCTAGCTGCCCCATAAGTATAGAAAAACTTGTTGGATAGCCGTGACATCATTCACATCTACGACAGTCTAATCTTCTACTTATTAACATTGATGTTTATTCACTTCCAGATGAGCTAGAAACTTGAAATTTGGCAAACTTATAGATTTTAGATTTATTAAAATACACGTTCAAAATCGTTCAGCTCGATCAATGTAATAAGATAAATAAGATACCATTTGCTCAACTAAAATATATTTTATAGATATTAAATTATAACCAATGGAAAAATTCCCAAAAGTTCAAATCTTTAATATTTCCCCCTCCAAACAAACTTCGATTTTTTTGTCACTGATCATTTGTACGGCATCATATGATTTGGCAAAAATAAATTTATTTGGCCTGCACTCACAAAAAAATACTGGAATGCATACGTCTTGGACTGTTTGAAAATATTATTTGATTTTTCCCCGAAAAATATTATCAAAATTATCCTAATTTTTAAGTATTTTTCATCCTGTAAGCTAGTCTAAGCAATAACTTATATCTCTCGTTGTGAAGTACCTATTGCAAGAAAACATGACGTGTTACATAGAAACGGTCAACGGATTCATGTTCAGTGACCCAGAATTGGTTAAGATCACCTATCACACCACTTACCGCAAAGGAAAAAGTTTCCAAATTCAGCACCAAAGCTGCACACAGTTATTTTATTATACAAAATGTCAAAATAATATTTTTCACAAATGTCAATTAACCAGATGTGATAGAGAAAAACGAAATGCATTTTCGAATTTAGCACAGCGAATTTAATCAAACTCACCTATTTTCATTTTTACCGTAGAAATTTTCGTCTTTTTTCTAGGCTGATATAATTAATACGGAATCAGCATTTCATCTACATTTGATTCCGTTAGTTGTCGGCGAAGATGTAGATCTTATTCTTTTGACGGCTCTATCTACGCGTTCAAACATAGCCTATATAATCTCAAACCAGGAATAGGAAAAATTTCGCAACGAATATATTCAATTCCATACCACTGCTGAACCTGGTGATAGGTTTGGAACGAATGTTGTCGTGCTACTGCTTCCGTCGGTGGCAGCGATGCAATATTAAATTTATTTTCATATGCTGATTTTGTGAAGCATGTATATCTATAGTTGTTTAACGACACACTTTTCACTGCACTGTAACCATACAATGCAAGGAAGAAGCTTCAGCAATGATCCTTGGATCTGCATTTTGGTTTTTGAATACCTGGACAAGCTCGTTTAGTTCCTTTTTTTTAAATACATTAGAACATTTTATTTTTCCTTGTTTAAAGAGTGCTGATGTTGTATCACAGCCACTGAAGGCGTGCAGAAATAATATGTTATCTGCGGCTGTTTTATTTTTGTTGAATATATTCGTTGCGAAATTTTCCCTTTTTCTGGTTTGAGAAAATATATATATATATATATATATATATAATATGTGTGTATGTGTCTCTGAACGCGTAGATAGAGCCGTCAAAAGAATAAGATCTACATCTTTGCCGACAACTATTACGGAATCAAATGAAGATGAAGTGTTGATTGCCGTATTGACTGTTATTAGCGTATCCGCATCTTCCGTGGCTTTGGCCAAAACGCGTGTCGGAGTAGAATTTACGGCGCTCGTACGCTGAAACTATCCATTTTAAAAAAAAATTCGTTATGACATAAATTATAGGAAATTTTCTCTAGTTTAATTTATTACATAACTATTTTCATCGTAAAATGAGTCCTAAAGGAGATGTTGTGAAAAAACTGTTTTTGCGCGCCATTTTTCCAATATGGCGGCGCGAGCGGCAAAGATACGAGGTAGCAAAGTGAAAATTCGAAAAGAGCACGTCGAAATCTATAAAATCACCAATTTTCAAAACTCCCGGAAAACTTTCCAGGTAACCCCCTTTTTGAGCACCAAATGACTGGACTATTAGCATTTTTATTGATATAGTAGAGCAAGGAACACAATATTTATTAGGCATTTTCTATATTCCAGTATTTTTTTTAAAGACAATTTTCATGCAGCATAATGTAATGTCTGACTCATGCATGCGGCCTGCTATGATTGATGTGTATATAAAGTCTTAACTGAGCTGGGAGGCCATGGTTGTGGCTAGCAACGCGGCTTTGTTGTGTATAGTGATGATTTACCATTTAAAAAGCATGTGCCCGTTAACTAGCCGTTACTCAACCGATTTGGTCCAAAATTATTAGTCTTCTTCCCATGGACGTTAAAAATGCGTATAGGCCTATCAAGTTTCATGAAAATCCCATTAGGCGTACTTGAGATATCGCGCGTACAGACACATGGACGGACGGACAGACAGACATTTCCCGTCCACCATACAATCTCATAAAGTACCATACTGGCACTTGATAAAGTATTACTTAAACTAAATGTATAATAATGCAGTCCGGTAATTAAGTAACCCCTTTTCATTTCACTAAATTAAAATGTACTTTTATTTATTTTTAAATAAAGTGTTTTATTCCCAGTAGAGTACCAGTAGCCTACTTATTAACAGTTGCAAATGCAGCCTTCAAATTTAATTTTAATGCTTTTTTTCAAAATGTTATTTTGGAACGGTAAAAAGTGTGGTAGACCTATGTGTTTAAAAAGTTTTATATATATATATATATATATATATATATATATATATATATATATATATAACTTTTTAAACTTAACTAACTAACTTTTAGACTTAACCAGGATTTTTGTTCGAGAGGGGTCCACTGGACCCCTCTCGAACAAAAATCCTGGTTAAGTCTCTCCTATATCGCTCAGAAAGCGTCTGTTTTTCATATGTTTCTACTAATCTTTAGTATCCTCGCTTATAGTCATCACGAGTTGGAAGTAGACGTTTTAAACCATAGGGAAACCACGCTACTATCATGTAGTCTAATTATAGCCCATATCTATTTTAAGTATTGTTGTATATACTAATACAAGACCTACGTTATTAGTAACCCACATAACAGCAATTCTATACGTGCACGTAGCCTTTCTACATAATATCCAATGCAATCTGTATAGCAACCTCCCACTACCAACCCTAATTACTTCCTCCTGCATAAGTTAGCATGGGCTCAATATTACCTCAAACATTAACTGGAAATCCTGATGACTTCTGCATTGCTAAACCTCTTCTACCTGCAGTTCAGGATGTGAACCAGAATATAAATCAGCTGGATACGAGAGAAAGAAAAATGGTGAGGGTTATCAGTATAATACTGCTGCATTTGGGTACTCTAAGTATGGCTAGTTGTAAAAATAAAATAAAATTACAAAACATTATTATTATTAAAGGAATCCCTGGTTTCTTTCGAACGAGAGGGTCGTTGAACCCACTAGATGAAATTACTTTAAGTGAATAAAGTGGATATTTTATAATCTCGTATGCATTTCAAACAAATTTTATGACCTTTGGAACATGTCGCTACTAAGCAATGGGTTCTACACAAGAGAATATAATAATAATAATAATAATAATAATAATAATAATAATAATAGTAATTTTTATTATTATTTATTTATTTATTTATACTGGCGAAGTTAAGGCCATAAGGTCTTTTCTTCCACTTCACCATTAAAACTATACATATCGTAAATAATACATACCACAAACAATACAAGAATTGATCAATTATAAATTAAAACTAAACATGCTACAGAAAATAAAATTACAGGGATTTAATTACAACTTTGATAAACTAAACTAAACTAAACTAAAATAAAATTAATGACTAATAAAATGGATATTCAATTTATTTCTAAATTGTGGTAGGCTACATTCGACAGTCTCTGATATGACAAGGCAACGAATTCCAAAAGCGAGGAATTGATACACTAAAAGATGAATAGAATGATGTTGTATCTCGGGGAATAAACAGTACATTTTGTTTATGCGCTCATGAGGTCGAAATGAGAGTCATTACAATTAAATTACTATGTTTTGCAGTACAGGCACATTAATCCATATGTTTTAAATGATCTGTCACATTTTACAAGTTTCCTGAGCTTGTATCAGGCCTAACTTACATATAATCATGTGACACTGTATCCAATACTGCTTAGATAGTTCAAAATTGTCCTACTTTTCCTTTCCCCAAAGAGTTTTGAGGGAATCCTGATTCTAGTATTTAATATAAAACTATAATCATGATGAATAGCAAGCTAAATTAAATAGAATATAAAACCTTAAAATAACGGGAGCTATTAATATTTTATATAAAATTGAATCTCAGATGGTACTCTATTAAATCACGCTTAACATGCAATGAATAAATGAATAATATGGATTGAAGATAAAATAAGTTAATATTAAATATAAGGATATCACGGGGTGTAGAAAGTACCAGACAAGATTCCGAGTACTTCACAAAGGCTAGCTTGCTTGTACTATTCATTCACTGCGGGGAGCCGGCGACACTTATTGTTACCGAGCAGTACTTCCTTTATGCAAAAAGTTATACAAAGACGACGAGAGCCTGATCAAAAGAACATACTTGGAAAAAGACTTGGGAAAAGAGTACTGAATGCCCATACTAGGAAATTAGAGCTAGTAGCGAGAACAGGAAGACAGTGGAAACTTGAGAGATGTATCTCGGAGCGTCCTAAAAGCTTGGGTTTAAAGGGCCAATTAAAAATCAGCTACTAACTAAAATATGGATAAAATACTATAACATAGAATTTCATTTGCTAGTGTAAGAGTGGGGAATTTCTCTGTGTTGCCACGGCTGTAGAACATCGCCATTTTTAATATAAGACTGTTCTGCCGGACTTCTAACCGGTCGGACGTATTCCTTGTTAGCTAAATTTTTCCGAGTGGATACAATAGTATTCCACTCGATTTGATATTCACGTTGGGCAGTACCCAACTTGGATAATTTATCTTTTATATTAAACATACCCAGTAAACGCGATTTGTGGTAATAGCTAAGTTACGGCTATTACCGAACTTAAATTCAGTGTGACGCAGTAAGTACATGGTCGACGAAACAACATTACTATAATTACACCAAGAAGGGTAGTTCTAACATCACGTGCTAATACGTAGGAAGAAAATAATAACTGATAAACTTTAGTGGCCAAGTTCTACAATCGAGACATAATATAAAGTATCCACCACGAGTAGATTTATCATATATTAACTGGACTTAATATTGACTGAACAATAAATCAACTCATACCAGTATAAATGTTATTGATATCATAATTACATTAACTAGAATAGCCATTCACCAAACCCATATTTCCCTGTTAAAAAGTAAGAGTTTAAATCTTGTAGCTTGACTGACTCCGAGGCAGGTTCAAAGGAAGCTCATCAACTGTAAGTACTTAATAAACAAATTATTACTTCTTGAGTGTGAACCTTTATAGTGGCATTACCCAATAGCAAGGGGGTGAACTGTCTCAGTTTGTCCAACCCATATTAATATTTTTATTACATGGGGTACGCCGTGGCATACACAAACCGGTTCGATCCCCGATGAGGTCATTCGGATTTTTTATTTCGCCTTATACTTCTTATGGCTCTGGGGTCGACTCAACCTCTATGAGAAATGAGTACCAGGAGCAATCCTGGGGTAAAGCGGTCGGTGTGTATGGCTGACAACCCTACCACAGTCACGTGCCGAAAGTTTTAAATCTGAAAACCTCCAAACATACGCTTACATACCATTGTAATGTGACCAGTTATTTCATACAGTACAGCTACAAACATAATTATGGCACTATTGTTTTACACAGATCTAGCAGGTGCTCGCTATTTCGCCCTCGTTTACTAACTTCATCGATAGAAGATTTTTAAAGTAATTTATTCAGCAGCAAACTGATTAAAATATCGCATTTATTAATACTTACATTTAATCAATCATAGACAAGTAAACTATTAATAACGAAAAAAAAAAACTAAAACTCCGGCTTCGATGTGCATTTCACGATTGGAAAGCGCCGCCTGAAAAAAAATTCAAATAGACGCGCTCAAATGTTCGTTACTTAAGTTGATCAGACACGTTTTGGAGTTCCCTAAATCCAAAAACACTATTTTTGGTTGCATGTCTGCAGATTTAAATACAATGATACAAGGCCTTCTCAAATTCCTCCCCCAAGATTCTGGCCCGAAACTAAATTATTATTAGACGAATGTCTAAGTCTAAAATGTATGCACAGAATGAAATGGCGTGTTTACTGGTGAACTGTGAAATGTAAAAAGATTGCCATCCCCATTTGGAAAGGCTGTTAGTAGTACATTGTGCCATTTGAAAATAAAATGTAAGTTTGAATTTTTATAGTGTATATTTGCAGTGTTTTTTTCTCCCTTCATTGAGCATATTTGGCTATTTGAAAGAGCATGAATGCATTCAAAATTAAGATTTGATAGTGCATGAAAAACCTGTCTTTAGGCAAAAATACTGTGTTAGTAATTAGTAATTATTAGACTGGACTGTGTTAGAAGTTTCTCCACTCTCTGAATTACGTGCACAAAATGTGATAACTTAGAATAATAAATATTGCACTCCATGGAGCGGAACATAATGCTTGCAGAAGACATTGTGTATTCTCTTCGGCGTAGCATTAAGGAAGGAGAAAGTGAGATGTCGTATAGCTCCTACATTTTCTTCAATCTCAAACAAGATTTTTGTGTTAAAAGGGGATTTAGAAGAGGTAGCGCTATCATAACAAATTTCCTGCAATGTGAGGCGATGTGCCGCAACGCATGTGCTGAATTCCAAAGCGGATTAATTTTCTTAGGACCCGGAATATCGGGCAGTGGTATAGCAACAGCAGTGGCAGAAAGTTGTAAATTTCATAAATGGCATCTTGTCACACTGAAGAGGGTAATGGATGCCGCACTAAACAGGTATCATAAACCCCCTACGTGACATGGCAGGTGAGGCTGAGTGACGGCAAGTCTGCATTTCCTTCCGCCAGACGTGACCAGCAAACTGATCATGCTGTGAACACATCCTCTTGTACTGCAGTGCAGTTTCGCGGTTAACATTCTCGGGTTCGAGTCCCAGCGATATTATTTCTCGACCTATCTTTTAGGGAGGTATTGTTCTTCCACATACTGACGTTCACTGTGGCTTCATTTTTGTGTCTTGAATTCATTGTAATACGAAAATTTTGATAGGTAATTTATTTCATGGATCAGTGAACAATCCAGTAGGCCTATAAGAAGATGTGGATTTTGAACAAATCGCTAGTTGCCTTTAGTCATAAATTTATATTTTATTTTTATCACATTAATTTTATCGCATTTATATGCACTTATTTTATCTGTAAATTCACAAGGACTATATCTTCTTCGATAAAAACATATAATGATTGAACAAATCGATTGGGTACATACACCTATACGCCTATGTATAAGCCGCATTTCAGCTAAATGAGATACGAAAATAATGTATAATTATGTGTGGTAAAGTATTTTAAATCTCATATAATAATTAATACAATGTTAATAACGCTTAATTTTTTATTAAGCAAGGGATTGATCTAAAAATACAACAGCTGATGAAAGGAAGCATGAAGTGAGACTGTTGCCTATGATTGTGTCGCCATAGGCTATCTCCCTTACAATGACACCAATAGCGATGGTAAGAATTGCAAAATTAATTATTTAGTATTTGTTATCTATTAGAAAACACAAATTATGTACAGGCAAACAGGTATTACTTTTTAAACAGGCTACAAGATATTCCTAACGATGGATGTGATACATTATTGCTAGTGTTTTTATCTTCACAAATAAATATATAAACGACGATAATGCAAGTTCAGAAGGTTGGATCATTAGCAGTTTTCATTGGTATAGGTTACAATTTTCTACTTCATTAATTGCCTTGAACCTAACACCGCGGTAAACAAATTACATTAAACGTCGAATAAGAAAATTACACAAACGCAAAGTATACCAATGAAGCTGAATAGGTAATTATTTACAAGCCTACCTATTAGTCAACACGTAAAAATTGAAGTTTGTGACAATAAGAGGGGTCTTTTTAAACAGACTATAAGATACTCCTAGTAAGGAAGCGAAATGTCATTTCTAGCATTTTTATGATCTTCACAAAGAAATGTAGAAAGGACAGTAATGCAAATTCAGAAGGCTGGATCATTAGCCATTCTCACTGATATAGGACTAAGTTACAGTCTTCTACATAATTAATATCCTTGAACTTCGCACCGGTAAACAAATTACGTTAAGCGTATATGAAAATTACACAAATGCAAATATCCCCATAATTCATAGGGTAATTGATTTCCTGTCAACCAGTCAGCTGAAAGAAAAGCGTGTAATTTAATACAATGTTGGTATTTAATGTCAGTGAAACTAAATAATAATATTACTGTTACATAAAACGTTTGTTTAATGTCACTTCAAGTGCTTGTTAATGTATGACGCACTGCATGGATATTATTTTAAATATAACGTATTAAATTCTAGTAAATTTATGAAAGGTATTGATCAAATAACTTGCTTCAAAAATCGTGAAAGTTCTTTTGGTACAATTTGGTGAAAATATTTTTATTTATTTATTGAATATCCAAATTGAGTTAAACCCTATTTAACCTGGAAGTACATTATTTAGGCTTTGAGATATAATACATTTCCAAATGCGATATAGAATACAATATATACATAATCCCTATAATCTGAGAGCAGGTTGCAGAGAAACAGTCAGTCTATATCATATAATGTATGAATGCAAAATATTAGCCAAAGAAAGGAATAGTCTAAAATATAAAATTATAGTGAAACGGGGAAAATGGCCAGCTGAGAAAACTCAATTGATTAGAGAAAACAGGAAAGATTTTGCTGAATTCGTAAACAAAATAAATTTCGATTTATTGTAATGTAAATATAAGCCATCTGTAAAAGATAAGTAATATGTGTAGAACGACAAAAAATGAAAGAATGTAACCTAGCATGTAGTATTACTATGATGTAATGGAACATGCCGCTAATAAACTTATTAAAAAAAAGTCACTCTATATTTAAGATAAAAACTATACATTAACAAAAGATAGATAAACATTGACAAAAGGGACACAAATAGTAGTAAAGGATAAATAAACATTATCAAACAATATTACTCAGAGTTTTGAGTATATCTTATTTTATAAAAGATGTGAAAAGTTTATATCTTACATCAAGAGAGTGTGTTATGGAGGGAAATGGTATAGCCTATTGAATGTTCAGGTGATCCAAATAGGAGGTAAGTTTAAATCTTCCATATGTGTATATAGGACAAGAAAATAAAATGTGGTTAACTGATTGTTCACTTTCACATATTTAGTCTGGAATCTTCGTTATATGCAATCAATGCAAGTACTGTTGAAATTCTCCATGTCCGGTATAAAACTGTGCTATGAAATAACTTGGTTCAAATTGTTTACATTTTATTCGTATACTGACGGGAAAAATTAAGTTCCTAGTCACAGATCCGGTTTTTCCACTCCATAATAGTTGGCCTATTACTTCTTTCTTTATGAAGGAAAATTAAGAGATCTTGAGGAATTTTTCAAGATTTCATACACATTTTGTTGACATGTTGAATCTATTGATCTCCTCTTATAAACTGTCTATTAATTATGTCCATCTTATTAAAATTTTACGCTATGTTAGCCAAACCCAGTGTGATGTGAACGCAAATATGATAGGTGTGGATTTCAATTCCGCTCAGAAACATTATCGTAAACTAGAGCTGTTTTGACTCGGAGAAATCAAGGCTAGATTATGATTGAGATTTTTTCGCAGACTTCAGTTCTTTGGTCAATATTCGATTCTTGTGAATAATGTACTGCTGGCTGACGTATAGTTAAATTGTTTAGAAACAGCATTTAAAAAAAATAGTACCTGTAATATTGATGTGGTGGACTTTCCGTAAAAAAGAACCTTAAACATCATGATGCCTAAGGAGCTACTAGAATAAAGTTACTAATACTACAAATTATAGTTATTTCCTTCAATAAAATCACAGCTGTAAAGATTCTTATAGTTAATTTCATCAAAACAATCTCATTTTTACAACAACTGACGCCCAGTTCTTTGAGTTATAAAGAAAATAAAGTTGACACGCTCATACCAAAAAGTCACAATATATTGACAAAGTACTCTTCAGGAACCTTGGCTATTGTTCTATTAGAGATTCAGTACTAGGAATTCTACCGAAGATAATTTATAAACAAAGAGCTAGTCATACAAACGTAGAATCATCTCAACATAACTGTTCCGTCTAGCATTCCGTGTCTGGCCGGATTTGAAGCATCAGCTGTTTTCGCGAGGTCATTTCGCCGTGTTGCTATGGCGACAAGTTTACTGACTTCGTTTCTTTTATTTTTTGTGTCTTCAATATAATTTTAAATATGTTATCTGGTTTGTTCTATCTTCCCATCAATTCTCATCAGAAAAAACAATTGACTGTCGCTTCTTTCATTTTTGGATAGTCATGTCTATAATCTCCAACCCAAAGTTTCAGTCTGATTATTTTTAGTATATTTTAATCATAATTTTGTGTTTTTAAGGAAACAATTCAGTTTTAAGGTAATGCTAATTAATTCTCTTATTTATGTTCTAGTATTTTAATGTAACTTATGTGATTTATTTCCAAGATTGATTTATTTATTGTATTCTTGGCCAATGGGATTCTTGCTTTTATGTCACATGTCGTGACGACTGTCATTCTTTTCTTAACATTTCATTCACTCTCATTCGAAGCATTCGCCATGCTGGTTCATTTACTTCAGAATACTGAATCTAGTTTTATTGTCGTGCTGGGAATTGAAGTATTCCCAGCCCAGTTATTGCAGAGACGCAATTAATATCTTCATCAAAGTCATTTATTTTGTGATTCGATTACAAACGTGTGAATCCAAGTTTTTCACTTCCCTGTTCAAACCGAATGGGCTTGAATGTGCAACTCATTAAGTAACAAGGATTTACTGTAAGTACTGTTGTGAAGTTAATATTAATTGAGTGCTTAATATTAGTTGCAGTGACGAAGCAACATATCAAAGTTCGTCTTCTTCTCGGTCGTTGCAGCAAGCCGACCTTAAAATAATTGCTGAAAGTGCGCATTCATTTCAAGCAAAGTGAAATTCTTATTCAGTCGTTTGAGCAAGCTCGAATATAAATAATTGCTCTGGTCCTCCGAGTCATTCACCAGTCTTTTAAGGCAAGCATGCCTTATTATCCAGAAGGAGCTTGCTAAGTCGACTCCCCTTGATATCATCAATGTTTCAGCATTTCTCCGGCACCGCTCGGAAGAGGAATTCATTCATGTAAAGCAAGATATCAAAATTCCATCTTGTGTTTAAAAAGGGTCTATTTCTCATTTTTTGTCCATTGTGCTCTTTGTTTCTCATCAAGGGGCTCAATAAATATATTTGAACCTGACTTAGTGTTGCATCCTTCAAACCGGAGAGGTTTCCCCGTCTTCCCTATTTCGCCTGCGAGCTACCGTGGGAGCGGGAACAATAACAAATAAAAGTTATTTATGTCTTAAAAATCCCTAACAGTGTGTCAAACCATCCCTTATTTTCGGTACCTAGTTGTCTTTTCAACTGATGTAATAAATAATTATCAGATCTTATATCCATCTCGGGCTAATTTCATTTCATAACTTGAACTTTCAAAGCTTCGATCATTTACGTCCAAATTGACTTGACAAAAAAAAAAAATTGAAATGACTTAGAGAAACAACAATCATAATAACAGTATATTCAAGGTCCTTATTGATGCTTTATTGATATTTATTATATCTAATTTTTATTTCTTGTACAAAAGTATGGAAATGTTTTAAAGCGATATTTATCGCGACAGACTACACGGGAACAAAGACTATACTTTGCATGAAAATTTTGTCTTCAATTTTTAATTAAAAAGTTATACTGTCTACTTTTTGTACGCTGCTGTATCCTTCCATGTAGTTTGGGATGTTGAACCTAAGAATATAAAAGAATCTAGCCCCTCTTTATGTTGTTAAGGGTAAGTGAAAATCTATAGTACCAAAGGAAAACTGCATTGGAGAAAAGTAATAAACAGTAGGGCAAAGCATTTGATGATTTCGCATTCTTTTATATGAAGGTTAAAAAGATAGCTCGAATATATATATATATAAACGTTTATCATGAAATAATTTATAAAATAAGGACAATTTGTTTTTGCATTTCTCGTCATTTTCAAGAGATGGATGATTTTTTGGCAATATTTAGACCATTTCAGGATTGTTAGGTCATGTTTCAGTGGAGGTAGAGAGGAGCGTTTCCAAGTACAAATCGTTACATTCAGACAACAGACAATCGTTTTTATTTGAGAATCTCCGCCATGTGTTCATAGTTCATTTTAATTCAGGTTTATTGTAAACACCACAGCAGTTTGTCTTGTAGCAATAAAGATATTTTTCTTTCTTTTTAAATGAAACATATTTGCTTGGGGAAATTTGATGGGCATGCCAGTTCAGAAGAATTTCTTTTTCGCTGAAGGTGTCCACTCATATCATCCATTACATTGCTTTTATAAATTCATTACATTAAAAAAACTAATTATATAATGGTAAATTTATTGGTCATTTTTTAGATTTCGGGTAATTTTTTACTATTTTTAGGACATAAATGCACTTTTTATTTTGCATTTTTTCACTATTTTATGATCATTAAATGTCTTGTCCTAATAATAAGTTATACCACACTTCAATTTAGTCTATCTGGAATGGTTATGCTGTCAACGAAACTATATTTATCGATTATGTAGTTACATTCCACTTAGCCAACACTTCCACATCCCATTTAAGACAAATGCCTTCTTATTATGAAACACAAATACAGGCAAAGGAAGCGTGAAATCTAAATTGTGAGTGTTTATATAGTTTTTATGTTTTGACTGAATACTGATGTGTAATCTTTGACATTTTCAATCTATCGAGATTACCACAGTTGGAGTGGTCTCCACATGCAACATGACTATTAGGATACAAATCAATGCACTCTCAGCCCAGAAACTCTAAGTTAAACAATACAATAGAGCCTGAGACATTGAGGCACGAAATCCCTCCATAATTCAGTAATTATTGTAACGCGTTTGTGTTTTATTATGGGGTCATTTATTTCACCACCTTCGGAGAATAAATTTCAGACAAATCTACAGTAGAGTCCCGCTAATCCGGACTAGATGGGACTGGACCGTGTCCGGATCACCGAAAGTGAGGATTAAACAGAATTTGCTTTAAAATGCACGTACTGTACAGTAATCCAAGTTTTAAATGGGTAAAATTGTAAAAATCGATGCAGTTTTCACAAATATAACTTTTGATACAACTTGACAATATAACAATAAAAAAAATTGGGTTCCGGATTAAGAATTCTACGATTAAAAATTTTTAGTTTCGGATTTCGAATTTTAAATTAATGTAAAATTGAGGACCGTTTTGAAAAAAGAATTAAACATCTCAATTTTTTGCCTAATTCGTTTTTTAATGGTTTTAGGTGCTTTGAAGTGAGATCTTCAAGATGGTGAAAAAATAACACAAGGAAAGTCAACATAACCAGTTCATTTTGAAGCTTCGATATGCAAGGTTTCTATCTTCTATATGTTAATAAAACTAAAGAAACCTTCTGCTGAACAATTTTTGTTTTTCCACATGTTGAGTTTTGTCAAAACAGTACTCAATTGGAAATTTCTCGACACCTGGAACATTAATTTAAAAATAGTATTTTTTTCGAAATCGGGAAGGAGCATTTTTTTTATTGTTATATTCGTCTTGAGGAGGGTCGACTTATGGGAAAAATGTACCGCATGTCCAACCAAATTTTGTCATATCATTAATACGTACGGTATTAATTAGTTATTACAATTATAATTACAAAATTTATGAAAGCTATTATTCACTTGTAGGCCTACATGAAGATGTAACCCATCTACAATTTTCAAATCAATAATATGAAAATATTCGAAGTTGGTTATTAGCATCTCTATAACAAAATGACTTGCACAGTGTAATCTTTATTATACAATAATCTGGACTTCCTACCACGCGGTAGATTTATAGATATGTAAGAGAACTCCTGTAGGACAAAAATCCGGCCCACCGGCAACGTCACAGATCTAAGCTGCAATACACCCCGTCGGTAAATAACCATATAACTAACAAACTAACCTATCAAGTGTCCAGCAAGCCATTGACATAAAGGCTGGACATTTTTCTTCGTGAAAGGAATATAATATCTTAGATACTAATATTTTTAATTTGAACTCCAAACGATATGATTTATTAGCATTATACAAATTTAATTAATAATATAGTATTGAAATAATAATATTGATATAAATATCCAGTTTTCGTATCGTACAATATTATCTCATTAAACGAATGTAATTAAGGCGGGTGTATGTAATCTGCGCCACGGTTGACACCGAATTTGAAATAGAATAAAAATGAGATATGTAAACTGCATCACACAGATATGTAAACTGCGCCAAGGAAATATGTAGGTCATTTCATGCAAAATATATATCGATGTTCTACCACGCTTCTCCCAACATCTTACTTATGTTAGATGCACTTCTCCAGTTCCAAACAAGTGCCTACATAAAACTGAGAAGTGTTGAATAAGGGATACCTGTAAGAAGAACAGCTAAAATATATGACAAGTATTCTCGTCTACTCAAGTGGAGAGAACAATATATAAACAATGAAATATCCTGTTTTGATTTTATTAAGAAGGCGTCATATGAGAACAAAGTGCTCATGCAAAAAAATTAGGGTAGTGTTTCTAACAATTTTATAAGTGAGAAGCGTTCATGCAAAAGAAATTAGGGTATTGTTTTTAACATTTTTTAAAATGACAAAGCTTCAAGCCTAACATTTTTAACCACACTTATGCAATTTCATAGCCAGTCCTAAGTCTGGAGAAGTGGTAAGGAAAATGTTAGTGCGTTAGTATGACAGTGACGTCATTTAAATGTCGGTGGCGCAGTTTACATATGTCGGTGGCGCAGTTTACATATGTCGGTGGTGCAGTTTACAAATGTCGGTGGCGCAGTTTACATCGTGTAGGTTGGGGGAAAAGGTAGAAGTGGCGCAGATTACCTTTTCCCATTAAGGCATTTTAAAATAATATGTAATAAAATGTTCACTAGATAAATGTTTCAAGTTTCATGAAGTCATTCCGAGGAAAGTCTTGTGTATTTTATTCCTACAATAGGAAACCAGTTCTAAAGAGAGCAGGTGCAGTTTGAAGAATTTATTGATTTGCTTTGCTTTTGAATGCTATCTCTCAAGAGAAGATTCGTTAAATGCCCGAGGTGCCTTACTTGTTATCAAATATAAAACAAGTTCTCTTTGTTCTCCGTCTTTCTTAATTGCCTCTACAGAACTTTTTAATTTAATGTCGTTAGAATTGATTATTCAATTGAAAAGTTCATTCCTCAGTGCTGAACAAATAAAAGCTCTTTGTCAGAAGTAAACAAATTTATCTTTCAGCGAATAGAGGACTGTTTGTAATACATTTTGAAGGGACTAAGATTTGGATAACAAATTAAAAAAGAAACACTTCCTAATGACAAAGAAACTGTGTAAGCTATACGCTATACATCGTGGAATATATACCTCTTTCCAAAATACACATACAAATACACATTACAAGATAGGAGTAAAAACACACAGCAACAAGTTCATCCTATTATTTCATTTAGCACTATGTCTTGTGCATTTGAGTTTATATATAGGCCTATTTATTCGGAATGGTATACATACATAATGTTTGACGTTTGTGTATATGTACACATATATGAGTTGACAAACACAATCGGGAGAAATGCAAAATGTCTTTTCGGTTCCTGCAGAAATGTCGGATTCAAAATGAATACAGAAAACTAAGTATAGGCTATGGTCATGAAACGTCAAAATAATGCGGTACAATTATTAGACTAGCCGGTAAATCATTCGAACAACTGGATAAATTCAAATATCTGGGAGCAATAGTTACAGATACAAATAATGTTAAGGTAGAAGTAAAGTGTCGCCTGAAATCAGGAAATGCTTGTATTTATGCAGTTCCGAAACTCCAATCTTCTACTCTTCTGTCCAGAAATCTTAAAATAAAAAATTATAAAACAATTATTCTGCCGGTTGTATTATATGGATGTAAGACATGGTCGCTTACCCTTCGGAAAGAACATAATCTGAGTATGTTCGAAAACGGCGTGCTTAAGAAAATATTTGGATATAAAAGAGGTGAAAATGGGGGCTGGAGAAAACTGCATAACGACGAACTTCATAAGCTGTAGGCCTACTCTTCACCGGATATACTAAGGGTAATTAAATCACGGAGGATGAAATGGACTGGGCACGTTGCGCGCATGGGGGAGGAAAGATATCTCTCAAAAATATTGATCGGGAGACCCGAAGGGAAAAGATCACTTGGAAGACCTATACGTAGGTGGGAGGACTATATTAGGATAGATTTCAGGGTAGTAGGATTTGCAAAGAATTGTTGGGTGGAGTTAGCACAGAATATGGTTGAATGGCAGGCTCAGGTAAGCGCGAACTTCCGAGTTCCATAAAGTAGATAATTTTCCTTTAGCTTGCTTAGGAATTGTGTATTGCCATTGGAAAAGTAAGTTGGTAACCGAGTTGTTAAGTTATGTGAAAGCAGTGTTTGTCTGAATGTTTCTAAGAATGACCCACTTGGAACTCAAGTATTGACGGAATTATTATATAAATGTCACATTACCAGTGATCATGCAATATATTTCCTTCATTCCGGCTTAGGTATGTGTGTGAAGTTATAGCGAACATTGGCCTGATGCCGACTGCCGATAGGCCACACGCAATGCACACAGAGTGGTTGTTTAGTTGCTCGCCACACTTCTATACAAGCTATCTTCACTTCATCAACATGAACTCCACTGACTTCTCTGTAATATCGTTATCTATTCATCAACAATCTCCATTATCTTATAATGTGTTAAGTGAAAGTGACACTTGTTACCACTTAGATTTCAAGTGTTTTAAAATAACATAAAAGGAGCTGAAACTAAAACTAAAAATCTTCTTATGTGAAACACATAACTTGCTCTACTCAAATCGTAGTTTTTCCTTTTAGCATAATATAATGTGTATGGAATTCTCTTCATGTACAATGGTTGTAAAAAAGAGAATGTCTTTATTACATCCCCAAAGTATACACAATACAAATAAAATCAGATTAATGCATTCCAGTAACAATATAATTTCCTCACTTCACATTCAGATAAAGAATAAGAATATTGCAAAGAGCGAATAATCACTTGTTTCAACCTGATGCAAATCTTTATTGTTCACCAGGAAAGACTGAATTCGTATGTACAGTGGATGGTTTATAACTATCCTTTAGCGAATTTTTGCGAAAAAGGTTTGAAATAAAAGATTTAGCTCTTAGTAGGCCTAAAAGCACCTCATAATCAGAACTTAGGCCTAAACAAAATCGTAAAAAAACAGAACTTTCTTCATGTAATGGCATTTAAAGTAAAAGAAAGTTGTCACTAGCCTAACCCAAATAAGCAAGTTTTTTTTCCATATGAGTTTTCGTTCTCGAGCTACGTTGTTCACAGACTCACACACAGACAGACATGTTTCTAAAAATAAATTTTGAATTCAGGGAACCACAAAACGTGTATTTATGTTAAAAACTTAACTTCGAATTTCCGGGTCGAACACAATATTTCCTCTACACTGATGATACGGCAAGAGGAAGGTATAAAGTTTTATTAAAGGAAGGGAGCAGACAGCTTTTGCAATACCCATACTTCGAGATTATTACTGCATTAATACTGATAGTATTGTAAGGAAAAAACTAGAAATAGTAAATCCTGGAGAGTTTAACAGATTTAATTGAATTTTTTTTGTCACAGGTGTGTATGACATTTATATTATAGGATTCAAATTTAATGTAATTATAACTGTAACATTTCAATTAATAATTTTCACATATAAAAAATAACCTTGCACGAATGCTTTCCACTGATGAAGTTTTAAAGAAACTAATTTTAAATGTACCTCTTAATTTTCCCAATACTGCTCTTTAAAACGATGAATTTTTGTAGTAAATTAAACATTAAATTAACATTAATTAATATATTAACTATGCAACTTAATTTTTGTAAAAGAATACAGCATTTTTAAAATTAAACTAACATTTAAAATATTTTTAGTAAAGCAAGAATAATGCATATTGTAATTATACATTTTTCTGGTGCATTTGGCAAACCAAATGTTCTTCCTGAGCATTAGAGCATAAGAAGGCAAAAAATTAAGATAGATTATGAATCTAAAGGTTGGGAGATATTACAAAATATATTCTTTTTTTTAAGTTTTTTTCCCAAATTTAATGCTGAATTGTTTTAACAAGTAAAATAAAGTGTTGCCGCTCTTAATTAAATCCTATATATTTTCACCAGCATTTTATCACATCTTATTCTAATGTTCAGCAAAACATTCCGAGCTATCAAGAAGTGTAGTGACAAACGTGTAGTGTAATAAATTAATAATACTACTGATGCTAATATTTATTGCGGTTTAGCAGCCAACTATTGTGATTTATAATATAAAGTACATTACATTATATCATTACTTGCTTTCATCACTTGAAATTCTTATTGTCCAGGCAAAATAACAATGCTTGCCGATTCTAAACCGAACAAACAAAGAGATACTGTGCATAGGCTATATTAGAATAATACGATTAACCGTAATTGGAAATAAATGTAATTGGCTTGGAAGAAGGGGCTAAATTAAGGAATTCTTATAAATTTAGCTAAACCAACTTTGAAGAAACCTCATTTTTGGGAGAAGAATGACTATTAATCATTACATTAATAATTCATTCTAAAAACGTTTACTTTAATATAAAGTAGATAACTTGGAATCTTTCCCAATTTTATGTATAAGTAAAACGAGGAATGATCGCTATGTAAACACCCCATTAATAATAACTATATATCGGCCTTACGCCCGGGTCAGAAGTATTTCATCCAGACATTCGACAATACAGATGAACTTACAGATGAACTTACAGATGAAATATTCGTCGGACATCTCTCCACACTATTTTAGTCTTCTCAGCTCTCACAGTAAGAAAATATAGAGTAAATATTAGGGATATACGTAAGAATAATGACAATATATGTTTTGAAACCACAGATGTTAAACTTACCAAAAAATTAATCGATTCGTTGAGCATTCGAAAAAACTGCAGTTTATTCTTCATGAACTTCCATGATGCTTTTAAAACAAAATGAGAGCAAGTAATGTTAGTAAAAATGATCAGTTAGGAAACTATCCACTTTTTCAATCAGTGTCCACTAATACCTATTCAAATAATTAGATTCTGTTCTGTAAATTTTAATAAATATAAAGAAATTGTGTCATTTTAATTGTGCCAAAAGTGCGGTAGGCTACCTGCAATTCAGTGCTACTATACATAAGGAAATACCTAACTTCCTATTCCAAAAACAAACGATGATCCTTAACTTATACGCTTTTTCAAGTCATGGTCATTATGGATAAAAAGAGTATCTGGATAGAGACTCGGAAGTAGTTAATAAATTAATAATAAGAATTATAGCCTACCGATGACGATGATGATGATAATAATAACAATAACAATAATAATAATAATAAAACTTACTAAATTAACTAATTGGGGACTTATACAATAACTTATTTGATAAATTATTTTATATAAATGCTTACGTAAATAATAAAGTCTTTTTTCATTCTGTGCTATCGGTGTGTCATCGATTTGAGAATCTCGAGCTAATGTACACAACTATATCCCTTTATAACATATTATAAACTTCATATAAATTCCTTCTCCGAATTTTGTAGCTTTTCGGGACTTTACAATTTGTCATTTTCAGTACAGAAAAACAATTGATTTCTGCAAGATTTTGTGGAAATTCCCGGAATTAAAGTTATGAGCTAGGGTGCCAAATACCCAATGTAACCCTAAAAGGCTATACAGTGTTAACAAATATGAGTGCCAGGATCAAACCCGGGGGTAAGGACGGTCGGTGCTTTCAATTGACAAAAATGCCTAAAAACGTCAGTGTCTTCACCTCCTGGAATCCTAAGGACCTCCACGGTCTGTATAGGGATCACTTTACTTTACTTTTTAATATACCTAGAATGTTAAAACATTAAGCATGATTATTCTGGGTGCATAATTCTAGTTGTCTACTTTCAGGTAACAGTATGCATTATTATGTGAGTATAATTTGAGCAATTTTGTATAGATTAATATGAATTAAAGTTTCGTGACGTAATCCTGGCTTTCGTTCAAACGAGAGCTACAATTACCTAACGTGATTGTTGGCCTGTCTCTAAGACTTGAAACGCAGAATGATTTCCACTTTGGTCGTTACTCTTTCCATGCAAAAATATTTCTAGATTGCAGGCTTTCGAAATAAAAATAGTTATGTATAAAACTAAAAATGACCAGCAATGAAAAATAAAACGTCTGTACCGGTAGTCAGAGAATAACTCGAAGGATAACATAGGTCTACTGTCCGTAGTCAACGATTCAACGGTATCAGCTTATCAGTCTGTCGAAAAGAATAACAACACACACATAAAAAAATATAATTGAAAAGTTTTAATTGATCCATTATCAGCTGTGCACTGGTAACTATGTACAATGGTCAACATAATATTTTTCAAAACATTCAAAAATAATAACTGTAAAAGAAAACAAATGCCAACATTTTCTGAAAATATTGACCATAAATTTACAAGTAACATTTCTAGCACCGAAGAACAAACATAGTACTTCTTCAATACGTCAGTTTGTTTTCACTTGTTTAATAGGATCACCTGCAATGTTGGATCTTAACTTGTGGTGTCTGTTATTGCGAACCACCTACACCACCATCTGTTAT
This sequence comes from Ectobius pallidus, assembly GCA_964059195.1. Taxonomy (NCBI): domain Eukaryota; kingdom Metazoa; phylum Arthropoda; class Insecta; order Blattodea; family Ectobiidae; genus Ectobius; species Ectobius pallidus. Next base: position 111,206,964 of record CAXKWD010000006.1, read on the forward strand.
TGCGAAGAAGTTCACAATGGCGGGGGGGAAAAAACAGCTCTATGAGGGAGGGTTTCGTACTCTTTACACTCTCGGCAATGGGGTATCTTGACTTCTGTCGAGGATACTTCTCACTGCATCGTTAAAATTCGTTCTGACGGAATTCATCAATTGAAAGTTCTTGGTTAGAGGAGATCCAGCTGTTTTTATAAAAAATTAAAGAATCGCATAAGCCGACAGGTTTAGAAATAGGCTCCTACGAGAGATGTCGCATCCAGGATGAAGAAACTTTTCATCGATTTGTCATGGAAGCCTGCGAAACCATTCGACACCATCCCGGAGTATTTGAAAGGGTGCGACAGTCCATGATTCGACGAGTACATTCATGTCTAGAAGCAAGAGGAGGACATTTCGAGCATTTGTTATGAGTTTTGTGTGTTCACGTGTTATGAGTGACCAATGTGTTGAACAGTTCCTAACGAGAAAACAAAGGATTATGGGACCTATGTTCATATGAACATTTTCCCTTCTTTTGGTGTAAGGAACCCATGGCCGAAGTTTGTAAAACTATTTTTGAAACACTCTTTATGAATAAGTTATTCGATCCATAAATTACAATGTACATATGGTCATTGGTTTGTATTTGTAATAGAAAATGAATAACTGAACAAGTCGGAAAAATTTGTGATTTGAATGGATTAATTAAATTTCAGCATTAAATTCTGAGCAATAAAAAAATATATACGTCTAGCCCAAAAATTTGAAACTTCGTTTTTCAAAAAGTATATTTTATGGCAATTGACCTCCAAATATTAGGATCTCATCCACGCTTTAAACTTCAGTTTAACAATTCTGAAATGGCATGCTCAAAATTTATTACACACTAACAGAATGTCGTACAATATTACCATAGCATAGCAAGTGTTTCTGTTGCCCGTAAATAATTTTTTCAAGAAAAATAACAAGCAAAAGCGTCACTTGCTTAACTCAGTCGGTAGAGCAGCCGAAGGTCCTTGGTTCGGATCCCAGTGTCAGGAGAATTTATCTCCTGTAATATTCTCGTAACAAACAAAACTTTAGGGACCATGTTAAATCTATTGCGACTTAAGAATGAGTTTCTATGCAGACCTCTATTCAAACTGAAAAGACTGTGGTTGGCAATGCTGTCTTTATGTTTGTTGTGATCAGAGAGTTTAGTTCAGTAATGAAACCAATAGATGACGTCGAAATCTAGAAATCAACATTTTACATCCTGACGGCTTTTCTCTACTTTTATGCGAAAACATGTGTACCGATTTATGGTGGGATTTCTCTAGCGCGGTCACACATGAACATAATTCTAGACTGTTAAGGCAAAAGATTGTGAAAATGAGATAAGTAAATTGCACTGTTTAAAAAAATATATCTTTTGAAAAAAAAAATACTTTTTGACTTATACTCTTTGGTCTTAACAGTCCCGAAGAAGACTTTCAAGGCAAAATAGTATAAGTCAAAAAATTTAAAATGAGATAATGTGTAAATAAAAGTCTCTCCTGAAAAATAATATGTTTTGACTTATACTCTTTTGCCGAACAGTCTAGAATTAATACAATAGTATAAATTTTGCAAACAATGAATCCCAGCTTGTATCCAATTTCTAGATGCAAGATACTCTTCCACAGCCGGGGAAGAACTATCTATTTTTAATTTTGATAGGCCTATTCGGTTGAAGTTAATATACATAAGCTACAATTTTTTTTTTTATCATACATATGACTCCTAACTTCATTCCGAATCAGAAGAAAATATTTTGATGTAAAAAGAAAACGAAAATTATAATACCCAACGATCTCACGAGAACTGCAAAAAGGTTTTTAGATAGTGCGGCTAATATTAGAGAGAATATTCAATTCTAAATTCCTAGAAATCCAACCCATTCGTGCTCGCAATATGACGTCCCTTTCCTATTACTATTTCCTCCATGGCATATGAATCAAGTATTCAACACTACATTATGACCACTATGGAACTGTTCATTGCACTTCAATAGGAAAGACTGATTGCTATCCCATTCGACTCTACCTGTTTTGCGACGCTAAATTGCTCTTTGCATTAGGCTATGTTGCCAAACATCCCATTAATATAAATCCAAGCATATACTCCCATAATTTCTTTCTTTAGAACTTCAACAGGGCTAATAAATAGTTTCAGATAAGTAAATATGTATTCATGAAATTACAGAACATTGTTTCTGTTGGGGATTACAAAAGAATAGTTTAGACGATTTGAATTTGAATTACATTTTCTGCTTTGATATTTGTTACCATTATATTATTTTATACCATTATCACACATAATTAGCCTATCTTGATTGTCGATTATTCTTGAAATTGGGGCAGATAGATTTTTCCACTGCCTAGGAGATGCCAATCAATTAAATTCGGCAATGAGATCAGAAAGTTTGAAAAGTATGAACTTTGGGGATAAATACTGGGCAATAGCTTTGAATTAGATTTTCAAGATGTTAAATATATCACATAGTTCAAAATATAAGTGATTAGTGATAAGGCTCGGGCGGCGTTATTAATGTCCATATAAGGAGGAGTAAAACTCAGGAAAAGAATAAAAATATCTGTATTACGTTAGAGTTTGAAAAGTAATAACAGCATAACAGTTCCCACAAATATGACGGTAATAATTAGAGATCTTATGTTTAGGTGTTTACCTTTTTGTTTTCCTTACTACCAAAACCAGAAATTCTCACACACTTCTCGAGTCATAAAAAAATACTAATCACACACATTAATTCTGTAGTACCGGTACCTAAAACACCTAAATGGGGCATAAAAACCTAAAAATCCTAATTTACTCCTAATACGCTTTTGGTCAAGTTTATTAGCCATTTTGCTTGAAAAATCGATATTTTGCGGAGACAGACAAAAACCCTTTTGTTAGGTTGAAATTAAAATCATCCTTCAAATTAATATTGTTCAACATGGGATGAGATGGACAAGGCCAAGAGAGGAGGGATAAAAGTAACATTACCGGCGAAATCCTTTTAAATATGTAGCCTAACAATCAGTTTCACGTTATCCACAGCCAACCACAAAAAATGTTTATTCGCCCAATTAGAAATTGGGTTCGAATTGTCTATAGATACAATATTAACTTTGTTTGCCTCTTACGCTTAACTTGCGCATATAGGCCTATTAGTGGATTATTTTTATTATACAAGTGTAAATGCTAGCAAAAATCTCACTGCTAGCATCTCACTATATCCGTACATTCTACAATTCTACAATTTGTAGTCGCTTAAACCAAGTTTCAGGAAATATAATTCAAATTTTCAGTTAAATCTTGTAAGCATCAGCTCGAATTAATATACTTGAATAAGTTCCTTGAATTAATATACTTGAATAGCGTTGCAAACAAAAAAGAGAATTCTCCAGGTCATAGTAGAAAGTATACTGACATATGGAGCAGAAGGTTGGAGTTTATCAGAGGGTCAGAAAAGCAAGATACAGGCAGTTGAAATGGATGGAATGCGGAGGGGTGCCAGAGTGTCCAGGTTGGAGAAGAGAAGGAATGAAGATATTAGAAGGATAATGGATATGGAGGAGTCCGTGATTGAAAGAATTGAGAATCGAAAACTACAGTGGTATGGCCATGTGAGAAGGATGGATGAGAAGAGATGGCCAAATATTTTACTGAAGTGGTCTCCAGGGGGCAAAAGGAAACGGGGACGACCTAGAACACCTTGGAAGTCTGGAATTTCACGGATGATGGATGAGAGGGAACTGGTGGAAGGAGATTGGAATGATAGGCGTAGATGGAGAATGGGAATAAAGGGTAACCACTGAAAAGTGGATACGCCCTCAAAAGTAAGTAAAAGTAAGTAAGAATAAGTTCCTACTATACCCGATCAGGCGCCAAAAATGAAGTATAATGTGCCAATATATTTATGATTAGATGGGAATAACCATCGTTTCAATATTTTGAAAGTTCATTAAACCCCTTATCGTAACCTAAACGATGTTTTGGACAAAGCACCTAAAGAAACCTATTTCAATTAATGAAAACCTAAAATAGTGTTTTAAAACCTAAGAATCCGGTCCCCGTAATAACATATCCATACGCAAAAAAAGTATAGTATTTTTCTGAAGAAGTCAAATGCTTTCAACAAAATGAAGTGCAGAAGAATGTCATCTCTATCCGTTGATATGGGATACTTGATGTGGACTACAGATTGTCAAGGGAGTGATTTTCCTCGAAAAAGTCTCAGATCACTTCTGTTCCACCTTCGGAATTCACTCGAGTACCATATGTGGAGCGCAGGTAACATCTCTCCTGACCTACATCGTAATTTTAGTCTATTATTTTACCTCTGAACCAAATCTCTGCTGTATTACTGAATTCATATGTGACATATTACGATAAGGATGTAAATGAGTAGAAGCGACATATTGTAGAATGCAAAATGTACTAGCCCGGATAATATTGATTGATTGTAAACTGTACAATGATAACTATATTCAAAATTACTTCCTATATGACTGCTGAATGCATAGGAATTTTTCCTGTACTGTATTTGTTTTAATTGCAATAGGCACTTACAGGAGGTAGAACAGAGTTCATTGTCTGAGAACACAATATGCACATAGTGTAGGCATATATGAGAAAGATGAAGTAATTTTGCCAGTCAATTGACTACCTGCTCTGTTTCCATTTTTAGATTACCCGTACTTCAGATATAGGATAAAGTGAACGAAATGTAGTAAGATAGGCCACGTTTTAGTAAAGAAAGCGTATAATTTTCGATCAAAAGTCGTACAAAGAACAGACTGTGATTCTGATCAACTTAAGTAACGAACGTTAGAGCGCTGTTCTAATGTTTTCTGTTTCATTAGACTTCCCGGTAAGCACACGAGGATGTTTGTTTGGTGTTTTATTCCACAGAGAACCTGTTTAAGTAAAATTATTTACAAGTTAGTCTTCTTATATTACTTCTGTCCGGGACCTGACTATCAGGATACATTCTTACGTATTTTCTACTCACTTTTCCATAATCAGTCTTTCTGAAATAAGCTTGCACCACAAATAGTCTTCGCTGTAAAATATATTTATTTGGTGCCATTCGTTACCGCATTTTGAAACATCTACACACAATAACGAGGAGAACAAAACTGACGTATAGCCCCGTGACCGATAGTATGGGTGCAAGTGGCGGGAGGAGACATGGTAACGTACGCTTTCTTAGCCCTGCAGGCATCGCGCACAACAGTTCGGGCCGCTCTGAACCTACGTTACGATTTATTAAAATACATGTTATATGCCGTTGAACTCGATCAATAAAATAAAATACTTAATACCAGTAACTCAACAATGTTTTATTTTATAATTCTCTAGGTTAATCGGCCTATTTCCGCCATCTTCAGGGCATCTTATTTTGTTGGTTTAGATGCCTTAATTAAAACCAGAACTGCACTGTCTTACATATTGTCTCATTTATAAAATTAAAATTTCTAAAAGCTTTATAAAAAGACTATTACTGAATCGTTCTCAGCTATAACACCCTCTTCGTTGTGTGTCCAAACCAGCAAATGAAGATGCCCTCAAGATGGTGGAAATACGCCGAAAGGCCTAGGGCCTAGGCGAATTATAAAATAAGACATTGCTTAGTTACCGGTATTAGGCCTAAGTCTACTTTATTTTACCTACGTTACGATGGCATGCATTATATTATTAGCCAGTGCTGTAAAATCTCGATTATCCGACCTTCGGTTATCCGACATCCCATGAAAACTTCGAAACGTTTCTTGCTAAAGCCAAGATTTAAAAAAAAATTACTGGGAGTATGTGATTACAATGTATAATATTATGTAGTTATGTTTGTAAATATATTTAAATGCTATAGTTTTGAATGGACAGGTATTTTTTTAAAGTTATAAATACTTATATTGTTATAAGTTATAAATATATATATATATATATATATATATTATCCGTCAACATAGGCGTAACCAGGCCGACCATATGGGGGGGGTTATAATATATGGAGGGGTATGGAATATCCCCCAGGAAGAGGGGGGTTCGGGGCCCTCCCCCGGGAAATTTTTAAAAATTAAGATGCACAATAACGAGTTTTAAGATTCCCACGCTTTAAACTCATATTAAGTAATTTATAAGCAGATTTTTAAAAAAGGTGATATATCACAATAATGAAATAAATTGTACAATTTTCCTTTTTTTAATCAATGGGGGGTTCACACCCCCAACCCCCCCCCCTCGTTACGCCTATGTCCGTCAATGTTCCTGGCAGAGGAAATTTGATCTTCACTGTATTTTGGTGGGATTTATAACCTTACGCTGTAACATCCCGCGACGTCGAGCTGTAAAACTGTGTAAACAGCACTAGAACAGAAGAAAAAAGTAAACAAGAAGATAGGTCCAGTTTAAGTCAGACAATAATCGAGACTCTGCTGTATTACATTTCATTCTTCGATTTAACCAAATGAATTTAATTTGCATTTAACGATAGGTTAATTGTATCAAGGAGGGGTTTCTATATAAGATCTAGAAGTTCCAGATCAAAGAAAAATATTCCTTTACAAAATTTATTGTAGGCACAGTGAAATGAATTGCTAAATTACGATTCGAACAAATTTGTTTATAAATAGAATGAGTCCCAAGAGGGATGAAAATGGGGACTGGAAAAAATCGCATAACGACGAGCTTCATGACCTGTACGCTTCACCGGATATAGTAAGGGTAATTAAATCGCGAAGGATGAAATGGGCTGGACACGTTGCACGTATGGGGGAGGAAAGACATATCTCAAAAGTATTGACTTGGAGACCCGAAGGGAAAAGACCAAGCGGAAGACCTAGACGTAGGCGGGAGGACAATCTTAGAATGGATTTAAGGGAAGTAGGATTTGCTAGGGATGATTGGATGGAGTTAGCACAGAATATTGTTGAATGGCGGACTCAGGTAAGTGCGGCAATGAACCTTCGGGTTCCATAAAATAGATAATATTCCTTTAGCTTGCTGAGGAATTGTCTATTGCCACTGAGTAAGTAAGTAAGTAAGTAAGTAAGTAAGTACAGTAAGTAAGTAAGTAAGTAAGTATGAGTGTAAGAAATTCATATACCTAAATTCAGTGGGATATAAAAAAAATTGTGTATAAGAATATGGAGAGAGTAAAAGAAATGCCGTGACCCACCTGCAGTGCAATTTGTAATGCGGGTAGAAGAATCAGATTTGTTAGTTTACGACGCAGGCTGCAGAATATTCGATCTGATAACGTTTTCAACAAGTTCCCCTTACTTCCATTATCAGTTTCGTTCATCTATATAATGATAATGAATACAGTTGATGCAATTGTGACGGGGTATATACAGTAAAACGAGAGTGGAGGAAATCAACTAACAATTTTCATGGTTCGTAATATCACAAACCTGCAATAAATCCAGCGCAGTGTTTTGCTTATTTTCTTTGAGACATTATGAATAATAATTTTTGTATTATGGTCCTAACGGCTATATGAGAATACCGCTACCTATTATTTTTAAAACAGACTGGACGTCTTTCAGGTCGAAACACCCTACCCATATTTTCAAATCGTCTCCACAGTACGTATGTTCAAAAATATTTAACTCACTCCTTTCTTACATCACATCACAAAAAACAGAAATTTCATTTCAGAAAATCTTCAAATTCTTTCTTTTAGTAAACTGTTTTTATAATATAAATAACCTGTATTATTTGTAAATTTGTATATTTTTTATGAAATTTAATATTCAATTGAATTTTACATTAGCAAAGAATAAGTTATACTTATTCACCGATTACTTTTGCATGTATTGTAAAAATGTAAATTTTAATTTAAACGCTAAATTAGTAAATTTAAATGTACTCAATTTTAAGAAATGTGTTTATAAGTACAAGTATAATGAAAAACACCGTACTGTGTAAACAAGTAAGTTAATTAAATAACTAACCATACTACTCAAAATAATAAAATATCACAAATAGCAGCTTAATTTTGTATCTGATATATCTAATCGTTAGGCGAAAAACACAACTTAGCACCAGTTAAACTATTCTTATGTAGAAGTAGAGAATGTAAATTGTACGAGATGGAAGTAAGAGCAGTATTTGCCGAGAATAAGATTATTGTTCTTCTGGCCTGACTCTAATAATACATACAATGGAATAAGGAATGGGTCTCATTCATAACACAGATCAGTGATAAGAGCAAGAAAAACTTACATAATGGATCTCGAATGTAACTAAATATAACTAAATATATGGTTTTGAAACTTCTAAATAATGTTAGAAAAATTTATAGAATGTCCGATAACTCGTTCGAACAAGTAGGGATATTCAAATATCTGGGAGCAAAATAGATACAAATAATATTAAGGTAGAAGTTAAATGTGTCGACGTAAATAGGAAATGCTAGTTATTATGCAGTTCAGAAATATATATCTTTTCGTAATTTGTACAGAAATCTAAAAATAAAAAATCATAAGACAATTATCCTGCCGGTTGTAACATATGGATGTGAGATATGGTCGCTTACTCTTCGGGAAGAACTTAATCTGAGAGTTTTCGAAAATAGGGTGCTTAAGAAAATATTTGACTCTAAGAAAATGAAAATGAGGACTGGAGAAAACTGCATAACGACGAGCTTCATAATATGTACTCTTCACCGAATATAGTAAGGGTAATTAAATAACGGAGAAAGAAATGGGCTGGACATGATGCGTGCATGGGGAGGAAAGACATATCTCAAAAATATTGACTGGGAGACCCGAAAGGAAGAAACCACTTGGAAGACTTAGACGTAGGTGGGAGGACAACATTAGAATACATTTAAGAAAATTAGTATTTTCGAAGGGTGGTTAGATGGAGTTAGCACAAGGTAAGGTTGAATAGCAGGCTCAGGTAAGCAGGTTCCACAAAATAAATTATACTGTACTTCTTTAGCGTGCTTAGGAATTATCTATTGCGATTGAGTGATAGTCAACGGGCACGCGGTTTGTAGGCCATAGAAGACAATTCGTTGACAGTGCTTTTATGAGATTTTATGAATTTTATTTTATTTTATAAATGTGACAAAATGCAGTTTTGATTTTAATTATTGGAACTTCAAGCCAGCAAAAAGATGCCCTGAAGATGGTGCAAACGCACCGAATGTCTTAGGGGGTGAATTACAAAATAAATCATAGTTGAGCAACTGATATGCTATCACATTTATTTTATTTCATTGATCGAGCATAACAATAACTTTATTTCATTGAGTGAGTACGTAAGTAACTAATAGATCTCCAATACTTTTCTCTTCGACGGGTTCCTCATATAGGCTATTTATTTCAAGCAGTTTCCCTATATTACTCTCAAGCAACTTCACAATCATAAACCTCGTATAGTAAACGGAGTTCATAATCATAAAGATGGCGTGTGTTACATACTCTGGAATGTTTAAGTAATTCATGCGAACATTCCTGTGATTACGAGAGCCAGGAATCCCTCTCTTTGTACAATGCAGTGCCAGTCGTATGAAACCCATCTGTCCTGCTTCCTAACAGCTCACCCTTTGTTTGTGGTTTTACTTAAATCTGTCATGCAAGTAAATTGACAAAACAACCATCGTTCTGGAACCGCTACACATTACCACGTTTCCAGGTACTTTACTTTGAGATAAGTTTACTGTCTCTTAATAATTAATTTTCGTGGGATATTGTCTAAACTAGCCTAAGGCGTATTTTAACAACAGCCCACTGCAATGATCACAATAGGTGAAGTTTTGCTCACAAGGATATGTAATCTCAAGAGAATTGTACAGTGTGATCCATATAAAACTGAACACTTTAAAAATGTATAACTTCTAAACTGATAAAAGCAGACATGTACAACTGTGCTGAATTACGGAGTACCTTTGGGAGATTCCATTGGCAATAACGCATTCGCTTTTCCACTTCTGGTTCTTTTAATTCAGGCCTTTCCAACTCGAACACTTAGCGCTGGGGCGCACCATCGCAGCACTCAACGGCAGCGGTGCTCTCCTTTCCCACGTAGCTGCCGGTACGACTGCATGTGTACGTCAGAGACAGTACAATGGGTAGCTGAATTCGCTTTCTTAGCGGATGTAACGTCTTATTTAAGTGATTTAAACATTTAGTTGCAAGGGAGAAATTATTAAATTAGTACCCTAAAACTAAACTAAACTAAACTCCGTGGCGCTACATCCCTGGAGGGACTTGGCCTACCACCCGACCGCTGCGTCATCTCCCGTAGGCAGATGGCAGGATTGGGGGCATGTGGTCAGCATGCCGGCACCCACGGCCGTTAATGGTGGTTTTCTTGACCGGAAAATTAGTACCCTACGTGACAGAATTAAGGCTTTCAAAATGGAGAGTTTATTATTTAAAGAACAGATTAAAGCCTGACATTTTGAAAATTTTCCTTCATTAAAATCATTAAATTTGTCTATTTACGAAAACCTTGAAGAGTATCAGACGTCGTTACAGAATTTGCACGATAAATTCAATGCCCATTCTAAGAAATTAATGATATGACACCTCAACTTGAAATATTTGTTCTGAAAATCATCATCATGTTTCCAAACAGAGCTGATATAAGTAAAGGTACTACCGGCGATTTACTTTCATTTTACAAGGGTATTCATCCACAGGAATTTCCCCTTGCCTTAAAATTTACGTCAGTTTTCGGTACAACTTACGCATGCGAAAGGATGTTTTCAATTATAAATTTAAATAAAGACCAGAGGACTTCTCAGTCTGATGTTGCCTTAGAGGCCGTGCTTAGAATTTTCATTGCCAAATCGATTGTACCCAATATTGGTAAATTAGTTGCGGCAAAACGATGTTAACAACCGACTTAAATTTTAAATGTACACAATGGAAAACACAATATATGTAGAGAATAAATGGTGTGTTAATGTGTTCACAGAATTGTTATTAAGAATTGCTTTCGTAAGCTGGCTAGACCTATGGAGCTGCCTCTGGTGCTACACCGATGCTGGCCTGCGCCATGGCAGCACCTTAGTTGGAAAGGCCTGGCTTCATTCATGCACTACATGCACTCTGTATGCTCGTAGGCCTGATTATTTGCAGCTCTTGACATGTGCCAATTGAATAGCCTGTCTCCTTGCTCAAATGGCCCAATGATTTCTTTGGTGAGTTCACTAAACGTTCTCGAACATCATCAACACGATTTTGACCAATTGCAGGTCTTTTTTTCCCAGTCTCGCTGAGGAGAGAGTCAGTTGTCTCCAGCTCTCTTGCCAAGGATAAAATTGTTCTCGTTGTTGAAAAACTCCCTCCGCCACCAGTTGTAGTTTTGTAAGAAAGATTAAAACATTGACTGAATAAAACTGCATAATGACGAGTTTCATAAGCTGTACTTTACATCGAATATAGTAGGCCTTAGGATAATTAAATCACGGAGGATGAAATGGGCTGCGCAATGGACATGTTGCGCGCAAGGGGAAGGAAACATGTATCAAAAATATTGACTGGGGGACGCGCAGGATAAAGGACTCTTGAAAGACCTGCACGATGACGGGAAGGCAATATTAGAATACATTTAAGGTAAGTGTGAGGTTTTCAGTATAGCATTCTTTTAATAATTAAATCCTAGGGCTATAAGTGTTCTTTCGTTTTCTTTATACTAAGCTGACACAAGGATATATTGTTACATTTTTATAGTTACTACGTTAAGAAAATACAGTATTGAGAGCGGAGTCCAAGCTGTTAAAAGCTTCGAAAACTACAGCTTGCGTGATACGATGACGCAAAATATCGTACCCAAGTAAATTAAATTGAAGTCTCTTAGAGCTTATAATACACATTTTTCTTTCATTTTCTTAAAGTTAGTAATTCCTAACTATAAACACCAAAGAGAAGTAACATAGCTGAACAAATATAAAACATAAGTGCTGGAACATTAAGGATCTCGGATCATTATTATCGGCACATGAGGTACCATAGTCAAGTTTTTAAGCTGGCACTCCGGCCGCCATTACCTCTACGTAACTCCCGGTACCATATTACTCAATTCAGTTAGAGTACGTTTTCACCAAAGATCCATAAACCCCAGAAAAGCATTTCAATGACCTCATCGGGAACCCTCGAATTTCATATTTGTACAGCAGTGTCTGTACACTGCCTAACTTATAGTAATGAGATACTGTTTAGACCTAACATTTAAGATATTTGTTTCCGTTTGAGATATAGTATATTGCGATACAAGTGCCGTAAGCGGTGCATACGGATCGAGGAAAGAGTTTGAAAAAACGAGGCCCTTGCGCCGTGTTTTTTTTTCAATTTCCGAGATCCGTTATGTGCTTACGGCACGAGTATTGCATGCTATTTTTTGCACGATGATTATTTATATAAATTTATTTATATTAATTGAGATATTAGCTGAAAATATTATGTTTACATACTATTGAAGATGAATGTTACATTTCAGAAAGTGATTCGCATATGTTGGTTGTTATAGGGACCGAATATTTGTCCTATTAATGTCACCACAAACTTGGGGGCCTTGGTTCCGGTCTTCCATAAGGCTTGTATTATGATGGTTTTACTTAGGGCACTTGTGCTTTTTGTCATTTTTACCGCACGGAGATTTCTTTTGTTTTCATAGTAACCAGATAGCGTGCGGGAATGTCAAGTTACGATCCACGGCAACAATATTCGTAAGTACCACTAATTAGTTACGTCGTGCAAAAAACTAATAAATTAATTTAAAAAATAAAATAGATTACAAACATGAATTGCGAACACTCACTGGAAAAACGCATATAAATATTGCATCTCATAACCATATATTTTATAGGCTATAGGCTATTTATTGAACGTGACATTTTTCAGTGTTAAAGCTTTGTTTCAGGTTATAGTCTATACCACAATCATGCAATTATGTTTTGAATGACAGGAAAGTTTAAGTAATATTTCAGTACGCCTATAATTTCACTCTCAATAATGTCGACCGTTCAAACAGATATTAAAACGTCTAAGTCGCACAGGCTATTCGGTTGGTTGATGTATGGTTATTTAACAACGGGTATGTACAGCAACTTAGGTCTGTGACCGTCGCCGGTGTGCCGGAATTTTGTCCAGTAGGAGTTCTTTTACATACCTGTGAATCTACTGACTTGGGCGTGTCACATTTATGCACACATAAATGCCATCGACCTGGGCCAGGATCGAACCCGCAACCTTAGGCAAAGACAACCAACGCGATACTAACTGCGCCACCTAGGCCGACACAGGCTATTCGGAATCAAGTATCATTCGGTAGAATAAAGGCACAAAAGAAGAAGGCTGGAATAGTTACGGAGTTCTTCATTTAATAGGCTATTGACATTAAATCGGATTCACATTATCTATAGTTATCGCCTCATGGCTTCAGATTTATGCCTATAGTTTTTCAGTTAGAAAGAACGAAGTTTCCCTGAAACCGATATGACAAACAAACTTCGCATATGCAGTGATACGTAATATAGTAGGCAGAACATCCAATTAGAATGCTGTTCCGTCCAGCATTCGTGTCTGGCCGGATTTGAGGCATTAGCTGGTTTCGCGAGGTCATTCGCCGTGTTGCTATGGCAACAGGCTTGTGTCTTCGTTTGTTTTATTTTTCTTGTTGTGTCTTCAATATAATTTTAAATATGAACTTACTTATCTGTTTGTTCTTTCTCCCATCAATTCTCATAAGAAATAACATTTGACTGTCGCATCTTTCATTTTTTGGATAGTCATGTTATAATCTCCAACCCAAAGTTTCAGTCTGATTATTTTTTAATATATTTTATTCATAATTTTGTGTTTTTAAAGAAACAATTCAGTTTTAAAGTAATGCTATTAATTCTCTTATTTATGTTTTAGTATTTTAATGTAACTTAATTGATTTATTTCCAAGATTGATTATTTATTGTTTTTCTTGGCCAATGGGATTCTTGCTTTACGTCACATGTCGTGACGTCTGTCATTCTTGCTATTCATTCTTATTCTCTCGTTCGAAGCTTTCGCCAGGCTAGTTTTCAGTTCAGAATTCTGAATCTAGTTATTATTGTCGAGCTGGGAATTTGAAGTTTCCCAGCCCTAGTTATTGCAGAGACGCAATTTAGTACATTCATCAAAGTAATTTATTTGTGATTTAATTACAAATGTGTGAAGCCAAGTTTTTTACTTCCCTGATCAAACCGTATGGACTTGAATGCGTAACTCATTAAGTAAAAGGATTTACTGTAAGTACTGCTGTGAAGTGAATATTTCAGAGTGCTTAATTTTAGTTGCAGTGTCGAAGCAACATCTAAAGGTTCTTCTTTTCGGTCGAAGCAGCAAGTCGACCTTAAAATAATTTGCTGATAGTGCGCATTCACTTCAAGAATAGTGAAATTCTTTCTCAGTCGTCCGAGCAAGCGCGACTATAAAAATTGCTCTGCTCTGGTCCTCCGAGCTATTCATCAGTCTTATAAGGCAAGCATGCCTTATTTTCCAGAAGGAGCTTACTAAGTCGTCTCCCCTTGACTTCATCAACATTTCATCTTCTTCGGCACCGCTAGGAAGAGGAATTTATTTGTAAAGCAAGATACAAAATTCCATCTTGTATTTTAAAGGGTCTATTTATCATTTTGTCCATTGTGCTCTTTGTATCTTTCAAGGGGCTCAATAAATGTATTTAAACTTGACTTAGTGTAGCATCCTTCAAACCGGAGAGGTTTCCCCGTGTCCCTATTTCGCCTGCGAGCTACCGTGGGAGCGGGAACATCTCTTTGTGGTTCCTCCGGGCCTGGATATGACCCAGAGGCCTATGGTTGAAGATGCATTGATAGTTAGTGACCTATAATTAACGTAGAGTAACTATTCAATTAACAGTTTGAATTTGTCTTGGTCACTTATTACAGAGACCTCAGTGATTAGCCACAATTCTAGTCATTCTTATATATCAATCTTGTTCTCCCGGTATAGTTTGCCGCCGGTGTGAGACGCTACCATCAGTAGCCATCAGTAATAAGTAGTTTAAAGTCAGTTGCTATAAGTATCTGTGGTTCTCCTCCGCATTGCGTTTGAGGGAGGTCTCTGACAGATTTCAATTAAGTTTTTTGTACTTTCTTGTAAAGTGTAAACATTTACATCTGTGTACTTACACCTGTACAGCTACACACTATTTCTTTGTCTACTCGTATGCTCCTATGCGGGCAACTCACTCCATTCTTATAAACAAACCTTAATTTGTCATTGTTGCACCGGCTCTAGGCGGGCAACCTATTTAATTCAGACATTGTATAAGCAAGTCGCTATGTCGAGTCCAGACGGTTTGACGGCTCTTAAAGCCAAGCGAGTTCCCATTAAGGCCCAGATTACGCGGCAGGTTAATGTCATTAGTAATTTAGCCATTGAGGATGTCACTTATCCTGAACTCAAGAAGTATGAGTCCAAGTTAGACGAACTTGCAGCTAAGTTCGACCTTGTTCAGACTGAAATCGACGGTGTGGATTATTCTGATGCTGAAGAAGCCTATAGGGCAGAAGTCGACGCCGTCATTTCCAGAGGCAACTCTCAGTTGTGTAAATTTCTTCAGGCCTTATCTGACAAGGAGGTCCTGGCCCAGCAGGCCCTTGCAGAAAGGCAGGCTCAGGCCCAGCTGGCTTTAGCCCGTGAGGAAGCCGAAGCTAAGAGAGCGGAGGCCCTGGCCCAGCAAGCCCTTGCAGAGAGGCAGGCTCAGGCCCAGCTGGCTTTAGCCGAAAAGGAAGCTGAGGCTAAGAGAGCCGAAGCCCACGCCCAGGCCGAAGCTGCCCAAAAGGCTAAAATAAGACGCTTCGAGTACTTGCAATCGCAACTTCTGCGTCAAATGCAGATTATGCGAGAGTACGAAATCGAAGATCTCACTACGCTTCATGAAGCGCGCATTCGCCGCTCTGAATTCGTAGAGGTCTTCAAGGCCTACAAGTCAGATTATGCTCAGGTGGCCATTGACGAGGCCTACCAGGATCATGAATTCGACTTTCACGCAGTGGAATCTGATTATTATAAAGTCATCAGTTTCTTTGACTCCATGATAGCTGAAAAGAAACAGCTATATGAACCCGAGCAGGCGCAGACTGCCAGTCAGCGCTCCTCGCTCGACCCTGTCACGCCGTTGTTACCGAAACTCCCCGAAATCCGTCTTCCTCAGTTCAATGGGAACCCCTCTGAGTGGATCGAGTTTCGTGACACTTTCTCGTCGTTGGTAATTCAACACAGGCACATTTCGGACATGGACAAGTATCAGTACTTGAAGTCCTGCCTGTCATCAGAGGTTAGTACGGTCATTCAGAATATTCCTGTCTCTGCTGCGACTTTCCAGGTGGCGTGGCAGACTTTGATTGATAGGTTTGATAACGACCGGCTAATCGCCAACACCCATCTGGACAATCTCTTCTCTCCCCCTCAGATTGAGAGGTATTCTGCAGAATCCCTGCAGAAATACCTGGATCATTTTATAAGCACGGTACATGCACTTAATTCCCTTAATACAGAAGTGGAGTTGTCAGATCTGATTATTACCAGAATTATCATCGACAAGCTTCCGATGAACCTCATCAGAGAATGGGAGTCATCTGTCAAAATAGGGAAGCTCCCTACTCTCAAGGAGTTATTTGTCTTCTTGGAAAGCCGAGTTCGCATACTGCAGATGACTGATGCTGCCACGAAAAGTCAGGCTGCTAAGTCAGTTCCGAGCTCTCCGGCTCCTTCCAAGTCAAAGTCTTCTTCTTCGAGGCCTAAATGTCTCTGTTGTCGTACTGCTGTGCATGACCTGTTTTCATGCAGCGACTTCAGGAGCATGACTTTCGCTCAAAGAGACCAGTTTGTTAGAGACCGCAAACTGTGTCGCGTATGCCTGTTTAGTCAAGGGCATGCCAACAATTGTAGGACTTTTCAGTGCAGGAGATGTGCTGGGAGACATAGCACATTCCTCCACGACCCGACTAGCGATAGTCACCAGGCTGCCAACACTGCAGGTGTTATGGCTTCTAGTCAGACCCAGCAGCGCTGCTTGCTTCCTACTGCTACTGTCCGCATCCTGGACTCAGACGGCTCGCCTGTTGAGGCCACAGCCCTCCTGGATAGCGGTTCAGACTGCAATCTTATTAGCAACAGGCTGTTTAGGCGTCTTGGACTAGCTCCTCATGCGCAGCGGACTACGCTAGCGGGAATTTTGTCCACTAATGTTAGCACACATAAGCTAACCAGCATCACGATTCAGTCGCGAGTGACTTCATGGCGCTACAATGCACAGGCCATTGTCGTTCCGGAGATTTCGGAGAAAAGGTTCCCGAACTCTTTCATTGAGACCAAAGATTGGAACATTCCTCCGAATCTTCCCTTGGCTGACCCATTCTTTAGTCGTCCTAAGTGTGTCGATCTACTTCTTGGAGTGGAGATTTGCGCCCAAGTGGTGTGTCCAGGGCAAATTTCCACCTGTGAGTTACCTACGATTCAGAACTCGCACCTTGGTTGGTACTTCGCCGGGAAACTGCCCTCTGCGCCTTTCCCTTCACAGCGTTGCCATACTTCCAATGGTCATCGACGCCGATCCACGGCTAAGCGTTATCTTGAAGCAAGCCCCAAAGAGCCTGAATGCTCGGAGGCTATGTCTTCCAATTACTCAGCCTTCCTAACTGCAGACCTAAACCATTCACCTTCTAAACTTAAGACTTTCGTGGCTAACAGAGTCGCGGACGTCCAAGAATTCACTGCCATTGAATCTTGGTCGCATGTGTCATCTAAGGACAATCCCGCTGATCTCATCTCTAGGGGAGCCACCCCTTCTGACCTACTTAACAACTCTCTGTGGTGGTCAGGCCCTTCTTGGCTTACTGCCGACTCCACTCAGTGGCCCAGTTTGCCCATTGAGCTCGAGTCTTCGTCTCTCCCAGAGGTGAAGATAGCAGCGCTAGTCACTATCGAAACCTCTAGCTTAAGCCCATGGCTGACTAAGTTTTCACACTTGAAAACAATCAGGGTCATGGCTTATGTGCGACGTTTCATTAATAATTACTTGAAACTCAAGTCACCTATCAATGGCCCTTTGTTGCCGTCAGAGCTTACTGAAGCTTTGCATTCTTGCATTAGAATCATTCAAAGGAATGCTTTCAGAAAGGAAATTCAAGCATTGTCTTCCTCGCAAGATTTGCCTTCTTCTAGTAAGATCCGGCAACTATGCCCCTTTATTCAGGATAACATCCTGCGTGTAGGTGGACGTCTAAGTCGGTCCAACCTACCCTTTGACAACAAGCATCAGATATTACTTCCTGCAGAGCATGCTTTCACCAGGCAGTTAGTTCTCCATGTGCACTTGCATCTAGGTCATGCAGGACCTCAGCTAGTCATCTCACACTTGCGAGAGTCGTATTGGATCCCTTGCATTCGCAAGCTGGTTCGCAGTGTACGGAGGCGCTGTAGTGTTTGCTTCCGCTTTGAGGCTCAGGCTTTTCAGCAAAAGGTGGCTGATCTGCCTCCTGAGAGAGTAAATCCTCTCCCTCCTTTCACAAACTCTAGTGTGGACTACGCCGGTCCATTCTCTCTCAAGTTTGGTGGCCCGCGGTCCAAGGTGACTACTAAAGCCTACGTTGCTATTTTTGTCTGCATGTCCACGAAGGCCGTACACGTTGAGCTAGTGACTTCGCTCACCTCACGTGCCTTCCTGGCGGCATTGTCAAGGTTCTCAAGTCGTCGTGGAATTCCAAGTTCAATCACTTGTGATAATGGTAGAAACTTTGTCGGAGCCCACGCCGACCTGCAGAACCTCTCTAGGCTTTTGATGTCATCAGAACATCACTCCGCAGTGCAAGACGCCACTGCGCATTTGAACATTCATTGGCGTTTCTTGCCTCCTCACTCTCCACACATGGGAGGGCTTCATGAGGCGGCAGTACGCTCTTTGAAGTTCCATTTGAAGAGGATGTCCTCGTCTTGTAAGTACACTTACGAGGAGATGTCTACTGTTCTCACACAAATTGAGTCATTCTTGAATTCACGCCCTTTGATGTCGTTATCTGAGGACGTGGATGACTTTGGATATTTGTCTCCCGGCCACTTTCTTATTGGCAAGCCCATTGTGTCGGTGCCCAGTCCTGACCTCTCTGGTGGGTACAGCCTGCGTTCCCGTTGGAACCATCTTCAGCAGATGGTCACTTGTATTTGGAAGAAGTGGTCCGTGGATTATCTCCACACGCTACAGCGTCGTGCAAGGTGGCACAAGGTACTGCCAGACGTTCCTTTGGGTACCCCTGTATTGGTTCTCGAGGACAATGTACCTCCTCATAGGTGGGTGCTTGGTCTGGTGCACCAAGTACACCCAGGCCCAGACGGCCTTGTCAGAGTTGTCACTGTGCGCACTGTCTCAGGCACTTATAAGAGGCCCCTCATCAAGTTGGCTCCTCTGCCTGTCAGTGAAGAGGGACAGTGACACCTGCTTTCATTCAGAGTGCTGATGCCGGACGCATCCCACTCCACCGATTTTGACTTTATTGCGACTTGATAGTTGTTTTGGCCTCGAATCCTTGCATTCACGAATTTGCTTGACGTCACATTCTGTTAGATAATTTCACGAGCGAAATTATCGCGGGCAATATGTTCCGTCCAGCATTCGTGTCTGGCCGGATTTGAGGCATTAGCTGGTTTCGCGAGGTCATTCGCCGTGTTGCTATGGCAACAGGCTTGTGTCTTCGTTTGTTTTATTTTTCTTGTTGTGTCTTCAATATAATTTTAAATATGAACTTACTTATCTGTTTGTTCTTTCTCCCATCAATTCTCATAAGAAATAACATTTGACTGTCGCATCTTTCATTTTTTGGATAGTCATGTTATAATCTCCAACCCAAAGTTTCAGTCTGATTATTTTTTAATATATTTTATTCATAATTTTGTGTTTTTAAAGAAACAATTCAGTTTTAAAGTAATGCTATTAATTCTCTTATTTATGTTTTAGTATTTTAATGTAACTTAATTGATTTATTTCCAAGATTGATTATTTATTGTTTTTCTTGGCCAATGGGATTCTTGCTTTACGTCACATGTCGTGACGTCTGTCATTCTTGCTATTCATTCTTATTCTCTCGTTCGAAGCTTTCGCCAGGCTAGTTTTCAGTTCAGAATTCTGAATCTAGTTATTATTGTCGAGCTGGGAATTTGAAGTTTCCCAGCCCTAGTTATTGCAGAGACGCAATTTAGTACATTCATCAAAGTAATTTATTTGTGATTTAATTACAAATGTGTGAAGCCAAGTTTTTTACTTCCCTGATCAAACCGTATGGACTTGAATGCGTAACTCATTAAGTAAAAGGATTTACTGTAAGTACTGCTGTGAAGTGAATATTTCAGAGTGCTTAATTTTAGTTGCAGTGTCGAAGCAACATCTAAAGGTTCTTCTTTTCGGTCGAAGCAGCAAGTCGACCTTAAAATAATTTGCTGATAGTGCGCATTCACTTCAAGAATAGTGAAATTCTTTCTCAGTCGTCCGAGCAAGCGCGACTATAAAAATTGCTCTGCTCTGGTCCTCCGAGCTATTCATCAGTCTTATAAGGCAAGCATGCCTTATTTTCCAGAAGGAGCTTACTAAGTCGTCTCCCCTTGACTTCATCAACATTTCATCTTCTTCGGCACCGCTAGGAAGAGGAATTTATTTGTAAAGCAAGATACAAAATTCCATCTTGTATTTTAAAGGGTCTATTTATCATTTTGTCCATTGTGCTCTTTGTATCTTTCAAGGGGCTCAATAAATGTATTTAAACTTGACTTAGTGTAGCATCCTTCAAACCGGAGAGGTTTCCCCGTGTCCCTATTTCGCCTGCGAGCTACCGTGGGAGCGGGAACAAATGCTGAGGATTGAAGATCTTTGAAAAACATTAACTTCCTGTCCATAACAAGCATAACAAAATAATTATGTTTTCCGTTAGGCCTGGGGAAAAAAGTCTCAGCATAAAAAAATTAAAGACCTACGGCTATATTTACATCTATTATATTCATGAGTCTGTAGGCTATATTCATATTTACGTTATCAGAAATTCAAGCTTTACCTAACATCCACATCCCCATACATACGATACAATATGAAAACAAGCAATTTCTTTAACTGAACTTAACGTTTCATATTGCTGGTCTAAAACAAGGCTCTAGTTTCGGTACCAGATTATTTAATTCCATTTTAAAAAATAACTCTGAACATTTGTAAATATAAGAAAATAATTAATTTTGTTATACAAATATTTATTTTTCATGTTTTTTTTTCTTCTTCCGATTTCCTTTCCATTATTACTGTAAACAAATTTACTTGATTCTATTTCTTAAATTTTTATTTTTATTTAATAAATTTTATTCACTTCTGAACTACCTCCGACCAGTGCGTATTCTTATTCGGGTGGCATCCTAATGAAAAATGATGGGGAAAATTTTGAACAAGACTTGAAATAAATGATACATATGATACCTGTTGCTATAAATACCGCATATTATAAATAAATAAAATATAACTTATAATTCAAAAATATTACACATAGCACGATTCTTCATATCTCTCTTTGCACACAAATCGATTTACATGCACCATAAGCAGAGAACTCATTAATATAGCTGGTATAATTGAAAGCATGAGCCAGCCGCCGGCTAAGGTAAAGGGGGTTTAAATTCTTCCACGTCCCCTATTTGCTTAACTTGTGAATGCCTTATTTTAATGAGGCTCATTTAAGACTTCGATGCTCGAATTTCACCCACTACTCAACTTTTCGATGAGTGGCACCTAGGGGAGAAAAACTATAGCTGAGTAGGCTATCCTCAATGATTCACGTTCATTTGATAAGAATTTAAATTGACAACGTATACAGCATATATATTACTTTTAGCAGATTTTGCTAGGTAATATCTATCTAGATTCATATTGTTGGTTCTTTTTTCCTAATGATTTTTCCATTGTGGGATGTAGTGCACCTACTCAGACACGAAACTATAACACGAATGATATTGAATTTTGGTGGGATACAGTAGTTTACTTAAATTGCATGTACACACTGGTGTAAAAGTTACATTCATAGTAACTATAATGGGAATATTATTCTTTCTTTCTTTATCTTAGTTTTACCACTCCCTTTTAGGATCTAAGCGACCCAAGACGCCCGGGCCTTACATGGCCGCGACCTGTCGGGAGAGGGATTATCTATGGATCACATATATACTTTTTTGACCAGGCAAAGACATGGAGGGTCTCCCCGGATGAGTGATCAGCCCAATGCCGGGGCCACCTCCGAGACAACACGAATACATAGGACGAGATACACCATTCACACACACACTCCAAACAAAGCGAGGATGGGATGAAGATGATAAAACGGCCAGATGATATCTGGGGTCCACAAGGGCCTAAAGTTACCAGACATTTGTCCACAGGTGAGGAAAAACCCCAGAAAAAATTCCCACCTAGGTAACTTGTCCCGACCAGGATTCGAAACCGGGCCCGCTGCGTGAAAGGAGCGAACGCATCCCCTACGCCACAGCGGTGGACGGAACATTATTTCTCTATATAAGGTAAACTTGTTTTTGAACTGAAATTAGTACTTATCAGCGTAATGCATAGAACAGCTCACATAGTTAATATAGCTATGCTTCTTCTTAATCTTAATTCATATACGCTCGTATACAATGAATAGGACATTGTAAAAAAATATTTAAAGATTTCACAAAATACACTGGCAATAATATTAATGATGTAAGTATAGGCCTACGATTCGCTGACATGATTGTTATAGGATTAAGGGGGGGACATACAGCTTTCTATGCTGGAAAATAGGTGAAGTTTAATTGTTTTTTCCTCAGCAGTGAATTTGTCTGTAGTCTTGCAATCTGGCATGCTCTGTATTGACTAGTTTTACAATTGAATACTATTTTGAGAATTAATTTAAGTAATACAGTTAATGGGTAATTATCATTATGAAATGGCAGCCAAACTTTGTGCACTGAAGTGCCGTTTCCCTGATAATTTTCATAAATACCAATATTTCTGAGTGATTCTTTTTCTATGTATTTGTAAATATCATATGAACACTATAATGTAGAATCTTTGGATTATCTGCGGTATAAATATTTAAAAAAAATCATTTCTTGTTAATTATTTTAGAAATTTTTACATCAAAAATATATTTTTTATATAAACTATTAAAGTTACATCAATGATTCCAGATAGTGTTGTTCAATAATATCAAATATACTTGCACGCAAATTTTCAATGCAATATGTTAATAAATGTTTGAGTTATTAGGGAAACGGCACTTCAGTGCACAAAATTTGGCTGCCATTTCATAATGATAATTACCCATTAACTGTAATACTTAAATTAATTTCTCAAAATAGTATGCAATTGTAAAACTAGTCAATACTAGTCAATATATTGGTTATTTATTATATATCTTTATTGATCTTGTTTTTGTGTGGGATTATACTTTTATATATAGCATAATTCTCGATAATTTTCAAATGAATGCGTACAGAATAAAATAGGTTAAAATAAAATGAAATAAAATAGATAACCAATAATAATGTCGATTGCAATTTCTCATATTTTTGGGGTAGCTAAAGGATTTTAGGTAGCTTTATATACACCGTGATAATGAATAACCCCAAAATATTTTACCTGTGTATAGAGGGAACATAGACAAGGAATTTTTATTGTGAGAGTTTTGCTCTATGGATTCAATTTTTTCTTGTTACAGCATAAAATCTCCCAGGGCCTGGCCACCACCGATTACTAACGTTTGAAAAATGCAAAACAAAGGAATTTCGTTGTTAACACTGGAGTTATGAATAAAAAATAATGCAGTGGCGGCCAGTAATGTTATAGTCTGTAAATTTTGCAGATTACGAAAACACTTTAGGCAGCGTTCACACTGAGGCGATAAGCGATATATCGTGTGCGATATACGATACGCGACACGCACGGACAGATAGGCCTACTTGAAATCTAAAGGGAGGCGATAAAAAAGTTTCACAGTCGCACGATAGCGCAAAATATCGCAAGCGATATATCTCTCGAAGTGCAACATGCCGGTTGCCTGAGCGATTTGTTGCTTACGATATTGTAACTGAAGTAGTGAGATTTGTGTTCTCACCATATTTTTACAACCCAGGTAGGGCTGATTTATCGCTCACTGTCTGAACCTTCCTAGCAATATATCGCCGCAACATATCCCTTGCGATATATCGCTTATCGTATATCGCCTCAGTAAGAACGGCGCCAGCCGTATAGCTGTTGATGAATGATTAAGAGTCATGCTTTTGTCGCTCACTAAGAAGGCATGAAGTCAATTTAATGAAAATTTTAACGCTATTTCGGTTCATTATTGACTTATGAGCAGCAAATTATAATGAATTTAATACACATTTCACGTCTTAGAGCAAAAGTCTCCTAACAAAAGGTGCTTGTCTATGTCCACCCTATACACAGGTAAAATATTGCGGTGTTATTCATTAACACCCTGTATAATGCTCTTTGTTCAGCAAAATAACGTTGTTCCAATAATATTCACACAACTGTTAATTACTTTAAGACCTAAATCGTCTGCAAACAGCAATCCATTTGTTCCTGCGCTATCAATATTTACAGGTAAGTCATTGATATATATGTTAAAGAGTATAGGTCCAAGAATAGACCCTTGAGGAACCCCATACTCAACTAACCTGCCTTTAGAATAAGTTCCGTTCTTAAAAACAAATCGTTGCCAAATTTTATGAACTGAATATAGAAAATGGATTTATAAATTAGTTTTAAACAGATGAAATATTACTTATGTCCCATTACAGTTCACTGATGTTTTAAAATGTAGGAAGAATGTGTCGGGATACCAAAAATATTTGTTACATTACGCAATAACCATTATGAAATTGTGGTAAATCTGGAGTGGTTGGGCGATATACTGTACTAATATGAATGGCTAGGGAAGTGAAGTTGAGGGTGGGTGTTCGGGGCTCACAAGGATCGATAGTTGCCTAATGAGCCCGTGCTAGCCGTAACAGCTGATATCAAGGTGAGGGAGAGAAGGGGGGGGCGTTCTGACCAACACGGCCTGTCGCACGATATCACAACTTGATAACCTCTCCCCTGCATCCAATTATACAAATACCAGTTAATTAACTTACAAGTATTTAGCATAAGCGTAGAACCCGAGTTCTCTAATCGAACTGTAACGAACGAGCATAGCCATTGATTACTCTCGGATGGTACTTCCCTGTTTTGTTTAGATTGGAGAAGATAAATGATAATGGAAGTGGATTGAATTACTTTGTTTTGTTTGGTCGATATAACAATCTATCTGTATCAGGTGAGAAGAATGGTTTAAATACTCTCGTTCAGGTTTTCAATATTCTTGCACAAACTGCTACAACCGGCTAGTGGCATGTACAATACAACCTATATTTCACGAAAATAGCTGCTATACGTTTACCTTATGTATAAATGGCGTATGAACTGCTGGACAAGAAGAAATATCTTCCACTGTATTTACCGTATTTTACTGACCATAAAACGCACTTTTTTACTTTGAAAACAGAGCCTTGAAAGTTGGGGGAGTCTAATGGTCTGAAGTACTTTTTAAAAAATTAAAATTATGGCAAATACTGCCGGAATGCCTTAGTTATAAACAAAGTGTTTTAAACGATAAGATTGTTACAGATTTTGGAAGACTTTAGGCGTACTTCAGTGCACTTGTCACAATCGTAAAATGAGGGTATACAATGCGAAAAGAAAGGAGTGTTGAGTTCTTTTATACGAAAGGAGTTGTCTCTGCCAGGTGGTTTAAATGAAAGCAATGACCTCTAAAGAGCCTTGTCCCTTGCTGAATTGAGAATTAGAGGGTGTAAAAGTATTTTCAGTCTTTCATGAGAAATCAGTTCAGTTGTTAAAATTTACGCGATGCACTGTGTTACAGAAGATATTTTCGTACAACGCAGAATGCCAGAATGGTACTTTCTGATATTGTAATGGGGGACGGGAAAATGTCTCTCCGTCTTTCTGCCTCTCTTCTGTCCGTGTGATTGTAAGCGCGATAACTCGAATAAGCTTTCTCAAATTATCATGAAACTTGGTACACGCACTTATAATGTCAGTTCTGTGTTTCTGGCTGTGTTATAGAAATAATCCCAACGGAGAGTCAGTCCAAGTGTCTAAATTTCCCAAAAAAGAATCCAGACTACTTAAATGAATATCTGAAATTCATCAAAAAGAAAATTTTATACCCTCAGATAACTGATTATAAGTAAACACATGTTAATGATAATAATTGTCAGTATTTTGTTACTAAACACGCACGGTGGTACTAAATGCGATATAGGTGGAATTGTGACTATAGTTTGTGAAGGGTATTTATTTACATTACTGCTTATGAATTACTTACTACACGTATTATTATAATATTTAAATAGAGTACTATATTAATAATAAACATTTATGTTTTAGACAGGTCTATATATCAATGTTAATAGTACAAAGTCTGTGATGCCATGTATATTACAAGCATGTGAAATATGGCCTATTAACTCCATTTGGCACTTTGTTATATCAGTTTACCTGATTTTTTTAAGTGCCAGAATGGTACATTCTAAGACTGTATGGTGGAGGGGAAAAATGTATCTCTGTCAGTCTCTCTTTCCGAGTGTCTGTAGTCACCTACCTCAAATAATTATGCTTTACCAGATTTTCATTAAACTTATTATAGCCTACGCACTTATTACGTCCATAGGACGAAAGCTGGTATAAGTGCACTTTATCTAAGTTTACGATTTATATGCGAACCAAGTTTTCGATCGATGTGAAAAACCACTCAAATCGTTCAGGAAATTTCTCAAAATTTGTTCACATGTAACAAGGCTTCATAAACGCTTCGTAAATGAAAATAAAGAGAAATTACTTAATGAATTTGGCCATAAAAAGTTTTTGTCAGCCATGATACTTTCTGTAACGGCCCAGTTGATACGAGCATTGCGAACTCTCCAAATAAATTGTTGAAACTTGTTCCGTGGAGTTGGATTTAGTTCGGATTTACTGGTACATTTCATGATTGCTATAGGAATTACGTCGTTACATACACGATATTAAGATGAGTTCTTTTAAGTAATTTCAACAAATTTATAGCTACGTAATTTTTTTTTCGTACACATACTCCTGGTTTTTCCATATTAATGTTGTATTATTTTACCTTACTTTTGTGGAAATTAACATTCACTAGAGGGGGATGCCTTGACACTCATACGAGCGTAATGGCAAATCAAAAGGGAAGTAATGGTCCGGTGAAAGACTTCTTACACATACCACATGTGAATGCCTTTTCTCTGGTTTTCAAATCGATATCTATTTTGCAACTTTTTTATTCATAATGTAAATGTAACGTAAGTGAATGTAAGCGTTGAGCGGAAAAACCTTCGGAACAACTTCCTTATTTGAAGACAAACCGACATTGTATTCTTGTAGTAATCGGAATGCACGACTGACATGGTCACAACTGAATTTTACATGCTCAACACTTACATTCACGTATGTTACATTTACAATGTCATTTAATCACAACTTTAAGTCACAGACTCAATACATTTTAAAAGTCCCCAGCAATTGCTGGTATAACATTTTTTAACAAATTATCTCAGGAAGTTAAAGATTGTTCTTGTAATTGTTTTAAAATTTCTGTGAAAAATATTTCACTTCAAAAATGTTAATATTCTGTTACTGCGTATTTGAGCACAGTTTATAACTGTAATTTCTGTGTTGTTGTTGTTGTTGTTCTTATTATTATTATTATTATTATTATTATTATATTTATTATTATTGTGACGTGTATACCAATATTATGTATATGGCTATGTACAATATAGATACTCTACTCCCTACACTCTATTCTCTTCTGCTCGAAATGAGACATTATCGGCTACCATCTGGTGTAAATTGTTAAATATTTATAATGTTACTAAGTATCATATATTTCACTTTTTACTTTTAAGTCAAATAAGTTCCTTGTTGACGTATGTGTTCATTTAAATGGCCTTTAGCATTACACGTTGAAGTTTCAAAACAGTATTATCTTGCTTGGCCTAAGGTATATACAGAGCAAAACTCAGTTATCCAGAAAGCTATAAATTTCGTCGGACAGTTAGATAGTTGCACATAAAGATTAGAAGAACAATTAAGCCGTCAAGGTTTATTTGATATTACGTTAGTGTGAATTGTGAAAGTAATAAAATATTATATTGTAGAGATCTGCGTGAGAAGGCGTCGTGTATCAGTCCTAGGGTTCACACGTGAGGTTATCTAAAATGCAGCACTTGCCTCTAGAACGTCTAATTTCGACTCCTCCTCCTCTACCTCACAATGGCATACGATTAAAGTGAACGGACCACAAAGTCAGCGCCTTGATAGTGTGAGTGTTATAATGCCATTAAAGAAAGGAGCTCTTATGCTTGTATTGGAAGAATTCAGGGCATTGAACTGTTAACTTAGTTAAAAGTGTAGAGTACAGATGCGTCTTATATTCCGCATTCATTTTTACTTCCTTTTCCCGACCATAGGTACTACTAGGGAGGTAGTGGAAGTACTGTGTTCGACCCCGAAATTCGTAAGTTGAGATTTTAACACAGACACACATTCTGAGATTTCCTGAATCCAGAAATACAATTTTCATAAACATATCTGTGTGTGTTCTGTGTGTCTGTGAACAGCCTAACTCAGGAAAGAATAATCTTATGACAACAAAATCTTGTATTTGGGTTAGGTACTCTGTGGGGATATGACACGAAGACTGGCGACGAATTCCTCTTACTTTAATTCTATTTTACATGAGAAAATTTGGTTTTTCGAGATTTTCTCGAAAACTACTCTAACGAATTTATTTAAATTTTGAGCATGAGGTGATTATAAAAAAAGAGCTAAAAATGTTTTTCGAAAATTCGCTGAAGAATCGTTACAAGCCACCCAATGTTCGTAGAAACTCAATCTTGTCTGGAGAACAGAAAAATTTTGCAGCAAGTTGAAACGACTGAATCCGCCCTCTTTGCAATATGGCCTCTTACTCTATTTTAGAATGTGAAGTGAGAAAGGTGCATTGCCCATGCTTAGGGCAAAGAAGGTTATGTGAGTGCATTAATCTGGTTTAATTTGGGTTGTGTATCCTTTGAGGATGTGGTAACGACATGTTCATTTTTACAAGCAATTTACACGAAGAGAATGCCTTACATAGTATTATAATACTAAGAGGCAAAACTTTCATTTAGGCAGAGGAAGTTATGTTTCGCATCAGAATTTTTAAATTTAAATAGTAGCCTACCTAAGAACGATTATTAGATTATAATACTTAGAACTTCAGTATACAATATTAACGGGGTAGTAATGAGTAAGTAGGACTACTACTATATGGCTGCCAGACATGGGCATTAAGAAAGGAACAAGTTAACATGATAGAGATTTGTCAGAGAAAGATGGAAAGAAAACTGTTGGGAATAAATCTAAGGGACAGGATAAGAAATGAGGAGTTAAGAAAAAGAAATGAACTGGAAAACGCAGCGATTGTTGTAAGAAAAACCAAATGGAATTGGGGAGGTCACGTCATCAGAATGAATCAAGAAAGATGGGCGTATGCAACAACTGTTTGGGACCAGAGGAAGGGTAAAAGAAGCAGAGGCAGACCTCGACGCAGATGGGAGGACGAATTCAGGGAGGAGTTAGGAATGAGATGGACAAGACAGGCCAAAGAAAGAGTGTACTGGAAACAAGTGATAAAACATTTAAATCATTAGGAAAACAGTGATCTAGGAAAGGATGAAGAGTTCAGGGAGGAGGCAGAAACGAGATGTTCAGGATAGGTCACAGAAAAAGTGAACTGAAAACAAATGATAGAGCATTTAATTCATTAGGAAAACAGTGTCCTAGGAAAGTGTTGTTAATATATAGGTCTTAACCCACCAGGAGGCAAAAACCCAACTCTCCAAGGAAATAGCTCACCTTGGGAGAGTAAAACAGAGCCAGCCCTACCATGGTAGGAGGCCCTTGCCCTATAAGGGATTGTGACGGGCTTATTTATTTATTTATTATTTATTTTAATGAGTAAGTTAGGAGCAGGTTCAGCTGAAATGGCTATTTGAACTTGTTTATTCGGGTAGGTAGGATATATGGCATCATGTAGGCTGCACTGTTCGAAGCTTGCAACGCAAAGGACTCCGGGTATAATAAAATGTGTATCTATAACCAATTACATTTTCTAAGTTGGGCTTTATATTCAGAATCTTGAGACTTAAAAGATACTGAAGTAATACTTATTTTATAATATAAAATCTTTGTTCGTAGCAAGTTGGAATATTCCTGGATTGCATGGTCACCTATGTATAAATGTTTTAATAATCAATTGGAAAAGAATATAAAAACGTTTCTCAAACATTTATACTATACAACTCTCAATTAATTAGACTATAAACAAAATATTCCTTATAGTCAACTTTTAAATGAATTCAATTTAATGGCATTTTCCAGTCGTAGAATAGATACTGAACAATAATTCATATATAAACTAGGCCTGTTACAGTGAAGTATTATTGATCAAATATACATTTTAATGCAAGTGAAACAAATGTCAGGAAATTTCAATTAGCCTACACCAATCTGCGCATAAAAACTCCCTGTTCTGAAGTTGTACTCCAAATGCAAAACTCGCAGCTAAAATAGAACTGGATCATAACTTCACTTTTAAACAATTTAAGGAACAGTTAAATATAGGAGTTAATCGCATGCGATTCATAGGTACTTTATTCACGATTATACGGCTTTTTATGTGTATTCAAATGGCATTATCTTGTCTTTAGTAATCATTTACTTGTTTTTGTCACATTGCTTGTTTTAGTCATAGTGTTTGTCTTAGTTTTAGATTAGTTTTACTTTATTTTGTTTGTTTAATTATTTTTCTGTCTTAATTTTAGCCTTAGTTCTTTTAATTACTTTGTTATGGCATGATATATTTTAACTAAAAAACTAACTAACTCCATGGCGCGAAATCCCTGAAGGGACAAGGCCTACCACCCGACCGCTGCATCATCTAGCATAGGCAGATGGCAGGATTGGGGCATGTGGTCAGCATATATTTTAATAGTATATTTAATATGTATGCAGCTACTGTAACTGGAGCATTGCTCTTTTGTAGCACAAAACAAATAAATAAATACACGCAATGACTTTATTCACATTAATATGAAGCAAACGAAAGAACGATGTTACATGTTCATTGCCGTATTACGAGAACGGAATTCAAATGTTACTCTATTGAATTTCATTATTAAGTTGTGTTACCTAGGAATATCCTCTACGTTATATTATTCTGTCACAATGAAACATGAAGTTTTATACGTACATTCCATAAAAAGGTGAAAGGTTACTTCAAAACGAAGTATTGATAGCCCTAATAAGAAGTACAAGGGGGTATCAAATTTACTCGTGATATGAACAGGTGTAGTTCTTATACTCAATTGCGAAAAACCTCATTTTAAGTATGAAAGAAAAAACATTCATATCCACTCAGCACGAGGTTTGAATACAATGATGTTATTATATATGAAAGAGACGTTGAAATATTCTCTATTGCAGTTGGTTTGCTTAGCAATCATGTGAACAATGATAATTTTAAATTCATAAATAATTTAACAGGAAATTGGAAGGGATATACTAGTAACTAGGGATTAGTCATGAACACAAATCAGGAAATGGGAGAATGTAAATGTTATTGCTGCTACGTTGAAATCAGAACGATTCAAATGGTACTGGGCAGCATTTAATGAGAACATCTCGTATTAGAAACTACAGAATCGATACTGACAAAAAGGGAAGGTAAAATTACAACAGAGAAAGTACAGTGGTTCTATCATGGTGGGAGAGATAGACCAAATAACTACTAACCAGACAAAATATAGCAACCGCAATCTTAAAGTAAAAAGGTTCTTTTTGACATTTTTTGCTAAAATCAGTTATCGCCCAGCCATGTAATACCGGAACTCAGATCTTTAATCTCATGACATATTATGAGTAAGTATGAGCTTAATATCCAAGTTTCAGTGAGGGGAAGTAGGTTGTAATTGAAAGATATGCGTGTCCTCTCTGCTCATTAGTAATTAAATAGTTAAGATAGACCAGAAATTAAGCAGAAATAATTAAAAATCAGGTGACGGCATCCTGATCAAATGCTCCCCAATACTACCATCTGATATGATAGAAGACGCTGTGGTCGGTTGGTAGGCCTAGTCCCTCCACGGATGTAGCGTTACGGAGTTTTATTAAATATGTAAATTAAAAATATAAATACATGCAGTTCTTTAGCGTGCCGTAAACATACTACACAGGCCCTCCAGGTTAAAGTCCCTCCAGGAGGACTCCGTGTCTAGGATTTTTACGTCCTGAAAAACCCATCGACAGCGGCCGGGTATGAACCCGTGACCCGTGGATCTAGAGACGGGCACGCTACTTCTACACCACCGTGGCCGACTAATTAAATAAAGGTGAAAGCTAATTAAAAGGTAATATATCTAATTGTTGGCATCGTCATTCTAGTAACTATCATGAATGAAAAAAGTTTTATAGGGTTCATTCCTATTGAGTTTGTAGAGTATTATTAGACTATAATTATTATTCAGTTCTAAATAATATTACCGGCATGCAGGCAGTTGAAGTTTTTAATGACTGATGATTTGTTACTTTTCCTTCTTTCTTTTCACTTTCCTTAAACTAACGCCTTTCTTTGTTATATGCTTTACAGTAAATTTGTAAATAGTTACGAAAACTTATGTGGGCTATAAAACTTGCAATACATATCGGGGTTCGTGATAGGTCTAGGTAAAAAGAGAAAGGGCTAAAAGTTATTAATAAATAAATATAGGCCTACCAATAAAGAAAGCCTATGTTCAACAGGATCTTGATATAATTTATAAATAAATTTGCAACTATCGGAAGGATGACTTGTACAAGCATTCTTGCAAACGTACAGTCCATACATGAGTGATGAAAGTGTTTCAAACCTATAATGGAAATAAGAAGAAGAGGAAGCAGAAGGTGAAGAACAGTTTGAAGAAGATAATTTTATCCTATCCAGCAGAGGGATAGCTATTCTGTTATTGAAGACCATGGTGATGATGGTGAGGATTATGATGAAAATGAAGACGATAATGATGATAAAAACAACGATAATTTTATAATAATAAACATTACATAAACAAAAAACAAGCCGGACAGTTGCGGGTTCGTTGTTGTTGGGATGTTTCAAGACCTAAACCTTCAGGTGTTGATACGGTCTCTAAAGCTGCGTCTCCATTGATATACATTTAACACCAACATGTCAATATTAACAAGTTGATATTGATATGTATATTCCAATTTCGCGTTCCAATTGACTTGAAATGCAAACCCAGCGTGTTGCACTTAACATTTTCAGATGTTAATTTGTTTTCCGGAGAAAATGGACAACATGTCAAGTCAAGTGACTAGTCGGTCGATATCGGCTTTGTTTCGGGAATTTCCGGGAAACAAAAAGCGATCGCCAGCTTAATCGGCTGTGGTTCGGGAATTTCCGTGTACACGAAAAGCAGTCGACAGCTTCCTCAATATTGCCGGCATCCATTTTGTATTATGTGAGTATTTTGTATATCAGGGTTCTCAGAAAAGATCAAGACATCTATACAAAATTAGTATTTAAGAAAGTCATAGACAGTTAACAAGAAGATAATAACGAGTATATAAAATTACTCTCATTTTGTAATGTTGGCTGCCCTCTTCAGAGGCGTTTTCTTTTTGAATGTTATTTATTATTTATTAATTTCTGTTCGTAACCGCGCCAACACATGTTAACCCATAACATTGTAGTGGAGACAGTTGTTAATTGGCAAACCACTTGACTTGTATACGTCAACAAGTTGATGTTAAACATTTAACATATGTTAACTGCAACATGTTGGTCCTAAATGTATATCAATGGAGACGCAGCTTAACAGAAATGAGTACCAGTGAGCAATCCTGGGGTAAAAGCGGCCGGTGTGCCGCATTACGACAAATCTGGGAGCCCCTACTCCTAGAACCATAAGATCATTACAAAGACCTTTATGCATGACAAAACTTAGAACCAACGTATTAACTTCCATTTGTACGTTCTTCTCTTATGAGCATTAATCGGAAGATTTTTTTTTTTTTTTTTTTTTTTTTTTTTAATAAACTTTACATCAATACAAAATAAGAACAAACAATTCCCCACTTCTTAGGCAAGTATAACAGGCCTCGTGATTAGAGTTATGGTAAAAATCTCTAGAACCTTTGATACATTTTGCAGGAAGTTCGGACTATCAAATAAATTTATTGGTTCAATTTTTTTTCTTTATTTTAATACTTTATTACTTATTGCTGACTGTTCTAGATTTTTATCAGAGGCCTCTATATCCATTGTATAATTTGTAATTTGCTAATTTATAATTACACAAGTTATCTAAACTGTTTATAAGTGAATATTAAGTGTTTGTGTGTGTTTGTGTATATATATATAAGAAATCAGCGGTAACTTAAAACTTCACTAACTAAAAATAAAAATATTAGTTCCATAGTCCTCTCAGTACTTTAGGTTCTTTCAATATTTTTACAGCACAGTAACTATTTCCTTCCCATCTTGGTTTCACTTGCCCAAGAATTTCGTTATGTTTTAATATCAATAGAATCTATCTTGTTCGAGGTTAAAACATCATGTTGCTTGTTGTGTAGCCTTTTTTCATCGGCTAATAATTTATTTTCGTTTAATATCTTCTGCTGCTACAACTTATTCTGAATCTAATATTTAGCGTGTTATTATTTAATGTATAACATGTTTCGTACACTATTCATTGACAGCCACTTAATAGAGGATGTTGAACAAAGATATTCAGAATTTATATTAAATTCAGTAAATGAGTCAAGAGCAAGTGCATGTAAACCTAACTTCTTTAATAATAAATTGTCGACAGCTAAATCCAGCTGTACATGTCAGTTCTGTAATTTACTGTTTTTGTCTGCAGGTAAGTAGAATTATCAGAGTTCTGCTTGCAGCAAGTTCTCGATTTGAAATTAAACTTGGAACAGTAATGGACAATTCTTACCTCTTAATACCTCCATGAAATCCTAAGTGTGATTACTAGAGTGCCGTTAGCGTACTGGAAAGAATAAGAAACCGAATGAGAGAGTGAGTGAGGGAGAGAGGGGGAGGCGGAGAATGAGAGGGAGCGAAGGAGAGAAAAAGAATGAGGAAGCTTGGCCTCACGCGATTCAGTGCCAAATTACATACAAGAGGCGAGGAAGGAAGCGGGGTGGAGAGTAAAAAACGTAAATGTGGACTCTCAAAAGCAGATCTGTTACTTTGATAGGCCTCCTTAATTTTGTTTAGCACAGAAAACAGTAATGAATGTGTACCAGGTACGGGATCGGATTTGATTAAAAATCGTAACAGGAAGAACATTTGCCTGTGCTTACGTGTTTCACTTTTGATTATAAATTAATTAATATAATTACTGACAGATACTGCAGTAAAGTGAATAGCGACCCTTAGAGTGGTATAATACCGTGCCAGATAATACAGACAACCCTCGATATAATGTCCCTCTTTGCAGTGCCACCCTCGCACTGAGCCAATAAACTCAAGAGAATGGATCTTCTCCCATGTAAATTACATAAGAAACCTCGTTAATGTTCCAATTCATTTAGTACCAGTGAATATAAGTCAATATTTTTACAAAATATATCTTGCAGTGATTTCTTTCAGTTGCAGAATTCTTTTAAAACTGGCGCAAATGTTAGAAAGATTATTTAAGAAAATACTGTACTGTATTTCCAAGAAGTGAGTGATCCCTGCCACTAACTGTAAATGTAGTGCTGCGGAATGTTAAGAAGTCCGAGAGAGAGTCTGCGTGAGGGTGGAGCAGGTAGAAAGAACCCTTCATTCAATGAGAATTCCAACTTTCGCTAATTTAGTCCAATATCTATACAGCTGTTAAACACTACACTGCAGTTACTCGTAAGTTTGTTAAAAATGAAGAGAGTGATTGTTACACTTCAAGAGAAATGAGATGTTCGTGAATACAGTGAAATATTTCCAAAGTCTAGCCAGCATGCATCATATTTTTTTATTATTGTGGGGGAAAACTGTTAGTCGGAGATGCATAGGATATATTGTGAGTGAGAGAGAAGAATGGTTATTTGCCTTTAATTTATTTATTCTTTCATAATATATTACAGTAAATTAATATAGCACTGTATTATGCTATTTTTATTTTTAAAATCTAATTTCGTTTTAGTGCCACCCTCACTTTGTGCCACCAAATGTTACAGAACGGATGGTGGTATTATAACAAGGGTTGACTGTATATAAGATGAACATATATAGGGAACATAACGATGTATTTGTCATCTTTCCTGCAAGTCTTAATCTATGGGCAAGGTGATTTTATTTTAAATTGCATCTACAATGCGGACCAAAGATGAAGCCACCAGACTTATACCGTGCGTATCGCACGCCCTTCATCGGGAATAGGACCCCTGATGGCCGCGAACGTTTTAAGTCCTCTCTGCTACTTCCATCTCTCGCCGGAAATTCAAGAGAATACCCAAAGAGTAGAAGAATTCCAGTATTTAACTCAAATATCTCAAACCATGTGCTGAGAGTGGTTTTCCCCCTTAACTATACCTATCTGATAACGACTTTAAAGTTTAAAATGCGATAACTCCGCCTTATCAATATAAAAGTTGTAAATTTTGAAAATCAGATATATGCTACTTCGACCAACTTGTGGTCATCTTCAGTGAATAATTTAAGAAAATAAAATCACAGCCCCGCAATTTTTTAAAATTATTTACTGAAGATGACCGCAAGTTGGTCGAAATATATTTCAATTTTAAAATGTTACAACTTTTATATTGACAAGCCGGAGTAACCGCATTTTAAACTCATGTAAGTTAATATAGCTCTATTTTACCAACATTGTAATGACGTAAAGTTGTATATGAACGGAACTCAAGAGTTATGAAAGAGCTGAAATTCCGAAAACTGCCCTTCCCCCTTCCATTTTGAACTGCAGAACTTACACCTAGTTATAATTTTTCGATTTTGGGATTTTATTTTCCCCCGTTCATAAATACCACCTTATATCGGAAACGAACTTCAAATTTTCAAACTTGAACGGTTACTGAATATTCATACTAATGTACGAGAGCGAATCAAAAAATAAGTTACACTTCCAAGTTATGGCCATTTATGAAACCACCTACACGTAGGCAACACGGCTATGACAACATAGAAATCCCCTCCAGCGCTATGTAACCACCTGGAGACAGCTGCTTTCACCTCCTCATCGTTTCGGAATTGTCGTCCACCGAGATCCTTTTTTAGCTTACCGAACACATGATAATCGCATGTCGCTAAGTCTGGACTGTATGGAGGATGTTGCCATACCTCCCACTTGAATCGCTGCAGCAGTTCCTCTCTCAATCCTTCTCACAACCCCTTCAGTTCTATCCTTAAATCTCTTATTTCTTCTCCTTTCTCCCTTTCTTTCCGGCTTTCCCTCATTCCTATACTTTTAAATGCTGTCCGTGTGTTACAAAGCGCTGGAGGTGATTTCTACACATCCGGAATCGAAAAGTTGGTTGACCGTTCCGAGAAATGTTTACAGTCTCTTGCGGACCATGTGGAAAAGTGAACGTACATTGTATGTTGTCATAGCCGTGATGCCTATGTGTAAGTGGTTTCATAAATGGCCATAACTTGGATGTGTAACTTACTTTTTGATTCGCCCTCATAGTAAGATATTTTAAAATTGAAGTTGTACCGGAGGTAGTTTATAAAGATAAACATTTCTGTTGCCGGTGCGTAAAATGAAAGGAGCTCATCAGCCAGGAAATTCTATCATATTCTTCAGTCTCACGGACCAAGAAGTTCGGGAGCCATATTACAATACTACAAGCTGTTTCAAACTTGTGCTAAATGTAAATAAGAGTATTTGCCTAAGATAGCTGATTAGTCTTATTGCCTGTTTCATTACCTTGTTAAGAATAGTTTTCCCTTAATTAAGCTTATTCATGGCTAATTGGTGAACGGGTACTTGTTTGTTTATAAGTTTAGAACTCAAGCCATTCTTATTAGATAAGTCATTCTTGTGATTATGCACACGTAAACACATGACACATATACAGGCATATACCTATGTAACATAAATACATACATACAAACATGTAAGCCTATGCACGAAAACAAAGACAATGAATCCTAAAATAAAAAAGTCAATTCAATACGTTAACACACTAAACAGGTATCTATATATCTACGTTGCACATAGACAAGTTTACCTACAATATAGATATTATCCAATGTTACCTAGTCGTTATGACGAATTATTACAGAATTTTACTCTTTCTGAAAGCACGAAGAGTAGAATGGTGCGGAAATGGTAATTATAGTAAATAATATTATTTAATAAATCGTGTTAACAACACCGAAGCATAGATTTGTTTTATCACGAAGGAAATAGTGACATTTAAATCCTTTTCTTTTTAATGAACTTAACCTATCATTGTATATATTATGATCTTGGAAATCTTACTATCTCACATAAATTGTATACAATTATGACTAATTTTCACAAGAATCAGTGACTAATATAGTACAATAATATGTGGAATTTCAAACAATTGCAAGAATCTCTCGTTCTTTTATCATTTCCCTTTTTTCACTATCACTTTATCGCATCAACGTGCACTTGTTTTTGTATAAATAAATAAGGAATGAACTCTCAAACATTTTCTGACCTGCAGCTTCAGAAGAAGAATTAAGGAATCTTTATTGCAGAGACGTCAAAAAATCAGAACCATTACAATCGCCAACACTAGGCTCTATCACATGATTGCACCATGCACATAAAATCATCTTAGGTCTACCAAATAAGTGCATAAAACTCTTCTACCACTATGCATTGGATTTTCTAATAACAATTATTAATCTTTTAAATATATACCTTAAGAATATTATGTTAGAAAAATTCCTCTGACACTGGGATTTGAACCCAGGACCTTTGGCTATCCGTGCCACTGCTCTACCAACTGAGCTAAGCCAGAGTTCACCTCACAGCGCCAGATGGAACCTCTCTCCTGTGACTATGACTAACGTCTAACAGAGACAATAATCTGTGGTTCATGAATGCATATATTCCATATATACCTTAACATCATTTAGTATTTTAGGAATGGAGTTGAATGATTTGACAGGTATGTCTATAAACGTTTTCGTGTTTTACAATAATTGTAATAAGATACTATTGTGTTATTTTTGTTCAGGGTATTATATGAATGCTACATGTGGTGTTCAGGGTAGTTTTTATGGTTTTCTTTTATGTACGAACGTTGGAAGTTTAATAGTGGCAATAAATCTATAAAATCAAGGTGAATTACAGTAAGTTCAAATAGTTTTGTTGGATGTTGGTTGGATATCCACTACCCTACGAATGCCTACACAGTAACCAGAAGATATTGGCTCTATCAACTGGTCTAAAATTAATTTTGGACCTGGCAGAAGTCAATGATTAAAAATAATTCAATACTTTAAAAGTATTCTTCATTAACAATAATATGCAATAACATAAAGAACTCTTTCAAGATTGGTTAAAAAGTTTTATTCATTATGATGAATGATTAAGTGTAACACATGATTGAACCCCCCCGGAAGGAAGTGAAGAACAAATTGCAGGCTTTGACTCATTTTGCTCCATTATGTTATTGCTGAAACTATTCAAGCCTCTTGAATGGAAATTAAAACAGCTATACGGCAGAATATTCGTTGAGAAATTTTGAAAACATAAATTTTAGTGATCCCTTGCCTTCGAGTTTCATAATAATATGAAGGATTGCTATCACTTCCCTTCACTACACCCTCCCACTGTGCCAAAGAGTGAAGCAGTTTCGCCACCCCTAAAGCCTAAAGTGAAGTGCAAGGTGGCATGAAGTGGCAGTGTCCCATGCGGCCCATCCCACTCTGAACTGACCGCTCCCGATCGCGTGCGGTTTGACGGGGAGGGATCATCAGATTACGGCTCTCTGACATTAGGGACTGGGGACCTCTTCGGGGCTCCTCAATTATAAACTAACACAGTCTTTATTTTCTCTCTGATGCTGTCCATTTCTTATACTATAGGAAGTAAAACTACCTTAGCTAATAATATAATTTGTTTATGTTGAATTCTTACTTTCCTTGAATTCCTGGACCACAGGAATTAATAAAAGCTCGCTCTTTCAGTGGCGGACTTAGGGGGGGATTGGGGGGATATATCCCCCTGAAATTTGAAATATATGCAATATAAGTAGCCAGTTTTATAAACTAATTATATATGTAAATTAGTTAATTTTTTTTAGTAGGCCTATTCTTTCTACCTATTCAAATCCCCCCCCCCGAAAAAAATTCTGCGTCCGCCACTGCTCTCTTTCGTGTGTTTTCCTTTGAATATATATAAACGTATTGAAAGAAAGCACCTTCCATCCCCCCCCCCCCAGACTTTCCCCTAAGTCAATTTCGAGAGGGTTAAATGTGATCGATGTTTATGACATTCATTCCTTAGGACATTATATTCCTTAGGACAATGACGACCAACGGTGTAGTGGCAAAGTTTCCAGTGTGGAAACGCTAAAAATTCTAGCGTAAACATATATAGCCTATACTTAAAATTAACCTATAAAAAGTGCTATGAAAACCTTTCAAACTAAGTGGTATTTGGTTTAAAATAAGGTTTTTATTTAATTTTACTACATAACAATTTTATGTTATCCAGTTTTTAAGGAAAAATATGTCGCATATGCAGACAGAAATAGGTCACACATGTCCGCTGAATTGAGCTGTACTTCCATTCTCTACCGCATCGAAAACTTAGGATAGACATCCTAGAGTACCCCCAAATAGCCTGTAAAAATTTCATTAACTTCGGAATATTTTCCAGCTATCCCACTATTTTTCATTATATATTTTCATTATATCATTCATACATTACCTTGTATGTTCGATTGAGCATACCTCATAGTTGCTTTAAATCTAATACAATTTTCAGTGAATGTGCTAGTAAATTTAATTTTGTACTTGCTAGTGAGGGAATGACGTTCCCCCCCGTTCACTTAGCACTACACCCTTGATGATGACTGTAAAGAAACAAAATATTGGGACATACAAATCAAATGGCCAAATGGATTAACCATTCTTAAATCTAAATAGGTAATAGGAAAAACTAACATAGATCTAGCTAGGTCTAATGATTCGTGCATAAAAATTGTAAGAATACGAAAACAATTATGAAACGAACATTACATAAAAAAAAACTCTTTCGAATAACAAAGTCCTATTGCAGTATACAAATGGTGTAGCCTAAAATAAGACGTTATGAATTACTGTGAAATGTTTCGATTCAAAGCTTTGCTGGTAACTGCTTACTACAGAACAAAAAAATTATTAGATATCGTTTTAGTACGGCTTTAAGGGATAACAAACGCTGATTTAGCCATTTTGGTCAAAACATGCGATTTTTAAATTTTGGTAAAAAAAATCAAAAATACTTTCATGTATAACTGTGCACAATTCCATGCCGTTTGGGCGCAGGCTCTTCAAACTGCCAGAGCATCCAAACTTTAATCGTCTGTTTTCTCAGTTTCAATTTTCATGTTATTTTTCCACGGTCAAATTCTATCTTATCCCGCAAAAATAGAAATACAGCTACGAAATTTTTCCACGATGTACTGCCCGATGTTTATAATACAATCACTAAGATTTTCTGTAAGTCCTTAGCTTTTAAAAAATACATTTAGTACAGTCATACGTCAATAACTTTTCATTTTTATGAGTAAAATATTTTGTTATAGAAAAAGTGTAAATAATAAAAAAAACCATCAGTAAATATATAGGCCTGCTGCAAATATCAAAGAATCTAACATAAAAATTCATGTTCAAATTTAATATCTGTTGGAGGAGATGTAATATAACTTTGATTTTTAAAAATCAATCAAATTATACAAATTAAGATATAAAATGAAATTTTAATTTAGTTTAATTAAGTGTGCTAAATTTCAAGTTTCTGTGAAAAATAGTTTACAAAATCACTCTCAACACTTCGGTCACCCCTTAAAGACAGAACGTTAAAAGCATACCCATCTGTCTAAAAAGTGATTGACAGAATTATCGCAATAGATGTGGAAAAATCTATCTGCGATCCGTTACGGTTAAAAAAAAAGAAAGAAACATTAGTTATATGAATACCTGTTATTATAATATGCAGCTAGTTAAACTTTATTTATGTATCTCCCTGAGAAAGGTTGATAATTATGTTAAGAAGGCTGCCTGAGGACTGAAAGGAAGCAAGTTTTTAGCCTTCTTATTATGCTTGGTTGCCTAGTACATAATACGGAAAATAACCGATCAATTGCCCTTTTCGTGAATAGAATTAGGTTTCATCCAAGAACTTTTACTACATTTCCTTTATTGATACCTTGGGTTTTTGTCCTTTGTATGAGCCTGTCCGGTACAATTTAGACCTTATGTTCTGCTCTCAAAATTATTGATTTTTGTACACTGTGATCATTAGTCATGTTTTATTTTTTCTTTAGTAAGGTTTAAAATATATTTGAGAAACAATATTTTCTGAAAAATTACAGCAGTAATGAATGGTTACATTCAGCATATTATTTGCATGCTACAGTATCTTTTGCTATTAATTTAACTGAAGTTCATCGCATAGTGCAAATGGTTTATTAGTTTATTAGGTCTATGATCTTGTTACCGATGACAATATTTACCTAATCTGTTCATACTA
Organism: Ectobius pallidus; assembly: GCA_964059195.1. Taxonomy (NCBI): domain Eukaryota; kingdom Metazoa; phylum Arthropoda; class Insecta; order Blattodea; family Ectobiidae; genus Ectobius; species Ectobius pallidus. Next base: position 111,249,842 of record CAXKWD010000006.1, read on the forward strand.
ACATTTAGCTATTGCTAAAATCGAGGCAAATAAATAGTATTCGCTAAATTGTCACAATAAATATAAATCGAGAACTGGATTCTTCCAAGAAAAAATTGGCAAAATCCACACTACTCATTATATTATCTATTCTTATACTAAATGTTTTTATTCACAAAGGCATTATGTTGGTCTACTGTGTTTATAGAAGAAACCTGGCAACTGCTTGAACCCAGAAGTGGCTAGGTATTATTTTAATTTTTATTAAATTGCAGTAATGTATCTATTGTGTATTCTTATATTTAGTGAATTCTTATCTTTGTATCTTTTGTTTTTATTATTTTGTATGTGTGAATTGTATTTTTGTCATGGACATTGTAATTGGTTTTTCTACCTGTAATGTTCTTTACTATTATTATTAAATAAATAAAAAATAAGAAAATATACATGAACAAACGTATGTTGCACTCATAGGAACTACATTCTGGTCATAAAACAGGAACTTGAGTACCCTTTTGATTCACTTAAAACGATTCAGACTCTGGATATTTTACGAGGCTATTTATCAACGTCAATCTAAAGTATTTATTTGTTGGAGGTGTAAAATTACACCCATTTCAGTGAATTTAAAATGCCTTGCATGCATCAAGTCATGACATTTCTCTCTTCTCTCCCCCTATTCAAGTCCTCTCATACGAGTTTCACCATGCCTCTTAAGGGACCTAGGGACTATAAAGGCATAATCCATCTCTGAAAGACTTGTCGAAAATCCAGACTGAACTGTTACTGTCCTGAGTAGCAATCCTTGTAAACGAATTCACGTGAGAATTGTATGAGAAATCGATATCAGTGATTCACATTCTTATTTATATATTCATATGTTCTTCCTTAATATTGAATATACCCTCACCCCTGAAGTATAGCTTACGTATATATGTGGATATAATTATTATTGGCTTTACTCGAATCGCTTTCCAAATGCAGAAAGGGAGCTTTAAGAAAAATACATTATCACTAATGTAGTAAAATCAAATACAGGAGCTTCTAAATATAATAGAGTCAAACTATGGAAGATAGATAATAAATATGGAAGCTTTGATATATGGAAGTCAAAGAGAATACAAAGGACTTAAAAGAGTAGAAAATAATTCTGTACACTTATATTTTAACTGTCGTGAAAATTTATTTGTTTGGACTTTTAGTTATGTTCGTAATACCACTGACCATGGTGATTATTTAGTGCATTGAGCATTATTTAACGATTATGTAGCTATTTTTTTTAAAAATGACATAATTCCTCAGAAAATGTAAGAAATACGTAAGTATATTACCGTAATAGCCTAGAAAACACTGTACACATTTTACAGCTGTTTTATGGTCTAAAGTTGGGTTGGCCTATCTCATGAGAAAAAATAAAATTATTATAATTTTGTAAGAATAATTTTAAAACTTTCATGAATTCGTTGCATTTAATACTTTCAAACAAACTATGGGCATAGAATATGAGATATCTACGAAACAATTTTGAATATAATATTATAGTTGTGTTATTGGCAATAGTTGTTAAGATAAAGGGGCATAAATTCGGTGATATTAACGTTGACAGTTCCTTAAACTTTTCCTTAAACAAAGCAAGTATTTTATTATATAAAAATAAATTCCACGACTAACAAGGAAATCAGCTCTTTAGCCAAATCTCTATAATACTATTAAATTTTTCATAAAACTCCTTCAAATCATCTGTACGCCTGCTACCCTACCGTTACCAACTTATTTTTTTCTTCGCTTTTAAATCAGTCTTCTTGTCCATCATCTCTACTTAGCAGAAAAACCCTGAATTCAGTTGGTTTGAAAGTACTCGAAGTAGTTTTTAAATCTAATTACTTCTCCTTTAAAGACGCCGTGTATCACGAAGCACATGACATCAGGTGGTGTTCTCACTCTTCTCTTCGTTAATCCTTTTCCCCGCTACGTGCGTTGCCTTCCACAGAAGGGGCTCGTAATTAAATACCACCGTCATTTCCACACTGCTTCCTTTTTACTGTTGCTCCTTGCATCTCTTACTTTTATTTGTATCTCTAGTTCGTGGGAGGTCATGCACGGAAGCAATACCAACGGGACGGAAATTAAATAAACCAACTTCATTATAAACAGGTGTGAGAAGTTCTTGCGAGATAGAGAAGGAGTGGAAGGTTGAGAAACTAAACTGTTGTCTGTATTGGTTTCCTATGAGTAAAATGTTGATGACAGTCAGGAAAATATAACGGTAATTAAAGCAACGGATATTACAAAGAAGCAACGAACCGTTGCTGCTAGCAGGGATGAAGGTTTCTTCAATAAACAATTTGAACTCGATAAAATGTTTGGAAGCTTTCCTAGAAATTAAAGGAATGCACATATGAGATCTTCAGTAAAATAACAGTGTATCATGTTAAAAAAAAATTACCCTTAGGGATTAATAATTATCTACAATAGAAACATATATGTAACGAAATGTGAAACTAAAAATAACAGTAAAAAAATCAGGTAAACTGATGTAACAAAGTGCAAGTATGTTTTTGTTTAATCAGTTATGACTGCAATTATGATATGCAGAATATGTTTTTTTTTTAAATTGATTTCCAAGTTAAGCTCCAGATTTATTCATTAAGCAGGGCTTACGGAAGAACAAAGGTCTAGTTTTTTTTAATGAGATTAAAATCTTCCAGCATCAGCTGAACTGTGCAGATTTGTGATATCATGACAATCTCACACTCACATAAAAATACCAACAACAACAAAAATTCTAATTGGCCGGTTTCGGGTTTTCAACCATAGACTCCAGAATGTGAGGCAAAGACGTTACCATCTTGGCCACCGGGGTCATTTTAACAGTCTAGTTGGATAAGCGCATGTAAATCGATAGTGTTTTTTTGTCATAGCTACCTGTATTTTAATTTCCAAGGCCTTATAATATCACAGTAAAACAATAGGCAGTGTTGTCAAGATAACTGATTTTCATTTTTTTTTATAAATTCTTTCGAATACGTATATTACCATAAAATAGGCACTAAATTGAGCATTACTCCGAAACAGGTCAACCGATTTTATCCATTATAAATAGACGTCTTCCCATGGACATTATAAATGCGTATACGAAGTTTCATAAATATACGATAAAGCGTATTTGAGTTATTGCGCCTTTAAAGTAGACACTAAATTGGGGTTTACTCCGGTACCGGTCAACAGATTAGGTTCAAATTCAATAGGGCATTTCTCATGAACGTCATAAATGAGTATACCAAGTTTCATGGAAATCCGATACAGCGTATTTGAGTTATGGTGCCTTTCTCTTAGAAAGGCGCCATAATCTATTAAAATAGGCACTAAATTGGGCATTACTCCGGTACCGGTGAACCGATTTGGTTCAATATCAATAGGGTTCTTCCCATGGACATTACAAATGTGTTTTCCAAGTTTCATGAAAATCCGAAAAAGCGTATTTGAGTTATGGCCGTACAGACACACGGACGGACGGACAGACAGACGGACAGACATTTTTCGTCCCCACACACAATCTCATAAAGTACCATACTGGCACTTAATAACAGTATATACCCGTATGTATGTATAGCCAATAATACGTATCATTTCCTCCCGAAAAACTGTGTCAATAGCCTACGTTTGAATTAGGTATCAATCAAAATGTTCTTCCACTTCGGTTAGAATGATTTACATTCGCCTAATATTGTTATTTAATATTCAAGTTTGCTAAAAGATTAAATAAAATTTCACCTTCAAAAGTCAAATTTCCTATTCTGATAACCCAAGAGGACTTCCGATACATAACTCCATTCGTAATGATTCGGAAAAAGAAATGATGGCTGTTGATAACAAAAGTTACACAATTAAGTCTTACATGCAAGAAATAAATAAATAAATAAATACAAAGATAAGCTTTAATAATAGAATACCATACTATATACAAGCTAAGGTTGCATGGTTGCATGGTTAACAGTCCATGTATGGAAGATGTGTGCACTAAACATTTTGTTTTCATTTTAACAATTCGAATTACGGAAGGAAGTGTAAGTAGGCTTACATATATTTTATCGATTCACGTAGATTGTATACGGATTGTTTATTTCAATATGTTTCTTTCCTTAAAAATAAGTTCAGTCAAATATCTATATAGATAAATGTTTCAATCGATACATCATTCATAAGTATTGACATAGTTTGCGCGTAGATTAAGAAGGCCTTTTAATTTTAATACATAGCTGTATTTCAAAGCATTTCTTATGATTGAATACGAGTATAAAAGTGTGTATTTAACCTTTTCATTACCACTGATATACAAATGTGTACCTCAAGAGAGTAATTAGGTAAATTGCGACAGCTTGTATCTTATCTTCTTGTTAGGATTATCATTCACCAGTTATGCTATTGAAATGTTCCTAATCGATCTCAAACTTAAAGTCCACTGGTGATTTCACTTGATGACTGCTTGTATATAAACCTGTACATAAATTCAGGTCTGAAATGGTTAATTACTTCCATTAGATAAATATTCAGTATTTCTAAATGCCTATAAAAGACCGAAGTTGGAAAGTTTTTAGAAAGTAGGCTTCAGAGCGTTCTTTGTGTCCTAAACACAACATTCTCAGATCAAGATCAAATTGATACAGAAGAAGGTAGAGAAGACAGAAGAAGAGGACGATGATGAAGATTAAACGATTTAGAGGCAATACATATGTATGGGAACAATATTTCACGTTTCATCTGTCTTTATTTATCCTTTTGTAGGACTTTTGTCCCTCTCTCCACTCGCAATCGTTCTCTCTCTATCTTTCCACAATTCTTTACCCGTCCCGGATGTTCTCTCTTATGCTTTGCTGGTGTCTATTTATGTTCGGTGCCTCTCTGGAGCAGAAGCTTTATCATAATGTAAGACAAAAGTTCTCTATTCGATTGATGAAAGCAACTTTTATTGTATTAATCAGTAAAAGTATTCTAGTGTTATTACTAAATTTAATTAGGTTTCCAAAATTCCAGCTATTTTAGTATTCGCTAAATAGTATTTTAACCAGTCATCCTGCTCGTCAAGTTGGTAATTTTTTTAAGTTCTTAGATTTTTAAAACGTATTTACTTTTATATTTAAATTTAAATAGCGCTCTTAAGGCCGTAACTTATAACATGTTTATAACATTAATTACCCTTTTGAATTCCCACATGACACCGGTATAAAGTTTTTGCCATCACGGTATAAGTCAGCTGTGAATCGTGTTTGTAGTATACGCTATAGACGATGCTTACGTTAAAAATATGCATTCTCCTTTCTTGTTTTCTTTTATTTTTCGTTCCTTTCAAGTAAACGTGTGACCGAAAGTAAAGCACTTGAACAGAGTTTTTCTATACGTTTATCGATTTCTTACGACTTAAGCCGAACACAACGCTGGAAATTGTAAGCAGGTGACAGAAGGAATCGGAAATGCAGTTCTACAGACAGTGGGAAAGCTGTTTTGAGTCTTTCGAAATATTGGACGTTACTTCTACTTTATATAAAGTGACAGGAAGATTCGAACACATACAACGCACCATAGCCTAGGCGTCTTTCACTACATTCGTCATCTGTTTTCAATAAAACCTATGTCATGCCTGATAGGTTTTTATTGTCTTTGGAGGACTGTCACTACCATTTGAGAGACTGTATGAGTTGGCGAAAATAGGAATGAGAATACAAATAAAATTAATATCTGACAGTATTCTGCAATACCACTCTGTAAATAAAAAGACAAGTAATTTATAAACTATAAAAATCTCCTGTTGTCACATAATATATATATAATAATGTATGTTACAGATATATAAGTATATATACATATATATATATATATATATATATATATATGAGAGAGTAGAGTTCGAAACGTTATGTCCATGTAATCCTCAGAGAAACAAAGTATTCTAATTATATATTCATATATATATATATATATATATATATATAGTGTGAGCAGGATGTCAAAAAAGTATGTATTTATATATACATGAGAGAGAGAGAGAGAGAGGAGCGAGAGAGGGGAGAGAGAGAGAGAGAGGGAGAGAGATGAGGTTGCGAAAGGTTAGGCCTGTGGAATTTCTAGAGAAATATTAGTATTATTTATGTGCCGAATTAGCCTATGATGTAATCATTATAGGCAAATCTAATTGCCCAATTATTGTACAACTGCAATTATTATCATGGTGTACTTTCGAATTGTTGTGAGTTAGCATATGTGAATTATTGCATTATAATTACTCTTACGAGCATTATAATAGTTTTAACTAAGATGACTGATGGTTCATGCCCGGGTCTCGGCAGAGATTCTATATTAACAAATGTGCTTATTTTTGTTATAACGGGCTAACATGGTAATGTTAATTTGTTGGGCCCGTAGTTGGTTTTCGACTTATCTGTCGTCTGTTCTCTTTTGGAAAATAAGCGTAACTAAATTAGTCTCGGTAATGAAACCTCCACTCGATCCATATACTATGTTCCAGAGTGACAGGATGTCATCCATCCTCCTTCCATCCTCCTTACTCTACTAATATAGAAGATATAAACACATAGTTTGTAAGAAGGGTATGAAAGGTAAATTATACTTCAACTTGCTGCATGCGGTATACGCTAAAGTTTACATGAATAGGGACGTGCATCAATGCTAGTCAGGTAACAAGTGATCTTGATAGCATCTAGACGACCTAATCTAATTTTGCCCTCTGTTTTGCATGTTGTGCTAGAAAAATGTTACTTGCTTCTTCCATGCATAACCTTGATATAATATTATGAAACCGACCGTCATAATACAGAGCGAGATTAATTCAAATTACCCCGATAAGTTAGGCTTTTAAAGTTTGAAAAAATTATTATTCAATAAGTTAATAATTCTTTGTTATAATATGTTAGTAAAGGGTCTCCAGAATACGGAATTCGGGCCGGATGATTCCGGCTGAATGATTGCTACATTTTAAATGTGGCACGCAATTCTTATACTCTACCACCTCGCCTTCTCATGTTCGTAAATAACAGAGTGGCCTTCTTATATGACGTTGCTCTGTATTTAAATCATTCTAAGTGTTTTATTTGAACTGTAAACTGTATTATTTTTATAATAAAAATAATAATAACAACAATAATAATAATTCCCTACAAATACAAATACTTGTTTTTGTATTTCGGATAAAATATGTTCATACGGCCCCATTGAGGCTTAACACTTCAAGTGTGGCCCTCATGTTCCAGTAATTTGGAGCCCCTGTGTTAATATATAACTAGTGGCTTAGGTTTATGTGACTTTATATTCAAAATAATTTAAAACTGTGAATATCTCGGTTTGAGCTTTAGACTTCTCACAGGTGATCCAAGTACATACATGTGGGATATGTGGTGATGGACAAAGTGACAACAGGAATGGTTTTCGCCGTGTAATTTATAGCTCTATTACTTAGGTATTACCCACCCCTGAGTGCTCATCACTCCTAACAAGTCAGGACCTTACATGACTTTAGTCACAGAAGATTATAGTATATTGTGCTTCATTCATAACGAAAATATCATCCTGCTGTAAAACGAACCTTATGCTTCATAATCTCTTCAGAACTGAATTTACGATTATTTTACCTAGGTATAAGCAATTGTGAAATAAAATCATCAGTGAACTATAAGTTCAAAATCGGTAAGAAAACATTAAGTAGAATAGCTGTATTCTACGAAAAGCAGTTTCAATACGAAGATAAAAACTCTTATCTTTTAACACAAAGCATTATACTACTATTTAATTACTCTAATTAAATACGCTATGTCAGCAGCAGTGAAAAGGTCAAATCGTCTCCTACAACCGTAGACTGCAAAGCTTTCTCTGGATCATGTGGCAACCAGTTGACAAAGTTTATTATATTCCAGATACAGTTATTTGTATATTTTACGTGCATCTGCTAGTAACAAACCATGTTCTTTACGTGCTATGAGTCTATTTATTTTATCAAAACATAGGACATTTCAAGAAAAGTTTGTTTTAATTTATGTTCCAGGAAGAAAAATATTAAACGCTACGTTTAATTCCACCAACCTTTAGTATTCATAAGCTAACAAAAAGCAATATGGAATCCTTTCAGACCGTACTTCCTTGTTTTCTGTTTCCTTTTCCGACTTGGTACGCCTCACAGAATTTAAGAAACAAGACTGCAGACTACTCTGAGACCGAAGAAGAAGAAGAAACGCAAACGGGCAGAAAAGCTAGTCTTCATAAAGTCTGTCGCCCACTTCGTCATGTATTATTCTCTTGCTACAGACCAAACATTTGCACTCCACTGCTTTACATCCTCTTGAAATCTGGTCAATCCGTGCCTTGTATAACAACGGTATCTACTTCCCTTCTTTGAAATCGAGAACGCAAGCATTCAGAATTTCGAATCATAGCACTCTGGTTCTTTTAATACGAGAAACGTTCATTTTACATAAAAATAACTACATATTGTAAATATGTATTTAATGCTTTCTCCAACCCATGTTGAATCCATTTCTATCACTATTTTCTGGATGTTAAAACTTGACATAGGTTCAAATCACGGCCAACATAACTATGTAATTAAATATGCAATGACATAGTTCCTATAGACTATACGACTCGCGTGACGTCGTGTTAGTATGCTATCCTGTCACTTCATTCTATTCTATTACCAGTAGATCTGGAATACATGGTGACAACATTCGAGAAGTATCTAGATTTCCTATTTAAATATGAAAGAGTTGAATAAGGAATTATTGAAATTCAGATGGTCAAATCTATTAATTATTTATTTAATTTGTTTATTCTAACTCAACATGAGACACGTTTGGGAAATAATTCTACAGCTTTAATAAGATTGCTCCAAAACAGCTTTCAGAGACATAGATGAAAAATAATGCCAAACTGCTCAACAAAATACCTTTAACACCATCTTCCGGCGCATGAATAAGTCATAGTTGATTTACGAGAAAGGCGATTTAGTGTGATATGCTTGTATGGATGTACCACCATATATTGATTTTTTAAAAAGGCACGTAGCACTTCGAGAAAGTCAATAGTCAATAGATAGCAAAAAATGTTAATTATTTTAAAAAATTAAAGTGGCCACTTACTCTAGGCCTAGGCAATAATATTAGGAGGAAAATATTAGGAATTTGAGGTATGGTTTTGAGAAATGGGTTTGCAGCATCATGGTAAAAATAACATGAAAAAAATATGGGGAAAACTAAAAATATCACAAGATAGAGCTTAAAAAACAAAAACAAATGCGTCCCAAACAATAAAAATCGGTTATAACTTCTTGAAAGAAAACATCAAAAACTGCTAAAAATCGCGAAAGCGCGCTATAAAATCGCGATATTAAAAACACACTGCTTGAAAATCTCGTATTCTTCGACAATACTTTTGTATGTATTAATACGCTTGAGCTTACGATTATGTACTAACAGACAACAGAATGTTAAGAATAGCCTTAATGGTATTCTATCACCCTATATTGCAACATCCTGACCTCAACAGAAAATACAGTTTCATTCTGAGCTGCTTTCATAAACACTTTTAAAATTTCCTATTTATTAAAATTACAGCCATAGTATTCATTCGCGATTCGGTAGCTCGGTTCCATTCTTAAAAGCCCAAAGCTAGCTGGACACTGAGAAGAAAGCGTAGAGTTTAAAAAATACTGAAATGTACTGTATATCGAAAAGAACTGACGGTGAGATGAAACGAGGGTTACATTTTATTTTGTCCTACTTTATTTTTACAACTCGGATTTCTACACCTCTTAAGCCCTAAAGGCTTACTTCATTTTAAAGGATGTACTGAAGTAGAAAATAAAAGAGATTAAAATAAGCACTTCGCTACGTCTCATCCTGTCAGAATTCCACACTCGTTTAATGCAGACTTTGTGGAACAGTATCTCTAAAGAACTTGCCTTACTGTAGCAACCGACTTGTCATTAAATTTTTTTTTAATTTTTATGCAACACGTTTTAACGTAAGCGTAGGCCTTATATATTATTATTCTAGAGATTAAGTGCCAGTATATTATATGATATATTATGTAATATCTTGAACCTTTATTTGGACTGAAAAAGTTATTTGTAGGGGGCGGATTTCTATGGCCTAAAAAATAGGATATATGCATGTATTTATGACCTAAAAACATTAAAATATGACCAATAAAATTTAAAATATGACTTTACCACTTACACATTGTGTATATTTTTTTAAAGTTTCATTACAATACATTTTATTAAAATATAGTGTTAATTATTCAAAATATCTGTAAATTCTCAAAAAGTATCATTAATTTATTACAAATTTATTTTTTACACATTTTTATTAATACAAATTACAAAAATTCGAATTATTACAAAATTATTATAATGCAAAATTTACAAAATATGATATGAAACTTAAAAATTTCTTTACTATGCACAAAAATATGCCAAAATATGACCTAAATATGCATATTCATACTAAATATGCTACAATAGTTGAAAATGTCCTAAATATGCTGTTATATGCACAATAAAAGCCGTTCCATTTTCACCAGGATGCTTGGAATCGGGTTTAAATTAGTCGGAAACCTGAAATAATGCAAAGGGGAAAAATATGACATGTCATAGAAATCCGCCGCCTAGTTATTTGTTTCATATCAGATTTTTTCACGTACTAGTTCATATTCTAATAAATTTTTGTAGATATTTCTAACAGAGGAAGATCTAAGACGGTACATAGAAGTAAAGTGGGACATTGGAGTCATCTCATTAACTCTCACAAATAAAAAGAATAATTTATAGGTCTACATATTAATTCAATTCTGCCTTGCATGAAGGAATATGTTCTTTGAAGTAGGTTATTTCCAAGAATCCTGAACATGGTACATTAATCCGGAGCGAAAATATAATATGTAGGCGTACCTTTTTGAAGCTTACTTGTAGATTCCTTTATAAAAATCCTTTAAACTATTTTTCCCTAAAGAGAAGAGTCTTGCTATCTGAACTTAAGAAGAAAAGCGAGTGAATCTCCATATGCATAGGACAACTAACTATGGAGTCACGAGGCTTGGCGTTTAATGATACGTGCCATGTGTAGTCACGGTTATGATAACACGGTGGTATTATATGGCTCTTTCTCTGCATATGACCCAATTTGTACACCCCAGCCCTAATGATGTTTACCTAATGAGCCGTGTTTCAAATGTGCAGAGCGAAACAAAATTCAGGACATCACACAACAATTCTTTGACAGTGTTGTATATAAGCTTACTTCGTGAGCACTAAAATGTAACATGTCGTTAAAGTATAATGGCAAGAGGGGCAGGGAAGAGGAAACTAGGATGCTTATGATCATATTGCAAGACCAATTACTTATTACAAGGATTTATCTTTTTAACTCCAGTAATTACAGATATAAATAATGTTAAGGCAGAAGTTAAGTATAGACTCAAATCAGGAAATGCTTGTTTTTAAGCAGTTCAGAAATCTTATCGTCTCGTCTTCTCTCTAGAAATCTAAATATTAAAAAGGATAAGACTATTATCCTGCCGGTTATATATTATGGATATGAGACATGGCCGCTAACAGATCAGGAAGAACATAGTCTGAGAGTGTTTGAAAATAGGTGTTTACAAAAATATTTGGGCCCAAGAGGGATGAAAATGGGGACTGGAGAAAATTGCATAACGACGAGCTTCAGGACCTGAACGCTTCACGGGATATAGTAAGGGTAATTAAATTGCGAAGGAAGAAATGGCTGGACATGTTGCACGCATGGGGAGGAAAGACATATCTCAAAAGTATTGATTGGGAGACCCGAAGGGAAAATACCACGTGGAAGACCTAGACATAGGTGGGGGGACAATCTTAGAACGGATTTATGGGAAGTGGGATTTGTGGGGGATGATTGGATGCAGTTAGCACAGAATAGGGTTGAATGGCGGACTCAGGTAAGCCCGGCAATGAACCTTCGGGTTCCATAAAATAGATAATATTCCTTTAGCTTGCTTAGGAATTGTATATTGCCATTGAGTAAGTAAGTAAGTAATTTAATAATCTCTCTTGATTAGTCTATCGGCAGAGAACTTGAGTGTAGAATCAAGGTATTGGAGACAAACACCAGTAGCCTACGTTACAGTTTATACTTTAAAGCAATATAGTCAACTAATTAATTTTAATATAAATAATAATGAAATCATTGTGTTTAACAGAACACCTTTATCTTTTGATAAATAGACATCATGAATTCAATTAGGCTTAAAAATTCAGAGATATGTATTGGCTAAAATCAGTCTCCAGCGATGGGAACTTCCTACGGGTACGGCCATCAAATCAACTAGATATCTGATAATTCCTAACTTAAAATGTTTTACTTATTTGTTATAAGTTCGGAAATAAACTGAAAGGATTCACATTTGCATAGGCTATACCGCTTATAGTGTAATGACACAATTTATCGTTTCATTTGTATTACCTTCATTGTATCGCATATAGCCCTACGTGGATTTGTTTCTACGTAAATTCTTAAGGACTGAACACTGAAACATCATCATACCTGTAGCTTCTTTGATCAAAAAAGATAATTTAACCTAGATTGGGCATACACAAGATGCATATGAGCAAAAGAGATATGAAAATAATTAATTCAATTTTATATGTGGATAAGAATTACAAATCTCATATAATAATAAGTACAATATTAATAATATTAGATATAATTTGTAATACCAAAGAATTCCTCTAGAAAATAAAACAGCTTAACGATAAGTGTTGGTAATAACCGCAAGATATCGATTGTCCCGCCATAGGCTAACTCACTTATGGTCATGGATAATATTTAAGTCTAAATCACCGCCGTCTCGAGCATTACACTGCCTGTCCTATGCTTTATTTTAACATGGAGTTCAGAGTATTGTTACATTGCCTAATTTCTCCAGTAGAGGCGACACAGTTCACACCCAGATAGCATGAAATTCCAGCACATTTCAGTTTCCGAGTTTATACAACAGGGGGCAACACAGAGCATACGGTAATGTAAAGGGTATTGCAGCTGGGTGTGAAAAGTGCTGCCATCTGTAATGTCGCCGCGTACGCAAAATTAGCCGTATAGGACAGGCAGTGTATACACGAGTAATACAGTCTAGAAGGCAGTGGTCTAAATGCAGCAAATCATTGAAATATAATAACAAAAAGAACAGGATCCAAAATTGTTCCTTGTGGCATACTTGTATTTACTTATTTGACATCACTAATCTGATCATTCATTTTAATTATTTGCAACCTTTTGTCGAGAGAAAAAATTACAATTAACCTTTTCAGTTCTGAATCGTGTAGAATTATATAAACAATCATCAAGTAAAATCATCATTGGACTCCAAGTTTGAAATCAACAGGAAAAATTTCGGTAGAATAGCTGGTTTATGTAAATGACAATTGTAACAAGCCAATAAAAAATATCGTATTTTACAATAAAACGCTACTCTATTAATATTATGTTACGAATTTATACGTCAGTAGAAGTTACAAAGGTTAAATCACCAAGAATCTATAGGCTTGATATTGCATTGTTAACGTGCTTAAAAGAAGAGTACAGAATAGATTGTATAAACTGGAAGGAAGATCGTTTCTGGACACTTATCACTAGGGCCCGGGGGTTTAGCCACAAAAACATTACATCAGGTTAGTGGTGACTGGGTTATAGCTCTACGCTACCTATCTTGTAAACATGAGGAAGGGGTGACTCGTCTTCAGTGGCGGACTTAATATGTACATCCAAGTTCAAGGACATGTGGTAGAGGCAGTGTAGCTAGTCTAGTGAAATGATGGGCACAGCGTCATAGAATAGTTTGCACATTTAATCGTAAATCACCTAAACAAAATATATTTTCTAGTAAAACGAACATAAATATACACAACATATGCATGAATATTTAGTAACATTATTCACAGTAAACGAAATATGCAGTAGTGAAACGAAAAAGAAATTGTCTGTGCATACACTTTGTTGCAGTGAATCAAAATATACATTTTGAAGTTTTCAAAAGAAAAAGATCTTCTATTTTCCTCCAAACAAGATCTGTATTGGGAAAAACTTCTCTCTACGTCGCATGACGTAACGGGGGTAAATTTAAATCAAGTTGAGGTATTAGTGTTTCCTTTGTGTGGGTTAATATCATGTCCTCCTGTAGAACTTTCTAACGCATCTCGAAAGGTACAAAGAATAGAAAATCCTGCATTTTTCTGGTAGAATACTTTTTAATTTCTGCTGTACCTGTAGAAGAATTCCATCTTCAGGTTGACTCTTAGCTATAGACAATTCATCCACGAGTTTGATCGCTTGTACCATTTACATATTTCGTCTCTCTAGAAGAGTGACAGGCTACATCTAGTAGTTCCCCGAAGTTATTTGCAATGAACTTGATATTACTTAATAGCTTTTCTGATACAAAATCTTTTGCTTGTTTTAATTAACGCATTTTGTTCGTCGTCAAGAATATTTAATATTTCAACAATCTCAAGGTAGTATTTTGCATAGTAGGCCTATAGGACAGCATCCAATCAAGTACAACATCTGGTCTCAAAGGATTTCGGTGACAAAGGGATGTCTGGTTCAGCTTCTCTAAAGGTTCTTAGTCTCGCAGCCGATTTCAGAGAAATTTTCTTTACGTGAGAAATTAAACTGTCTACATCTGAAAATGATTGTACAATTTCAGCGACAATGGGGAATGCACGTCACATGCACCAGTGTCGGGTACAGCTTCTGTATTTCCTTAGCAGCTTTTTGCATATAGAGACCCCATCAGTAACGAGGAGGACATTTTCACGTTTAACACCATCTGGCCATAACAGTAACATTCACTGCTCAAACAAGTTTAAAATGGTTAAATGGTTTATTCCTTTTATTAATTCTGATGTTAAAAGGCATCTTTCTCTCAGATGGTTTTCACTTAGCATACCAACAATTACATGCGCTACACTCCTCACAACACAATCTGTCTTTTCGTCTATGGAAACCCATACTAGCCTATACTGTCGGACATGGTGTTTCTAATATCTTTCAGTACATTTTCGTAGCACCGTTTCAAATATTCTTTGCGTAATCTGTTTCAGATGGCAACATTTTACCAGGAACTGTTTGAAATACTGATTTTCACAGTTTCCAGAAAAAAATGTTAGTGCTTACCATCATGTAGATCACTAAAAAGGTATTGTGTCTGTCTGATCTAAAATTTGATGTTGAAGGTATATTTCCTGCCTCTCTTTCTCTCTGTTTATACAATTCAATATTTTTAATGCTTCTTAGGCTACTTGCGAAATGCCTATGTTGTTTTATAAATTTATGGTAGCCACCTCTTATGTTTGTTGCACATAATTTACAAACAATATTCCGATCAACAGAGGAAAAATAATCACTGCCATATTCAACCATAATTGCATCTGTTGTGTTTTCGGACGTCCTCGTTTATGCAGGTATGACTTCACTCCAGTCCTGGATTTGTCAATAGGCCTTATAGGCCGCGGCATAGGGGTGGCAGATTTAAGAGGGCGCTCACTTACTTTTACTTTATGACTGATTAATTCGTTTATTTCATTTTTCAATACCTACGTAACCTATGTTTAAATACTTAAAATTGTTTATTACCTACTAAAGGCCTACAAATGAGTGATTATGATGGGTGGGAACTTCTAGGAAGGAGGAAGGGGCGGTGCAAATAAAGTGGCCTGTACTTATGAAAAGTATAAATCCGACACTGCTTCATTCACAGCAGTATTCCTTGCCTGCTCTCCCCACCTAATGCCGCGTGCCGCGCGAGTTGTTTACTAACACAGAAATCTTGCTATGCCTTGTGCACCACTAACTTGACGAATTACTGGCTAAACCCCCGGGCCCTACTTATCACTTATCAGACGCCGATTAACCTCACAATATACCATTGTAATTAGGGATGGGTCCTCGATACTTTCGATACCTCGATACTCTCGATACTTGCATGGTATTGGCATCGAACGATACTTCAGAAAACTCGCTCGGTACTTTTTCGATACTTTGGTAATTCTTCGATTTAAGGAAGAGCGGTATCTCTTTCTGCTTTAAGTAGTCTACTAAATATAGTAAACTAGCTGAAAAGGCCCGGCGTCGCCCGGGCTTTGTATTTTTTAATTTGAAATTAACTTATGAAGGACTTTATGTATGTAGAACTTGAAATGAAGAAAAAAAGATTTATCACACTCAAACTATTCCATCAGAAAACGCTGGATATAGCTTTTTATGGCTCATAGAGGATGTGGAATGCTGCATTCCGTTGCTTCTATACATCATGCTTGGGAGGGGTTGAAATAAGAAGAAACACAAATTACTTAAGATTGTACTGACTTGACGGAAAATTTTATTTCTCATTCTCATGTTACAATACAATCGTTTCGGGGCTGAAATAAAAGAGAAATGCAGTATCACTTTCATACTTTCCTGCCCTAAAACCCGGGACATAATATACTGCGAGCATAGGACTCAAAATGTTCCATCCCATGCTTAGAGCCTATGATAAACATCCCTATTTCTCAACTAATCAAAGCCTACAGCTATGGATAACGTATAAGGGGAAAGGATTATTTACAGACTTCTGATATAGCATACTCACACACTTAAGTTGTCCCTGCGATAGACCTCTTCTTCTACATCAAAATGTGAAGTGAGAAAATATTTCTTATGTCGAGGGTAGAGAAAGTTATGTGACTACATCACACTGTGCTTTATTTTCGTGGATTTCAATATATTACATCGATGAAATCATAATTCGTTAAAGTTCAGCATTATATAGTCGCCAAAGCCCAATGTTATCAAAGTAAACAATACACTGTTGTCATGTGAACTGAACAACATTTCATTTTTTTCAGTAGATTATTCACAGAAATTATATAATTTTCAAGGGAAGGACTGATTTGTTTCAATTTTAATGTTGACAGCTATACTTCCCGGGCTTACCTGGGTACGTGTGCAAAATGTCGTGTAAATTGGTAAAGAAATGTAGATTTGTATAAGGAACAAACAAACATACATACATAGGCCTACATACATACATACATACACACTTTCGATTCTATATATTAGACTAGCTGAAAAGGCCCGGCGTCGCCCGGGCTTTGTATTTTTTAATTTGAAATTAACTTATGGAGGACTTTATGTATGTATAACTTGAAATGAAGAAAAAGATATATAATCGAACAGCCCCCGGCATTGATGAAATCCACCCAGAATTCATTAAGAAAGGAGGTCCGCTCCTTAAAGAGAAACTTCTTCAGATATACAATGCGTGCCTTAGCCTTGGTATATTTCCCAACGCCTGGAAAATGGGACTACTCAAAATTATTCTAAAAAATGACACCAAAGATCCATCTCTGGCCAAGTCGTACAGACCAATCTGTCTTCTCCCTGTCATGGGAAAGATCTTTGAACATCTCATAGCTTCCAAAATAGACACTTCTCTAGAAGAATCATACTCGCCCAGGCAATTTGGATTCCGCCCTGGAAGATGTACTGAGGATGCAGCTTCACTGCTCCAGCAAATAGTAACCACATCTAATTCTAAATACGTGCTTACCATCTTCGTAGATATAGAAGGCGCATTTGACAACGTCTGGTGGCCACACGCCCTGGAGAGATTTCGTAATATAAACTGTCCACAGAACATATATGCCGTCCTCAGTGACTACTTTCGGTCCAGACAAATAACGCTAAGGGATAACCTTCATTTATTCACTAAGGCCGCATCCAAAGGGTGTCCCCAAGGCTCAGTATTGGGACCCAAGGTCTGGAACCTGGTGTTTGATGAAGCCCTCAGACAACTTGAACAGATTCAAGACGCTGACGTCATAGCCTATGCCGACGACGCAGTAATTATTATCGAAGGTGAGTCCAGAACAGATCTCGAACGCAAAGCTAATTGAGCACTAAAAATTCTGGAAACTTGGTCCCACAAAGCAAAGCTAAAGATTTCTAAAACTAAAACAAACTCAATGCTCCTCAAGGGGAAAATAGGAAATCACCCTCCAATCATCAGGATAGGACAAGACCGGATCCCATATGTTCGAGAAACAAAGTATTTGGGTACAACTTTACAAGAAGGTAATAAATTCACCGCTCATATTCAAAGAATCAGTGCTACAGCTAACAACGTATTTCAGGCCCTAGCCAGACTTTCTGGACAGCAGTGGGGATACAAATTCACTAACTATCGTATACTTTACTCTGCTATTTTTAAGGCTATTGTCTCGTATGCTGCAAACGCTTGGGCCACTAAACTTAACACACATCACATCCGTAAACTCAAATCTGCCCAGCGACATTCTCTCTTGCGAATAACTAAAGCCTACTCCACTGTTTCGAATGATGCTCTACCAGTCATAGCTGGTGTTCTTCCTGTTGATCTTCTGCTTGAGGAACGGATAGCCAGGTACAAAGTGCGGAAGCAAATTAATTTTCAATTAGGTGCCCTTCAAATCGGACCAAGGGAATTTGAGAGCTTAGATCGATCACATCTTTATGAACGCATTCACTCACAGTTAATAGATATTTGGCAGCAAAAATGGGTAGTTGCCCAAAATGGTAGAATCACTCGTGACTTTTTCCCAAATATCAGAAATAGACTTAAAATGCCATGGATTAAATTGGACCACTTCGTCACACAGGTATTAACTGGCCACGACAACTTTGCCGCTAACTTAATCCGTTTCAATCTCACAGACGACGATCTATGCGCTTGTGAGGACAGCGAACCAGACACCATGTATCATATGCTGTATACTTGTCCTCGATATCGAGAAGCTCGACTACTCCTCCACGAAGCCGCTAGGGCAGAAGAGGAAGCCTGGGCACCGGACCTCACGTTCTGGACGCGTAAAAACACCTTCCCAGCCCTTAAAACCTTTGCAAAAACAGCACTTCTCGAAAAGTCTATAGTAAATTAACACACCAAAGTAGACGGTCATTTGGCCACTGCTCCAGTCCGAATGAGGTTTTTGAGGGGTTTCCCTCGTTCTTAGGCGAATGCCGGACTGGTCAATAATCCCCTCAAACAGATACACGCACTACAAATCTCTAGAATACATAACTACATGTCACTAAAAAGAAACACACTCGGAAATATTGCACATAAGACCTATCCGCACTTAGGTCTATCCTGTGCCAAAGTACAAAGACACAAGTACTCAGCCCAAACACGTCACACCATCAACATCCCCTACAGATGTACATAAGGGCACAATAGGTATACACACATCACATATGGTTAACAAAATTTGGTCTGACCGGAGGTTTAGGCTTAATTGCTTGGCACTCCGGGGGTAAGGGTGGGCACAAAAAAAAAAAAATCACACCCAAACTATTCCATCAGAAAATGCCAGATATAGCTTTTTATGGCTCATAGAGGATGTCGAATGCTGCATTCCGTTGCTTCTACACATCATGCTTGGGAGGGGTCGAAATAAGAAGAAACATAAATTAAATAAGATTGTATTGACTTGACGGAAAATTTTATTTCTCATTCTCATGTTACCATACAACCGTTTCGGGGTTGATATAAAAGAGAAATGCAGTATCACTTTCATACTTTCCCCTAAAACCCGGGACATAATATACTGCGAGCATAGGACTCAAAATGTTCCACCCCATGCTTAGGGCCTATGATAAACATCCCTATTTCTCAACTAATACAATGCCTACAGCTATGGATAACGTATAAGGGGAAAGGATTATTTACAGACTTCTGATATAGCATAATCACACACTTAAGTTGTCCCTGCAATACGACGTCTTCTTCTACATCAAAATGTGAAGTGAGAAAATATTTCTGATGTCGAGGGTAGAGAAAGTTATGTGACTACATCACACTGTGCTTTATTTTCGTGGATTTCATTTTCAGTAATTATTTTCGCCAATATATTACATCGATGAAATCATAATTCGTTAAAGTTCAGCATTATATAGTCGCCAAAGCCCAATGTTATCAAAGTAAACAATACACTGCTGTCATGTGAACTGAACAACATTTCATTTTTTTCAGTAGAATATTCACAGAAATTATATAGTTTTCAAGGGAAGGACTGATTTGTTTCAATTTTAATGTTGACAGCTTTACTTCCCGGGCTTAACTGGGTATGTGTGCAAAATGTCGTGTAAATTGGTAAAGAAATGTAGATTTGTATAAGGAACAAACATACATACATACATACATACATACATACATACATACATACATACATACATACATACACACTTTCGATTTTATATATTAGATACTTCTATTTCTCCTTGAAATTGAGACAACCAGAGTGGTTGTCATGGTTGTACCAGACTTTTTTCTAGTCATAAATAAAGACTTTTTTGCACTCCATAGCTAGTAAGTGGTACTTACGAACGTTGTTTACATGGATCGTAAGTTGACATTCCCACACACTTTGTTGCTAAGGCCGGTTGCGATGCTGTTATATTACTTACGGTGCCTGAGCTACGTCATAATTCATTACGATACACTTCATAATACAAGTCTATATGGACACGGCCCTCAGCACAAATATTCGGTTCCCATAACAACAAACACATGCGAATCACTTTCTGAAATAAACATCTCTCTTCAAGAATGTATATACATAATATTTTCAGGTAATATCACAATTAATATAATTAAATTGATATAAATAATCATCGTGCAAAAAATAGCATACAATACACGTGCCGTAAGCGCATTACGGATCTCGGAAAATTGAAAGCACTCGACGCAAGCGCCTCGTGCTTTCAAACTATTTCCTCGATCCGTAATCATGCCTTACGGCACTTGTATCGTAATATACTATCCCCACTTTTAAAATCCAAACAAAAAAGATTCTTAATTGTTTCATTTCCTTTCAAACGTTTCAATAACAACCAACAAGCAAGCTGACTGTCCAAATCCCATTGTAATATTTTAACAAAAACTTGTAAGTGGACTGTTTCAAAAACTAATTTTAGTTTTAATGCAGAGTTTAAAAATAATTATAGGCTAGTGGTGATATTAAATTTTGTCTCATTAAATATGCACACTTAATTAATTTAGTTTGTATTACACAGATCTATCAACATTTTTTTAATGTACTTATTTATTGAAACTGGAAATGTTGACGGCATCGAGGAAAAAATCACGTATCGGTATTGAGTAACGAGTAGGCTACCCAGAAAATCTGGTATCGACCCATCCCTAATATTGTAATATTGAAACACAGATATAGTTACCTTATTTTTACTTTCCCTACATAGTTGAACCTTGAATAACTTCCTTATTGATTAATTAATTTGAAATGTTTGTAGCGTTGTATGTGTAATGAGCATATGACTGGTTTCTGATCTGCAATGCATTAGAAATGAAATAAATACCGATGTGAAACAGTAAAACCTCTCAACCCTTTCAGAGCTGAACTTAAATGTTAATATAAGCAGTTATCAAATGAAATCATCAGTGATCTCTAAGTTTGTAGACAATGAGAAAATATTAATTAGAATAGCTGTTTTACGTGAATTACAATCATAATAAAGATAACATTCCTTATTTTTAACACAAAGCATAACCCTTTTAATATTATAGCACTGCTTTTATGCAAGTTTTTGCGGTGACGTCAGCAGTGAAAAGGTTAATTCGAACTGATGGGATAAACCTAAGTTGACAGGTTTAATGAAAATCCGAATTATACTGAAATAATAATAGTATCATTCATTGCTATTTAATAATACAAATTGTAATAGAAATAAAATAATAACCTAGAAGAATAGCATAACGTGCGTTTAAACTCAGTTTATAGCCAAAAACAAGATTATTATGTTATATTTGAAGAGCATAGGCCTAAACACACTGTACTATACACTAAAATGTAAAGCAATACCAGGGCGAGTATGCACTGGCAATACTGTAAGCACAGAATGCATTACATTACGCGGTACTCATAGGGTGCTCTACATACGCGGTACCCATATTACGTCCTACGTCACACAAAAATCTTGTGCATAAGTTGGTATGGAGTTTTTATTGCCTGACCGGATTTAAGAGAACTTTGGCTTACCGGAGTCCTGATTAATGGTTGTACTGTACATTGTTATATGATAAACTTAACACTCACTTGGAAGAATTCTCATGACAATGGACCATCTGTAGGTGTGCTAACCTGAAAAAAGAATAATACTCTGATTAAAAGATATTACCAAAAAGACAAATAGGACTAACATCTTCTTACTCCTTAATCTAAACTTATTGTTTCATATAATTCTTTATCACCACCTTTTCCTGTAAAAATAGTTGTCATTAATTCGTACTTTCCCTACCCCAAGCCCTACCATTAGGTACAAGAGTTGAGTTAGGCCTAGAGTTGTGCTCGATTCTTAAATTCAGCATTAATACAGGGGTGCCCACCCCCCCCCCAAACTTCACTGCTCACCCCGCCCCAAACTTCATTGCTCATCCTCAACCCAATTGGCTGTCGACAAGGGCGCCCATATAATATTTTCTAGGGGGGGGCAATTTTTTTTTTAATTAATTTTTTGTCGCTTTAACTTCTTGGGCCACTTTGTAACGTTATATTAATAATATAATAAGTGTAACAATGACGTAGCCAGAAAATAATTTCGGGGAGGGTCGGAAGTGCCGGGGGGTTTGGAATACCCCCAAAAAGGGGGTCGGGGGTCCATCCCCATAGAATTTTTAAATATTGAACTAATGAAAATCACATTTTACGCTATTTCAGCACAGAAAAACTAGTTAGGAAATTTGTTTACCATACTCGAAGACATGCCAATGTAAATAAGAAATCATTACCTAAGTGGGGGTCCACCCCCGGAAAATTTTTAAGTACTGAACTAATGAAAATCACATTTTACGCTATTTTAGGACTCAAAAACTAGTTAGGAAATTTGTTTACCATACTCTAAGACATGCCAATATAAACAAGAAAATGTTACCTAAGTCGGATGTCCACCCCCGGGAAATTTTTAAATATTGAACTAATGAAAATCTCATTTTACACTATTTTAGCACTGAAAACCTAGTTACGAAATTTGTTTGCCATATTCTAAGACATGCCAATGTACATAAGAAATCATTACATAAGTGGGGGGTCCATCCGCGGAAAATTTTTAAATATTGAATCAACGAAAATCACATTTTACGCTATTTTAGCACTAAAAAACTAGTTAGGAAATTTTTTTACCATACTCTAAGACATACGAATGTAAACAAGAAAATGTTACTTAAGTCGGGCGTGCACCCCCGGGAAATTTTTAAATGTTGAACTAATGAAAATCACATTTTACGCTATTTTAGCACTGAAAAACTAGTTAGCAAATTTGTTTACTATACTCTAAGACATGGCAACTTGAACAAGAAATTGTTACCTAAGTTATAATACTTATTACTATTTATAAGAAAAGTTGAATAACACATGGAACAGTGGACATAATAGGCCTACTCATTCATAGGCGTAACCAGGCCGACCATATGGGGGGGGGGTTATAACATCCATGGGGTCTGGGGGGTATGGAATACCCCCCAGGGAGAGGGGGGTCCGGGGGTCCTCCCCCGGGAAATTTTAAAAATGAAGATGCAAAATAACAAGTTTTAAGCTTCCGGGGGTCGTCACCCGGAAAATTTTAAAAATTAAGACACAAAATAACGAGTTTTAAGCTTCCCACGCTTTATACTTGTATTAAGTAATTTATGGGCAGACTTAAAAAAATTATACAATTTTCCTTTTTTTAATCAATGGGGGTGGTTGAAACCCCCAACCCCCCCCTTCGGTACGCCTATGTACTCATTATGTTATGAAAAGAAAATAACTGCTTTATCATATTTGACACATCAACAAATCTTGTTTAATTAAATAATTTTTTTTAAATACAAATATAGAATTTTAGGTTTTGACTTTTGGGGGGTCCAAACCCCCTGAACCCCCCTTTCCTAATCCACTGTGGATTTTGCTTCCATGTTGTTGATTTGGTAAAACTTCTGCAATTCAAATAATTGTCTTAAAAGAAAAACACCTGACTATAATAATTGTTAATATACATTTTTTCCTTCCGCCCCCCCCCCGCGTATGGGCGCCCGGAATTCTTTATCTTTACAAAGAATTAGAAGAGACCTTTTGAAGTTATAGAACTTGACTGTGTTTATTTTTAACATATAAAACTCTAATTTTGCAACAATTTTCAACCTCCCCCCCCCAGAAAATTCATAAATGATAATATTTTGCCCCCCCCCCCAGAAATTTCAATGACGCAGTCTGCGTCTTAACCGCCCCCTGTGGGCACCCCTGAAATTAATACATGTTTTGGGGTCCTGTGGGCCGAAAAATACTATTTTGGAAACATGTATGTGTGTGGGTCTGCTTATCTTAAAAGTTTAAAAGATGTAAAAAAAATAAAAATAAAATGTTATATTTAAGTTACGTATTTACCGGCGATGTGATGCGAAGAATCCAACGGTATGCTCTCACTCTAACATGCCACTCAACTGCAACTCAACAAACGAAAATTTTGTTTTTCGAAATTTTTCTGAAAATGACTGAAGCGATTTTAAGTTTTGTATAGCCTAACTGCATATTCAAATACAAAAAATGTGTATTTGTAACTTGTTGCGTACAATTCCTCTGGAGCTGATCACCTTTTCCACAAACTCAGTTTAATTTCTGTCTCGTGAAAAATACTACTTTGAATAAAAATAGGCAACTGAATTCGCATATTCCGCAATGCAACCACTTTATCTGTGTAGGAATGTGAAGCGAGAGAAATACATGGTCTATGCTTAGGGTAGAGATGATCATGTGAATGTATCGAATCAGGTTTTTAAGTATAGCCCTATGCCAGATACAGAGGGAATTTGTGTTGAATAAATGAAGCTGAATCAGAAGAATATCAAAAGCTTCTATTAACTCTACGATATTTAATTTATCGTCTGTTTGAAAATGGTAAAAATTACTATCGATTTCAAGCTGCACTACTACAACACTAAGCAGGCTAAAGGCATGACTGTCGACACATGCCGAAGACTATAGACTATCTAGCGCAAACCTATAACAAAATAACATACAGATCTGAAATGCTGATGTTTAAAAAACTAACCTGTTTTGAATAATATGAACACATTTTGTAAAATAGTTATGGTATGAAATACTGCCATAAATTTAAGCCTATTTGAATAAGATGAAGTTTTAATGTATTCTTTTATATCTAAAAAACCATTGGATGTGTTACTGATACCAATCTTTATGAAAACGAATAGAATATGCATGCTCAGTTGTTTCTAAGTGTGGAAAGGCTTCCTTAATTCTGTAAAAAGTTTTAATTAACGTGAAGTCTATTCCACGGGATCATGGGGTACTCAGAAGCTTAATAACTCCCATGTCGATATCAGGCTGAGAATTCTGGGGATCCGCAGACAGTTCACGAGAGTTTCCTGCTACAGCCTATTTTGATGCGGTTTACTTTAAAATATCAATTTCATCATTTATTAAACTCCTCAAATATTATTCCAATAACGATTATCCCAGAGAAATAGGATCGGTTCTCTTTCATATTCCCTCAGTAATTCTAATCAAACACAAATCTTACAATGAGAAATATAAATGTCCACACTTTTTTGCTATAAATAAATTTAAAAGCCAAGTAAAACGCTCCTTACAGCCTGCTGGCAATGGATCTATTTCTGAACTATGTTTATTTATTCGGTAAGTCATAACATAATAATTAATGTAATTATATAATAAGAGGTATATTGCATAATAGTTTTTAAACTGGAGACGAAGTTTCGTGCAAATTTTTTAATTGGTATGTATTTGGCTTAAAAATATAATTTACCGCTTTCATTGCGTTAGCGTAAAATGTATATAATAATAATAATAATAATAATAATAGGCATATCTCCAAAATTTAAATATATTGAAGATATGCCTAAAATGGCCACATTGAATACTGTAACTTAATCAAGCCATTGGTTAAATTAAACGATGTGATAGTTTGAGCAATCTGATAGGTTAAGCAATGTGATAGTAGCAGAAGTCTTTAAGGTTTATTCTTACGTGAATTCAGTATTTTCAAATTGATGTACCCATTGATAGGTAGTGTTTGAGCTTGACATCTAAAAAATATGCATATTATTTTGGCATAGAATATCTATGTAAACAATATCTTAAAGATTCGGGCGTCTACAATTACATATTTAAAAACTAAATATCCGGGTTAGAAGAAAAGAAGGCCACTTCTGTAATTCTTAGCTATCATGTCTGCCTGAACTTACATCATCAAAATACGTATATTTCGTTTGTATTATGTAACGACAAATGGTGAGGGAATTACGAGACGTAAAAATCTCCATTATTCCCCTTAATTTTGATTTATCAAAAACTTTAGAATTGTATTTCAAATCCCTTTCATTCTTTGAAATTTTCGACGGAAAGTTTATCGACACTTACGCGTACAGTAAGTGCTCTAAGTGTACAGTAAGTACACGCGTTCCAGTCGTGCTCTACGGTAGTGAAAGTTGGACTCTTCATAAAGAGGACAAAAAGAGACTAGAACGATTCGAGCTATGGACGTGGAGGAAAATGCTGCGTGTATCCTGGAAAGACAAAAGAACGAATGCATCAATTTTGGAAGAAATCAATCCTGGAAATTCCCTAACTGCAATTGCTATTAAAAACAAACTAACATATTTCGGTCATCTGCTCAGAAGAAATGATTCGTTGGAAAAAGACCTAATGATAGGCATCACACAAGGCAGCAGGAAACAAGGCAGACGTAGAATTAGATGGACAGACGGGATTAAGGACACCCTTAAGATGGAATGGGCACAGATCATTAGGCTTGCAGAATCTAGATCTGAATGGAGAGATGCTGTTCAACAGGTTACGAAACGCATAACAAGAGACAATGTTAGGCTGGCACCCTAAACTGCTGTGCATATCCTATAAAAGGGGATCTCCAGAGATCGTTCGCGATCTACGGACCTACTACTACGCGTACAGACAGTTGTAAATTAAGAAGCGCTCACAAAAAGCATTGTGATCTAAACCCTTTATAACGAATTTTCACCACAGTTTTATGGCAACGGTCTTAACGATTTTGTTATAATTTTTATTGTTGCTGACAAAGAGATTATTGTGAAATTTCTTTATCAATCTCAAGATTTTGATATTCTGATTCTTTTACCTGTTATTATTTCCATATATTATTATTATTATTATTATTATTATTTAAAATACCACGAAACTTCTATAATTATAAATTCTGATTCATGATTAAAAAATTGTTTAACCACTAAACGAAATAAGAAAATGTTCAAAAGTAATTAGTTTGGCATTGAATGTACTTTAGAAGCTGTTAGCTACAATACATCCAAAATAATTTCTCCTATAATAACTATTAGAATAAAGAGTAAATATATTAAGATACCAGACTACACCTCCTCTTGTTTGCAGCAGTTTCATTAAACGTATTTAGTTTAAAATATTCCTGTTCTACTTGTCCACCGTTGTGCTTCAGGCTATTGTGTGAACTCGGCTAAAAAATACTACTCTCCCTCATAGTCTTTCCCACTTCTCCCATTTAATGGCGCCAATTTGCAAGACCAACTTTTATTACTCCATTAACTGGCAAGTTTATATGTCGACTAAAGCTTCTCCCTCTCTCGCAGTTTTAGTCGTGACCATTTTGCATTATGCTTGGCTGCAAAACTAGCTGCATTCTTACTACGTGCAGAATGCTCGTACAATTTGCTTTCTGCGGCTTAAAAAATATAAAATCCTTCTATAAGCATCCCGCTATGTGTTTTGCAGATTTAAGCATGCAGTGGAGACATAATTCAGGTTGCCCGTACATACCTAGCACTGCGCCCCAAACACAATTATACAATCGTCACATCTATAAAAAATAAATGAAATAAAATCAGGTAAAATGATATAGACCTAACAAAGTGACAATGCTTTTGTTTAATCAGTGATCATTGCAATTATAATATGCAGACAAGAAGTTATTCTTGTAATGTATCTCAGAGTTAATACAAATGACATAAAATCAGGTAAAATGATATAACAAGTGACAATGCTTTTGATTAATCAGTGATCATTGCAATTATGATGCGCAGAAAAGAAGTTATTCTTGTATCTCAGAGTTAAACTCCAGATGTATTCATTAAACAGGGAAAAGCAAAGGTCTAAGGTTTGATACTTAATCTTAATTCATACTCGTATACACTGATATAAGAAATTCTTGAAATATGTGAACATTTCACAAAATGCACTGGCAAAGAACTCCGGTTAATGTATGTAGGCCTAATTATTTCACAGTAATATACCTTCTGTGTATAACAGTATTCATGCAGTACTTATTTTAACTGGATCAACGAAATAAACAAACATCTGACTGCATTGGAGTCAAGGCCCTCAATGATTAGCAACGCGACATCCTAGTATAGTCATGATTTCCCATTTAAAAAGTATGTGACCTTTAATTAGTCGTTACTCCGGTACCGGTCAACCGATTTGGTCCAAAATAAATAGGCTTCTTGCCACGGACGTTATAAATGCGTATACCAAGTTTCATGAAAATCCCATAAAACACATTTGAGTCATCGCGCGTACAGACACACGGACGGACGAACAGACAGACGGACATATATTTTCCCGTCCCACACACAATCTCATAAAGTACCATACTGGTACTTAATAAAACCACTAGATAAAAAGAATGGAGAACAATAACTACTTGCTACAGTGCTCATGTTGAAGGGCGTAGTTTGTATGAATGTTTGAATTAGCTTGGAGCTAACATAACAGTAATAGAAATCGTGACTCATACATTACTAGGGATCCTATTTTACGGCGAATAAAAATGTTAAATTTTCATGCAAATGTTGAGTTCATTTCGGTATTATTTTGCATAAAAGCATACAATTTCGGTGTTGTTTCACATAAAAAAAAATAGATTTACAGCTCATATGGTGCGAAAAATTCCACATTTTGCTAAAAGCATAAAATCTTCTGGGGTTTTAGATCTTTCATAAAGCAGATTAAAACAATTTAAATTTGAAAAGTGCTTAATCCCAGCAATTGTAAACTCTTCGGTTAAGTTAATTAATTAAAGATATTCCTTTGGGTTTTATATAAATGACTTTCTGATCTGTCATGATATTTATGAAATTAGCTCAGAGAATGTATTTGTACGTTTGGTCTACAATGAATATGTTATTGTCTAATCATTACTAGTGAATGGAAGATAAAAGTTGAAGTATTTGTGGTCATATAACGGGTTTGAAATATAATTCTCCTGTCACTAGCCAGGTTACAATAATTATGTTACATGTTACATGTTACATTAATTAGGTTACGAAAAAATATATAGCTTCGAATTACAATTAGAATAGTCTTAATATTAACTTTCAGCTCCGCACTTTCGACCTTATTCATATGGTGGGTCAAAATAATAAAAAATAAATTAACGGGTAACTTTAAAAAAAATTATAATGATCCAACGCGAGCTCTAAAAATCTTCAAGGAAAAACTGAAACATTAAATTATTCTTTTCATTCAGTATCTACGATTTTCTTTAAAATTTGTACATTAGATGCTTATACCTTGTATTAGAGCTAAACCTTGTATTTGAACCTTTCTATCAAAAATTCTCTCGACTCCCCTTGCTTATAGAAAAACAGTCTTTCTGATGAACAGAGCTTTGAATCAGGTTGAAAAACTGAAACGAACTCCTTTTAATACGGCTTCTTATTCTATATCAGATTGTGAAATGAAAAAATGTGTAAAGAAAGTTAGTGGAATGCATTAATCAGTTTTATGCAATTCTAAATGTGGTAACGACTTTGCTTTCTATTATTACAACCATTTTATACGAAGAGAGTGTAATTTTCTCGAAAACGGATCTAACTATTTTGTATAACTTTCCTACATGAATTCCATAGTGTGCATAGTTTATGAATGTATTATAATATAAGAGCCAAAACTTTTATTTGGATAGAAGAAGTTATGTTTCACATAAGATTTTTGTTTCAAGGAAACACTGAAGCCTTGTCTATTCTTCCCATTCAGTCTCTGCATTTTTCATTATTCTCAATAAAATCCCCTTACCTTTGCCCGCTTTAACTCCAAGATACTTATTCGACTCCCCTAACATTTTAGCATTCATTATTTCAACCCTTCGACCATAAGCTCCTCTACCACAATTTCATCTCCTCTATTTCGATAAAGCAAATTTTGTCGTGTGATATTTATTTCTCGCACATAACTTCCCCAGGCTATTTGCTTCCAAAACACGCATGAACAGCTATATCCCTGCTCGGGTTTATGACTAACAATGACTTTGGCCAATCTTGTTTCTAAGTATGACTGTTTGTCGAGACATGGTACAGCATGTTACGAGCCAGCCATTCTTTTACCACTTAGTACTCCCCTCCTGATACTGCACATAACAAAAAGGACATAAAAGTGCAATGGAGCATGAATAATGAGAATACGACCATTAAAAGAAGCGAATGAACCTATTTTTATACAACTGCAGTATCATTCTTCTATGTTCATATAGACTTCGATAGTAAATCTCATAATATTTTCTCTGTGATAATAAACGACTGAGAAATACTCTTGCATGAATTGAAATTAAGACAAGGAATGGGTAAAAGTAAAAGCTTAACGGAGAAGATCACTCTTTAGGCATTAAGGGATCTATATCAATTTTTGGAAACCAGTAATTTCTCTAATGTTTATCGTAATTTCATAATTTGTATTTTTATATTATTATTATTATTATTATTATTATTATTGTATCTCCTATTTTTATAAAACCCTATTTCACCTTTCGGTATGTTAGGGTTATAGTTACACTTTTCAGTTTCATCTTTCATATATAATCATTCCTTATACTAAAGTTAGACTAGAGTAAGACTGAATTCTTTATTGTTCACTCTTAAGAAAGCTCAGGAGACCAAAAGTTTTAATATGCTGGGTATTCTCATTGATCATAGGCTGACTTGGGAAAATATTAACTATATTTGTCTTAAATTATCTATAGTTCTTTTTCTTCTCGTAAGACTAAGATCTATTGTACCTAATGCCTACAATAGGGTTGCTTATTTTGCCTATTTTCACAGTATTCTTACTTATGGACTCACCCTCTGGGGCAATAGTTTTCACATCAATAAGGTTTTTGTTCTACAGAAGAAGGCCATTAGAATTATCACTAATTCACCATTGAATGAACATTGTAGACCACTGTTGTACCTTAATCTTAAAATAATGACCATTACTTCTCAGTATATTCTTGAGTCTCTTTTATATGTTACAGATAATATTAATGCTTTTAGTTATAGAAGCAATCAACAGAATTACGAAAAAATGCAACAAAACTCATTGAACTATCCTGCCTGCAGGCTTTCTTTAACAATGAAAAATTGTGAAGCCATGTCCATAAAAATTGCGAACAAAGTGCCTGCTGGATTATTTAGGCTAAAGCGAAATCATTTCAAATCTGTGATCTCTGGTTGATTGACTACAAGGCAATTTTACGAAATGAGTGAGCTGTTTAGTTGTGATGTGTCTGATTTGATGTAATTTTATCTCTTTGACCATATCTGTACACTCTTGTGTTCTCCGACAGGCAATCAAACATTAAACAAACGTTAGATATTAATACGATGAAGTCTTGTACAAAGATGGATGAATAGATCAGTTTTCTAAGCGTGTTTACATTAGATAGAGAAAATACGTAATGTTTATAATTTTTCATGAATATAGTTTAAAAATTCATTGAATTTCCTGTAGCAGCACTTCTGCGATAGTATACTGGTGAAGGGTGGATCAAATGTCTTATTACATTTCTCCAAGTGCAAAATGAGTTCAAATCTTCGAACTTCAAAAGCGCGACACTCAAGTAGCAGATGTATTACTGTCTGGTCGTTGTGTTCACATATATAAATGTTATTATCTATCCTAAATTTTTCAAGATAATTTCCAAATTTACCATGCCCACTTAAAAATTGAGTTGTTACAAAACTAGGTGTTGCGAATTTACATTTTAATCTCACATACACTGAAGGGAAATATAACTCCTTTGTTAGACGACCATTGTTCTGTTCAATCACTCTGTATTCCATTGCTCTAACAAGTCTGTTTTAAATAAACGTTCCTGTTGGCTTCTAGGTTATCTAAAATTATGTTAGTTTATGGATACCTGGGATCAGATTTCAAATATCAATGAAATTGGAGCATTATTCACTGAGGACGTGCTTCATCTCCCGTATTCTCTTTATATCATTAATCTGCATCTCTCTTCTTAAAATACCATCTGGCTGACAAACACATGTAACTTCTCCTAACAGACAGTGATGCATGCCAATCCATCCTCATAGTATCCTGAGCTATTCATTAGAAATTATGCCGGCACACTCTGTTCAATAGGATGGGCTCGATTTCCGGTACCTCTAAGTTAAAATAAAACCTGGTACGTTTGGTCAAGTCTGACTAGTAGGGGAGCTATAGAGAGATTTGCGTTCGATGTTTGGCATGTCCCATGACACGTTAGAATATATTCCAGCCAATGCATTCTATATCAATGGTCAATAGTCAAAATCGTTCACACTTCAAGATAATCAAAATCTATTCATTTGCATTTGACATGAATATGATGTTTGAATCGCATGAAAAAGCAAGAATTTGCATTATGATGTAGTGAAAATTTCTAATAATTTGTTTTTTTTTTTTTAAATTAACATAGAGTAAACTATTCTTTATTCTAAGAATAACATGTTTTGAGTACATGTGAGTTCGTGCTAACAAAATCCTGTATCTTGGGAATATTCAGTTAATCCTGAATAAATTAAATAAATCTTAGGTTTAATCAAAAGTCACATTTAGGGGTACAAATAATCTTTCAAGGGTAAATAAAAATATATCATTGCACCTGATAAGACAATGTTTTAGTTTATTTTAGATTAATTCGATTTCCTTATCCCACGTAAAATTACAGTTTAACTGCAAGAAGAACTACCTATCTGAAAAATTAAGTTCCTTGCGATTTTCATTCTGAGCCTTTCTCAAATAACTCCTTTCGATGTTCTCTTATCGGTTATATTAGTTTTGCTGAATCACAGCCCCCCCTATACAATACCTCTGTAGGAACAATCTTCGAAACTTACCCATATTAAAAAAAATACTACTGATAATTATAAAACTACCTATGGTATTAACCCGTAAAGACGCCCTTAAAGAATTACAGGTATTGCCTGCATCCGAATTTATATTCTATAGTCGGTATATTTTATCCATCAGATAAGTACAAATCAAATGTATCAAGTTAGAGACTTTTCAGGAATAACTGTGCAATTAATCCACAGTTGAATACAAATGAATTTATGTGTAGGCCTATCTAAATACTGTACCTCTTGAAGATTTATAATGTGGCAGATTACTTGAAAACTGTCCCTATATCATGTGTATTAACTTGTCCTAACTGGATTTTAAATAATTTATTGGTTTTGTGACGGGGTATCTACTACAGTAACATGTAGGTGTATATATATATATATATATATATATAATATATATTTATAATATTAATATATATTTATATGTATATATAGATATATATATATATATATATATATATATATACATATAAATATATATTAATATTATTATTTCTCCTAACATTACACGAGAAAAGAAATTATATAAACTAATACATACCCAAAGGGAATTCTCGTAAAAGTTGTCACTTGTGGAATCATTCATATAAATCATATTATATAATTTGATCGTTACAGTCTACAGAATTAAACAATATTATGACACCTCTAAGAACAAGAACATGAGATAGTTTAGCTTTTCATATCTAATTTCTATATTTCCATAAGCAATTGTCAACTGAATTCGTCAGTGGGTTCTAACCTTAGAATCATTAAGATCCATTTAAATTAAAGAGTTGGTTTCTACAGATGGCAATTATAACAAGAGGAGAAAAATATTTACGTTTTACATCAAATAAATGTCTATTAGTTTTGCTTTGATACAATAGATGACGAATTTATGCGGCAGAAGCAGTGAAAAAGCTTAACCTGGAATAGCGCATCGCACTGAAAGCATATTTTACGATCAGGGTTAGGATTATTAGGTGTACACCTTTTTTCGTAGGGCAAATTATAGCCCCTGTGAAAAAAACCATAGTTACCTATTGTTAAGAATTGAGGAAATTTTCTAGCACCATTTTAGGGTCTTTATCCTCTATTTTTCCACCATACCCATTATCCCCTTTTACTTTATTTTTGTATTTTACTGCAGCCATTTAATAATATTCTTCAAAGCGTATTTCACCGTTTATAGCTTATGGCTTTTGAGTTTAACTGCTATCTTCATTTTGTAATGAATTATCTTGGATTCGTTCTAATTTATAAGATTTTAAGTAACTTTTAATTAATTTTTCATTAGCTAACAGTAGACGAACGTGAGGGTAGTGAATCT
Source organism: Ectobius pallidus (assembly GCA_964059195.1). NCBI lineage: Eukaryota > Metazoa > Arthropoda > Insecta > Blattodea > Ectobiidae > Ectobius > Ectobius pallidus. The sequence goes on from CAXKWD010000006.1 coordinate 111,284,379, forward strand.
GTCTGAATTCACCAAACGCTGAACTAAAGGCACATATGCCACAATGAAAAATAATTACTAAATATTTCATTTTTCTTTTTAATTTCGCTGAAATTAATAAGTGCATGAATGTAAGTTTCTTACATGAAGGTACAGTAGCACCTTTTGGTCCCCTATTTGGCCTTATTTTTAGCACCTTTTCCCTTCCTTTTTCTTTATGAAAAATGCACCCGTTTATGATACACGAACCCATAATAAACATATTAAATAACCGGTCAGAACATTTCTATATAAAAAGTATTCAATGTACAGCACTTTTGATATTACACATTACAAATGTATGTAGTGTAATACACTCAGAAACACGATGTGGAAATTAGATAGTCCTGTCAGATACCAAAATTAATATTGTTGTGTAGGCTATTTCCGACCAAATTGACATTCATTACATTCAACGCGATATCATTATTACAATTATTCGTTTAACGTACACATTTTCCAGGACTAACAAATAAGAGAATGTATTTATAGTGGTTATTAAACCATAATGCATACTCGTAAAAAAAATATTTGTATTATCAACATCGTCCCTGAAAAAACAAGAGTTTTTGCTTTTATTGTGCTTGCGTAGGCTTACTGAGTTTATAATTCTGATTGTACAGCACTCGACGAATTCGCATGTTTCCCTGTTTTCTTTGTCAAAACAGGCTGTATAGTCATGCGAAATAAAATGTAATAACGTGAACTTTAATGTAACATCCGTCATAACTAATTTTATGAATACGTAGTAGGATACATAAAATGTATAAAATGTGCGAAACCACAGGAACTTAGCAGAGGTGTGAAGTTAGATTGCTCATTCTAAAGTATAAAAGAGAATTTTTACACATTAATGAGGCCAGATATGCACTCGGGCCAGTATGAATGATTGCGGCACATTACACAGTGTTTATCTGATCCTGCCACAAGCAATGCTGGGAATATGTAAACCGCATTCATATTTCTATATCTACTTTAGATTTACAACAAGAATAAAGCAATATGCCTGAATAAGTAGGGCAAAAGAGGAAACGGTTCATATCTACAATACAGTACCATTCCCGCTTATGAATGCATTAGGCTATTGATTTTCTATGAGCCTATTGTGTTTATTTTGATGCATTTGTCTTTTAAATTCTGTAATTACTCCCAGGGACGGAAACACTGTTACTTCTTTCTATTTTGTCATATTTTCATCTAGTTTTACTGTATACTATCATGATGAATTATTCTGATTTATTCAATGCAAAGATGCTGTACAATGTCTTATAAAAAACACAAATACCAACAGTAAGAATTATAGTTATTAATTAGTTGGTTTCGTATGATAAGACTATAATTATTCTATGATTCTTTTCCTCAGTATTACCTGCCCTTTGTAAGTATATTTACGCAGCTCACGCCGACCAGACCTTAAAGGACCGCGACCAATGGGGGAGGTAGTTTCTATGGACCACAAACTTTTTTGACCAGGAAAGGACATTGAGGGCTTCCCCGGATGAGTGATAAACCCAATTCCGGTTAATCTCCAACACAACATAGTAGTTATAGACGTAGTTACAGACACACACACTCATTTCGAACAGGGTGAGAACGAATGAAGGTGAAAATGACGGCTAGATGATATCCAGGAACCAGTGGGGCCCCCAGGAACCCCAGGAAATGACCCCACCTAGAAAAATTTTCCCGACCAGGAATCGAACCCGGGCCTGCTGCACGAGAAGAGCGAGGCCTATGCCATAGAGGTGGAAAATTATGATTCTCAGTTATTATAGGCCTACTGCTGTTCTATTTTTTTTTCAGATATAGCAAAATTTGTAAATTTCTTACAATTCATTTCAGACAGAAGTTACTGGTGAAATACAATGGTAACAGGAGCTGTATCATCTCAACATATGCTTATGTAATGCATTTATTCTCTCTCCTATTTTATTTCGCATTGGAAAGAATTTAATGATTTTAGACAAAAAAATTGTTAAACTATAAATCAGAAGATTGTAGGAAATGTGTTTAATTGGAATAATAATAATAATAATAATAATAATAATAATAATAATAATAATAATAATAATAATAATAATAACAACAATAATAATAATAATAATACATTGATGAGAGCAAATCTTCTGATCTCACAGGTCACATTGCATAGAATAAATACGACATAACGTACAGTATAATTATATCGTATCGCCGGTGTACCGTAATTTTAACCCTAGCAGCTCTTTTGCATGCCTTTAAACATAAACACAGTTCATTTAAGAAATATCCTCTTATGTTCTCGCTCTGTCTCTTGTTTGTTATTTTCATTAACAGGTTCTCTTAACTGAATTTATATTTATTTTTAACACTCGAAATAGCAGCGATGTAATTCCAAATTTATATAATCCGTCATGATGGTATTTCGATGTCATGTATAAGTCAATAATTATTTCATATTATTATTTTAGTATATATTACTATTGGTCGGTATAATAGTACCTATTTGCCATTATGCATAGACTATTAATCACAGTTTAATGGTTCAAAATTTGGAGTCAAACACTTTGAAATTAATCCATAATTCACAGAATCTTACTCCGATATAAAGGAGACTTTTAAGCCTGAAAGTTTTGCATCATTCAGTGAAAATGGATGGTGTTCTTCTCTCCGACAATTGTGACCAGATCGTCAAGTTCAAGGGAAAAAAGTTTATGGCAAGTCAGAATGGATGTCCAAAATCCTCGAAGAAAATTAGAATTTTCTAGATGTGATTGCAAAACATATCGCAACTTACTCGTCTACAGGGGAGTTAATATATTGTATTCAAGTCGAAATAACGAGTTGTAAAGAAAAATATTCAAATAAGAAATTTTCAGGAAAAAATACGACCTGTTTGCTGAGCAACGTCACAATTTTTACTAAAACCATAGAAACAAATTTGAAGATAAATTAAACGTAAGTTTTTTAAAATTATTTTAACTAAATATTTTAAAATACGAAGACATAATTATAAGATAACTAATATAAATAATAAATATTAACAATATAATACCTCTTGCAAGTCACACATTTCCTATTTCAAAGCTAATTTTTAAATTTTTAAATTAAATTTTAAATTCAGAAAAATCTGTTTCTATGGATATAGCCTACATCAGTTCGCTGTGAAGTCTGCCAGAAAGGTATAAATATGGCGTAAGACTGATATTGGCAACATTAAGGAAGAAATGAGCTCCGAGACAGCATCGGCAAAAGTCATGGGATTACGTGGACGGAAAAGCAATGTGACGGACGGACTAAAGACGCCTTGTATAAAAACCCAAGGCTGGTGAGTTGGATAGCAACGGAGTATTCAAGTTCGATATTCATAATTGGATAGTTCAATTAAAAGATTCACGGCGCTATGATGAAGAATATGGAGTCCTAATCGTTTTCAACTGAACTATTCAGACTGCGAACTGGTTTAAAATTAACTTTTTATTTTTATGTTGCAGCTATCCTCAGATGACGATCACTTAGCCAGTACCGAATCAGCGTCGCTAAGAAGGCCATGGACCCTGAAGAATTCCGGAGGTGGGTCCATGGCGGGGAAGTTAAAGCGACGCTGCAGTAGGGAAGCCTTGGATAAACATCAATACTGGTGAGTTCCATCGCTCAATGTCTTTAAATTTTTATTTTATAACTGAATAGTTCAAATGAGATATTCATGGCCTTTTACTGAAGGATATGGAGACGTGATCTTTCTGCAGTGAACTATTCAGATTGAGAATTGGATTTCATTTCACTTTTATATTATGTTGTAGATCACTGCCAAAGAAAGTTCATCACAATCAGTACCGAAACAGCGTCCCGTCGAAGGCCATGGACCCTGAAGATTGATTCATGGCCTTATGCAGAAGTTTATGATGTGATCTTCATCCAGTGAACTATTCAGAGTGTGAAGAGGCTTTAATTTGTTTACATTATGTTACAGTAGCCCGCCGAAGTACCGAAACAGTATCCCAGTGAAGTCATCAACCTTGAAGATTTCCAGAGATGGGTCCATGGCGAGGATGTTAAAGCGACGCTGGACTAGGGAAGCTCCGTCTGTACCGAAACAGCGTCGCTACGAAAGCCATGGACCCTGCCAGTACCGAAACAGCGTCGCCACGAAGGCCATGGACCCTGAAGATATCCGGAGATGGGTCCATGGCGGAGAAGTTAAAGCGACGCTATAGTAGGGAAGCCCGAATAAACATCAATGTTGGTGAGTTGCACTCCGCTTTCTGAATCAAGACATTGAATATTTGAAAGTTAAATAGATCCTGAATTTCTTCAGTTCTGATAACATGTCAATAATTTTCAATAGAGTATATAGTCAATATTTTTGTTATCGCTAGCCTCCTCAGGAACTAGAGGGCCGTACGGTTTGAAATACAGTCTTCACTATTCAAATTTGCGTGTTTAGGTCAGTCAATGCGTCCAGATAAGCGTCTACGAGGACAACATAATATTTCAGTTCAGCTCTAGAAAATTGTAAGAACAAGTGTTTGATTGAATAAAATCAGTGAATAATGCACTAGGGTACAAAAAGGAAAACCAGAAGATAAATCCTTCAAGTAGGAATGCCCTGCGAATATGACAGCATAATATAATCCCACTTTTTATATCTAAAGGGCTGATTTCAGAGTACTTTTCTGAGCTAGGCATTGATGACATTGTTAGCCACGACACTTCAGTAAAACCCATATTTTCCAATCATTTTTTTTTTTAGTTTTTTTTACTAGACAACCTATGGTATAAAACTACTTTTTGGTTCCCTAAAAAATAAAGGAACAAATAAAAAGTTAAAAATATGCTCATTTTCAAAATACCATAGAATTTCCAAAAAAAACATAATCTTGAAACCATTCTGACTGATTTGTTTCTATGTATGCATAGAATGTTGTGATCTAAGAATATGTAGCTAGAGATACTACCGATATTTTTTTTCGAAATCGGAAAACATTACCGACAGCCTTACAAAAAATGTACATTTTTTAAAGTGTTAGAAAATCCCAATATTCCCACAGTCATAAGCTCTCATTTGGTGTGTAAATAGACATTCCACCTCAAGATAAACAAGGAAAAAGTAGCACTAAAATGGAAAAACGAGTACACAATCTGGCATATAAACTGATTCCTTAACGATTCATGTTAGAATTTTTGCATAATCTAGGTGTCGTCATCAAGCAAGCAAAATGTGGTTCTTTTCTGCAAAAAAAAAAAAAAACAAACAAACAAAAAAACAAAAAACAAAAAACAAAAAAAACAAACAAACAAACAAACAAACAAAAAAACTTATTTAAAAAAATTCCTTTTCAACGTGATTCCATATTTTAAAGACTGATGAAGAGTGGTCTATGTGAATATTTTAACAAATACAAGTATAGTTTCATCTAAGAAGTTATAAATTTCAGTTATGCGATCTATATGCAAAGACATTTGTTCTAAATGGGTTAACAACTGCACAGATCAGATTCGAGCTTTATGTTGCAGCTTTCCTCAGACAATGCCAGTACCGAATCAGCGTCGCCGGGAAGGCCATGGACCCTGAAGAATTCCGGAGATGGGTCCATGGCGGCGAAGTTAAAGCGACGCTGCAGTAGGGAAGCCTTGGATAAACATCAATACTGGTGAGTAGCATCGCTCTATGGTCTTTATATTCCCCTTTAGTATCTGAATAGTTCAAATGAGAGATTCAGTATGGTGT